>JAYKKI010000028.1:65000-1265000 GCA_039881145.1 Druceiella hillmani | reverse complement strand
ATGAGAAACCGAGATATTTTAATTAAAATCGCGATTTGCTTAATGATTTTCCGTCATATAGATACATTGCGTATAGCAGTATTTGGTATCTAAATCTTTGAGGGAGGTTTTAGCTTACGTTGAGTTTTTTTAAAAGGTATGTTTAGTTTTTCGTATTTGCGTATTCGTGGATTTAACTGACATTTAAGAATAACTCAGTATTATTGTTTAATGATTTCAAAGCAAACTATGTGTTGATAAGAATATCGGCTTAGACGTTTTAAAAATATTGATAATTTGACGTTATTTAAAAGCGTTTTCTTCATTTGTCCTTTTACCTAAATGCTTAATGATAACGGTGATTTATGGAAAGTATTTTATGTTATCTGGAAAAACTAAAAAGTTTAAATTAAATAAAAATAAATTTTGTAGCTGAGGTCAGTTTCAGGCCCACCATTTCCTCGTGTAATTCTTTTGTGACAATTTGATAGCCCTTGGTTAGGTTACCTTTTAAAATTTAATAGATAAATTAAAGGAAAATGGTTTATTTATGTCTTAATAACTATTGGTACCATGAGAGATTCTCTAGTATATTTAAGAAATTTACTCCGGTTTTACATTAACAGAATAATGTATTCTTACGGAAAATGGATAGTTAAGACCAGATTTTATAGACATTAATACAAGAAATAAAATGGTGACGTCGGAATTTCTACCAAACCTAATTAATTGATTGAATATTGAATATATTTGGCGTTAATTTTTTAGAAATGTATTATTCACAATGAAATGAAACTACATGATGTTGTATTATTTATATTTTATTTAAATTCTTTACCACGATCTAGGTTTCGTTGTATTATAACATCTTCAGGTGGGCAATCAGCAAAAATGCTAATCTTAATTTAATTGCCCACCTGTAGATAATGTAATACAACGAAACCTAGGTCTTGGTAAAGAATTTAAACAAAGTAGAAAGAATACTACATCAATTAGTTTCATTTAATTATGAAACCTAATTAAATTGTTAACTGCGCGAACGGGGTAGATTTTTCCAGGAATGAGTCTTGGATGAGTCAATATTCGTTGAATATTTTTAGATGTGTTTAAAGAAACGAGAGGGAATATTATACATTTTGTTATACGTTATATGCTCCAGTTAGGTCAAGTCATTATATGATTTTCCACTCTTTTTAGACGTTTTCGATGATATTAGGTAATACAAGGAATTAAGGCAATATATGTCTATTTCACGTAAATATATATATATATATATATATATATATATATATATATATATATATATATATATATATATATATATATATATATATTTGTATGCCCTAATTATATTAATATTTTGTACGCAAAAATTTACTTTGCTGGGCAATTGTTTATTTTTTATACACATATAAACTACTCAGCCAGTTTTAATGAAATATGACATACACATAGTTTGTTTTATATAAGATGTTGATTACATTCGATTATTATATTTATCCGAAAATAGAATTTAGTTTTGGCATTAACAAGATTGTCTTCTTAGGGATACGAGCATAAATATAAGTAATTGTATATAATAGTACATCACAGAAACTTCTTATCCAACAGCTGTCCACTGTACGTTTTTTTTCTTTTCACGCCATTTCTACGATTGTGTGCATCCTAAATTATATTTTGTTTACAGGAAGATTATAAATTTTTTTCCTTTTTTCTATTTAGGCGAGCAGCGGGTCAAAAACAATTTATTTATAAAAGCATGCTTGCTCAAATAAAAAATTAGGCTAGTACAGTTTCATAAATAATTACCCTGTTATGCTATAATAAAATATATAAACTTTACGAGTACGTAACTTAAAAGTAAAACTGATTTTTTTTCATTCCTTCTTTCACTAGGCAGCATTCAGCGTATACTGTCTGTCATTTTGGTGGTGAACGTAAAAATTGAGAGGAATTTTAGGAAATTTTTTCGTTTTTTAATAGATTTAACTAATTTTTCTCTCAATTCATTCCAGAAATGTAAGTCAGACATTAGGATATAATAAAATTATTCTATTTTATTTTTCTTTTTTGTAAGCGTTTCATTGAAATAACTCATGTTAAACTCTTGGTATATATTGTAGTAATAATATCTAATATTTTCTTCTTTTTTGATCAACGCGAAGAAAGAAAATCATGCTATTTAGAACCGAATTTAAAATAGGAGAAGGTTATTAATTCGATACTTATATAGTTTTCTTTGTATGCAGATATAACTCGGTGTCGCGTAGAAATTTTTTTAATATTTATGTATGAAAGAAAATAGTTTTAGAATGTAATAAAGAACATGTAAAAATGGTCAGGACCTTACAATGAAGGACCTCACGAGGTCCCTTTGAGTTAAATGATATCGAGTTGGAACTCAATTAACATGTCTTTATAAATTTTTAAGTCATGGATATTGATCATGAATAATGATGATTATGTAGATGGAAAGTAGTGAGAGAACTCCCCAGGTAAGAGTTTGTTTGACTTGCCTAGTGAATCCTTTGATTACTGTGGTGACTGGAATCTTATAATAGAACCGAAGGAATTTGATATAAACTCCTCAGTGATGAGGAGTAAACTAGTAAAGTTTGAACTTGTTCAATTTATCTTGACGTAGGCAAAAGGTAACCAAATAAATAAGTTCGTATGTACGTGCAGGTATAGCATACGAACACACAGAGGAATGAAGGTATTAGGATATTGATAGGTATACATCGCTATCCTCCTTATAGTTAGGTGAGAAATGATGAACCGAAATTTATGCCAAAAATTAACATAAAAATGAACTAAACAAGACGACTTATCTAAAAAAAAGGAATTGTAATTGTCATATTACAACGCAAGATATATGTCAAATAACATACTTCCAGCCGCTTATAGATTCTAATATTCCTTAGAGACCATTCAGACCAAGTTTTGTATTAATTATAATCCATAATTAGAATATAAGAATCCATAATTAGAATATATAATATCAAAACTTGTAATTCACTTATTAGCCAATAAATTAAAAAAAAAATTTTGGAAAGATAGCAGTATATATTTTAAATAAATTTTGGATTGGAATTTTCAACAGAAGAAGAAACGTTGTCGTCAAAGCTCATCCAAAGCTTGTGAGAAACATCATGCCCAGAATCGATTGACGTAGCACAACGCAATTTAAGTTTTTTTTCCTCGCCAAGGGTATACGGAATACGTACGAAGAGAGTGTCGTACATATATGACACCTGAATATTCAGTTAATGTTATTAAATATTTATATAAACTATATTGGCAATTATATTTAAATTATTTATAGATATACTAGTTTATTTCTTACATATATTTTTATTTTTTCCAATTTGTTTTCAATGGATACTGAAATTTATGAAATGGTCACATTTGATACATTATATGAAATCCATTTAACGTATCAAATGTGAGCATTTAATAAAACGGTATTTTTTTCCTATTAGGAGTGAATTATTGATTCATAAATATTAAAAGGGGGTATATGTTAAAACTTTAAATCATATTGCTATAATAATAAATAACAACAATGAATTTAGTTTAATGAAAAAATAGACGGTTTCTTAAAAAAAGCAAATAAGAAACAAGTAAGAGCAAATAAGAATAAGTATCAAATGACACTTATTTTAAATTCGGAGGTGTTAAGAGCAAAGAAGAATAAGTATCAAATGACACTTATTTTAAATTCAGAGGTGTTAAGAGCAAAGAAGAATAAGAAGAGCAAAGAAGAATAAGTAAGAGCAAAGAAGAATAAGTATCAAATGACACTTATTTTAAATTCAGAGGTGTTAAGAGCAAAGAAGAATAAGAAGAGCAAAGAAGAATAAGTAAGAACAAAGAAGAATAAGTATCAAATGACACTTATTTTAAATTCAGAGGTGTTAAGAGCAAAGAAGAATAAGTATCAAATGACACTTATTTTAAATTCAGAGGTGTTAAGAGCAAAGAAGAATAAGAAGAGCAAAGAAGAATAAGTAAGAGCAAAGAAGAATAAGTATCAAATGACACTTATTTTAAATTCAGAGGTGTTAAGAGCAAAGAAGAATAAGAAGAGCAAAGAAGAATAAGTAAGAACAAAGAAGAATAAGTATAAAATGACACTTATTTTAAATTCAGAGGTGTTAAAAAATCACGTGGTGAGTAAGACGTGAGATTATATATTTTTAGGACCGTGGAAAATCTAATAATAAAAATTGTTTCCGATTTTTATAAAAATAAAGTATTTTTATTCTGATACTCTTTATTTGCTATTCTCCAGGGATTTAAGATCATTTAAGGTTGGTTCCAGATGAAACACGGTACAAACATTTTCGAAAAAAATAATCATATTTACTTATGATGGAGTAACAAACTACTAAATAATATTCAATAATTACAATATTTTACTTATTTAAATACCATATTAAGAACAGTAGATGTAAAAAATTTGTAGCTACTATGCAGAAATCTTTATCTACAAAAATGACATTTGTAAGTGGTAAATATTTTGTTTTGGACATAAATACAGGGTGAATACATAATATATATATATATATATATATAGCAACATAATACAAATCAATATTTGCAGTATGATTATCACCACTAGAAGAGTAGACTTGAAAAGAAAGGACTCATAAAATCAGTGAACTAAACAAAGTAACAATTGTACGTGCTTATTGTTTTAGTTAAAATTTTCTGCATACATTTATATTGTGACTATTGAAAGAATGAAAAATTGTAGTGAGAATTTCGTCGTACGTTTTCACCATTTACACCATAATGAAACATATGTCTATGTTACATTAAATCACTTCTGCGCTATGAATATTTTGACCACAATTTTTTTACATACCAAATGGAAAAAAATTGTTTTTCCTTCTTTTAGACTTATGTTTGTAAGAGTATTTTCATATAATTATTTCGTATTAATAGTCATTGACCTACTCGTAAAATATAGATACTTTTTTAAAATATTTATTATAAATGGCCCTTTTCCTTTAAAATAGTACATTTTTTTATTAATTTTTTACATTAATATTTTGAAATTCACATCGTAACAATTTTTTTTTATTTCTCCACCAGAACTGATTTAAACGACCCCTTTCATAACTAAATTAATTTTTTACACTCCTTTATTTATTTTACTTTCATAAAAGCACTTGAGAAGTATATTTAATATAATTGACAATATGAATTTGATAATAAGATAATTGTTAAAAAGTTATAATAAATATACTGAAAAAAACTCTCCTAAACCACTATTATAACAAGAATTATGATCGCTGCACAATTAGTTGAAAATCATAATTTTTGTTTGTAAGATATTCAAAAGTCTATATTAATTACGAGCAACTTTGCTAGATTGTAAGTAATACGAGTACTTAAGATCATTACCACCTAAATAGATATATATGTATTATTTATCTAAGACACTTATCACTTTAAAGAGAATAAGATGAGACTGAACTTTTAAAATTTGATTTCTGTAAAATCGAATCTAACGTCGCTTGTGGCAAAGTTCTTATTTTACTACTAAAGTTCTTAGTTTATTATGACCTGGAATATGTATTGCAATTCCATGTAAAACTTATTGTGTAATCTAATGGCAAAAGTGAATCCTTCAACAATTTCTTCACCTCCTTTAGTTGGTCTGTAATTCATAGCACCGCAACTATTTCAATTGAAGTCCAGTTGTAATATTGTATGGTGAGGTAGTTGAATTGCTTGAATAAATGGTTGAAAGGAATATTTTTTCACTTTTAGAAGAACCTTAAATTTAATTTCATTAAACGATAAACATGTTTCCTCACGGACCACATTGAAGCCTTTTAAAACGCAATTGAAAATTTTCAGTGACATTTTCTAACACGGTTTCCTAGCAAAAGTGCTAGGTATGAGTTACCAAACTTTTTTACACTGCTCCATACTCCTCGGAAAAAATCAGGATATTAAAAGTTAGTAGTTCAATACAAGTTTATGTCGATCATTTTGGTTTACTTCCATTAACAAATTAGGGATGCAGGTAATCTGATTATTTGTCTTACCTTTGAGAAAGATATCCTAGGCAACTATTTTACGTAGTAAAAAGCAATATTAATATTTATAAATGGTTTATTATGGATTCTTAAATAATTACAACTGAAGTAAATAGCCATGCCCTTATACTTTCATTGCTACAATAATCAAATATATTTCAAATAATGTTTGGGCAAAAGGACCCGTTTTTTTTCATTATGGGGAGTAGCTAAAAAATTAAAGATAAAAAATTACCACATTTTATATGTTATGCTTCAAGTATTACAACCTCTGCGTTTTTTATTTTTCTAAACGGAATGCGGACATTTTTAACATTAAAAGGCCGATTACGCTATAGAAAAATATATGATTTATTTCAATAAAAAGAACTGCTTATAGTGTAATTAAATGCTTGATAGTATTTTAAATATTTATTCTAAAAAAATCAAAGTACTTTTATGTAAATGATTTAATGTGACTTAATATAACGTAATAATGTAAACAAATAATTTATCTATAGGATTCGTAACCTAGTCGTTGAAAAAAAGGATCAAATATTAGATCGTCGTTACGAATCTGGGGTATTATCAAATATGGCCAAATTCCGGCATATGTGTGAGTGAAAGCAGGGAGCTATTCTCCACTCTTTCAGTATATTCATGTATGATTTATTATACTTACACAAAAGCATGGTGCTACGAAAACGCAGGAACTTAAAATATGTAATATTTTTCAATTTAGGTTATAAATACTTTTGTAAATGGAAGAAAAATGTTGAATTTGAATTACCTTAATATATAAAAAAATGTACTGTTTATTACAAAAATATATCAATAGATAAAATAAATATATTAAACTATTAATAACTACGCATGAAATAACAAATCATTCAATTACATGCTTGCATAATCACAATGTTTAAACGGCGCAAGCAGCTATGCTCCTTATAATGACCGCGCATATTCAAAAAGTTAGATGCGATATGTAATTATCCCACATAGAAATTAACTATAAATATATTTCATTTATACGCTAAGATGTTAATACATATTAGTTTATTGAGAAATCTAATCACAAGTTGATGCATATGTGCAGATATCTCAGAAACAAATTGTTTTGTACATATTGTGTTGAAATCTGACAAAACATTATTCCAGATAGCGTAGCTTTTATTTTAGTAAAACAACAACAGTCACTGGATTCGACTACAAGCTGAAAACACAAGACAAGCTTTATGTAGTCTGGTAGAAAAGTTTTTGAGTCGCCAAGATCACTAAACAGTTTTTCCGAGGAAGAATCAAAGTCAAGGTAAGAAATAACCCTAGCCAAGGATGAAACCCAAAATGCTTTCGCTGTTTATCTACCGCTGCCAAAATGACAAAAGTTTTTCAAGAGCGTTCATTCAAAAACTAGAATAAAGCAACATAATAATTATGAAAATTTCATGGGTTTACGTTTCTATGTTTTGTAGTTTAGTTGTTAACAGTCGAGGTGGTAACAATTGGTATTGTTATCGGCGGAAACGTTGTAAAGGAAATAAATGGAATACACCCAATGAAGTATCTGCGTTTATCGCTAATGGACGTACGTCAAAAATAAGGGTTTATCCAAATTTTATAATTATTATTTCATTCTGGTTAGGATTTACTGTCATTTCTTATACATCTTGCTCATATATTGAGATATTTTTAAATATATTTAATTTACATACGCTTACTATTAAGTGGACCCAAAAAAACTAACTCCTTTTATTATGAACTTGAAACCGGGTCAATAAAATAAGTGTATAGACGCGAAGTTATTAATTTCTTCACGTAAACTGATTTTGGTAATGTCGTCACTGTGGCTACAGAATGTTTTTATGCGCATTTCTGTACGACTACGAAAAAAGTCGTTCGAAATTAGATCGGTTGTATTTATATATCTCGGCAATTTTAGGAAAATTAATGGTTTTCCCTTATTATAGTCGAGGCGTTATTTATAAGGTCTCTTCGGCCACAGTTTCATTTCCTGTCTTATTGACATAAACTTGTTTAATGTATAAAGTTGACAAATTTTTGACACAAAAACTTTTATAAATATATTGACATTTTTATGGAAAATAATAAGATTTAAATAAATAATCAGAATATTTAATTAATTATTGTGAATATTTCATCTTTATTTTTACTATTTGGACTGAGTTAAAATCACTCGCGATTGAAGAGTTGTAAATTTATCAGTAATGCTGCGGTTGTAATAAAAATAATATCTTTGTCATGAAATTGAAATTAACTGATATACGACAATGTATATATGCAAATGATTTCAGGCTTTAAACTTACAGTGATGTTGCTCTTAAAGTGACTCCAGGTTTGATATCATATCGATGTTGTGCTATTCCGTAAATACTTGCATATGAAAACAAAGAAGGCGTAAGGCATAGAAGATATTGTAATCGCTCGCAGGTATAGAAGATATTGTAATCGCTCGCAGATTCAAACTTAAATTTTTAATAAAAGTCGATTATGCTATATGAAAAAAGTATAAAAAAAAGGTGTATGCATATGTACGCGGTCTAGTGCATAGACCAATGAATCAATTTGGCATTAGACAGTTTTTTAATATCGTATAATAATCTCTAATTTTTAAAATCTTAGAAAATATTAATATATTTTGGAATAATTACCTAGAAAAGAAATTTTGATAATATTAAGAATAATCCTACAACTTAGTATATATTTACTTTAGTGCTGAACCTGTAAGTAATTTTACTAAACAAAACTTGGTTTAAGTACAACTTTCCCAATACTTAAGTAGATAGTGAGCGCTGATATTCTAAGCGCGTGGTGTGACCTGAGATGTACGGTACAAGAACCGCTTTGCAAGCCAACATTAAAATAATAATACTCAGTAGTATATGTGCAATATTATATATACTTAATTAATACCTTTAATGCACTAGGTCATTCATTATAAGTATACATTACATCAATAGATTTAAGAACGAAATTCATAGTATCCACGGTAAACGCCAATAGCAACATGGCCGTTGACTCTAGTATTTTAACAACTTGTACCTATGTTGAATTTTTTAAATAGAATTTGACATATTACCATTTATCATAAGTTGATACATGTCACATTCAGATTTCATATCTCAAAATGGTTTAAAAATTTTTGAAACATCTTTTAAAAGTATTATGTTTAATTTTCAATTCTTCAAAATTCGGAAAAATTCAAGCGGCACGATTTAAGTGCGATTAAGCACGAAACACTTAGTGGTATGCGCTAACACATTAATGTTAGCGCTCAGTACTTCTATCGTGTTTTAGTTACTAAGTTTAATTTCAATCTAAACTTAATGAGTTTTCATCGAAACTAAATCAACTTAAAAGGCAACATGCAAAGTAAATTGAGCTAAATTTTCTAAAATTTTAACGAATTTAGGAAATGTTATGTTTTTCATCTCGTAAATTTTTGCTTTAATTTTGTTGTACGTCAACGACATCTAACGTCTAATGATGGCTTAAAATAAGGAATGCACAATATAGGCATCATGATTACCAATCACCTTATAAATTGTATCAGTTTTGTTTGTTTTTTTGGCAACGTGTAATATTTCTTTTTTTCATGTTTTTATTTTATTAAAAAGGAGTTAAACTCTTTTCTAGGGTTTCATAATACACAATTATATCGTGCATAATTATTTAATAAAACAAAAGTATTTTATCAGTGTTAATTAATTATATATTTACTTATCATTTGAATTCGCGCATCGTAAATAAATATTTTCACACGTACGTATTAAAAATTACAATGAAAAAAAATTCTTCTAGGTACTTGCCAACATAAATCTAACGAAATAACAATCACGTACAACGCACAACACTAGAGTTTCAGCTGATCATTAGTAACATACTGTTTCCATTTTTTACATAATTTGTTAAGCGCGATATATTTTAATTAAAATCGCGACTTTTTGTAATGTATCTGAATGTTGCATTCTTGTGTTCTATTTATATGGCTTGGTAATTTTTTTATAGGTTGTCTATTAAAATTAAATTCTCATTTAGCTGTCGGTATTATATATTTTTTACAGTGTACTTATGTATAGTGTGAAATTTAGTATAATAGAAAAGTAATTTCAACAACACCTTGTAACGTGTTGAAATACTAAATTGTGTCAAAACAAATTGTCAATACTAAATTGTGTAAGAAATACAATAAGGTGTGTATTTCCTTAAACAGATACAATTTAGTATTTCAACACGTTAAAAGATGTTGTTGAATTTAATTTTTCCACTAAACTAAGGTTCACATTTTTTCGATAATACGTCTCCAAAATATGCCTAAATAAAGTGGTAAGAAAATACGCAGTGGTGATGAAGAAAATGATCAAATATGTTTTTTCTGTTTGTTAATTTTAGCTACTCGGAGAGTTGCAATATGCCTTTTAAAGTATTTGAGAGGCGTTGAAAGAGCCATAAGTATACAATAAAAGAATTTAATAAATGAAAATACTTATATCCTTATATTTAGTTCTATTACTAACTGAGTAACGCACGCCACGCAATAAGTAAATGTATACATCAAGTGACGCATTGAGTAATTTTGCATGAGCTTTGTTTAAGAATGGTGCAGGTTGTCTTTTTATATCTGGTGTTTTGTAAAGTTTTGTTTCGACTTACTATCGTTATTGTTAGAATTCTATAAATGTAATTTGTACAAAAAAGTAGGGTATATGTAATTCTGCGTTACATCAATAATCCCCTTGACATTACCAAAATCGGCTCTCCTACATAATAACGTCAATTTTTATCTTTTATTTTTGTTCAATAATTTGATCTATTTTATTTATGGGCCTGAAATGCTTACTTCTGAATTCTTTTAACTTTCACTATCTTCTATGTATGGATCTCATTCAATAGTTTGAAATGTTATTTCTTGTTTTATATGTATTACTCATTAATTGGGTGCATTTTTGCTTTATAAGCATTGCTTTTGGATTTATTTATTTTCTTTCATTGAATATCTAACTTTTAAGCAGTTAATATATTAAGTTAATATTATTTTGATAAATGTGAATAGATCTTTTTCGTAATAATACATTCTCTCGCTCATAAAATAACAATAAATAAAATTTCTGAAATAATGAGACGGTTTTGTATTTTTATTTGCAAGTTTTTCAGTCTGAAGACTTCCATTAAGTATCTATATTAATATTTAATTTTATATTCAAATTATGTAAATATTAAAAATAAATATTCTAATTTAAATAACCGACAAGAATTACTAATAAAAACAAGATTTTCAAAAGTTTTGCAGTAATAATCTTAAAGTGCCAAAAACTAAAAAAAATATTTTGGTTCAAATAATGATGTTTCCATACATATCTTAGTTGACCCTAAATCATAACATTGAATTAGTAACTTAGCAACTAATAAACATTATTGAATATATTTTGCGTTAATTTTGTAGAAATTCATTATTCACAACTAAATGAAAATACGTGATGTGATATTATTTCTACTTTATTTAAATCCTTTACCCTGATATAGGTTTCGTTGCGTGACAACATTTGTTGCGTGGCAATTAGCTAAGATGTTGATAAGGAATTTAAATTAAGTAGAAATAATAACAAATCACGTAGTTTCGTTTAATTTTGAATAATAAATTTCTACAAAATTAACGCCAAACATATTCCACCATGATTTAATAATATGTTTTCCTTGTATCTAATATATTATATACATTTTTAGCTTTCATTTATATTAAACAAAATAATATTTATATTAAACAAAATAATATTTATATTAAACAAAATAATATTTATATTAAACAAAATAACACTTAAATTCATGCAAAAATGAACTACTGAAGACACTTCGTTGTTTCAATTCAAAATGTTCAACGAAGTATTTCCATTTGAGCAATCAGTATAGATACGTGAACCAACACTTCAGTCGCGTAAACAAAACGAAAACAACAGGCGAACATCGATATTATCTTTAAATTTAATTAAATCACTAATAGCACAGACGGCGCGGCGCCTGTCATGAAGAACGCAAAGATATCGTTAGCGTAAATGTGTCGCTCCTCGTTGAACAATTTTAGAGGCGTTTAATTAAAGAACGGTACCATTGTTCTTTTGTTATCCAATATTCAATTTCAACTCATTATTTTGTTTCTTAAGCGTTTATAGAGTCGATAATACAATAAGAAATTGTTAGAATTATGGTAACTATAGATTTTATACTAAACATATATATGGCTTCTAAAGTTTTATGTTCATTTTTAATTACAAATTATAACTTTGAAAATACTTATTATTGAATTAGAAAGCTTACTATTGACATAGGGTTTATACAAAAATGAATTTGAATACATTTTTGAAAACAACTACGGCCTATTAAATGTTTTTATTCAAAATACGTACGCGAATCCGTTTTTACGTGGACGTGTACGATTGTCTGTGAAAGTATAGAGAAATTGACTTATTTCGAACAATGAGTGTTACTAATTTTTAATTAATAGAGAAAATGGTATATCATACTTAATGTAGACAGTTTTTCGTTGGCTTAATTAGATATAATTTAATAAGAATTTTCTGCAAAGTTTCTTAATTTTGCATATTAACATATTTTTATTAGTTGTTCTACAATACTTATATAAACTTGGTCTGTGCTAATACACCATTTATATAAAATAAATCTTTGAAGAACCTTATGTCCTAGGAAGAGATGGCGAAGTCATTCATGATATTGTTTAACTTCACCTTCTTCTTTGACGGATAGATAAAATTTGATAGAACGGACATTTTTATATATTACATATTATATACGTACGTATATATTATATACGTACGTATTATATATACGTACGCTAGATATGTACGTGACTGAATCAAAATTTAGTCATGACGTTGAAGTAAAACAGGGATACTTGTTACATTTTTTTTGTTAATTGATTATAAATATTTTATTTTAGTTTTTTTGATTTTCGCTCTCCGCTGCTGATTCATAAGATTCTGTATTTTTAAGTTTATGTCAAATGCATTATCAAAATCTGTGAAAAATAGTTTTTCCACTATTTTTCAATTTTAAAGAAAAAAAACGTATCAGGTTCACTTATGCTCATGGTAAACTCCATTTTCATACGTTTTTCTAGATAACTATTTAACATTTCAGACGTTTATGTTCAAAAACAGTTTAGGTATAATATTGTAGTTCATAGACTCTTATATATTGAAATAGTAAGAACTTAAAAATGTTCATCTGAGAAGATTTCAGCTGCCAAGTGGGAGTACAATTGAAACAGCAATTAAAAGGATTCCAAATCTATGTTTTTTCAGTGTTTTTCGTGAGTTCACAAAAATTGTCGCTCGCATATCATCTCCAAACTAATGATTACAATTTAATTAAAAAGAGAATTACTAAAATTATTATATAATTTATTAAAAAAAGAAAAAAAAAGAAAAAAAAAAAAAAATATATATATATATATATATATATTTATAAAAATATTATAATATAAATGTTGTTAAAAAAATTGATTTTTAAATTGACGATTCCAGATACCGTAGTTTTTGAGAAATTCATGACATTTTCACACCTGTCATAGATATATGATATCTATGATAGCAATATATTTGCATTGTGGTAGTTGACATTATGATTTGTAAATAGTTTAAAAGAAATACTATGTAACTTTAAATATTTTATCTTTATATTGGAACACATTTGTATGGGACTCTTAAACATGCAAGTTCTATTCACTCTTAATAGGGGTTTTGGTCACAATATTCCATCTAACGGGTCTAAGGATAATGATAAAAATAAAAACATATTTTATAATAAGCTTAATAATTAAAACCGTAATGAAAATTCCGTTGTTGTCTGAGATTATTAATACAAAAACTTTTCAAAAAGGTTTGTGCATGGTTAAAGCGAAAGTTCTTTAGCGGTTCGCGTTAGTTAATAATTTATAACAAAGCTTCTGACATCCTTAAGCACTTTGTTGTTAGCTCTTGGCCAGTTTCGCCGCGGGACGAATGTGTTCGGTATTAGTTTTCTCAAGTGTTACCTAATTTTAACGCGACAGAATGATCACATGTATCTAAGAAACTTTCATTTTAAAAATATAATTAGTATTAAATGTTGTAAATTATGATTTAGATTTGAATGTTTTAATTGAGAACCATTTTGTAAAGGCACGTAAACATGAAATTATTATGATATCCCAAATCCTTGTTTTAAATATCGATGTTAAACGAACACAAGTTTATATAATATGAACAACTATAAAAAAAATTGCATGGGTACCATATCGAGTTGAAATTAATATTCTGTATTTAGCTATACGAATAGATGAAAAATTCAGACGATAACTACATCATTCAGATGTGTGTTAATGGGTCGAAATTGATCTCCTTATTCTGTTTTTCCTTTTGAGGCACGGAACCCTAAATATATACCACAATTATCATAATCCGGCGGTTTGTTCTTAAACAAGATAAGTTTGTTTTTTAAAAAGAAACATGTAAAAAGCATTTATGTCTGAGCTTATTTAAGAACAAAATTTGATAAACGCTATTTAGATTGACACTCCCTGAGTATTTTTATTTATTATAATATATTTAAAAACATGGGCCCTCTAAATTAATCTTTATTTTTTATCTCCGAAATTAATATAAATTATGCAAAGAGAACCATCATAAAAAAATTAAAATAAACAAATAAAACTATTTTAACAAGGTTTTATAATTTTCCTTATAAATACAATCACGTAGTTGTCTATGTCAAAGAAAATACTACTACGTTCAAATATTAATAATTATTAAATTTTTTGATGAATTATATCCGAAACGCAGTATTTTCTGGAAAAAATTCACTTTAAAATACGTAGGTATTATTTTTTAATTATTACAAGTAAAAAAGACAGTAATTCATCAAGGGATTTAAGCAAGTTTAATAATTGGTATGGGTCAACAAAAAACCCAAGTGAATCTTTTGGGATTCAACGTATGTTTGTTACAATATGATTAAACCAAATTTACAAATAAATTATAATGATTAAGAATCGATTGTTCATAAAATAATATTGATTAAGAATTGATTGTTCATAAAATAATATTGATTAAGAGACTTTTTTCATAATAAGGTATAAAAAATATTTCAATCATTTTTAATTTTTTTATTAATGTGTCATTTAATTTTATTTATTAATTTATAACTTATTAATTTTTACTGTGTTTAAAGAGGATTACGATTCATGATTTATTCTAACGTTGTAGAAAAAACTTGCATTGTATTGCAAACATTATAAAATATATAATTCCATAAAACATGTGTACTAATTGATTTAATTAACTCAATTCCAGTTTATAAATTTATTTTACGGTTTTTTTATATTTTGTGTACGCACCAATGTTTTTCGCATATCTTTACTCATTTGTATAACATTTTAACACGTAAAGTCTTGCAAAATATTCGATCGTCGAAGAAAAGAAAACAAATTTTAAAGTAAGAGCAGATCAGAGAGTTTGTCTTTAAATACTTAATAACAAAAATATATTTCGGGGTTTTGAAATGCCCGAAAAAATAAATTATTTTAATAATTTAAAATATTTTACAAAATTACTTAGTTTTTATTTAAATGGATTCTTAAGCTATGAAAAATTACATTCAAGAAATATTTCTAAAACTAGAATATTTAAAAATATGCGCCACTCAAATACCGCTAGAAATTTAGACACATATAGACAAAATATCTCTTCGTTTAAACAGCTCATCATCTTCAATTGCACTTGAGGCACCATCAAGCGAAGACACTTTAAAGCAAACATTTATTTAAATTAAGTTGAATATTTGAAATAAACTTGTTTATATAAAACGGGTCCAATTGTCAAAGTAGTTTACAACTGGGTCGAAAATTTTCGAATTCAATGTGATTTTATTTTATAACTTTTGTAGGTTCTGAAACCGAGGATGTCAGTTAGTTTATTTCAAGATCCAAAGTTCATCACTCTGACTTAGTTTTTACACATATAAATAAAAATTCTGGTAGTAATAATTAAAATTTGAATCAATGTTAAAGCAATCATCCCATCCAGTGGGCTTTAGTAGTCATCACGCAGCGAACTGCCCGACCTATTCCTATTTTATTGACCGTTTTACCCATCTATCCAATGTCAATTAACTGTCAGAGGTAACTTACTTTAAAAAAAGTTTTGAAGAGTATTCGTGATTTATTTTGACCTTAAATAAAACGAAAATCCATTTTAACATGTCGGTATCAGGTAAATGAAAAAAACATTTTTTTTAAAAAACTTTTCATATTTTGTCAAGGTTCCATTAAGGGTGGATTTTCTAAGTCCCTTAGTTCATTTCTGTTTACTGATTCCTAAATTGTTATACCGATTGAATAAAAAAAATTAGCGTGTACATAAAATAAAACATAAATATAAATTAAAACATAAAAATTTAAAAAAATCTAAGATTTTAAATAGCAAAATATTTTCTTTCGCAGACTTTTTATTCAATTTTAAATGACTTGTGTCTTCAGGCTAATTTTTTTGTTTAACACAAGAAAAATTAATAAAATATACCCAGCATATTTAAAAAAAGAAAAACATTGAAATAAACTCACACATTTATTTTTTTCTCACTCGTTAATTTGGTTTTCTTACCTTAACAGAACTTGCTTATGGGTCACTGTGGTATTGAAATAAAATTACATTTTATTTATTAGAAAAATATTTGCAATTATGATAAAATAATAGATTATTAAAAAAAGTGTTTGAAGTTCTTGAATATTCTTTAAATAAAATGGAAAGAACATTGAAACAGGTGCTATTTATTCAGAAATGTCTCACGAATCGACTAATCTAAAATGTTATCATTGGATGTACCCATCATTCAATTTTCCAACTCAATATACATGAAATAAATAGAATTAAATCATTAATGAAAGTCAATAATAAAGCTCATCTGCCAATGTTTAATACAAATAAAAAAATATTAAATAAGACGAATCGGATTACATCTTTAATTACACGGCACTGGCAGGTGTCATTGTCGAGTAGTTCAGTTGAGAAACACGCCCTTTTGTGTATCAAGTGGGAATATTAAAAGTAAAATTATGATTAATTTTACTTTTAATATTCCCACTTGATACAAGAGCTTAACCATCCATTTATTAAATATATAGAATTTAATTAAAACTCTACGCCTCATAATATTTTGTAAAACTATATTAACATAAATTAAAAAAATTATCTCTAATGCCACAATAACATAAATTAAACAAATAATCTCTAATGCTACAATGGCAACTTATATTATAAGAACTATGATGGTTCTACTAATTTTTTTATTTAAAGGATTTCTGAGAAAAAACTGGAATGACAGACGGATAGACAGTCACCTAAGTGATGTTATAAGGGTTTCGTTTCTCCTTTTAAAGTACGGAATACTAAAAAAATGTTTATTCTACTAACACAAGCCTTGCCATCACGCTTATTGCGTATTATTTTTGCGTATTTATTATTATGGCCATAAATACTATACATTTATATCATTGTGAAATATTTAGAATCACCATGAAATTATAGACATATATGTGTGGTTACAATATATGTGTGGTTTCATCTATTGTTAGTATGATTTCATTGTTTTAAAGTTATTTACGTAATAAGAAGAAGATAAAAAAAGTTTGGATGAGGTTTTGATGATTATTCCATATGTTACTTAA
Organism: Druceiella hillmani; assembly: GCA_039881145.1. Classification (NCBI taxonomy): domain Eukaryota; kingdom Metazoa; phylum Arthropoda; class Insecta; order Lepidoptera; family Hepialidae; genus Druceiella; species Druceiella hillmani. The sequence goes on along the minus strand of JAYKKI010000028.1, from coordinate 1,247,255 downwards.
TTGTTTATTTGGGATTTTTAATATTATTATAGCTTTTGGTCACCAATAGCACTAGAATAACTAGACCAGGCGCTGGAAGAGATTGAGTATGCAACATATGACGTGCGAGGTCTGTAAAGAAATTCGTATACTTGAGCCCCATACTCTATTGTGTAATTGCGTATGGCGTCACAACGTCGCTCGAAGACAAACAGTAGTTAAAGAAAAGTCATAGCTCTCTACTATGACTTTTCTTTAACTACTGTTAAAGTTGTGCGTTTTATGGTTCAAAAATAAAATATTGTATTTTAAAGTATAATAGTATTTTTCAAGCATTAAATGTTTAAAAACGGAACCAATATGTAAAAGACTTCTTCGGGATACAAAAGGCTGACACAAAAAGCTTCTTCCGGAGCAATGAAAATAAATTACAAAAAGTTCAATTCCTTTGTACCTACGCATCAAAATACATACAACTTAGAGAAGGCAACGAGCTATATATTTCAGATGGACTTGATGACTCGACTAAGTTTTTAAAATGAAAAGTTCGTTTACTTTCTGAGATTTTCGCGTAAAAATCTAATTACTTAGAAGATGACTTAAGAATATTTTCTCATGCATTTCACGCAGAAAAATAAAGTGTATAGTGATTATATTATTATCATAAGCGCCGTATGTTATTCAAGCAATTCATTTTGGGCGAAAGTTTCAAAACATTGGCAGTCAAGGGGTAGGGGTCATTTAGCTGCAAAATCTCTTGGTGAATAACTGTTTAATATATTGTCGGAACTGTATGCATTAAGTAGCTGCAACACGACTAGTTGGCTGCTACTAAAAAAATGGAACTAAAAGCTACTTCGCTTGATTTTATTTCAAAGGAAATAACAAAAGGAAATTAATTTCTGACCCTTGAAAATTCCATAGCCCTAAACAAATTTGCACCTACTTGTTTAATAAGCGAAAAATAACAGCAAATGTACTTCAATATAACATCTTCTCTTTAATTGCACGAAATATTGTATTCTTCCTTCGATTAATTGTACAAAATTTTGATTTTGATTTTAATGTATTAAAAATCAACTATACGACTGATGTATTGTACTTACGTTGTTTAAGCATTTTAGCAAAAACATATTTTTAGAAGAATTATTCAGAACCGTTAATTGGACCTAGACATTTTATATAATTTGGTTATGCGTGACAAGAACAGAACTTATACCTTAAACAAATCACCAAGACACCTCTGCCGGAATTTCTAATACATCCTTGCAAATGTAACTCCAATTGTCACGCTATGGCTTGTAATTGTAAAAAAATTAGGTTAATTTGCATTAATTTATGCAAATGTGTGATGCATAATTGTGAAGATGTTTTTTCAATTACTATTTCACTTATTAATTAAATTAATCAATAATTAAATTTAAATTTATTGCGAGTTTTTATAAATTATATTTTTTTCAATATTTTGATGTTGTTATTTATATTAGTAACCTTCTCGTTAAATATATATGTAATGACTATAATCGCACTAGCCATCTCATAGGGAAAATAAACTTTATCATTTTATTTGGTATGAAGGTATGGAAAAAATTATTTTTAATAACATATTTAATACCGCTAATATTATTACAAATCATGACATTAATATCACTTACATTAAAAAAACATAACATTACCCCTTTTTTTTTTAAAAATTAATTACGAAATTTACCTATCCTGTTGGTGGTGGCAGCTGGCATTTTTTTATAAAATCCAGGTTCTACAACCACTCGACGATTAAACTTTCTGCAGATGTAGTAGACGTCTAAATACATGTATGGTCAAGGATGAAAATAATATACTGTAAAGGGTAACGAACTTTAGTTATTGGAAGAAAGATAAATTTTTCAATGCTTCAATTTTCCTTTGTATAATAGAAGTAGTCCAATTAAACGCACTATTTCCCTGATCTGAAGGGTGTTTCATAGCTTGACATATTTATTTCAGAATTATTTAAGTAATCTCAAAGTAAGTGCTCATTTTCAGGATTTGATTATATTACTTGTTATATATGAATATTAAATATTAGGTAATAACATTTTCAATAAAATAGAATGTTATGAGTTGAAAAATTATATATTTCTGAATTTATTAGATAACATTGCAATATGAAAACAGAGAATATTTAAGATTTATTTTTCACGTAAGCAGCATTCAGTCTACCCAATAAATTTTTCGTATTCATCAAAAGTTTCATTTCCTGCTCCTATAAAAAAAAAATTAAATTAAAGATAGTTTTTAATATAAGTGCTGCTTTCGACAATAAAGAAAGTATACCGGGCTCACTGTATATCCGTTTAATCTAAAATGTTGTGCAGCGTGTAAACATGAATGCACACGCATATGGATATATATATATATATATATATATATATATATATATATATATATATATGTATATATGAGTGTGTGTGTGTGTTAATTTGGACAAATTTTACGGCGACAGACCTTAATCATATGGCTCGAGAAAATTTAGTTTTCATACTTTTTTTCAATTCATTTCTGTTGAAATTGTTCTTCATCAAAATATTATCGGTATCACAAGCTTTGAGGAAATAAAAAAAAATTTAATGTCAAAAGTTAGTTATTAATTCCTTTTTAGGCAAATTATTAGTAAGAGTTAACAACTTTTGCACCGAAAAAAGATTTTGAGAATTTCAAGAAAGCAATATCTTCATATTTTTTTCAAATCTATAAAAGTAGATTACATTGAATTTTTGGTTCCACATTTTAAAACTAGGATATGATATTAGGTAGATATGTTAAAACAAATATTAACAGTAATTGAGTTCCCAGGCTTTGCAAAAATACGTGAATATCGAACTTTGAGACTGCTGTGAGTGATTCATGTGATATTGTATTTTTAATTTGGGAACATTTTTACATTGTTTTTAAATATTAACTACTGAGACATGTATTTGTTAATTTGCTCTACCACTATCTCAAATTTTAATCTCCTCATATTACCAAGACCATCTTAACAATATAATAGACCACCAACGAGACAAACAAAATATTTCAAAGAAGCAATGAAAATATAACCAATACACCCAACGCATTCAATGCTACAAATTTATGAACAACTGAAAATGCAAAAAATTCAAAGGAGTAATACTCACTTACAGCTCTTTCCACGATATCTCTCAAAACGCCGAATTGAGCATACGCTGTATAACAGAATACCGACAGAAACAGGAAAATAAGTAGGATTTTCATTTTGACTCTTATCTTGTAGCTGTGTATCTGCAATATAAATATATTTGTCTATTACATAAAAGCCATACAGAACAAAGTGTGGCTAATAACATTATATATATATATATATATATATATATATATATATATATATATATATATAGATATATATATATATATATATATAAATATATATGAATGTATATAATGTGGATTTGACTGGATGGTGTTTCTCAACCGTACACCAAAAATCAATTAAAACAATTGAGCACTTTAGGCAGAAGTGTTTTATAATTTCAAACACGATATATAACCAGCAAGAATTTGCTCGGAAAGTATACTTTGCCACATTGACTCTTTCGCATAAAGTTGTTTCTTTACTTGATTACAGGCCTGTGTCATAAGAGTCATAATACAATTCGAGTCCTCATTTACAGCGTAGAGCGTGTTCCGATTAATTCATTCGAACATAATTTGCTTTGTAAATAGGTCATTTTAAAAAATTTTGTTTGATTAAATCGTGACCGCGCGGAGGAAAAGTCGATAATTAAATATTGCATATGTTGTTTACGTTTTGTTTGTATTGAAATGCTATATCATTCAAACATTTTTTTTGGCGTAATTGTTAATTTCACTATTTAGACATACACACACACACAAACACACATATATATGTTATATATACTTATATGTTTATATATATATATATATATATATATATATATATATATATATATAAATATATATATATATACATATAAATGTAATTTGTTCATATTTAAATAGCTAAAAGCAGGGAATTCACATTCTTTTCAAATTGATTTCAATGCTTTTCATATACTATTTATATGGTGTCGATCTAAAAATTATTAATTTTTTTATTCTAAAACTTTTTTCTTCTCCGTTTAAGGAGCAGATAATAAGAAATAGTTTTTTTCACGAAATCTATTTATTGAATGTACGGCAAGTATCGAAAACCTAGTAAGTAACTAATAAGTTCGCCATATGTATCAATCAGATAGATTAAAGTATATAATTAAATACTTTCGTATGATAACTTGGGGGTGCATTTATAACTTAAAAACAGTAATAATTTTAATTATAAATAAATAATTTTAGAAAAGGTGACACTACATTACTTGGAAATGTGGTAAATGCATATTTATACAAAATGAGTATTGCGATTAAAAAGTAAAAAAATTGTCAATCATTATTTTTAAATGGGGATTTCCTTTAAGAAATGATTATTTTAGATTTGTAAAGATATATTGATTTTACTAAATGTAGTATAATATTAAAAATGAGTATTTTTCTTACTTGACAGCAGGTAACTCTGGTATAAATGGATGTAGGATGATGGTTAAAAAAAATCTAAGCGAAGAAAATAGTTTGAAAATAAATGTAATTAAGTAATTCTATAAAAAAATATTATTTCACTTCGCACAATGTTTTAATTTTAAAAAATTCCACTTCTAATTTTACTTTTTAATTAATAACTGGATAGTTATATAAAACTATCCAGACTTCAATTTTAAAACGGCATTTTCCTCATTTGAGTCACAATATCTTTCGCGAAGTTACTACCATTTTGTCCATAATTTTAGAAAATGTTGTCTGGTCTTTTAAATTTTTCTAAGTAATTTATATGTACATCGTTACATAAATTTTCAAATTACTGTATTTTCTTAGGTTTTTCCCATTTAAAGGTTTAATATGAGGTATATTTCATTTTAAGTTTGAATGTTGTAATGTATAGAAATAATTACAAATTTATATTTGATATTAAGTTTAAAAATTATCAAGCATAATCCATGGATTTCCATTCTGAAACTTCGTTCATATAATGTGGGAACATTTCAAATATTTTCTAATAAAAAAAATATATATATACGTGTTAATTATATGCTTGCTTACCTACTTCTTACATATTATGTCGGTGTCTGTAAGTAGACTGTTAACAATTCCGTTTCGCTAGCCTTTATATATGCTCTTATACAAAAGAAAGTTACATTTTCCAATGTTTGTCCGAATTGAAATTACGAAAATATTATTTAAAATTTCACATTTTGCGGACGTATGTATTTTGAAATAAATCGTATTTAAATATGAGACGTTCCATGCGAAATTATATCAAAAATATGTTAATATGTTAAAAATAATGTTCTCCATTCATTGCTAATCGAGCTAAGAGATTTTCATTTATTTTTATACGTGTGAATGAATGTGTGTCATTATGTGTGTATGTATATAGGTCAAGTAAACATTAACTTGGATTGCAGGGACTTTTCACCCTTGGTTTGTTTGCGTCCTTCTTTATATTTATTTCCGCTACTATGTCAGTTCAGTTATGCCTGATGTACCATTTTCCTTGGGTTATCTATCATCTCTCGTTTATTACAAACAAAGGATGACCTTGCATTTCATCGCTTTTTTCAAACTTGTAACGTCATAGTATGTTTTATGACTTGTTAAGGTCTTGGATTAAAGTGTGCTGGATAAAGTTAACTGATATATTTAGGTGCGAAAGTGAGTTATCCATAAATATATCTTACTTTTCTCGTCCTAAATACTGAACTGGTCCACGCAAAATTTGTCAAACATATAACAACTTTAATGGAAGTATACATCGCACATTTTTATTTCGGAAATAATTAAAACGCCTATTAAATAAGAAATAACTCTGCTAGAAATAGGAGCGTACTCTGCTTACAGTGAGAGCATGTAATAATGTGAACACAATTGCATTTTAGGCAAAATGGATTGTTAATTTTCTTATTATTTTATTTAAAAGACGATGCGCCGCTTTCGACGTAATTTATTAAAAATAATTTTAAGTTATTTCACATTAAAATTACAATTTTGCTACGACGTTTCTGCGAGAAAAATTTATTTGGAATTTGATGTATATCAGAATTTGATGTATATATTTTTACCAGAAGTAAAATTGTTTCTATCGTGTTGTAAAACTGTCAAGTTTAGTGTTTTAAAACTGGCAAATTGAATGGAAATTTTGGGAAACATTTCAATTGGAAAAACGCGAACGGAATATATAAATGGTCAAAACCTTATCTGTATTTTATTTTAATTAAAAAAAAGCAAAAAGGGATTAATTGACTATCAAAAGTAGGTTTATTGATATATTTTGTCAGGTAATGCAAAAACAGTTTTAAAAAAATGAAGTTGACACTTACAAAATAAGATAAGTATACCTGTCAATTACGGGTAGAACTCATCAGTACATACTTACCACGTACACCATACACACTTAGGCACGTAACAATTTAAAGTACATAATGTTATGATAGACTATTTACAAATGTAATTATTGTTTTAAAAATTTAAAAATGAACTTCGATAAGGACGTACTCTTTTTCCATTAACATGCGATAGGAAAAATATGAGGTACTTTTCAAATATAGACAAAGCATTCACAAATTTTTAATCTTTGTAAAGGGGGGTATTGTACAACTAATGTAATATGTTAGGAAAATAATAAATTAACGATTTAAAAAATCGAATCGAACACATTAAATGACCATCGAATAAGAAGCGCATTGCTAAGTAATGGCTAATGATCATACGAGCACTCAGTTGGAACTTTTGCGGTAAAATATAGTTTCCGAACATAAAAAATTTGCGAAGTAAAGTTGTTTATGAAATTGGTGCCTAATGGATGATTCTTTTTCTGCCTCTTGAACATGCACACCTACGCAGTCAGATAAATGCTATATTCTACTTGTCATTCTCAGATAAGTGAAGATTGTACTGAAGCTAAAATTATTTCGGAATTTCCGTTTTTCCTTATCGCTTTTTAAAGCCTAAAGGTCATTTTTAAATATCGTTACAAATAAAAAAATCGTAAATATTTGGTTCTTTTTTAAAACATTCTTCTAAAGCAGGTTCAAAAACTCACAAATTTTGAATTTAAAAATCCATTAAAGCTTTAATTAGTAGACTAAATATATAAAAGTGAGACGGCAGTAGTTGGTGTAAGTTTATGGGAAGTAGAATGATTATCTATTCCACCTGAAAGAATATTAATGGCGTAATTTTTGCATTACGCAGAAAGGAAATTATGCCGCTTTACGTTTCAAAATTTCGACTGCCCCGTCTCTCTGTCAGTTCCCTCCATTCTCTTTCCAAATTCAGATTTTAAATTTTGAAACATGAAGTTAAAAAGGAGTGCAGAATACTTTTATGGTAATAGATGCATTACTAGGAAGTGTTTTTCAATATGTCATTCCACGAATATTCCACAAAGCACACAGGATTATTTCTTCGAATATGTTAATTTTTTTACATCGGTTTTTTCAATTTGTTTTAATACAACTACTTAATCTTACGGATAGGATTCAAATATACAACCGCTATAATGACTCCACTTGTGGCGTACCCATTACATTTGTACTTTTTTTTAACTCGTTCAAAAGTTTGTTTTTACTGTAAAAGCGTTCAAGTTGAGTGGCCAAAGCACGCTTTGAAAGTCTGAGATCTTCTCCTATTTGGTTATTTTAATTTATCGATATCAAAATAAATCGATAAACCAGACCTGGACTGTTTTCTTAAGGTTTCGTTGCCAATTTGGCGTAATTTAAATCAATTGACATTCTATTAATAGACGGCGTGTAAACTTGGGCGGTCTCAACGCGACGCTGGCGGTCTTTTATAACAATGTAGATAACGAGTTATTGAAATTCATGGCAATTCTTACTTCTCCTTAACATTAAAAAAATGCGGTTTGCTATTACCTATATGTTGGGTATCAGCCTATTTACATATTGCAGTATATATTTCAAATTATGTAACAAAAACAAATTTTACACTGCTTTAAATACGATTCTTCAACGGATATGCTACATATGGATTTGATGGTTATTTAAGATTTCGTCACTTTCTCACATATCGTGAACATTAATTAGCTTCATTCTCCAAATAATAGTAAATATAGTTAGCAGCCATTTGTTGACTTACACGCTTCATAAAATAATAGTAACTTGTAGGCACTGAAATGTTATTTATTTTAAATATGCATTGATTTATTGAATCAAGAATGTAAATATTGTTTTTTTTACAATTTGTTTACCTGATCAATGGTATTCCTTTAAAATCATTGCTTTTGAAAAAAATAAAAATTAAAATATTTTAGTTAAAGGGCTAATGAAATAAGCTACGACTTCTTAACGTTTATTAATTCAGATGGAGATTCAAAATTAAATATACTGTGTAATATTTAATCAAAAGAAGAAAATATTAAATCATAATAATATTTAAGATCACCTAGTATGCGTAAAAAACTGTGCTATTATTTAAAAACGTCGAATTTTTATAATAATCGGTGATTTTTGATATAACCTATGTACTGCCTGCTACCATAAAATGATTTTTCTAGAACTTGATATTTAACAATGTAAATCAAAGATTATAGAAATTAAATTAAAAGGAATGAAATCTGAATACTTTAAAATATAATTTGATAAAAAAACATCATGCCGTCATATGAGTTATAATCAATCATACAATCTTCCAAAATTGACAAACAATATTTTTAATAGACTAGTTATGAATATATTTTTCGTAAACTTAAGTAATAAGAAAAGCTGCAATTAAATAAATATTGAATACGTGGACATATAAATATTGTATTAAGCAGATTGATTTTTTTATAAACAAATGTTTGAATCTACACAAAAGAGGGAGGAAAACTTTTAGATTTATCTCTGAATTATAATTTATATATTATAGCCATTAAAATATATTAAATCTATGAATCCTTTATAATAAGTAAAATTTTATTTATTTATTTCTAAAAAATATTATTATATTAAAAATTATTTCTAGAAAACCCCATGCCCCACTTACAGTATTATTCAAATCGCCGGGTGTGTAGAAGAACATATAACAAAGAGTTGTAAAATAATGACGAAAAGGACAATACACTCATAGGGAAATTCCATGCAATTCAAAAACCAATACACAGTAATTTGTATAAGTATCATCTAGCAATCAGTCGTGAACTACTAAGCAACTCTGTGACCCAATTTCTGAAACGGTCAATGGAGCAGAAAAAAATATCTAGACTGGGTGCATCTCGCAACACTGCGTTGAGCAACGAGCGTGCACGAAAGACGTTGTAGAATATTATTACGAGCTCTAGAGAGGTAAAATAAACAATGACATCGTCCCATCATGTAGCAGACAGGAGCGTAAAGGACCACTAAACTCAGCATCGAAGGGTTATCAACACAATGATTTAATCATTTAAAAAATGCATGATTAAAAGCAATTACCTTCGGAGTTGAAGGAAATTACATCCAACCATGCCCATTATGAAATCAAGGAAATAAATAAAGATAATACTAATACATTTTATAATACAAAAACCTAATAAATTTTTAATATTTTCCCCACCATGAGACCTTCATACGGAGACTAGATGACTGGTTTTGTTTCAAGTATACTACGAACTAGAGTGTAATGTATCTTGGAAATCGTGGGAATTCCGTATGACAAATCCTAGTACCTTTTAGGCTTTCTGACAGGTTTCCACGATACAACAGTGAAATATAAGTTGATTGTCGATAATTACACCAAGATCCCGCATAGTTGAAACCCTCCTGAATGTAGCTCCGTCCAGTTCATAACTACGCACAAGTGGGACACATAAACGGGAGTATGTCATCATAGCACATTTGCTTATATTGAAATGCAGCTTGTTGCTCAGACTCCATTGGAATACTGAGTCGATGTCATGTTGGAACAGATCACTGTTGAAATGACTATTAACACCTAAGAAGAGTTTTAAATCATCGGCAAAGAAAAGGCAACGAGCAGTTCTGACAACTGTAGGCAAATCGTTTATCGTAATCGGAAACAGAAGTGGATCTAAATTAATACCTTAATTGACTCCAGATTGAGAAACGTAAGGCAGAGATTCGAAATTTCCAAGTCGGACGTATTGTTTACGAGCCCAAAAGTAATTGGCAGAAAATTTTATTAGAGCAAGAGACATACCTGCTTCCAATAATTTCACTAGTAGAATATCATTGTCGACTCGGTCAAATGCCTTTTTGAAATCAAAATAGGCTATATCAACTTGACGACCTTGATCTAATTCTTCAGCCACATAACCCATAAAATTAGTGAGATTAGTAATGGTGAAACGCTTTTAACTTTAACGAGGCTGGCAATTCGTTAACTGGGATTGGATAAATATGGTGATGAAAAACACTTTCAAATGCTTTGCAAATGTATCACTCACATTACTTACATCAATATTTGGAAACTCCATAATTATATTTGTTTTTTTTTAATAATACATTTTTAAATAGAGTTTGATATTTTTACATCATTTTAAAACATTGTATTTAGAAAAATTTACTTTGAATCTACTAAGCTACTTACTGCTTACTGATGTCTTATTTGTTTGTTTGAGTTTATAAATTAATGTGGGAAATTTGATTTTTTTTTCTTTGGCATCTAGATATAATATATGAAGGCTTTTTTCGTTTGTTGTCAGATTGCTCGAATTACAAAATTTATTAAGAAATACCATAAATACAGTTCCAAAATAAATGAAAGCTATTCATTCCCTAGTATTATATTTTTGCGCGATATAATAGAGAATCGTGGTAAATTAACAAAATTACGTTGAATATATTTGCGTTAATTTCGTAGAAACTCATTGTTTACAATTGGGTATTTGACTAAATTTTTTTTATTTCATTAACCATAATTTCCAGGTACAAGCTGATGAAAAGTGAAAAACATTTTTATTAATCTTAAAAATTGACAGAGTTATAAAAGTTGAAATTTAAACTTTAGAGAAGGACGGCAGTACTGTGTTGTGAGGTCATTTTTAATATTGCACATTATATTCTACGACTCTACGACTATTCAACTCTTTCCGCATCCTCAAATTTAGAAGCCTGCAACTGGCTTATTTTTCAATTAATTTTTGAATTTTTTTCAAGATTAGTTTTTTTTAATTAACTTATATTTCACATTTATATTGTATGGAAAATATCAAAATTTATGAAATGAAACCACGTGACTTAGTATTATTTCTACTTTCTTTAAATTCTTTACCACGATCTAGGTTTCGTTGTATTACAACATCTACGGTTGGGTAATTTGTAAATATTTCGTAATTAGTTATTTTTTTATTTCATCTTATTTGTTCTTTATATTAAAAATTACTTTATTAGTTATTTTTCAACCAAATACTAATTGATTATAATTTTCGTTGTTAATTTTTTAAATACATAATATTTGCAATATTGGTCGGGAATCTAAGATATCCAAGTATGCAATATCATGATAGGCTTAGTAATAAAATACAACTAATAATGATAATTTTGACGACTACCTACATTACATATCTTATAAAGAAACAAAATTAGAAGAAATTTGTAGTTTCCTTTACAACTTCAACCATACTTCCTTTGCCTAAATAAAAAGATCTTTTTTTTTCTCGTTTATTGCGATATCCCGTATCTCCCGTTTATTCAAAGAACAGTACTGTAACCTCAATAAGCTACTACACTGTACAAGTCAATTTCATTCTTTTCATTTTTATTTCTTCTTCTGGGATAAATAAAACATAAATAATTAATGGTATCCTATGTGACTATGAAGGATGTATTGTTTACTATACGTTGTAATTTAGACTGAGAGGTACAGTTAATTACGTAAAGATAACTGAGTAACGTAATTTGTTTTGCCGTATACATATAGGATCATCTGCAGTTATTAGGAAACTTATTCTTACATGTTTCCTTTACATATTTTTACATATTTTACCATTACATATTTTTAATTAAACGCTTTAATTTAGCCTCAATTTCCATATATCGTTGTCGCTTTTATGGTCAATTTTTCAGTTGGTTCTGCTGGAACCATTCTAATGAAATTTTGCACACATATTTAGTCACCATAATATTACCACATTAGAAATTAAACTTTCGGTTCCCAAACCTGGTGTTACTGGGCTACTGTTTGCCTAAACCGTGAGACTTAAGGATCTGCTTGTTTTAAATTATTAATTAGGGTCCCGAGCAGAGTACAATGAAAACATTTTCATTGAACTCCCAGTTCCAACTGTCCAGTCCTCAGATTACATCTCGTTTCATTAATATTGTAGTCAAATGCTATACACGCACTAGCCAATGATAACATTTTGCATAAGTTCTTGATCAATGTTTGGGAATAAATTAGTAATTAATAAATCGTTAACTATGTGGAAATATATTTAAACGTTCGAATTTTCAAGCACAACATTTTTTTTTTCAAAATTCTAATTAGAGTGAATCGTAATCAATATTTATATCAATAATTTAATGCAAAAACTGTTTTAAAAATGCTCGATTGTCACAATATCAAACTAAAAAACCGCACAATTTTTATCAACCAATTTTAAAACCAAACATTATTTATAAAATGATTAAGTGGTAATTTTATTAAATACCTTTCATGTTAAAAAGTATTGAAGAGGAATGTGGTGGAGTAGATTAATGTTTTTATATAGGTAAAGAAATAAGTAAAAACTATTCTTCGAACAAAAAGATCCAAAACAACCGTGAAAGCTGCTTTATTAGTTATCCTTTTATGAACGTTTGTATATTTTACATTTATTATATTAACTTTATATTACTGAAACCTCTAATCCTCTTAGTTTTATCGGTAAAAATTCAATATAATAGGTTTATGAAAATAACTTACAATTTAATTTTCTTTTAAAGGTTAGGATCATTTAATATCATATGATTAAACCGAAATTAAGTAACTATAATTAAAATCATATTATAATACTTATCATAAATCTAAGAAAATTTATAAACTAATAGGTAATGGGAGATTTCTGAAAATAATTAGTATTTTATCATGCCTGAAGTCAAAATTTCCGCCAAATATCAAATTTAGTTTAAAAATGAGGAAACCGTGAAGTCACACGCGAGGATACCTGAGAAATAATCTTTATATTCAAATGAGGCTAACAAATTCACGCCAATTCCTAATTTTGAAGATTATCTCGAACGAACTATTTATCTATTTAAATGCTGGACGATTTTCAATCTGCGACATTTCATTTCCACTTTAGATTTCGACCTAAACTTAGATTTGGTCAAACAATAATTCATTAGTGACGTTTAAGTATCTCTCTTTGACCGCGAAATGTTGATTTATGTATATTAAATAGAGATACATATTTATCTTGATCGCCCGAAGTGGTAATTAACAACTCACTCAAAAATAAAGTGATTTGAAAATATCCAAAGTTATGTAGTCTAAATCATAAGTGTTATGTTAAATTTTGTGAACTTAATATTTAATATTATTTATTTAGTTTAAACTATAAACTAATAGAGAAGGGATTTTTCTCAAAACAAAAAAATATGTGGCAATGAAAATATTTCTAAATCTACACAAGCTCAGAAAGGCCTGAATTGTTGAAAAATCGGCTAAGACTGCGTCAAAACACGTGCAAAAAGTATGGTTCCATAGTTGCGTATATATCTTGGTGCTGTTGATGTAAGTACACTGCAACAATTATTTAAATTTAAAGGTATATTCTATATTTAGATATTTTTGTATCTACCTGTTTTAATTAAATCGATGGTTGAAAAATTTCAGGCTTTATAAAAAAGCTTGCACATTCTTTTAAATCTTGATATTTGACTAAAAAAATAAAAAGAAAATTAAAAATGAAATTAAAATGCAACATGTTTGAAGCACCTCACAGTGCGTCACATCGAGCGCGTTATCGTTAATACGGTAAACAAATACCTAATCATAAAATATGATTGTTTATTTTAGCATGAAATATAAAAGAGATATGTAAATTTAAAAGTTTTCTTAATTGTTAAACAATTGTCTCTCATATTCATATGGCTTAAGTCTCGTAAACAAAAAAATATAATAAGAACATTCAAAATAAACGGATATTAGTTTCAAAGGGAATAAACAATTAAAGACATTTAAGAGAAGATTTAAATACAACTTAAACTTTTTAGAAGGAGCTATTATTCTTAAAAATAAACAAATTATAGTGAAAACTATTATTAGTTAAAAAGGATTATTAGGTTTAATATATTATATAGATTAAGTGTAAATACATAATTTCTTGTTACTAGTTGAATCGTGTTTAATATAAAGCTTTGCTTATAGACAAAATGTCAATTGCTACTATACAGGTATCAGCCTAACATCTCTTACTGAGTAAGTAAGTCGCCGTAATATGCAGCATACGTGCAGATCGGACATAAACTTGACAAATCACGACACTAGCGCCACCATATATATATACACACACACACACACACATATATATATATATATATATATATATATATATATATATATATATATATATATATATATATATATATATATGGGCTATTATTTTTTTAATATTCGTTTTGTAACCGAAGCGTCAAATGGACACGTCAAAAGATTGTTAGAAAATGGGAATAGTATTCACACGTTGTAATGTATAAAAACAAAAAGAATTAATTTTATACTTATCTAATATGAAGCTGTATGTAATATTACACGCTTATCAAATCATCTCTTATATTTTTAACTGCATCTGGTTGACTAAATTAAATAAAGTCTTAACACGGTTAAGTATGTCGCATTTGCGACAATTCAACGACAATAAATAACAACAAACATCCATAACCACACCGCCATCACGATGTGCTGTTAATATGAAAGTCTCGGGAGAAGGTTACTTACTCCCGTCTTAACTATTTTCCGCAAACTTGATTCGAGAACGAAATCAATTTTCCGTTGGCCTTACGTTCAATCCCTATAATGTGCATAAAGAAGTAAACAAAGGTTGTTTCTAATTTTTAGGAGCTGTTTATCCTGGTTTTATCCCTATAAAAGCTAGAATTAATAATTAATATAGATGACTGATAAGAAAATTGTGTCCATTATTCAGAGTGGTACGACTGCACTAGACTTTAAATCTAAATCCTGTAATTTGAGAAGGAAAACGTCAATACAAGAATGGTGTACTTTTTTAAAATTGAAATAAGCTACTTTTACTCGTTGCTTAACCATGAAGGAACAATTTCTAATCACTGAATTCCTAGGTTGAGTCCCTGTAATAACGCCTGAAAAATAAATTAGGTTACAAAGATTAGTTTCAAATAGTTTGGTGTATCATGTGAATATTCGTTGACCTATTATTATTGCTTATTTATATCGTGAGCTCGTTCTTTTGTCGTAAAAACTCAACACAAATTGCGAAGAAGGAGAAGTCAGTCCCGCTTGGTTGAAAAAGGTGGTCTCTCAGTATGAATCGTTCATCACTTTATTAAAGAGCCTAATAAGCAGAAGCATGGAGCCACTGACAGCGCTTCTACTACAGTTTCAGGAAAATACATGGCGTATCGTTTATGCCACGTTATCGTAGTCTTGTAAGAAAATTTATTTTATATATATAATTTATTACCAGAGTCCTCCATAAATAAATTATACCAAAACATGTGCAGAAACTTTAAATTTTACGCCCAGTTTTCTAGCCATTAGCTGAAATTTGCTTAAAGAATACAATAAGTAAATCTTGTTAGTTGAGTACAGTCATTATAAAAAATATTGTCGATCAAGTCAAAAAGTATACAAGGTGTAAGTAATTTTATTTAATGGTCGTTTCCCAGGATCTCACAAAAGTTATAAACAACTTAGTTTTCATAAATATTGGGACTCTGGTTTGAATTTGAAGGATGTTGTTTTGGAGAAAATGATTTTTTTTTAATTTTTAGTAAAGTATGGAAAAATGTATTAAAAAACGCATCAATAATTGACACACTACAAGTATAATTTGTGACCGGTGTCGTAGTTGTGTTAAACTCAAAAATATGATCTTTGAATATAGTTTTATTTTGATCCCCGTGAAAAGCTTCGTAAAATATACTATGCTCACAATTCACCGGTAATAAAATAGAAGGAATTGCGTAAAAACTTAAATAAGCAATACATGTCGGAAAACATTATGTACACCAAATTTTGAAGAATTGAAACGTGAATAAAGCTTTGGCTTATATAAAATAACTGTTTATTTAATAATATCTTATTATCATGATAAAGAAAATATAATAAATTAGTTAAGAAAGAAAAGAATCTGTAAATGTTATAAACCATACATTTAGGAATTAACCACGATTACTCTTCAATAACTCTCTATTTTCTTCTTTCTTTTTAGATGAATTTAAAACTCGACTAAATGAGTTCCTTGAAATAAAATAAATATTGCAATTTAAAGATATCCAAGTTATTAACTATCAGCATAATATAAAGTTTATATTGGATTTGCTAATAAATTTTCAGCCGTGAGCTTAAAACTCTTCTAGAAGGATTGTGTAAAGTTCGAGAATATCTTATCGTAGAGTGTAAATGTATGAAAGTGTGCTCTCTTAATGATAGCGCCAGATTTTCCAGTACATCAAGGAAAATATATTAAATCAATGATTCAATTGGGCCTCGACAAAAAAATACTACAAATAATATTCGTCATGCAACGATTGTGTCACCGGGGTCTTAAAAGTAGTAAGCACAACGCACACAACGTTACACAAGGTTACGTCACATACTTTAAGGAACTCTTCTTCTTTTTAATAGAAAATAACTACGTCTTTAATCACACTACAACAGATATGCGTTTTCACAAATTAGGAAAAATACGATACTTGAGTAAATACTACTAGAGAGTTGTGCAGTCGGTGTCATCGAAAGTGGTGTGCGTGTCTGTGTTTGTAGGTGTCCATGTGCATGAGAGAGAGAGGAAAAGAGAGAGACAGAGAGTGAGAGAAAGAGAGAGAGAGAGAGAGCAAGTGGGCGTCTGTACTTATCACTGAATCTATTTTAAGCCAAAAGTCCGACAAATACTCACGCTGTGCGCGTGGATGTATATCGTGTGAGAGGGAGATTCATCAATACTTAACAAATATCTAAGTATCACTTTCAATGTGACACCAACCGCTGAAAGTAGCTTCTCTAAAAGCGATAAATACATATATATGCACATATCAACAAATTTATCCTCCCTTGGCTTCAACATAGTAAAACTATATCATTAATCAGACTAAACATTTGAACTCTGCGGTAGATGGTACTTATTATCGTACTAGTGTTATAGCTGCGTTAACTAACTGTTATATAATAACGACCATAGTCACAACTAGATCTTTATTGAGAGTAATGATCTTTCTAAATTTAATTACATTTAACTGACTTAGAAGTGACGAAATTGGCATCTGCGGAGGGGAAAATTCGCATCAAAACTCCTACCTCGACCCAAAATATAATTGGCCGCATTTTCTACGATTTCGATAGCAAAAGGCAAGAAACTTGTCAAAACCGGCAATGCACCGTTGAACAAATCATGTAAACTTTGGTCAGAGCCATGAGCGGCAATCTGGTCACAACCTGTCTACCAAGTGGTCCCCGAAACACTGCGAATCATAAATCTACGGCACATTGACTAAGGTATATTGCCGTGTACATCAGTATGAGGGTCGAGGTATTCAGAATGTAGTAAGTTTCGGAAAGACAGAAAATGACGTGGAAGCCAACAATCTCATTAATTCACTGGTCTTGTGGCCTAAGGCTATATTGGACGTTTATGTTAACAAATGTATGATAACATCACACATCAGTCACCTATAACAAAAAATAAAATATGTCTACTCTCTGAAATTTTAGTTTTGTTCTACGTACAACTGATTAGAAACTACTTTTTTGGGGAAAATTTCTTGACCCACCATTGAACTTTTTAAATCATAAAATTTTAATTATATCTAATCAATATGAGGGTTGTTATATATGGGTTTGAGCCATCTATTTTATGGCAGTATATTTTATACATATATAGTATATAATTAATTTTTTTCCGCGAACAAATAAATAAGGAATTAAAATATAATTAATTTTTTATTTATACTTACAACTTTAATTTAACAATAAAACTTCAGATCCTGCTATTAAAATACTTTTAAACCACAAATAATGTGATTAAATACAATTAAATAAATTATTCTTATTTGAATTTGACCATATACTCACATTTTTGAACAATTATATTTTTCCTAATAATATAAAAATGATTTTATTTCACATATCAGAGGTGATCATTTAATAATTCCATATTTTTCCCTATTACTTTCAAGTTATTTTCCCATTAATTCTAAAATGGAATATTTTTTAATTCTACTACTAACTTGTTTTATTACGTAATAGTTATTTAGAATAATACACTTATGTTTTTGAAGTTAGACTATTATAGAGAAAGGCGATTTAAAAAAAAAATAAACAGCAATTTGACATAATACAATTCTTCATTCATTTTCTTTTCTTTAACGTTAACATGTGAGTTGTTTTTTAAAAGTATTTACCAAAAATAATCCTTTTTTATTATGAGGGTTCTTTCATTCGTTTATTTTGTTACCACAATATTTGGTTATTCATCTCGTAACTGATTTTTGTAAATTTTTTTTCATTATAACTAAATGAAAAAACGGCTTTCATAATTATAATTCAGCCTTTAACTTTCTTTTATTGTTGAGCGTTCTTGCAATTTGTTCAAAAATATTGAACATAATAAACAATATGAATTTGGAAATGAAAAAACTGATATAAAATTATAAAATGTATTTAAAAAAAATAACAAAAATCCCCTGAAACTCTTTCAGACAAAAATTATTATTGCCACACCATTGGTTGAAATTATTATTTGAATGTGATGATTGGTATTAGATAAATCAGTATTAATTGAGATTGACTTATCTGGGTTATACGCAAAGGATAAGAGTATAATTTTCTCCAGAGATATATTTATTATTTATGTAAAACTTGAGATTATAGATAGCACAATATTGGATTTCTATAAATTCTGTCGGTCTTGCAGTAACATAACATAATTTTGACATCCTCCAGTGGCCTATTAGCAAATATATTTGCTAATAGCCCCCCTGAGGATGTTGTAACACAAAGGATCCTAGGACGTGGTAAAGCACTTAATGAAAGAAATGATACTACATCACCTAGTTTCATTTAATTGAGATAAGATGACATTAAATGGTAATTAATTGCAATAATCGAGAAAACAATTACCACAATATTTTATAAATTCTCTGTAATGGGTCTTTATTTAAAAACACTTATTAAATAAATCCACCTGTTCCATACATGTAAACAGAAATCTTTATATTGCGGTAAAAGTTCAATATATATATATATATATATATATGTATATATATATATATATATATTTATATATATATATATATTTATACATATATATATATATATATATATATATATCTATATATATATATATACATATATATATATTATGAAGTCAAATGTCATTATATGAATTTTGTAATTAGAGTCAAATACTAGAGATACCATAATTATTAATACATCTATAAGATCATTTATCATACATAATGTAAATCTATGAAAAAACTTTTTTAACTTCGATGGGGAAAACAGAAGATTTATAGAATCAATCATGCTTCTCTTCGCACCACTGCTGATTTTATATATCATAATCGTTTTTAAATGAACCGTTAAACTTGGGTAATTTAAATTATGTTCGTAATATGGCTTATTAATTCAAATTTATTGAAATAATAAAAGCCTAAAACGTATCACTCTAAGAAATTCAAAGCGAACAAAAGCATCAATTGAAAGAGCGTATTAGAAGGATTCTACTTTAAGTAAAATTTATGTCAAATAGTACTCAAATTATTTAGAAAACCTATATACAAAATACATCCTCGTTATTTACAAAACAAAGGGAAAAAATGTCATAATTAACAGAAATTAGTAAAAAATTCTAAATATTTTTATACATTTTGTAGTATTTAAAGAATTCACGATATTTTGACGCCCATGAAAGATATTCTAGGGAACATATTTACACTGAAGCTATATCAAGATTTGCTAATAATTTAACAAATTTAGTACGTACTTATAAATGTTTGAACTTTGATAAAGATCTGACTTCCATAAGGACTTAAGTTTTGGTGGAGCCCAATCGGTGCAAATTCCATTTAAACTTGATAGGGGCTTTGGTTACAATATTCCATTTTACGTGACTAAGGACAATTATAAATATAGAAGAAAAAAAATTATGAAAAGCTTGAGAAATAAAAACGTAATGAAAATCGGTGTTGTAAACCGAGACTGGTAAATTTAAAAATAACAGGAAACGGTTTGAACCTCATCCAGGCAAGCTGACGGATGAAATGAACTTTTACGATTCACGTTATTTTTATATGACATTTG
The DNA here is from genome assembly GCA_039881145.1 of Druceiella hillmani. Lineage (NCBI taxonomy): Eukaryota > Metazoa > Arthropoda > Insecta > Lepidoptera > Hepialidae > Druceiella > Druceiella hillmani. The sequence continues at coordinate 1,226,747 of JAYKKI010000028.1, read as the reverse complement.
ATAAAATTTCTTACTTCTGTGTAGCACTCAGCCAGTTCCGCCGCCGGTCGGATTGGTTCGGTGTTAGATTTCTAAAGCGTTACTCAATTTTAACGTGACAAAACGACTCACATGTTTGTAAAGAAGTTCTTATTTAAATAAATAACTTTAGCACTCAGTCTCTTCAATCTCGATTTACGAACGAACCTTTTTAATAATGAGGCATTTTATGAATGTATATGTATATGTCATATCCATATGAAGTTTTTATATTATAAATATCTGTTCTTCACGTCAATGTTAAACAAAAATATATACATATGTATATACATAATATATATATATATATATATATATATATATATATATATATATATATATATATATATATATATATATATATATATATATATATATATATATTTGCCTGGGCTTGTTGTGTTGAAATTATTATCTTATGTTTAGACGCTCGACTGAAGAAAAATTCGAACTAGAAATATATCATTAAAATTTTATTCACTTTGAATTCAGATGGAAGTTTAGATCAAAGTTATTTTTATCAATTTTATTCCTGTCAAAATTCAATAAATGCTTCTGATTATGCCTATCTCTTTCCGTTTCTGTTTCTTGCTTGCTTTATAATTAATATTATTATAAGTTTTTATTATAATAATTTTTATAGAGAGTTTTCGGGTAAAAATTATGACGCTAAGCTATTGGAATTACAGTTAAGTACGAGGTGGGTTGTTGAAGAAATGTTCAATTTGTAAAGCAGTCTGTTTGTGTATTCAAATGTAATACAATTACTATTATATATTTAAATTCTTTATATTACGCCTTTTAGAATCAAAATTGAGTACAATTTTCAATACATTCATATTATGTTTTTAATGTTAAACATAAACGAGAATTTTAAAAACAATACGAAAGTATAAAAGAATCATTCTCAGAAACCACTTCTTAAAAAAGAACATAAAAATGGGCTATTATTTGCTTAATAACGAATAGGTAAACCTATTTAAAAAGAAAAATAGGGCTTTTTGACATTCCTTAATTGTATACTACGGATATTTTATTGCAAGTAAAATTTAAAAAAAACACATTTTTAAATAATTATTAAAATCTCATGATTTCATTACTACATAAAAATATTTCAAGTAGAATATTAGCAAAAAATGTTTATGAAGTTGAATCTAAAGTTAATTAAATATTTCTATAATCGCAGAGTCAATTCCCCATAATCAATTTCCCAATTAATCTTAGTTTAACACATATAATTGTTAACAATTTTAAGTGAATTTTAAGGATTTTTTTTACATATCTCTCTTTTTCCATATAGTGTCACTTTATGATAAGAGTTCATCTTAATGGTCAGTGCTGCTTGAGATCGCATAATTAGAAATAAAATCGTAAAATGTGTTGTTGATCATACAAATCGGCAATTGTTCCTTCTTTCTATCTCTTTTTCAGCTTTTCTTCTTTTAAACATGTTGGTGATAAAATTATTTACAGGCTCTTGTTATTTCTTAATTGAATGCGACTCACGTGATGTAATAAGTTCTTACTTTTTGACACAAAGCATCACGAAATATATTGGTGAAATTATCAAACGGTTTACTCTCACGATCAAACGGTTTCTCTAAATCACATTTTAATTTTATTGACAGTAAAATTAGAGATTATTTATGAATTACCTTTACCAAACTATCAAAATATTTCCTTACTTAAAATTGTTATAAAAAGTTCCACCAAATTTAGTATCCATGTTAAAACCATCAGTGGAATGTAAGCAATACTTGCGCAATCAGTGTTTTGTGTCATCTACACCACTTACATTATTAATATTAATACACTCGGACTATGTGCAACCCTGCTCTCAACAAACGTCAGCAAAAATTAATTTAGCATCCAAAGTTGACGGCAAAATTGCATGTAATCAGAGTACGTACTAAATCAACTTTTGTCCTTACAAGTGTTTCAACACTTTGAAATAATTTGATACATTTTGAAAAAGTTGTTCGTAACGAACAACTTTTTCAAATCGTGAGAAATATTTTTTGTCGAAAAACTTTTTACCTAAAACCACCAGTTCGTGTGGTGTGGTTCTCCAGTTCTTCTTCCTCTTTTTTGACAGTTTGCGTCCACCGATGGATATTTTTCCTCCTGTTCTGCGTTGTATTCTCTTAAAATTTTCCACAACTTTCCTGATATCTTCGTACAGTCTGGTCATTGATTTTCCTGGTTTCGTTTACACCCAATGGTGAAACAAATATGACCCATTCGATTGTTCTCCATATACTGTTATCCATTCTGGCGGCATGAACTGCTCATATCCATCTTGATTGAATTAGGTTCTCACTTATATTTCCATTCTAGACCTTTGCTTTATCAATTTTATAATCTTTTTACCTTTCAATTTAACATTCAAAAGTCTCCTTTTTGTATAATATTGGGTTAGTTGAAGTTTGAATGTTGATCTCGCATTTCATTTTTTACCTTGTTTCCCGTGTTTTCACAACATATGATAGGACTGAGATTTTCCACTATTCAGTAACCCGTGTTTCCCTTTTTAACAATCATAATCATATTCAGCAATCATAAGGATATAAACATTACATTTTTCGCGCTAAAATTTTTCAATCCTGATAATTGTAGTTTGATCTGTACCTAACTTTCAAAATTTCAAATTTTTCAGATTTTCCTGACCAGTACTTTTGGCGATGACAGTACACATGATGGGAACAGTATGTTATATGCGTTGTACCAAAAAGTTATTTAAAAAGCAATTTACCATTTCAATCACATATTACCGCATTTGCAAGTTAATAAGTTTTCGCTGGACATCCCCCATGACTCATGGATTTTTTTTTGATATTTCTCTTTTACCATACGAAATTAACTCAAAGAATTAAAATTGAATGTTTTGTATTTCACCTCTATAATTCGGCAACCGAACTCTATCTTTGTGCGAAATTTCAAATTTTTACGTTGAATGGTTTCCGTGAAACTCGCCTTTGACAGATGGGCGGAATGATGGAGGAATACCGAAGCGATGTCGGACATATGTGTTCTATTTTGGAAATTTTGCCTCGCATTAAAATATGTTTTGTAATGAGAAAACATTTTATTGGAATGTAAATTTAATATGAGGTCATCTCATGTGTACAGCATACAATAAAACATGCAGCTGAGTACACTTGCGATAACGAAATTTTGTGGCATAGGTATTTAAACATATATTTGGGACCACAATTTTAATTACGACTTCTTTTGTTTATAATACTGAACCAGTTTACAAGTCATCACAAAAATAATCACACTAAGACAAACGAAGAATAAACGAGGAGAATTAATTAAAAGGGACTATATTAAAACCCATAAATTTGTTAAATAAAGGCACGACTTGTATTATTTTCACCTTAAATTTTACTTCGATATAGATATGGAAGTATCTACTTTTGTTCAATATAAATCGTAATATTTACGCGTTATCTCCTTTTGTTCAATGCAATACGTATTATTTATATGTAAAATATATGCAAAAAATATGTTCCAACTCCTATTTCCGGGTCTACTGAATCTAAGGTTTTGAAGAAATGTGGGTGTTGAAATATGCACAATGTTTTTACACCTATTAAAAATACAAAATATCTGTTAAAAATACAAAATATAAAAAAAAAAATTCAAAATATCTCAATACATTTTACTTCGATGTTAAATCGTGATATTGAGCCGTGCCGTTACCGTGTGAAATTATAAACACACAAATCCTTTTTTTTGGGTTTTATAATTATTTAAAAAAGGGAATAATCAGAAAAGTTAAGTTCATAATCATGTTACTATCAAGACTACTTATGCAACATTGTCACATTTCTCATACTTATCGAAACAAATGTTACAGCTTGATGCTTTCCAATGTTAACAACTTTTAAATTAAAACAAAATAATTGTTTATCCATGTGCATGTATATATATATATATATATATATATATATGTATATATATTTATATATATATATATAAATATACTGCATAAATTTCTACTCTAATACATGGACCAAAAATTTCAATTGTAAAATTGAAACCATTTCACTCTTATTAAATCGATTTAACAATTTTGAAATAGGAAAACGAAAATGAACCAAATGATATGCAAATTTTCCACCCTTAACGGATATAATATGTATTCCAACCTCTTTGAAACAATACTCTTTTTTTTTACCTAATACATAGAAATTATGCATATTTTGTTTTACTTGCAGTGAAAATGACTCACGAATATATTTCATTATTTATAGAAAAATATTCATATAGTATGTAGAATGTATATTTGATATTACCTAATTTTGTACTGTATTCGATTTTTGTCGAATGCTATGCTACATTTAGAAATATCAAATATACATTTTTTTTTGACTAGCTAAGTTGTGGCAATGTAATTTATTTAATAGTAATTCCAATTCAATCAAAACTTTTGAAAAGATCCTAATTTTCAAATACTTTTTTAATATAGGTTATTATTAGAGAAAATCTAACGACATCTTTGGATAGGTGGGTAAAAGGACAATGAGCTGTAGGCAGTGAAATGAACTGTAACATCGTTGTTTTACGTAGCATCCATGAGTATAAAGCGCTACTAAACTCAATATCGAGGAGTTGTCAAGGTAATGAACTAATAATTTAAAAGCTCAGGATACAAATAATTTCCATCGGAATTGAAGGGAGCTTCATTCGAACAGACCCATAAAAAACCTAAGGAAAATAAATAAGTACAAGAACCTATTGAACGTTTTGATATTTTCTGCGACATTTGAATATTAGTTGCTTCATATGGAGACCACATGACTGCATTTGTTTCAAGAACAATACTAAAGATTTAAGGAAAGGAACGATAGATTTGATATTAAGAAAATCGTGGGCATTTCTTATGATACATACAAGTGGTATGTATCGTTGAAAATTTATTTATATTGATATTGGAATAGGTCACTATCAGATTGGCTATTTACACCAACGGCCAACAGAAAATAGTGAGCAGTTTTGAAAACTAAGGAAAAGTGGTTTATCATAATGGAAACCGACCTGGACATTAATTACTACTTAGACTGTCATCAAATTGAGTAACATATGGCTAATATTTGAAATTTCAAAATTGGGTGTATTGGTTAGGAGCCCTAAAGTAATTTACAAGGAATTTTACTACAGCGTAAGTCATTCTTGCTTCCAAGAGTTTTACTCACAGAATATTATTGTCGACTCGGTCAAACACATTTTCGAAATCAAAGTAACACTTTGTTATGATCTATTATAATCCACAAAATTAGTGATATTGTAGTGTAACTTTTAGCTCGGAAACGGTACTTGCAGTTCGTCAGTTAGAACTAGATTTGTAAATAGATACGGCAATGTAGAACAGTTTGAAATACTATTAAAAACGACCATAAGACTGCCATAGGTCTATGATTTTTACATTTGAGAAAATATCCTTAAATAATTTAGAAACAGGAAAATATTCCAAAGAGATGAACAATGTGGTTTGAGAAATAAATCAGAACAGGCCTTGGCTACGCACGAAATATAGAACACCAGAACCGGGGACGGGTCTTGACTGGAGCTGTTCCAATGCAGGTCCGGCTTCAGTAGAATCCACCCTGCCGATATGCGACGGAGATGAATGATCATTAACAGTGACTCATGCCGCCATTACAAAGTCCAGCGTCGGCTCATTATTCAAAAATAACATAATCAAAATACTCAGCAAAATGGTTTGCAGCGGTCTCACCTGACTACGAAATTCCATTGTATGTCATAATTGTGGGAAACTGCCTTTCCGAACGCATACACCACTGCTACGTCCGAAATGCTTTTGAGTTTTCGAGTTAATGTTAATTTCAACATTCCAAACGTATGGGTCATGCAAGTTTTTCATGACATTTTACTTTCTAGTGCCAAAAACTAAACATTTCACAGTCGCAACTAAAGTCGAATTTTTATATTGTTTGTGGTAAAATGATTTGATCTGAATTTCGCAGGTAAGATTAATGTTAAATGAAGCCGAATAAGTTAGAAATAGTTTACACTGGTCCGCTTCTTCTTAGAAACACAATAAGTAAAAATCGTCCTTATTAGGTAAGGTATTTAAAAATCAATTAAATTATTGAACGTTTTATAATCAAGTTTATTAGGGTCGTAATTTTATGAACAGAAAACATGTTGAATTTCAACAATATTTTGTTATCGCATATGTACTCAGCTGCAATTTTTCTTATATGCTGTCCATATGCGATGACATCATTTTAAATTTATATTTGAATAAAATTTCCACTTATTACAAAACTAATTAAATACAAAGTTGTCAAGATGGAAGGCACGTGTAACATATTGTTGTTCACCCTTTCCTTCCGCCCATACCTTTTTGACACCACAGGCAATTTTACTGTAAAAAAATTACATTTATTAAAGATATAGAGAATAATAGTCAATTGTAAATTTTAAGTATAAAACGTTCAGTATCCATTCCGGCTTAATTTCAGGGGGTGAATTAGGACATCAAAAAATATTTCAAACATCTAATATAGGGTGGTAAACGAAAACATACTGAAGCACTCATTCAACAATATAGGTGATGTTTTTTACGATTTTTTTTGAAAATTCGGCAAAAACACCTAAGAATGTTTGTACCAAAAGGATCGGTAACAAAAGTCTGTTTATCTATTGTACTTCATATATTTTCGTGTAGATATGTTACATGGGATATCTTTCAAGGGCATTAAAATATCGTGAATTCTTTAACAAACTATAAGATGTAAAATCGTAATTTTTATGACTTCTTTATTAAATTTCTGTAACCTTATTATTTTAAAAATGTTTACTTGATTAATATTTTATATGAAGGTTGTGCAACATATTTTATGTGGTCGTTTTCAAAATATTCTTAGAAATATTTTACATATAACAATAAAAAATGACTTATTTTGAAAATCTTCTACCTCGCCTTTTCCATTGATTGACTTGCCCGCTCTGAAATTTTGAAGGTTATATATGAAGGCGTTTTCGGGCGAACGGACGTATGAGTGATTAAATATGCGTTCTCCTTTTTGGTATAAAAGTGAAGAAGTTCAGAAAAATGATTTTAATTGTGCATGACGACCATCTCGTAACTATATTATAGGATTTTATTTTTATAAAACAGTTCGGGTTTTCAAGTTGTAATTATTAATAAACATGAGGCCATTTTTATTTAACTTAAAAACAATTTCCGGTCCAGGTAAAACTTTTTACTTAAGGCGGCTCTTTGCCGACTTCCCTAACTTATTTCAGTTCCGTCGTTTATTACCTTATTCGTCGCCCATGAAACTCGAAGCCAAGCTAGTAACATCATCTAACGAAAGTATTTATTTAGCTATATAATTTCTACGTTAAATTTAATGATTTCTCAGTCATCTAAATAATGGAGACCGTATATATAGCACTTCAAAAAAAATAATACGGGATAATTCAAAACTTTTTATGTTGACCGAATTTTTATTAACGGTTTGTTTGGATAGATATAGTCTATGCAACTGAAAAACAAACACATCTAATAGAAGAAATTTATAGCTGGAATAGCCAAAAATCAAGTATTTATATATCTTTAAAAATAAACCAAAAATTTTACAATTTTAGAACTGTAACAATGATATTTACAAAAGACAATTTGATTCGATTTTGAAACAATTTTAATTCAAGTATAAAATATGTAAATGTAGAAAGAAAAATATTTGTATTTTAATGAAATGAAGAAATTTTAATGATTAACTATTTCCCTAACATATTAATAAAGCGGCACCATATTTTTCTGTACAAAGATGAACATTTGTTTACTGGAATAAATAACTTATATTAAAAATGTTTTCTCTTCTCTTAAGAAATACTTTAATTTTTTCGTAGCAAACTTTAAATCTTTCTGATCCAAGTGCAAGCCTAAACGCACTACCCAAATTAAATATCAGAGGATCGGAATTCGTCTTGGGACCGTAAATTTGAATATATGAATTATTCATGTCTCTTCGAATAAACTTTTTGAATAAAGAATGAAGTAAATTTTATCGGTCTTATTTGAATGGCAAACTCACTCAACAGTCAATGATGCGCGGAGCTCGACACGAGTGTTTCACTTTTTTGATCTTAATCGCGACGTTTGGAGAATTTAGTACACGATTGTTTTAAAAGTATTTCTTAAAATTCAAATGTTGTAAATAAAATAATAAATTTAATGTTTGTCTTTGATTTCAGCAATATCTTCAACTTCGAAAATGAACGCATCTCACTATTTATCACAATACAATATTGAAAATATATCTGAGCGGTACTACAAAAGATAATTATTTGACTAAAACACAAATATATATGTTAACAATTTTTTGACGTACTTAATACAACAGTTTAGACAATATCAATGTTTTTTTCGCTATTAAAATTTTAAATGAAATATTAATATATGAGAATCTAAAATGTTTGCAATATATATATATATATACGTAAATTCGAATTTATATAATAATTTATTTATTAAAATAAAGCCAAGCCAAAATACTGAGCACTTCTGCTTCACACGTATATTTATATATATATATATATATATATATATATATATATATATATATATATATATATTTATATATATATATATATATATGTATATATATATACATATTTATATATATATATATATATATATATATATATATATATATATATATATATATAAATATACGTTTGAAGAAGAAGTGCTCAGTATTTTTTCTTGGCTTTATTTGAATAAATAAATTATTTATATAAATTCGAATAATTTTTTTAATAAAAATTTAAATAAATTTTATCGGCCTGATTTGGAGAGGACAATTCACTCAACAGTCACTATTGCAAATAAAATAGGGGGGAGTTCGACTGGAGTATTTCAACTTATTAATCTCAATCGCGACGTTCTGAGAATTTAGTACACGATTGTTTTAAAAGTATTTCTTAAGGTCCAAATTTATAATGTTAAATTTTGTCGTCACCGTGATGCGTTCTGTTGATCAGAAGGTATACGGCTTGCGATGACATGGAGCAACGCGGAGAACCGGCTTCGCTTCGCGACAGTTCGTCGAGCGGGGTAGGACGGGTATTGTGGTTGGCTGTGAAAGATTGCTCTCGTAGCAATAAGTCCGTCATATGTATAAATTAGATACTTTAACAAATGTATATATATATATATATATATAAATTTACATATATATATATATATATATATATATAAATTTACATATATATATATATATATATATAAATTTACATATATATATATATATATATATATATATATATATATATATATATATATATATATATATATATATATATATATATATATATATATATATATATATATATATATATATATATATATATATATATATATATATATATATATATATATATATATATATATATATATATATATATATATATATATAGATTCTTTATAGGTTATAAGAAAAGGAAATGTTAGCTTTGATAAGATAAATAATCAGTTTCTATAGTTTTGTAGCTAAGATTAAAAAAACAGCTTTTATAGGATCACTTACTTGTCCGCTTATCAATCAAAATTTCTTTTCTCAGGTTCTGATTTAAAACAAATAAGAAAATAGAAAAATAAATCCTTCAAGAGTCAGTAGAACTCATCTGCGAGGATGTATCGAACACATTTTGGTACTTATAAATATTTACCTATAGAAAATATTTCTATTAAACTGTTCACACACATTCGTTTTTCCCAAAAATAAGTATATTGATGGGTACCTTCACAGGCGTGAAAACGCTGTGCATATTTGAAAAATAATAAAATTTGGGTTTAGCAATTATCTGTACTCATTTGTCAAAACCCACAGGTAACCATAATTTTTTAAAAGTACTCGATGCAAATTCTTGAAATTTGACAAGAAGCATAATAGTAAAGAGTTCAAATAAAGGAAAAAGTCCGAATATCGATTTATTTCTGTTATGTAGCATGATTAAATTTATCTGTTGCTTTGTTTTTCTTATAATGTCTATGTGAATAACAACATATTTAAAGGGCGTTTATTTTACAATGGGTTTTGTGGTAATAAAATATTTTGTATCTATTGACACTTCGGCTAAATCAAAACTTGAATTCATTTTAATGAATTTCAATAAACCTTTCATTTTTATTGAGCGGCGTTTTTTTAAATATTTGTATTTTTATTTTAACTTTGCCATCAATTACTAAACAATATTTTTCACGATACAAACATTGTTAAATTAAAATATTAAAATTGTTTTAATTACAAATATAATAAACATTTCCTTACAAACTTGCAGCATTTATTAAATATTTGCTAAAATGTGTCGTGGTTGTATAGATTTATCTACAACTAATATCGTTCAGCAAAAGTTTTAATTTTTTACTGATCCACTAATTTTTTTTTAATTTTTTGCTCTCATATGTCATCGAGGAACAGTTTTTATGATTCGTATCTGACTGATAGTCCTTTTTCTTTTTCTATTACGACAATGAACAACTGATACATTTTGGAGTCACTTTTTTCATAATAACAGTTTAAAAAATGGAACCATATTACTGAATACAATTGTATTATTTTATTTGCAATAGAACTATTGCTTCTACGGTGATTACAAACATTATTGATGCTCTTTGACTATTGAAATTCATTTCAAAGTAACTCGACTCCTCTACATGGCGAAAAGTTCACGGCGTGGTAACTACAGAAACAGATTTAAAGCCCACATCTATTAATTAGACTTCTTATGTATAGCCTAACTTCACTTAATTTTTAACTTTCTCTTGTATTATGATTCATTGCTCTTATATTAATATTTATTCTCTCGTATTCTGATTTATTTTATTTATAACAGCGTGTTTAGTAAATGGTAGTTTATAAAAAATACTTATATCTAAAATCTTTAAATCTCATTGAAACTGGTAAAACGTTCAGAGGTGTTACCTAATTTTATATCACAACTAATTTTGATCTGCAGTTTTGCTCGTGTAGAATAAAAATAATGGTTGTGTTACATAAAAATTATTTCCGAGGTTAATATGATAGTATCCAGTTATTGCGTAATTATGCCTACCTACTTAAATTCATGATCTTATTTTTAGGAGGCTCTTCTTTATAAAAATATTCTGTGGGTAAAATTAAGCGGTTGAAAGAAGACAAAGAAAAAAATTGATAAATTTATATTCACTTTTACAATAATAGATACGATTTAAAATTAAATTTAACATTGGAATGGGAAAATCAGCCAATTCATTTTACTCAAATACTTTATCATGCTATAAAATAAACTATTACAAAAGTGAAGATGGTTCTTAGTTTGGATTAAATTAGCAACTTAATAAGTACAAATGACGCAAACATATCAAGTTCGGAGAACCCCACTTCGACCGAACTTGATATTTACATCGCGCACACAAAGTAAAATTAAAATTCCTGAGATGCTTATCAAAAGCATTAAATAGGGAAACATTTTGACAATATTTGATAAAACATGGAGCAATATATTAATCTGCTGCTAGACGTAATATTTACTTGAAAAAACTGTTTTCCGAGACTGGCATGTGGCAACGGGAAAAAATAGACTTTCCTAAAATTTAAAAAAATCTAATATTTCTGCATAATAACTAATAAATCCTTATACTTGAATTAAAATAATAATACATATATAATATACGTATTGCTGTAGTTCCTTATTACGACATGTATATTATATACATACGGAATATATGACAAATACATATTTCATTCCAGATCTCATACACATGGGAGAATAATAAAAACGTGGCCGATTGTGCCGAATACCATTTTGTTGTCGAATATTCGTTGCAACTCTGACATTAATGCCTAATAATTAGCGTAGAGTTTTGTTTTCGCGAATCAATAGCTGAATACTCCGTCAGAACCTGTCAATACATTATCATTGTTATCCAATTATCCGGATAATTTTAAGTAGTGAATTGTCGGAAACAAAAATTAAAATATTCCTCGCGCATGTAAATTTTATGTCATCATTTTACTTCAGCTGATCAAACAGTTTTGTAAGGATATGTTTTTCAAAATTTCTGTAAAAATAAAATAAATAGTCAAATCGATTTCAATAGCATGATTTACGAACAAGGTAGACAGTGCAACTGTAACCACTGGTGCAATACTTTATAAATATATTAATCTTGCACTTGTTTCAATATTTTTAAGGTATTTGCCTATTAAATACTTCACCATTAATATATGATTTTTAAGCAAATGCATCTGTAATTTGGAATGTTTTTAATGAAAAAAATGAAAAGAGAACAAACAGCATAAATTTTACTCTTTTAAATTTAAATGTAAATTGGAATACATTATACCATTCTTTTGTTTTCGAACATATATAAAGGCTAACAAATAAGAATGTTCAGTTGTCAAGTTTTAAAAACGATTTAGGTAAGTACAACCGTGTAATTAATATAAATTATTTATTTTGAAATTTTTAAATGAAAGCAATTTTCTTTGGCTTAATTTATTCGTTAATCATTTCATAACCAACCACAATCAATCTTTAATTTCTTTACCACGACCTAGGTTTCGTTGTATTACAATATCTTCAAGTGGGATATTAGCAAGCATCTTTGCTAATATCCCACCCGAAGATATTGTAATACAATGAAACCTAGGTCGTGGTAAAGATATTGAAGAAAGTAGAAATAATACTACATCACATAGTTTAATTTAATTCTGAACTTTTTTTTTTAATTTCTATACTCTATGTTTATTTGAAACAGACTTATTTGCTATTAGTTATCAGTATTAAAATGTCGTTATTTTTAAAGGAACTTGTTCTTTTAGAAATAATGATTTTAGATTTTTGAAAACGCTCATAATTTTGTTGTATGATCATTTATTTACCTCGAGTTATCGGCATCCACATAAAAAAGCGTGTTTTTTACTTATCACTAAGTGATTGTGGTTGGTTATGAAGTGATTAACGAATAAATTAAGCCAAAGAAAATTGCTTTCATTTAAAAATTTCAAAAATAAATAATTTATATTAATTACACGGTTGTACTTACCTAAATCGTTTTTAAAACTTGACAACTGAACATTCTTATTTGTTAGCCTTTATATATGTTCGAAAACAAAAGAATGGTATAATGTATTCCAATTTACATTTAAATTTAAAAAAGTAAAATTTATGCTGTTTGTTCTCTTTTAATTTTTTTCATTATAAAACATTCCAAATTACAGATGCATTTGCTTAAAAATCATATATTAATGGTGAAGTATTTAATAGGCAAATACCTTAAAAATATTGAAACAAGTGCAAGATTAATATATTATTAAAGACTTGCACCAGTGGTTACAGTTGCACTGTACACCTTGTTCGTAAATCATGCTATTGAAATTGATTTGACTCTTAATTTTATTTTTACACAAATATTGAAAAACATATCTTTGCAAAACTGTTTGATGAGCTGAAGTAAAATAATGACGACATAATATTTACATGCGCGAGGCTTCTTTTAATATTTGTTTCTGACAATTCACTACTTAAAATAATCTGGATAATTGTATAGCAATATATATAATGTATTGACAGGTTCTGACGCAGTATTCAGCTATTGATTCGCGAAAATAAAACTCTACGCTAATTATTAGGCATTAATGTCAGAGTTGCAACGAATATTCGACAACAAAATGGTATTCGGCACAATCGGCCACGTTTTTATTATTCTCCCATGTGTATAAGATCTGGAATGAAATATGTATTTGTCATATATTCCGTATGTATATAATATACATGTCGTAATAAGGAACTACAGCAATACGTATATTATATATGTATTATTATTTTAATTCAAGTATAAGGATTTATTAGTTATTATGCAGAAATATTACATTTTTTTAAATTTTAGGAATGTCTAATTTTTCCCGTTGCCACATGCCAGTCTCGGAAAACAGTTTTTTCAAGTAAATATTACGTCTAGCAGCAGATTAATATATTGCTCCATGTTTTATCAAATATTGTCAAAATGTTTCCCTATTTAATGCTTTTGATAAGCATCTCCGGAAATTTAATTTTACTTTGTGTGCGTGATGTAAATATCAAGTTCGGTCGAAGTGGGGTTCTCCGAACTTGATATGTTTGCGTCATTTGTACTTATTTAGTTGCTAATTTAATCAAAACTAAGAACCAGCTTCACTTTTGTAATAGTTTATTTTATAGCATGATAAAGTATTTGAGTAAAATGAATTGGCTGATGTTTCCATTCCAATGTTAAATTTAATTTTAAATCGTATCTATTATTGTAAAAGTGAATATAATTTTATCTATTTTTTTCTTTGTCTTCTTTCAACCGCTTAATTTTACCCACAGAATATTTTTATAAAGAAGAGCCTCCTAAAAATAAGATCATGAATTTAAGTAGGTACGCATAATTACACAATAACTGGATACTATCATATTAACCTCGGAAATAATTTTTATGTAACACAACCATTATTTTTATTCTACACGAGCAAAACTGCAGATCAAAATTAGTTGTGATATAAAATTCGGTAACACAAAATAATTTTTTTGTGTTCAATTAAAATATCTCCTCTGAACGTTTTACCAGTTTCAATGAGATTTAAAGATTTTAGATATAAGCATTTTTTATAAACAACCATTTACCAAACACGCTGTTATAAATAAAATAAATCAGAATACGAGAGAATAAATATTAATATAAGAGCAATGAATCATAATACAAGAGAAAGTGAAAAATTAAGTGAAGTTAGGCTATACATAAGAAGTCTAATTAATAGATGTGGGCATTAAATCTGTTTCTGTAGTTACCACGCCGTGAACTTTTCGCCATGTAGAGGAGTCGAGTTACTTTGAAATGAATTTCAATAGTCAAAGAGCATCAATAATTTTTGTAATCACCGTAGAAGCAATAGTTCTATTGCAAATAAAATAATACAATTTTATTCAGTAATATGGTTCCATTTTTTAAACTGTTATTATGAAAAAAATGACTTCAAAATGTATCAGTTGTTCATTGTCGTAATAGAAAAAGGAAAAGGACTATCAGTCAGATACGAATCATAAAAACTGTTCCTCGATGACATATGAGAGCATAAAATAAAAAAAAATTAGTGGGTCAGTAAACAATTTAAACTTTTGCTGAACGATATTAGTTGTAGGTAAATCTTTACAACCACAACACGTTTTAGCAAATATTTAATAAATGCTGCAAGTTAGTAAGGAAATGTTTATTATATTTGTAATTAAAATAATTTTAATATTTCAATTTAACCATGTTTGTATCGTGAAAAATATTGTTTAGTAATTGATGACAAAGTTAAATTAAAAATACAAATATTTAAAAAAACGCAGCTCAATGAAAATGAAAGGTTTATTGAAATTCATTAAAATGAATTTAAGCTTTTTATTTAGCCGAAGTGTCAATAGATCACAAAATATGTTATTACCACAAAACCCATTGTAAAATAAACGCCCTTTAAATATGTTGTTATTCACATAGACATTATATATATATATATATATATATATATATGTATATATATATATATATATATATAAATATACGTGTGAAGCAGAAGTGCTCAGTATTTTGGCTTGGCTTTATTTTAATAAATAAATTATTATATAAATTCGAATTTACGTATATATATATATATATTGCAAACATTTTAGATTCTCATATATTAATATTTCATTTAAAATTTTAACAGCGAAAAAACATTGATCTTTTCTAAACTGTTGTATTAAGTACGTCAAAAAATTGTTAACATATATATTTGTGTTTTAGTCAAATAATTAGCTTTTGTAGTACCGCTCAGATATATTTTCAATATTGTATTGTGATAAATAGTGAGATGCGTTCATTTTCGAAGTTGAAGATATTGCTGAAATCAAAGACAAACATTAAATTTATTATTTTATTTACAACATTTGAATTTTAAGAAATACTTTTAAAACAATCGTGTACTAAATTCTCCAAACGTCGCGATTAAGATCAAAAAAGTGAAACACTCGTGTCGAGCTCCGCGCATCATTGACTGTTGAGTGAGTTTTCCCATTCAAATAAGACTGATAAAATTTACTTCATTCTTTATTCAAAAAGTTTATTCGAAGAGACGTGAATAATTCATATATTCAAATTTACGGTCCCAAGACGAATTCCGATCCTCTGATATTTAATTTGGGTAGTGCGTTTAGGCTTGCACTTGGATCAGAAAGAGTTAAAGTTTGCTACGAAAAAAGAAAAGTATTTCTTAAGTGAAGAGAAAACATTTTTAATATAAGTTATTTATTCCAGTGAACAAATGTTCATCTTTGTACAGAAAAATATGGTGCCGCTTTATTAATATGTTAGGGAAATAGTTAATCATTAAAATTTCTTCATTTCATTAAAATACAGATATTTTTCTTTCTACATTTACATATTTTATACTTGAATTAAAATTGTTTCAAAATCGAATCAAATTGTCTTTTGTAAATATCATTGTTACAGTTCTAAAATTGTAAAATTTTTGGTTTATTTTTAAAGATATATTAATACTCGATTTTTGGCTATTCCAGCTATAAATTTCTTCTATTACATGTGTTTGTTTTTCAGTTGCATAGACTATATCTATCCAAACAAACTGTTTATAAAAAGTCGGTCAACATAAAAAGTTTTGAATTATCCCATATTCCATTTTTTGAAGTGCTATACATATAGTCTCCATTTTTTAAATCACTGAGAAATCATTAAATTTAACGTAGAAATTATATAGCTAAATAAATACTTTCGTTATATGATGTTACTAGTTTGGCTTCGAGTTTTATGGGCGACGAATAAGGTAATAAACGACGGAACTGAAATAAGTTAGGGAAGTCGGCAAAGTGCCGCTTTAAGTAAAAAGTTTTACCTGGACCGGAAATTGTTTTTCAGTTGAATAAAAATGGCCTCATGTTTATTAATAATTACAATTTGAAGACCCGAACTTTTTTGTAACAATAAAATCCTATAATATAGTTACGAGATGGTCGTCATGCACAATTAAAATAATTTTTCTGAACTTCTCCACTTTTATAGCAAAAAGGAGAACGCATATTTAATCACTCACACGTCCGTTCGTCCGAAAACGCCTTCATATATAACCTTCAGAATTTCAGAGCGGGCAAGTAAATCAATGGAAAAGGGGAGGTAGAAGAATTTCAAAATAAGTCATTTTTTATTGTTATATGTAAAATATTTCTAAGGATATTTTGAAAACGACCACATAAAATATGTTGCACAACCTTCATCTAAAATATTAATCGAGTAAACATTTTTAAAATAATAAGGTTACAAAAATTTAACATAGAAGTCATAAAAATTACGATTTTACATCTTATAGTTTTTTTAAGAATTTACGATATTTTAATGCCCATGAAAAATATCCCATGTAACATATCTACACGAAAATATATGAAGATTTGTGTACAATAGATAAAGAGACTTTTGTTACCGATCATTTTGGTACAAATATTCTTAGGTGTTTTTGCCGAATTTTTGAAAATAATTCGTAAAAAACATCATCTATATTATTCAATTAGTGCTTCAGTATATTTTCATTTACCACCCTATGTTAGAGGTTTGAAATATTATTTGATGTCCTAATTTACCTCCTGAAATTAAGCCGGAATAAATATTGAACGTTTTACATATAAAATTTACAATTCGGCTCCATACCTTTAATAAATTTAATTTTTTACAGTAAAATTGCCTGTGGGGCAAAAAAGGTATGACGCAACGGAATGGTGAACAACAATATGTTCCACGTGCCTTCCATCTTGACAATTTTGCCACGGAACACAAGAAAGATGTTTTGTAATTAGCGGAAATTTTATTCAAATGTAAATTTAAAATGATGTCATCGCATATGGACAGCATATAAGAAAAATTGCAGCTGAGTACATATGCGATAACAAAATATTATTGAAATTCAACATGTTTTCTGTTCATAAAATTACGACCATAATAAACTTAATTATAAAATGTTCAATAATTTAATTGATTTTTAAATACCTTACTTAATAAAGACGATTTTTACATATTGTGTTCCTAGTTAGAAGCGAGCCAGTGTAAACTATTTCTAACTTTTCCGGCTTCATTTAACATTAATCTTACCTGTGAAATTCCGATTAAGTCATTTTACCACAAACCATATAAAAATACGACTTTAGTTGCGACTGTGAAATGTTTAGTTTTTGGCACAAGAAAGTAAAATGTCATATGAAAAACTTGCATGACCCATACGTTTGGAATGTTGAAATTAAAATTAAGACGAAAACTCGAAAGCATTTCGGACGTAGCAGGGGTGTAAGCGCTCGGAAAGGCAGTTTCCCACAATTATGACATGCAATGGAATTTCGTAGTCAGGTGAGACCGCTGCAAACCAGTTTGCTGAGTATTTTAATTATGTTATTTTTGAATAATGAGCCGACGCTGGACTTTGTAATGGCGGCATGGGTCACTGTTAATGATCATTCATCTCTGCCGCATATCGGCAGGGTGGATTCTGGTGAAGCCGGACCTGATTTGGAACAGCACCAGTCAAGACATATCCCCGGTTCTGGTGTTCTGTATTTCGTGCGTAGCCAAGGCCTGTTCTGATTTATTTCTCAAACTACATTGTTCATCTCTTTAGAATATTTTCCTGTTTCTAAATTTATTTAAGGATATTTTCTCAAATGTAAAAATCATAGACCTATGGCAGTCTTATGTTCGTTTTTAATAGTATTTGAAATTGTTCTACATTGCCGTATTTATTTGCAAATCTAGTTCTAACTGACGAACTGCAAGTACCGTTTCCTAGCTAAAAGTACCACTACATTATCACTAATTTTGTGGATTATAATAGATCGAGATCACAACAAAGTGTTACTTTGATTTCGAAAATGTGTTTGACCGAGTCGACAATAATATTCTGTGAGTAAAACTCTTGGAAGCAAGAATGACTTACGCTGTAGTAAAATTCCTGGTAAATTATTTTAGGGCTCCCTAACCAATACACCCAATTTTGAAATTTCAAATATTGGCCATATGTTACTCAATTTGATGACAGTCTAAGTAGTAATTAATGTCCAGGTCGGTTTCCATTATGATAAACCACTTTTCCTTAGTTTTCAAAACTGCTCACTATTTTCTGTTGGCCGTTGGTGTAAATAGCCAATCTGATAGTGACCAATTCCAATATCAATATAAATAAATTTTCAACGGTACATACCACTTGTATGTATCATAAGAAATGCCCACGATTTTCTTCATATCAAATCTATCGTTCCTTTCCTTAACTCTTTAGTATTGTTCTTGAAACAAATGCAGTCATGTGGTCTCCATATGAAGCAACTAATATTCAAATGTCGCAGAAAATATCAAAACGTTCAATAGGTTCTTGTACTTATTTATTTTCCTTAGTTTTTTATGGGTCTGTTCGAATGAAGCTCCCTTCAATTCCGATGGAAATTATTTGTATCCTGAGCTTTTAAATTATTAAATCATTACCTTGATAACTCATCGATATTGAGTTTAGTAACACTTTATACTCATGGATGCTACGTAAAACAATGATGTTACAGTTCATTTCACTGCCTACAGCTCATTGTCCTTTTACCCACCTATCCAAATATGTCGTTAGATTTTCTCTAATAGTAACCTATATGAAAAAAGTATTTGAAAATTAGGATCTTTTCAAAAGTTTTGATTGAATTGGAATTACTATTAAATAAATTACATTGCCACAACTTAGCTAGTCAAAAAAAGATGTATATTTGATGTTTCTAAATGTTGCATAGCATTCGACAAAAATCGAATACTGTGCAAAATTAGGTAATATCAAATATACATTCTACATACTATATGAATATTTTTCTATAAATAATGAAATATATTCGTGAGTCATTTTGACTGCAAATAAAACAAATATGCATAATTTCTAGGTGTTAGGTAAAAAAAAAGAGTATTGTTTCAAAGAGGTTGGAATACATATTATATCCGTTAAGGGTGGAAAATTTGCATATCATTTGGTTCATTTTCGTTTTCCTATTTCAAAATTGTTAAATCGATTTAATAAGAGTGAAGTGTTTTCAATTTTACAATTAAAATTTTTGGTCCATGTATTGGAGTAGAAATTTATGCAGTATATTATATATATATATATATATATATATATATACATATATATATATATAGATATATATATACATATATATATATATATATATATATATATATGTATAAATAAATATATATATATATGTATATATATATATATATATATGTACATGGATAAACAATTATTTTGTTTTAATTTAAAAGTTGTTAATATGGGAAAGCATCAAGCTGTAACATTTGTTTCGATAAGTATGAGAAATGTGGCAATGTTGCATAAGTAGCCTTGATAGTAACATGATTATGAACTTAACTTTTCTGATTACTCCCTTTTTTAAATAATTATAAAACGCAAAAAAAAGGATTTGTCTGTTTATTATTTTACACGGTAACGGCACGGCTCAATATCACGATTTAACATCGAAGTAAAATGTATTGAGATATTTTGAATTTTCTCTTTACTTTAACTGTACGTCGTTGACGTCAACGATGCACAAATGTAAACGATTGATGAACCGTTCAATGATAATAATTTTTTTTCATCAAAATCGTCGCTCGCGTTTTCCTTCTGTTTTGTTTAACTAATGATATAAATGTAATAATTAATAATGTATTAACATTTAAATCTGTTAATATTGTAGAGAATCTTGAAAATAGCGGCCGAAATAAATTTCTTCTTCTTCTATCTCCTGGCTATATCTCATTTAGGGTCAGTACTCCTAGTACATTTTTGCCACAATAGTATGTCTTGTGTTGTCATTGATTTCATAATTTTAAAATTTTTTTATATAGTGCTGTTCCAGGTAGCAGCGGGTCGACCTCGATCTCTCGTTCCTTCTTTTATTTTTAACTCTGCCTTGGTCATGTGGTCTTCGTTGCGCCTCATAACGTACCCGTACCAACGCAAATAATTTACTTTCAATTCTTACTCAGTTTCTAATAGTTTAAACGTTCCTCTAATATACTCACTTTTTATTCTGTCCAGTCTTGTAGCTGGAAAGAGTTAAAAGGCTACAGCAGCATTTTCATTTCTGCAACATGCATCTTTTGTTCGCCCACATTTCACGTCGGCTAGCATTCCGACCGGTACATAAACGCTGGCTGTACTGCTTGCTTGTAAATTTGACCTTTGAGTTTGATGGACATTCTAGCATCACATAACTTTAGCTAGTCAGTTGTAATTCTGTATTTGATGTCTTTTTCAGTGCTGTCTGTCAGAGATACGACTGAAACGAGGTACTTTAACTATTTTACCTTCTTCAGAGATGTTCTTTCAATCATCACTAATAAGTTGTGGTTGGAGTTATTTCCAGACATATCATACCGGATGTATTCAGTCTTGTCTCTGTTCACTCTAAGGACTTGCCGCTCTAGTGCTTGTTGTCTTGAATTTTATTGTTCTTATACTGCTATTTGAGTTTCAGCAATAAGAATTATATCATCAGTATACAGCAGTGTCCAAGGTGCTGGTTTTTGTAGATGTCCCGTGATATAGTTCATAAATAAGTTAAGCAATAATGGACTTATGGTGAATCCTTTATGAATTCCGACCTTAACTTCAAATTTGCCAGTCTGGCTTGAGGGGCTACTAACCCTTGAGGTTATTTCTTGGCATAGACCTTTAATTAAGGATATGTAATGTTTCGAGACTAATTGTGATATCAAACCAAGCCAAATCAGATCTCCAGGTACGCGATCCACAGCATTCTCTACGTCGATAAATACAAGATGTAAGTCTTTCTTCCGCGATCTATATTTTTCTATCAGCTTCACGCTGTATATTGCATCTATTATTTCTATTCTGCTGGTGAATATGCAATGGTCAGGTCACGCTTTGACAATTTTGTTTAGTCAAAACGGTTTTTTTTATACTTTACAGTACCTAACTCATTCATAAATGGTTGTCGAATGCTAATAAAGAAATTCATGAAAAGGGAGACTCCCTTTTCATGAATTTCTTTATTTCTTATTTCTTGAATTTCTTTTATTTTCAAATGCATTTAATGGATTTCATGAAAAATATTAATTTCACCCCGTTCAAGGGTTTAAGTTAAAATTAAATATTTTCTCTAATTGACTTCTTTATTGGCAATTTAGGTGAAAGTATCGACAGATTTAAGATTGAAAATATCATTTTTCTTATTATAACCAGATCACCTACCGCACTGAACCGCTGATTAAATGTGACCCAAAATTTAAAAACAATTTTGGTGGTTTTTTCAATTTCACTGATTAGTTTATATATACATCGTTATATAAATCGTTTTGTTAACCAATTCTCTAGGGACGAAAAAATTATATCTTTACTTTTGATAGGAGATATCAAGCAATTAACATTATTTATTTTATCCTAAGACAAAAACATGTAACATTATGATAATATTATAAAATAATATATTTGTTAATGATGATATTATACACTTCTGCAACCACTTGGGCAGCTTCACTATCACGTGCATAAATCTTGCTACTTATAACAACTTATTTTTCAAATTTACTTTTTAGGAATTTTACAATTTGCTTATTAAATTTTATGAAGAGTTAAGAGACGTAAAATTTACTTATACGTATCATATATTAATTTAGAGCTTCTGAAAATTTCTTGAAGTTACTGTAAAAAAGATGTGTTACTATTATATTTGTAAGGAATATTCGGTAGCCTGGAAATTGGGTTGTCATTTCTAAAATTAAACACACATTCGTTTGAGTCATTTATTTTATGTGTGTACAATTTACATACTGCCTTTCTCATTGTAACTATATATTTATATTATATTAATAGTATAAAGGGATTGAGTCACCATAAGCAAACATTATATTTTCTACATTACTAAGAAGTTTACCCCTTTTCCACTTGCCACGTGCCACTTTTAGAAAATTTTCCAAATAAATGCTACGTGCAGGTGCAGATAATTTTGCTGCAAGCATTACCAAATATTGTGAAAACTGTGCTTTATTTACTGCTCATTGCCCATTATGTGTATTTGTGTGTGAAGTAAATATCTAGTCCGGTCGCAATGGTGTTAACCTTAATTGACATGTTTGCGTCGTCACTTTTACCTATTT
The DNA here is from genome assembly GCA_039881145.1 of Druceiella hillmani. Taxonomy (NCBI): domain Eukaryota; kingdom Metazoa; phylum Arthropoda; class Insecta; order Lepidoptera; family Hepialidae; genus Druceiella; species Druceiella hillmani. Next base: position 1,203,514 of record JAYKKI010000028.1, on the reverse strand, counting down.
TGTAGAGCAATGCCGGAAAATTTCATTAGTTTCCTGACCCTTCCATCATCGTACGTTTAATTCAAACAAGACACCAGCAGTACTTTCGTATCTGCTAATTTCATAGCATGAAAAGTTGTCTTGATAAGATTAATTTTCCGTTAGAATATTATATATAATTTTGAATGTTACCAATATTATATATGCAAAATAAAATTTGTTTACTTATGTATTTGTTTTGCTTTCAACTGCTCAATAGTGTACATAGAATATATTTATTCTGAAACAATAATTTTTTTGTAAGTAAATAAATCAGGCCGCTAGAAATAAGATCGTGAACTTGAGTATGCACGTATTACGGTAAGTAGATAATATCACATTAACTCATAAATCATTTTTATATTACATCATAATTTTTTCCGTGATAAAATATTAGATAACGCAAAATAAAATCTGCGTTTACACAAAATGTTTTCTTTCAACGTATTTTTATTTGTCCATTAAAATTAAAGAGATTTGTGAAGAGAATGTCAATATTCATTTTAATGATTAAAATGTGGTTGAATACAAAATAAACTATATTTACTTCCTTCTAAACAACGAATGAAACTAATTTACCATTGAACGTGTAGAAAGAAAGCTAATTAAATTAGTCTATGAGAAATCAGTTTAAATAATTTCGGAAACTTATAAATGTAATATTCATGGATTTATACCGCTTTATTTTAATCCTGAACGCACATCTATGAATCAAGGGCTAAATTTCTAAATTTAAAAATGTATATTGAACGTGAAATAAAAAAAATCAGCATAAGCTGTGACTCAATAGAGAAGAAACCCATCCGAAAGTTTTGCGTTTTAAAGTAAGAAAAAGTACCATTTTAGTATCAATCGTACATAACCTTATCAGCAACTTCGATGACTAGGGGAATAGAGCCACGCGTGACCCAATACCGCAAGTTCAGGAAAATGTATATAGTACATTATTATGCAAGACAGACCAAGAGGTCTGCTTGCTTCCATAAAAGAAAGTGTTTAATAGTTAGTTTTAAGACGTGATTCAACATCCTGGACTCAAGATCTCATTTCAAGTTTTACCTTTTTTAAAGGTTTTGTTGTATGTAATGAATCAGATCGAAGTTTAACTATATTATTTCTGAGGTATCTCAAAAAAAAATTGGAAAATCAGTCCAGAAAACAGATTAATGGCAATTTGATGAAGTTTACGTTAATAATTGAATATTTCGTGCTGCCAGACTGCACCGTACATCCCAAACATATTAGAATACTATATCACGTAGTTTAATTTAATTGTGAGATTAGATATTTATAACGGTGAGTAATATCAATCTGCTTTTTAATTGAAACATAAATATTTCAATTATTTTTAAATAATTCAACTTTTTGATGACTATATATATATATATATATATATATGTGTGTGTACACATGTTTAAACTCTAAAAGCACGATGGAAATTTTTTCAAAGATACTATCTCTACTCTTCTGTCTCATCTTGCCGAGCGAGATAATAAGCACTGGTAAGCGTAACGTTTTGAGGTGAAAAAATAATAAAACCTTTTTAGTATTGAAAGACTTTAGAAGTTGGTAAAGTTTCTTCATTGCTTTAAGTGAAAAGTTTTACTCAAAATTATAGTTTATATTATGTCGAAGTTAAATATTTTACTGACCACAATTGCATGAAAATCTGTAACTTAATCTGATATTGTACATAATAACAAATACAAATACAGTCCCTGAAGTTTTGTAAGTTTTATAGTCATCGATAAGTTATTTTTGTAAGTAAATTTATATACTGCACTTGAAATTGTATGACCAGTCTTTTTAGTCATTTAGCTCTTGGCAACTGTTTGCTCAAAGTATTTAATGACTAAATCTTATTAGTTAAACAATGTCATAAAATAAAACACAGTCCACAGAGTCAAAGTACACAACGCGTAACTAATTTTATTCAATGAGTTTCATAAAAATTGTTCCTAACTCATTTTTCATAAATTATCGGAACTCTGGTTTGAATCGAGAAATGCTATCTTCGATAAATTATTGGCATCAGATGGGTGAAAAATTAAAATCTGCCGAACAATTGCAAACAAATTTTATTGTAGATTATTTGTAGTTCCATTAATTTAAAATTATTTGTTTAAAACCATTTTTTTAAATAAATTTTATCACTTAGATTCATTTGTTTTTGTTTATGTATACTTTAGGCAACAGCTTTCTTTTCTTGAATAAAAAAAAATAGCTCTGAGTAAATTGGTTGGACCAATCTAAACTATATTTATTTAAAAACTAATGTCCGCGTTTATTCTTTTAATTAATCTTGATTTGGTTTTATTTTTCTTCATAGGTAACTTAAAAACTCGGCGGTTTACATAAGAAGTATCGATCATTATGAAACGAAACCGAAAAAAAAACTTCAACATGGTGTTCCTCTTCGAGGCATCTCTGTCACTATATTTTCACTCCATTATGAGACCTGAACACTATTTCTGATCAAAAGAATCATCAGATAAGTAAAATGAGCCAAAAATCAGTGAGATTACCCTTAAAAATTAGCAGTTCTAACATCTGCTGGCTGATTCTATCAACTGACCCTAGCTACTGGTTCTATTAATTGACCTAATTGACTAGGAAAAGTAATAACAAACTATTAAAATAGATATTAAATTACGCATGAAAAAAAATTACGCAAATAATACAAAGAGATAAATTAAACTTGATAGTACACATCAGATGACCTATAGAAAATAAGCAAATATTGACCTAATTGACGGAGAAAAGTGATAACAAACTATTATGATAGATATTAAATTACGCAAGAAAAAAAATTACACAAATAATACAAAGAGATAAATTAAACTTGGTAAGATAACCTATAGAAAAAAGCAAACATTTAAATCGTAATTACATCGGTTCTCAGAGACTATGCAGAAATTTAGTCTATGTTACCAAAGCAAAACATGTATATATCTACCATTATATGAACATCAATTTTGAAAACTTGGAATCAATTTTTCTGCTAACTGGAAGTTTGATGGAGACATTCGATTTTAAGAGTGGTCAAAAGCGAAATACTCTCATAGTATTTAGTAAAAGTTGATTAAAAATAAAATACACTTGTTTACGTTTAAAGTACCCTTTAACGTAGTGACGTTAAAATAAAATTGTATGACGAGTCATTATTACTTTTTAAATCACTATCGTTGGAAACAGATAAATTTAGATTTTTATTTCTTCTAAAGTATTATGAGCTATTTTTTTCTAAAGTATTATGAAATATTTTAATTGTATGCAGTAGTAATATAAAAGAAACAATTACCAAATTTTTACACGTTTTTAAAACTGTTCCATTATTTTACTTTTGCAATGCAACAACAGTTACATTTAGAATGTATTAAAATAATTAACTTATTATAATAAATAATATTATACAAAATAGCTTAGAAAACAAATTCATCCAACAATGCATTCATTATAAATCGGTATTACCAAGATACTGAATATTCTATGCAAAGTTTAGATTTTCGCATGTTTTGACGTTTAGATCTCTACGCAAAAGTAGTTTATAATTCAATATTTTATTATACTTTTAAGTTATGTACAGATAGGAATCACTGCGGAGCAGATTAAGATTCAGTTTTGATTTTTGTGGAATTCTGAATAAATTTTAACATTAACTAAATATTGACATATTCAAAACTAACCTGGCTCAAGTATCCAAGATGGAATTTCTCCTAAAATGATTGTTAACGGACCCTTAAACCATTACGTTTCATTCTGGGAGTTAATATTTAAAAAGAGCTTAATTTTAACATTCATTGAAAAAAAATAAGAAATTGAACTTAAATAAGTCAAGTATTGACATAGTACTAAGAGAGTTAAGTTCCTTACATAAAGTAACCGAAGTAATGCGGTCACTAACAATATTGCAATTTTATGTGAATTCTTGTAAAATGTTTTTTTGTTACATTTTTATTGTGGCGGTTCATCATTTTGTCACCAAGTAATTCCCTTTATTACACTTGCGGCACTGTTTGAGAGGACGCCAGTCATTGCCCCAATGTGAACCGACTGACTTATTCTAGTGTGGCATAATTAAAAACAATGTCGTACAATGTCTTGGTGATAGTTAGTCGCCATTATTCCTACTTTTTGTGACCATTTCAGATTTTTACTGCTAATGAGGATAGATGTCTATATACTGACGAAAAAAACTTTTGTAGATGCATTTTGTGAAGCCCTATTTGGTAATCATATATTGGAGAAAGATTGTAGCTTAACTTTAAATACTTTTCTTCATCTTGATTGTTTTTTATTTAAAAGGTATATTTGGTTTTTTATAACGTTTATGAAGTTTTTAACTGATATTTAGAAATAAACTTATTCTTTTCTACTTATGAAGGATGGGAAGTGACAATTTTATTTATTTTAAAGCGGGTAAAATGAAGAGCCATTGATTGTTAAGCTTATCCACTTAGATATTTTTTTAAATACCCTTTTCATCTAAATATTTAGTACCAATAAATATTTACGGAAAATACCTTATTGTATCGTATTACAAAAGTTAAATAATATAAATTTAATAATTATATAAAATGTTATATATCAAATTTTATGACCAGATATATTTTTTGACTTATGATTTCCATAGCATAAATATTTTGCAACAAATTTATTGGCTTATTGATTAAATACTTTGATTAAACCATTTATTTTTGTTCAAATTGCGCTTAATCATCGTCGTAATGATGATTTTACCTATTTTTTGTTAAATTCGTATTTGATAACTTGAAAAATGTTCTCAAATAATAAATGAGTTTAATATTGTTATATATGAATAGAAAAATATAAACTCGCAGAAAATGGACACATACAAAATCTGCTGAATTTTTAAAAGTTTTGAGTAAAGATATAAACTACATGGAACGCTTTCAAGTCTTGGGTTAACCTTACTTAATAAGGATGAACGCTATATTTTAACAGACACTTTTTACATATTATGTACAATTAAGCTATTACTAAATAACAGTGGGACAGGACTGCGAGAAATAAAATGCGGAAGCTTATATTTCCATTAAACTTAAATTAAATTACAAATTGCTCTAACGGCTTTCACTGACGAGGGCGCGTCGTCTTCGTCAGGGATAAAAGAGTCAACCCTCATTAAATATTTTGAGACGTATTTAAAAAGCACTTGAAGGATTACGAAACCACGCCCCGCGCAGTTTAATTTGATCACAAGTTTCGAAAATTTATAAACTTCTTCCATTCGTTTAATGATTTTTACAAATACATGGAATGAAAAATACATTTTAAATCATCCAAGCTCTTTTCATAATTATTAGATATATTAAGCAGATGACGTTCCAAATAATATTTTACGAATAAGAAATATTGATTATTGTGATTTACGTTAAAAATTATCGGTTTAAACCTTCACTAACACAAAAAATTAGTGCAATGATTGCATTCAATTACTCGTATTTATTGACAAGAATTTTACGTACTCGTTAAGTTTTGGATTAAGTAACTTTGACGAAAAAATTAGAAAAAAATTAACGGAAAACATTTCTTTGATAAGTTCTGAATAACAAAAAGTTCACACTAGTGTTTTTATTGCATCTGACATTATACATTTTATCGATCAACAAATTTACAAAAATATTGACCGGAAAATATAAAAAATTGCGATAAAAAGTATACGATCATACGATTAAAATCGCCTATTAAAGCACTAAATTTATGAATGAGACCTTCACAGACCTAATAAGAAAACTGAAAATATCCAATTCGTTGACTTTTAGATAATTTCACATCTGTGAAAATATTTTAATAGGAGGTATAGTCGGTACCAACGTTAGAAAGAAAAGTGAAATATAAATAAACTATTTGGACTTTAAGTCAATCTTTCTTAAGAAAGGGGAAAAGAGGAAATGCATTCATAATAGGAGTTTGGTAATAAATTGAAATTAATTTTTTGGCTTGAACAAATAAGTGGTCTTAGTTTTCCAACAGCGTTTGTAATAGTATCATTAAAAGAAAAAATATAAATGATGGCATTCGAGGTAAAAATATTGTGAAGGATGGAACAGTAATTTGTTTCTTTGCTGTGTTTTAAACGTTAGTTTATGAGCACCCCTTCTCTTTACACAGGTACCAACTTGTTTTATTTCTATTGTTATTTATTGTAATATACTTTTAGTTATGAAGGTTGATTGACATTTCGTAGCAATTGCCGGCAATAGTTCCAGAACAAAATAACTTATAAATAATTTGTAACTTTCATAAAGTTCAATAGTAAAAGAAAGTTGTACAAGTTTTCTTTTTAAAAAAATATGAACGAAGCTAATTCTTTTTTTAATTATGGGAAAAAAACTTTGTCAAATCAAATCATAAACGGGATGTTTTAACTATTTCGTTTCTAATTATATAGTTTGAAATGAGATAAAACTTGAACTTGTAAGTAATGCTCCGGCCATAATAAAAGAGATATCTCTCGTGAAGTCAGCTAAGCAAAGAAACGGAACGCATTATTAAAGTAAGTTTTTTTGAATTTAATTGCTTTATCGATATATTAACATTTAAGTGTGCCTAGATTTAACCTTGTATCAATTTTATTAACATTTAAGTGAGCCTAGATTTAACCTTGTATCAATTTTATTAACATTTAAGTGAGCCTAGATTTAACCTTGTACCAATTTTATTAACATTTAAGTGAGCCTAGATTTAACCTTGTATCAATTTTATTAACATTTAAGTGGGTCTAGATTTAACCTTGTAGCAATTTTATTAACATTTAAGTGGGTCTAGATTTAACCTTGTAGCGCTTTTATTCCTTTAAATTGACTCCAAATTTATCTTTAAATTGGTATTGACCCATTTTAAGGAAGATATCAAAAAGGAATTTCAAGCTATCTGCTTAAAAAGTATTAAATTTTTTTCTTCATGAATTATTTGTCTTTTGTTATATTATTTTTTAATAATATATTGTTTATGCGGCAAAAATATAGACCGCAAATGTTATTCTGCTGCTGCCTAATATTTAGCGCAAATACCTTAAAATTAAATGCAATCCTAAAAGGCATACTTAGTCTGAAAAATAGAGTATTTATTCAGTATATGTTAAAACTTGCATTAAATAAAGATCTATTTGACAGACGTTATTAATAATTAATAATATATTAAACAATTTTGCCACAAATTTTTCATCCTGAATATCTGCGGGAACATACAAGGACATACTGAGTTTTCATTTGTTTTATTTTTACAGCGATTTTCATAGAAGGTTTTATTTAGTATACGTCTGAAATTTTACGGGAAATATTAACATATTGCCACGTATAAAATCTTTTAAAAGCAGTGATTCAATATTGATTCCTAATACTTTGTGTTATATACATGCCGCTAAAAAAAGGAGTTTGTGGGAATGAAAAACAAACGTGAGCAGTTTTTTGTGTACATATATAGCAAAGGATTGACTTAAAAATATCATAAGCATACATCAATCACTGCTTGGCATTCTTCGATGCTTTTACTCATAATTTTTAAACTTTACCATTACTTCCTAGTTACCAAATTTTTTCAAGTTTCTTTTAAGCCGAAACGCACAGTAATTACATAATAGAGAATCATTAATAGATTCACTCAATGGAGCTAAAATTATACATGAAAATAATTTCATTAAACTACTGTCATCCTTTTGTTTTTCGATACATAATTGCGATTATTTATAAATGGCATGTCCAGTCTGCAAAAAAATAGTTTTGAAGTACAGCTAATTTAACAGTAATTTAGAAAATATTTCGCGGATGGGATTGAAGTAGTGATCAAATGCTGACGTTACAGTAAACTCAGTACAAGATATTATATTTGGCACTTACAAAGATTTTATAAATATATTATTGCAAGAATTTCTATTCTTACCAATGTACTTCTTCTAACAGAAAGGATTGAAGAAAGGAAAAGACCAATACCAAAAAATGGAGATAATTTTCGAAGCATCCTATCTTTAAATCAAGTGGTTTGTCCAAAAATAAAAAAGGAAACATTCCGGGAGCTGACCTGTTCTTGCTGCGAACCAGTAGAAATATATTGAAAAGAATTTCACTTGGACTTTTACAAAAACACCGAGAAAATTTAAGATCTCAATTGCTGCGTTACAGAAAATAACATTTTGTGTTAATACAATCGTTCTCAATTTTAAATGAAACTTTAAATTATAAATCATAATTACAATTTCTGTAGTTATGTTTCATTCTGTTTAAATTCTTATTCTTTTCCTTTTGCATCCGTAGTCACGTTTTCGTCATTTATATCATAAATAAACAGGGTTTTCTCATAAAATGGCATAAATTTATCATCATTAAGTGACAAGTTCATGCTATTCCTCACTATATCGTTTATCCCATTGATGTTACGTTCTTCCAACCAAACTTTCATAAAGAACATTGATAAATATTATATTTTGTGTTTAATAATTTTATTTACAAGCCCGAATTCTTTTTACTTCTGATTTATTCCATCTTCGCTGCGTGGATTTTATTCAATCGTTTGAAACGTTATTTTTAATTTTATTAGTAGAATGTAAATAACATTTAGGCATAGCGTTCTTTACTTGGTTCCGCTTTTTATGGGAGGTGGGGTTTGGCCTTTTTTAATTTTTTAGGTCTTATGTTTAATGTATTGTACAAAAATATTTAAAACAGGCATCGATTTCATTATCTTTTCTTGAAACACTTTTAATTTTTTGGATAAAATATTCTAGGTTAATTGTTTTCTTGAAGTTAAGAGGTAATTTTTGTAGTATGTATTTCTTTTTTCATATACAAGGTACGAATAAACAGTTATGAAAGAATAAGATTCTTATATGTATCTATGTGCAAGGTTTTAATTTAAATATTCATTAAAGTAATTCAAACTTTTGCCACATTCATTCTTACAGTTAGCAGTCAAATATACCAAGGTTCAATTTTAAAGCACTTCTATTACCTTATTTATAAAAAAAAATCGAATCTACTTCATGGATTTACGTTTCTTCGACAATGACTTTATTTGAGGATTTTTGGAATATAATTTTTTTTCCTAGAATTAAGCTGTTATTTCTTGAAACCGATGGAAGGATCGATATACACACGAAAATAATGCGCTTACATATTGTTTAATGTGCATTCGTCTTGTTATTTAAATGAGTAACATTAGTTCACCCCTATAAAATTGTTAGTCAAAATGGGTGGCCACATAAATCCCTCAACAATGAAATGACAACTCAAAGAGGCTATGACTATACCTTTGTTATTCTATTCTCACTTTAAAGTATTATTTTATAAATGTGAATAAACTGAACAAACAAAAATTATCACGGATTCAATTAATTTATCCAACAAGTCTTATTACCATATTAAAGTAATCACCAAATATTTCATTCTATTACAATTTAATTGTAACATTTCTGCTTAGTTACTCAGTTTATTAAATGTATCTTCTTTTAGTCGAGTGATTGTAGGAACCGGACTTGAATTTTTGTTTTACAAAAGCATTTTGCGCACCGTCAAATGTACAGGTAGATTTTGCAATTAATTATTTTGTAAATATTTTTAATAACTTTTTGCAAATGAATTCATTATATTATATTTATTACCTTTTTTATGTGAGTAGTTGCAGTTTTACGCAATAATATTATAGTTATTAAATAGACAGTTGAAGTAGAAAATATTTCTATGTTTTCATGTATCCATATGCTCATTGCACATGAAAACGTAGTATTTGTTTTATACTTCACAACACCTGACAGCTGCGCACGTCAAGCCCGATAACGCGAGGATGCCCGGGGAATGAAAATGAGTAGAGGGGTATTTGCATTCAATTCACGGCTTTTGTTTAAGGTGGCTGGTGCGATGAAATACATGACAATGTTTTATCCGAAAGAAAAAAGAAATGAAAACACAATAAAAGCTAATAAGCTAAGTTTCTTTTAAAAACGTATATTTTTTGGCTTCTTATTTCATTATTGTAAGAGTGTGACATGAAATAGAGTACTTTATAACAAGTAAAAAATAAGTGCATTTTTTTAAATTTAAAGGTTTATTGAAAGATTATGTTAGACTAAAGTTAAGAAACTGAAAATTGGACCTGGGAAATCGGATACGAATTCCCAGTTAATTAAATTGTCTTAAAACAAAATATTAATTGTAAAATATTTTTATTAGATTTCAAATAGTAATGAAGGATTAAACCTCATTTCGACACTAGAAATTATGGAAAATAATTTTTCTTATCGTCAGTTAATCTTATACTTACGGGCAGTTGGAAGAGTAAGCCTCATTCATTTTACGTCAACATGTCTATTGATGACAGATGAAACAACAAAGGGAATGCATCATGATTAAAAATATGGTTGGTAAAATCTGAATTCAATCAAATAATTAAGTTAAAAGTATTAATATATAATATATAGTGGATAGCATTTTATTTTTCTGCTGGCATTCAATTGTAAGCCAATCAGTCTAGTGAGTAATTTGATTTTAACCATAAACCATAATTACAATCATTACAATTTTACGTATTAATATTATTAATATTAATTATAATAACGCGTATTAAATATATTTGGCGTTAATTTTGTAGAAAATCATTATTCACAATTAAATACATCTTTGCAAATCATTATTCATAATTAATGAATCTTTGCTAATAGGCCTACCTGAAGATGTTGTAACACAACGAAACCTGGGTCGTGGTAAAGAACTTAAAATGAGTAGAAATAATACTACATCACGTAGTTTCATTTAATTGTGTATAGTGGCGTGCATAAAAGAGTATGGCTTCAAGAATTAAAAAATACATACAACTAGAGCGTAGATTCCATCATCGTTCAGAATCTGCCTACCTACATACGAAAACATATCCGCGCGTATGTTCTCTTATTAAGAATTTATTTGAATATACCTTCCTATACTTTTTATATAAATGGCAAGTTTTATAATTTACTGGTTTTTTATGGAGGTAAAATGTTAAGTTTGAAAATGAAATTGGTCGTTTAAACTAAAATAAAATTGAATGTTACGGCGAAGAACATATATTTTTATAAATTAAATTGTCGACTTGCGATTATAATCTCCATACTGAGAATTTTCAAGATTTATTTTAATTGCCTTACTTCACTTTGAAGTAAGGCCTGTCAGAATTGAATATCCTCAATAGATCCAGCGATTACCGATTGCAGTCCTGTAAACAACAGAATAACATTAATTACAGTTTTAATATCAGTGCTGTCTTCAGCCATGAAAATATTGGTATATTTCCATCCAAAAACAGCTCATTGTTCATTACAATGTATTATACTTAAGATATAATGATAAGTAATACTAAAAAAAACAAATATAGAAGAAAATAAAGTACTTTATGGGTAATAAATTTTTCTCATAATATAATCTTAGTCGGAATGTCCGTTATAAAAATATCGAGAAATTCGGCTTTTAGACATATCTTATAAAATGTGGCGGTCGTTTCGAAGGAAATTATTTTTATCAATCTTTAAGAATTTTTTTAAATGAAAACCGTGTATATACCTGATTATACAAATAAAACAGCAACTTTTTAATTAACTAAACATTAAAATATAAATTTATTAACTGTCAGAATTTAGTGTTTTCATTATGTTAACTATTTATACTTTACGAGTGAATGTATAAAAGGTAATTTTGATAGGCACAGTGACTGTTAATGCGACAAAGGACGAATTAAATTTGTTTGTATATTAAAAAGTATTGCTTAGTGACATCTGGAGGAAGGAAAACATATTTTTTGAGACTCTTATTATTAACCCATTGAAATTATACCTTAAATTAAATACGGAACTCAAAGAAATATTGAATGTTAAATTTGCCCCCACAAAATATCGGTATAAAAATGTTTGAGTGTTACTTATTAAGATATGTGCAGGTTACTACGTTTTATTATTATGTGCAATTTCTCCGTAAACCGGCTACGACAGACAAACTGATACTTTAGTGACTTCCCTTTTTTTATTTTGATATACGAAACCCTTACTTGAATTATCAGTTTTACACAATCTCATAAAACTATATAAATATAATTAGTCTCATATATTTTCTGGACGCGTCAGTGCTAGAATCGTCGTAATTTAATAATTTCTTCTCAGATCAACTTAATATTTACTGACCACACAAAAAGTAAACAACTTATTTTTTTAATTATAACTGGGTCTGGTCCCTTAATAAAATAATGTAACAATGGTTGAAAACAAAGAAATCATCTGAACGTGAAATGCACTCTGGACTGGAACAAGTAACATAAAACATTTAAGAAATACTTTTAAAATTTTAGATTATATATATATATATATATATATATATATATATATATATATATATATATATATATATATACACATACACACACATATATATATATATATATATATGTGTGTGTGTGTGTGTGTATGTATATATATATATATATATATATATATACTACATTAATTTGTAATTTTGCAGTAAATTTTACACTAAAATAAAACATTACAAAAACTCTATAAACTATCAAAATTTTAAATTAACTTAAAAAAACAATTATAATTTTAAATGTTGATATCATTTTAAAATTTATCTTGAATTGACTTTCATACAAGGCAAAGTGCCATTTGAGAAATCTGTTGATATGTTTATTCTATTAGATATTTGTTAGAAAATATGCCTATAAAGATATGCTAGACATTGTGCTATAACCTTTTTTGTTCGGTAATTGCAAGGCTATCAATGGTATTTTCAAAAGTATTTTGTTACAAATTTGTCAACCAATTATTTTGGAAAATTTAGATCAACTGTTGATTGTGCTGAATTTTAACTTAATATGTGAGTACTTCTGATAAACTAAGATAGAGGAGCGTTATCTCGTACTTTTATTCACGCTTAAATATTATCAATTCGTCTCATAAATGGTCCGTCGCCGCACATTTACGACATCACATTTAATAATAATGGCGTTTCGTGCCACTTTGTAATACATCTAACCTAATGCATTTCATTTGTGACTTTTTTTATTTCTTGCGCTACTGGAACCGCGTGTTGTATTATTGAAATATTTCTGGACGGGAAATCCCGACAAAAAGTCACAGCCACTATTAGTGTAACCATAAAGAGAAAAGAGAAAATGCAACGATGGAGGTGCAGCTTATATATCCTCTACCATAGTCTATAAGGATCATGCAAGGAGGGGTGACATTATCATAACTAAAAATATGCACGCTCGCCTAATTACACATACAAATTTATTTACTACATGCATTGTTCACCTTATTCTATTTATATGTCCATATAAATTTTAATTTTTTTAATTGACTGATATTGCATACTTCGTGTGTATTTCATATCACTGAAAACCTTTTAACATAATTGCATTAGCACACAAAGATAAGCAACCAGTTTTACACAAACATTTCATATTCACAACCACGCGCAAGAATATGTAACTGACTGTACCTAAATTTAATTTTTGCACGCAAATGTAACATTTCACTGTTACAACTAAGTTATATGAGTAACTTTTCCTAAGTTTAGACCTTACATATACGTTTTGACTTTTCACATTTACAACTCCGCACTCATTTTCTCATCCGAACTCTCGATTTCCATGAGCATTGGCTTACTTGGTTCTGGTAAAGCTGGAAGTAGCAGTGTTCCTAGCCATATGTTTCTACCCAGTGTTCCTAGCCATAGTGTTCCTACCCGATAAATTTATATTTCAAAATTTGTGTACCGTAGTTATTATTCTGTTAAGTAGAACTTCTACATTTTGACATTCCGCAAGAATTGTCATACCTTAATCTCTTAGTAAAACAACGCTGAGTAACAACCTTTCATTGTCCAAGACAAGCTTGATTACCCCAGGCTCTCTTTGAAGTCTGGCCAAATTGAATATGAATATAAAGCGATGTGTCAGCCAGGAAAATAACTTTTATTTTCACCTTTGAGTTTAACGGTTTCTAAAATTAAATAAAATGAAATAAAAATTTTAATTATAATATAGAGAGGAGTACAAAATAAGCATATGTAAATAAACAACCAAACGTAAAAACTGAAATAAACACGAATATAAATATGAAAGATCCTACATTTTGATATCATTCTTTCTTATGTACTGAATGATTAATTCTAGAATGGTTTTGTTGGCAACAGATGAAAGTGATCATGTGTTAATGGAAAATTGAATTTTATATTTTAATAATTTGTAAATAAACGAAGGAGAACTATTATTCAATAGACATGCAAAAATGAAATGATTTAGATCAGCTTCCCCAAATCCAAAACTGCAAATTGGAGATTCTCTGACATGCAGCCTAACCAAATATATTTTACCACATTTTTGATGTTGGTGGTTTCACAATTCACGTGTTATAATGTTCTAAAAGCATACTTTTCTTCTTAAATGTTGAAATATTTAGAGGCTAGGGTCTCTGGGCCGTAATTTGTTGAATTACTCTTGCGTCGGTGGTGGTATCATAAACAAAAAAATTCAACAAAAGATAATTAATTTAGTAGATTTCGATTTTCCTTTAAAAAGATGACAGCCATTGTACGGATAGTCTAATACATTAGGTTTCAATTGTGAAGGATATTTTAAGTTACCTTTCTTTTGATTTCTCGGAATGCCCTAGTAAATATATAAAAAAACGAACAAGACTTTCACAGAGATGACTATGAGGCATACATCATTATGCAACTGAAATCTTATGTTTTCATTTTGGTATTTTGTTTCGTCCTGTATTTCGATCCGAAAGTGTTAAATTGTTATGGGAATAATCTGCACGTTTTTACTATGGAAGATGGATTTTTCATTGCCTCTTTTTTATATATTTATTTATGTACTCTAATGTATATAATATCTTTAGATATATTACGTCATTTAATGTATCGGATATGTATAGATACATGTGGTAGACTCATTACGAGGAGAGCAATCTCTTACAGCCAATCAGAACACCAGTCCAGCCCCGTTCGACGAGAAGCTTGGAATCGAAGACGGGTCCCGCAGTGCGTCGCGCAGTCAAAGTCCTTATGTCATGTGGACAAACGAACATAAAGGGCTACGACATTTTTCGTATATACGTATCAGTTTATTATCATATCATTCAGAAGAGATATGCATATTCTCTCGGGGAACTATGTACACACACATGTATAAATATATGCGTATGTATACAATATGGATATATACATATAGAAGGGATATTGCAGATTTTGACTTTACCTACCTGCCTATTGGCTTCTTTGATTTTTATGGTTGCTAAAAGCTATTATTTTTGTTTTAGAAAATCAAAATAGAATAAACATAAAATACCGGTTCTAAAATATAAATTATCAGAAATGCAATTTACTCTTTGAGCAAGAAATAAGACTTTGGAATAAAATACTGTTGGGAAGCTTGGAACAGTAGACGATGTACAAACAGAATTCAGAAGGAAAATAATAATAAATAGAACAAGTAATATCCTTCACTCTGTATACCTTCAAATACATGCAAATTATTAATCTGGTGGTGTCAGTCTATTTCAACTCTGCCTGTTGCCGTATCTGTAGAACTAATCGGCTGAACACATTTACCCAAATAGATTAGGTCATGGCTTTCCCAACAATAACTTAGAGAACATATTTATAATATAACTTTCTAGATTCTGAATACAATGCGAGAGTCTTCCATTGGGAGCCATATTCGTTCTCAGTTGCATATTATTCAACATAATTTTCAATGATGTACATGGTGTTTATGCGGTTTTATGTGTTGACAAAATTTCTCACAAAGGCATCGCGTAAGAGAATACTAGAATACCAGTGAGAGTACTCTAATTTCAGCACTGGAGCTATTGGAGAATTGAACAGATAAGAATAAAATGATTGTGAAGGCAACGAAGAAAGTCTATCAGGTACAACTTTATTACCTAAAAAGTGGAACAGTTTGCTACTTCACAAGCAAATTAAGCAAGAGTAGGAATCAATTCCAACTAATATAGTTATATTTCTCGATAAAATAATGACCTAGAAACCTGAGATGGAATTATGTGTCGAGGGGTAGACGATTACATCGAATAATAAAGAGACTCCCATTAGCGATGTGAGGAGCCTAAGAAGACATTCGGTCTTTCCATATCAAATGTACGTTAGACCAGCCCTGGAATATGACAACGAGGCCATGGAGACTGCAAAGCAAGAACAGGTAAAAAAAATTAAAATCTCCATATCAATAGACTTCCATCAACAAGTCTCCATTTCCTTCATAACAATAACTGGGCTTGATTATCCGGATCCCTATCTTCACCGTATTAGAATCCAACCGTCAAGTGTTAACGTTTATGTAATAGTTGAAGCACATATCACTAACTGTAAATTGTTTTGGGGTTTTGGAGCTAGTTTTAGTTATAAAGAGTAATTATGGAAATCATCAGGCCTCAATTTTCTAATTATCATCACGGCATTGAATGACAGTAAGGATTACTATTCTTGACTAGTGGTGTTATTAGCGTTTTAGCATTCCCTAAAGTTTTAATTGAGAATAATTAATTATTAAAAAAACACAAAACTCTTATTCCACCCTTTTATTCATAGAATTTTCTCGCAAAAAATACTTATTATTATATATATATATATATATATATATATATATATATATATATATATATATATATATATATATATATATATATATTATAATTTCATCCCAAAATTATCTTCTCGAATTAAGCATTTCGTTCAACTCATATAATTACTCACGTCGTGGTTATTTAAAAAAATTCTTTTAAGAAAAGTATATCAACTATTATATAAGATTATCCATTTGGAAGTGCATTGTTCAAGTTTTTACCTGCGTCAAGTTTTTGTCTTCAGCGACAAAAAATTATGAATTCGTCGTTTTCCCCTCTACTATGAAAAATATAATTTCTACTAGAATATCTAACTGTAATCTGATAATGAGTTCACATATGATTTTATCATAGGAGTTTTGGGAACCTAAAAATATATTTTAATAATTAATATTTTATTTTGAGACGTTTCAATTAATTTGATTTCCTGTTTTTTGTTACTTTGCTAATATGCTGTTTGAACCAATTTTATTACAACATATTTTTTTAGAAAACTACAGAAAAAATTGCAATGGAATTCTATTATTTTCTAGTTTCTTTCCTCTATTCTTCTACTAATCTATTTTTGTCACTCTCCTATTATGAAATTCCAAAAATATACCTTTTTAAAGATTATACATACAATAAACTATATTTTATTTATTGTACTTCCATTTTATTATTTCTGATCAAACATACATGAGAGCATATATAGAAAAAAAAACTCCTGGGGGCAATGGTGGTATTTAACATCCCAAAGAAATTGATAAACCTCTCAAGGATGACTTTAAAAAATGTGAAATATAGAATAAAAATTATGTTGCATCTCTCATAATCTTTCGGCATCGAAAAGCACTTCAACATGTAAGGAATACTGTTGCAAAAAAAGGACACACAGCTAAGAAAAATAATTAACATGATATAAACGATATTGAATTTTATCTGCGCAAGAAAAGTAATATTATGCTTTGCTTAGATAAACATTATATTTACTTAAGAATTGTTTGAGTAATTGGAAATGAAGTGCTTGTCTGATACACTTGGTGGTATGTTATAATTGTATTAAATATAATACAATTAAATACATAATTATTCCCGTAAAAATATAGTGGCCTAATTAATCAAATTACATTTTTTACCAATTATTCTTCGTCAAATAAATTAATTTTATGAATAATTCGGCAAATAAATAATACTCATTTTATATATAATAGTTTTATAATAATATCATTATATATATTAATTCGGCAAACAAATAATACCCATTTTATATTAACTTTGCTCCATATATATTCTTTTGTACTTATAAGTGAACTAGCATTCACAATCACTTTAAGAATCGTTATTTAGGTCTGTCGATTTTTGAAAATCGTCAACAATTTCCTCCTCTAGTTCTTCCAGTCCTGGAAACACAAGAACAAAAGAATGATAGTTATTAATATCACTGACATCTTCGACGACGAAAATATGCCAGGCTCACTATATATCGCGTAAAGTTATAAGTAGTATTAAAACTATTAAAGCTTAGCGATATTATAAAGATCAAGGTAAAAACACTTAAATTACTATGATAAAATGTTTTATGTACTTGTTATTGACCGGTTCCTACTGGTAATAGTTTTATTCTGTCTTTTAAAAAGGTGATCTGTGTATTAGAATCTCAGACTTTGGAGTGTGTATATACAAAACAGAAAATAAAAAATACCGAGTACATTATTGGGTAACAAGCTTTACTACTTAGGTTTAGTAATAAAGCATATAAACCCAAAATTGGTGTATTTAAATAAACCATATTTCAAGTATCCTGGTAAAAAAGTTTCTGAAAAAAATCATTGTGAACATACATTTTTATCGTAATTTTAAACAATTAGTTTAGTGGCAATAACAGATAAAATTTTTTTTAAAATCTCACCATTTAATTTGCGCTTTGGTCTGTTTAAAAGTTACCCAACATTTCTAAGTTTTGGTAATATTTTCATTTTACAGAGGAGTTTATACATAAAACGTTGTACAAAACTTTATTTTGATACATCCAACATAAGAAGATTTGAATAATATATCCTTTATTTCAATTTTAATTATTTAATGTAACTACTAAATTCTAAAGGTAATTTTCGTAATAGATCTAAGAAAATATTACGAATATGCCATGGTTTTACCTCCTAAAAATTTGTACATATAGTATATATGTGTGTTATGTGTGAACAGTTCCAGTATTTTATAATAAAGTTTATATATTAATTAAATATGTACGCTTACCTATTTGCTTCACATTTTTCAGTGTTCGCAAGTTGATAATTGAAAATTCTCATTCGTTAGCCTTCATGTTACTACGAACTAAAACAATAAATTTTCATGACGTATTCAAAATTCCACTCAGAATCGAATGACGAATACATTCACAATTTATTTTGCTTTGTGCCTTTGTTCTATAACAAACCTTGAAAACTTTAGCAAAATATATTGCAGAAGCTATTGAAACAAGTGTAGTAATGTGATATTATATAAAGACTTGCTTAAATCGACTTGAATATTAAAGTTATTTATATAAACGTTTTGAAAACCATTTCATTAGTAAACTATTTGTACAGCTGAAGTGCAACGCTGGGTATATATAAATTATCTACATGAGACTCGTTTAAATTTGGTACAAAATGAATTTTCACTTTTCTTATTGTTTCACTTGAAAGGAGACATAAAGTGAACTATTTTTAGTTAGTCATAATTCAAAAATAAATGATATCAAAGCTTGATTATATATATATATATATATATATATATATATATATATATATATATATATATATTTATATATATATTGTGATTTTGCTACGAAATTTTTGGGAGAAAACATAGGAAAATTAACGTTAGTATAAGGTATCCGGCGGCTGTAAACCGGTTTTTCAAGTTGAATTTTTTAATAGATCAACTGTGAGCGGCGTTTATAAATGTCGTCTGTTAGAAATTTAGTTGAATTAATAAAATAAGAATAAGAAGGTTAATTGACTACAGCCAATCGGCATCAATGCTTACTTTCGCTTTTTCACCAGATTTTGGAAAAATATATTTAAAACACTGAAACTGACATTTTATAAACACAAAAGTAAGCCTGTTAGCATGATGCATCGTGATTTTAGTCAGAATCCACTAAACTGAACGTCTATACGACAAGAATTGCTGAAACCACGCAAAATCTTGGGTGCCAGCCAAGAAAATGAGGTTTATCGAATTTTTTAAAATCACGAAATTTATAATCGATATAAACCACCAAACATTGCTAAAGTCATCAAATTGAACCGAACACGGTATTTTAGACATTAGATCAGAGGATAAAAACCCGACTACTAGAGGTGTCAACTAGAGATGTTAACAAAATATAGTAATTTTGAAGGAATATCACACGAGTTTTTACACCATCATTCTAAACTATTTATGTCCATCTTTTTGGGAAAGAATGAAAAACTTCAAAAGAGAAACTTTTTGGGAAATTTAAGTGTTCAATTAAAATTTGCCTGCGAAATTCTGAAAAGAGTGCAAAAAGAGTTCCCAGTCTTATTGAACCGAGCCATGTCCGATGAATTTAGAATAATTTCCCATCTAAGCTCGAATAATTTTATTCATCTAATTTTTGTTGTTGTTTGAGTGTTTTCATTCCAAAGTTCCGTCCGTCTCTATTCAAGTTACAAACGTTGAAGCTAATTACAGAACAATGTTGCGTTGAGTCACATTACTAGGAAGTATTTCTCAACGTACGATTAGATGGGTATTTTATTAAAACCACATTATTTTTTGTGGGGGTGTTAATTTTTTTCACATCGATTTTCCCATTTCTTATTGGCTCAACCACTCAGGCTGTGGATAGAATTCATATCTTCATCTCCAATGATAAGGTAACCAGTTAAACGTACGCCGAAGAAAGGTAAAAGTTATATACACAATTGCATGACAATTCAGTTGACTTGACTCACGTCATTATGTACCCATTCTATACATAGATTATGTCCGAGATCTTTTTTAATTATTTATTTTGATTTGTCGATATCAAAATCAACCGTTTGGCAGACCAAGTTTTTCCTCTCAACGCATAATCACCGCTCTAGAATTACTGGTACCATCGTTTTGCATAAGCTTCAGAAACATCATCAGGAACTGCACTCTGGAATGTGCTGTGTATGGATTCTGCTGCAGAATAACTAGATAGAAATATATAGTGTTTTTACTATTTTCTCGATGTTTATTCGTCAATAGTCATCCAATAAATAGCTTTTGAAATATTCAGCGGGATCCGTATATACCCACTCGTTTGTAAAATAATTTGGAAGTTTATCACAAATTATTTGGTTTCAAAACCGCTCATCACTTATCAGCTATACTAATAAATAGTAACTGAGAACGTGCCGTCCTTATAGTTTGATTCTGATTTAATTTTGTCACTGAAGTTTAAGCAAATGCCATAATCCATGACATAATCAGAATTAATTATTTCATAAATAAAGAAATGAATATTATTTTGTAAAGCAATAAAAATTTAGTTATTCCAAGTATTTTTAAGCAATTGAGATATCTTCCCGATATACTATCTTGATTTTTATTCAAGTAAAGTTCTCTATTAATATGAAACTTTATACAAAATAGAACTCGCAATTCATAGAATATAACTGAGATTATATATAGATAGTAATGAAAAACAGTAATTAAATACATACACTCGTTTTATAATAATTGACCAGATATGAGCTTTGTGGGCTATAAATAAAGTAACATGCGTTTATTTTTTCATCTGTAATAAAATAATATTTGAATTAATTAGAAAAATAGGAGATTTTCTGTAGACTTAAGTAAAAAGTTTTAGCCTGAATTATTATATAAAACTTAAAATTGTTTTCAAGTGAAATGCTTTATTTAAAAATAATCTGAAATTATGTAAATTAAACCCAAGAAATTTTGTAATTTATATTTTACAATAACAATGAAATAAAATTATTATAATAATATTTAATAAATTATCAGTATAATATTTAATAAAATTATTATTGAAATGTTATACTGCATTGACCTAGGTTTGTGTTAAATAATGTATCAACCAATACATGACATGGACGAACGGGTATATTTTTTCATGTTTATCTTAATGTCGTAAGGAATTTTATCGATTTTACGCTTTTCAGTAGAGTTAATAACGTCATAGACATACTTTATTTTATGTACATCAATCGATTATTCATTAATATATATATATATATATATATATATATATATATATATATATATATATATAAATACATATATATATGAGATTTATTATAAATCAGTGATGTGTATCACTGATTAATAATACAATCCGAAAACAGCTGAAAATACCGGCAATACCTTTTTTAATTCACTTCGACATGTATTTTGAGAAGTTGCAAAGTTAACTTCATATCTATTCGATATTCTACTGAAATCATAAGGATCTAGTACAACATAGAGTGATTCGGTAATTAATCAGTTTTACATAATAATCATCCTTAACTGGAAAACGGGTATTCGACATAAAATCGCGGTGTTTACGTGCCATGTATTTAATATTGAAATCTATAATTACCACTTTCAGTTTACTATCTTATACGTATAAGAGAGTAGGAAAAAATAATATTCTAAATATTAATCGACATCTGTCAACCTATTTACCAAAATAAGGCTAAATATGTGGGGTGTGTACAAAGCCTTGTATAAGGTACAAATAAATGCGTGGCGTGAATAAAGCTAGATACCGACGGAGCGCTTTACACCGTTGACTGTGAGACGATTTCTTATTGTGTTAAAATATTAAACCACCCCACAATTAAATGAAACTACGTGATATAGCATTATTTCTACTTTCTTTAAGTTCTTTATCACCTAGGTTTTGTTATATTACAACATCTTCAGGTGGATATTAGCACAGATTAACTCTTAGGAACATCCAACAGCATTTATGTGTTTCAAAAACAATAGCGGAAGCCGGGTTTGTGTGAATTTTCCCACTGTTTTTGTTAGTCAGTTTATTGTAGGGGAACGGTGTAGCTTTTATTATATTTTCGAGAGTTATACGATATGCAAGTATTTAAGTGAGGGTAATAAATTAAATTGGTGTTATTCTATAAGAATATAAAATGCGAGAGTTCCGGTGTTAATTGTGAATAACGAATTTCTACACAATTATCGCCAAATATATTCAATATTATACCACTTGTAAAAATATTTACGCCAAAATTATGTACTTTACGATTTGAAGGATGAAGACAAGACATGCTTACGGTGTCATGTTGTTAATGTTTTGCACAATTTATTCTAGGCATATACCAAGAATGGCACCAAATTACCCAATAAAAATTAAAAAAATCACACTCATTCAGTCTGGGGAGAGTTCATTCTGAGGATGTTCCTAAGAGTTAATCTGTGCTAATATCCCCCTGAAGATGTTGTATTTGGTCATTCAGTGAATATTAGTAGTTTATGTAATATTACCTCAGATAATTAATCAGCCAATGCCACGTATACTGTCGATTTTACCGAGCGGGACGGCACTGATTTCTATATTTCTGTTTCGACCATTATTTGCGAAATCATATCGAAAAATTTATTGAACTGAACACATTTTTAAGTAACTTAAAAGTTGTTATTAAAAGACAAATAAACCCGATATGATTAATGGATAGATGTGTAATGTAAGTACTTTAAGTGTTTTATGGCGTAATCTGAAAAATAATTATAATTTGAAACATTCATTTACTCGTAAGTTAAGTTAAAATTGTATAAAATGCTTATTTTTCATTGTTTTGACCTAACAATGTAAGAAGGGAAATGAAGTGATCTCAGAAATTAAAAAAAAAAATTTTGTGCAATGTGAGATCTAATATGACAAATTAGCTGCTGTAATAATAAGCTTATAGCACAAGTAAAGCTAATTCTTGCACACTTCACTTGCAAAAAGATAAAATATTATATATATCACAATATATTAATGTTACTATTATGGCACCTGTGACGAAAACAAAAAATGCTACGTCGTGGGACGGGCATGAAGTTTATTATCTCGTAATCGACGTTAAAATGTATACTTATGTGAGTGTACACTTCACATAATGACTACAGTGTTGTAAACAATCAAACAGAAATTTATGAAATATAACGAATCATCCCTGCTCTTTTTCCCCAGTGATAGGGTACGTTTGTAAAGTAGCTGAAGTTGTAAATTTTTTAGAATAATATTGACACTTCTTTAAGATTGGTGCACGTAATGTTAAAACTAAATGTAATGTTAAAAAGAAAATATGGGAGATGTGTGTAATGATTGTTGTAAATTATTGTTAGATAAACAATTTAATGCATTAATTAAATTATACATAAATAAAATTAATGAAAAAGTTAAAGGTACGTATATTCCAAAAAACTAGAAATTAAAGGAAATTTCACATAATTAGATTTTTTAATTTTTTCAAACAACACACATATTATTCATCGCTGGATATTGAAAAATTATCTGCAAAGATAATAAGATGAACGATTCAGGTTTTTAGACGGCGTTATTTTTGACAGCCTTTGAAAAGTATCGTGCCATTTTTAAAACATAAAGCAAGAACTAATCTCATCTCTTTCATCTAGGTTTTAAGAGGCTACAAAAATTTAATAAAAAAAACTAACCATTGTCTATGAGACAGTCGATGACCTTGTCTTTAGTATTTCACAGTCATTTCGTATCTCTAAAGCTAAAACCTAACTTAAGAAAATACAATTCGTCCATAGCGTAAAGATTATTTATACTTTTTTCGTTCCGTTCGAAGTAAAATACATTGGTAACATATGCCGTGGTGTGTAATATAGTTTATACTTGATATTTGTTTCTCATCTCTTCGAGACCATTTCCTTGTCGAATTATATTTCGAACATCGTCCGATTCAATCGAGTGTCTCCTCATTCGAAAGACATTCAAGCCACAATTAACACACTAAAACATTGTCCATTGGAACACGTGAGTCGTTATATAATAATAAGAGCGGGTTCATATCAGAGAATAACGGCCCAAGTCAAGAAAAATCGAGATCCAAAAGCAAGCCAGTTCGTAAAAAAATTATTCACTGCATATAACTTCCAACAAACTATTTCTATGAAAATTATTTTTGTTACAGATTGTACTTAGTATTTTTTTATATGGAAGTCTGTAAGTAGCCATGAACGGTTTTATGAATTTATTTTTATTTTTGTTTTAAGAAACCTATTATTATATATTATAATTCTCATTGTGTTTCTTTTTGGTAATATATTAAATTTCTGTAACAAACAAACTTTTTATTATTTTAATAGAGAGTGGAAAATATATTTACCCCCAGATTAAAATTACTAAAATGTTATTTTTCTTCTACAAGTTTTTTCTAAATTACAATAATATTTTTTCTGTCCATAGTTTTACTAATCAAATGTTTTCATGATATATCTCACAGTATTATTCCCAAAATATATTAATACGGAATTAGATTTATTTAAATATGTCGAACGTAAAAAAATTTGAGGTGTAACAACAATGAGGTACTAAAAGCAACTGTACCTTAATAAGAGTAAAAGTACGTACACCTCTCTCACTCAGAGAACTAGCTTTGAGTTGGGGCTTTACTCGTATAGAAAAGAAAAAAATGTAGTAAATGTTAGGTATTTTGTATCTATTTATGTGATATCTTCAAAAAATCACGAAGATCGGTTTAGTCATAGGGAGCTGAACGCGTAATAAAAAAATATTTTCATATTAAAGATAAAGAAACATGTAGGTTTTATGGGGTCTCAATTTTAAATACAAATTTGCACATTTTCATGTATAAATATTACCCATTTAGTATACTTTATTGAGTTAATTTCCTATCATTTTCCATAACGTTTACTCCAAATTTTATATGTACGAAGGTAAAGTTTGTCATTATCTTAATTTTGATCACAAACAATTTGGTTATATTTTAAATATTTCATAATTACGGTTATTCTCGGAGATGACAAAAAATAAATATTGTATATATATTTAGAGTGGACTTTTCACCTTACCGATATTAATAACATTTAATACAATATTACCATAACTTTCCGTTTAAAAGATCCCATTTTCATAGATCCCATTTTCATCCTATCAAAAACATTTTCCAAGTATTTTTAAAAGAGTAAGGATAATTCAGCCTCATACAAATTATCTATCTTTGCCACTAGCGTAGAATTCTCTTGATTATACTGCTTTCCCTCGATTCCTCTACCTTTAAACGCCTCCACTCCATTCGCTATACGACATTGATCGTTGGGATCGGGAGCATATGGGCGGGAATATAGAGGATGATCAGTTAATAAATAAGCCAGTCTTTTCCTATCTTGCACTGTTTGAGCAATGTTCTCCGACTTCTGTAACATTTTTATCACTGCCCTGCACTTTGAAACGTAGAGTACTGATTTATAACCTCTAATTTTTCGTGTGATCCAATAAATTAACCCGAAAAGACAAACAGATAAAAAAATCCACGCTATATTAGTATAGATAGCAATCCCTGAGAATTTCTGGTAGCGGTATGTAAGTGTTAGTAGAACGTCGTACTACTCATAAAACAGTAAAATATTTTATAATATCTAGAAAAATACATAAATTATTAATGATTATTTTTACTAATTTATTGAACATTTTTATGCTTGCTTGAATAAAGGTATAATAAAAATAGTAAGTAGTAATAAACACTAAGTAATAAAAAGAAATAATGATATAATTAGTATATTAATTAAGAAATACAGCAATTCAACATTTTTAATATTTATTATTAACCTACCTTCGTTTAAACTTAAATAATAAATAACAAAATTAATTTTATTCAAAATTTGAAGTCGGAGAGATCTGTAATTTGTATACTTTTTATTTAAGCAAAATTGCCCAAAGAATATTTATCAATGAGTGTGTAAATATTCGCTTAGGCAATATCCTTTATATTTTGGAAAGAAATTTATAGCTCCCTTATTATTATTGTGAAGAATATTATGAAATAATTAAATATCTCATATTTATATAAACTAAATATCAATGTGTTGCACGTTATATATAAATAAAAAAAATAACTATTGTAGAATAATTCAATTTTTACCTGTTACCCTTAATATTATTCTTAAAGGAATTAACAACAAAGAAGACAGTCTAGGGTGAATGTATTATATTCTTAGAAAATAATGTTTTTATATATAGGGTGAATATAGATGATAGCAATTCTTAGAATATAATATTCTTATATATAGCTAGGTAACGCTTGCGCTTCTGAAACTCAACTACGTATATAGACTACTTAAATAACAAGAAAAAACCTTTACCAATAACGATAAAGAGAACAATCAAATGATTTTATTGTTACGCACTTCATTTATTTTTCATCACTGTCAATTACGCATTTTAAATTCGGAACTTCATTTTGCAATTACTAATAGATGATATTTGGTATAACGGTTTTTTGAAAGTGCCATAACACTTGGATGAAAAAAAATTAGGCGAAAATAAAAATCAAGTATAAAGATTCTTAGTAATTTTGGAAGTGGTCACTCCAAAATAAAAAATTGTAAAAATTTTTTTTATTTGTTCACCTACAAAGTAATACAAGCACATAATTACAAGCGTAGTGTTGAAAGTAAATTAAATATAATAGCTACAGCCTTTGCATATATTTGCAAATGTATAATAAAAATAGTCAAACCTACTGGTATTTTATGTGAATATATATTTATTACCTTAGATTAAATACACATATGACGGCGTTCATTTTGAAAAAGCTCAAATGGCAAATGATTCTGTACAATGTCGCTCACTGGCTAAATTTCGCTCAGGCAGAAAAAGGCAGACAGTGAAAAATTATAGGTCCCTGATAACCTTTCGATCTCTTCCATATAAACTGAGGGAAGCAAATGGGAAAATTTTCCCGTTTGAATTAATGGGTTGTCCGTGAGTCTATTATGGAGATATTTTACCGACACGAAATGAAAAGACTGAATAGTTAGTATTAAAACTTTATTGCGTATTAAGTTCTATTATTCAATCGTATATTTCTCATCAAATATTGTTTCTGACAGAATTTTGTAATTTAGCTGAAAAGTTCATTTGTTTATATTGTAATTTCTTAGGCCATCAAACATAATGAGTTCAAATTTTATTTTAAAATCTGTATCCTACTTATAAATCTAATCATAATAACTTTTCTGTATGACATGTTAAAAGAAATTTAAATTTCACGTTAAAAAAAATTTAAATTTCATTTGTGATATCAGGAGATATTTTATTTTAAATTAAAATAAAGCAATCAGACAAGCACATATTAATGACCTGTAATATTGAAAAGACAAAAAATTGTGATAGATTATTTACAAAAGTTGCAATTAATATAAAATCAGTATTTAAATATTGGAATTGTTTACTATTTCAGAGACTTAAATGAATATACTAATAACAAAAATACAAAAAGGCTGGCAATGAATTTTATATATTTCAAATAATTAAAATCTCTTCAATATACAAAGAAAAACATTAAAAAATGAAACATTGGAATTTAAAAGGTTTCAACGTATAAATTACGTGATTTTAAAGGGAAAGCTTTTAGACAATTTTCACGATTAAATGTAATCAAAGTACACAAAACAGAATATAAAGAGTATATTTAAGATATATCTTTTTGAATAGATATATCTCATTAAGAAGAAATAATGAAATATAAAGAACTAATTCGATGCAGTTTCTTTAATAACATTGAAAACTTTTAAAATAATAAAAGACTGATAAATACTAATATATTATATAGATAAATACAGCAGTATATTAGAGAAATACAGCAAATTCATTTTATAATTAATTTATATGGTAATGAATGTGAGAACAATTGCTCAATGAAAAGAATTCGCTCTAATTGTCTTTCACTTAAATCCAAAAGACGTGTCCTTGAAAGTATACCTTTGCTCATTCTATCTAATGAGACTATGTTATTTCAGTTTAACTAAACGGCTGCTTAATAAATTGGGAAGGCTTAGTTTCAAAATCTTTAATGATCCCGTCACTCTTTCATATATTTAATTGGAATCCTTTATGCTGTCAGATCACGGCCATGAGCTACATTTTCAATACACCTAAATGCATTTTCATTGATAATTCAAGTCATACGGAAAAGCGACCAAAGTCACTGCCCTAGTAATATATACATAATATACGCATAATATATATATATATATATATATATATATATATATATATATATATATATATATAAATACAAGGGAGCGTTTTTAAGTTCGCGGAATGGAAAGATAGGCCATTAGTTAAAGTGATTAAGGGAATTATAGTTAGTTAAGAAACTCATTATTAGAGTAAATACCAAGTTTTATCATAATCGGATCATTAGTCTTTGAACTATCGTCAAACAAACAACTCAATCTGGAAGAAAGTCTGAACTATGGAAAAAATCGAGTACCGCGCCATTATAAAGTTCCTTACCAAGCAAGGAAAAGTCGGTTCAAACCATACTGAAAGAGGTGGCATCCGTTTACAGGGACTCTTGCCTGGGTAAAACCAAAGTTTAGTCTCTTTAAACAGGGTAGAGACCCACGCCCCGGTCGGCCAATCGAAATGACTACTTCGGAAATTATTCAAAAAGTTGAAAAATGTGTATTGGAAAATGCCAGAATAAAGAAGAAACAGCTTGCAGAGATGGTTGGAGTATCGGATACAACAATTTTTAAAATTCTCCATGATCATCTTAGTATGACAAAGATCAGGGCAAGATGGGCACCGAGAATGCTCACACCGCCTCAAAAACAACGCCGCGTGGAGTGTTCTCACGCGTTTTTGGACCTCTGTAGTGAAGATTAGGATGGACTATTGAGTCCAATTGTTACTGGAGAGGAAACATGGGTTCATCATTTTGAACCTGAGTCCAAAGAAGACTCAATGCAATTGCAGTAAAAAGGCACACCACCACCTTCTTGGGTGTGGTTTAAGGTGTCACAGTCGGCTGGAAAAATCATGGCGACAATATTTTGGAATTCAGAAGGGATCCTGTTGACGGATTATAAAGATAAGGGTGTTTCTATAACTGAAGAATACTATACGTCAATTCTACAGAGTTTGAAAGAAGGAATCAAAGTAAAGAGAAGGGAAAAATTTACCAAAAGTATCCTCCTTTTTAACAAAACGAGCCCGTGCACACGCCCCGCTTTGCGCTGGTCGCCCTGCACAAGGTGGGCTTCGATATTTTGGAACACCCACCCTACAGACCTGACCTGGCGCCCAGTGAATATTATTTGTTCCCAAACCTATAAAACTTCGTGGAAAGAAGTATTGAAGAAGCGATGAAGAAGTGAAGGACGCAGTTTCAGCTTATTTTTCGGACAAAGAAGAACTCACTCCTTATCCTCCATTCCGCGAACTTAAAAACGTCCCCTCGTATGTATATATATATATATATATATATATATATATACATATATATATATATATATATGCATATATATACATATATGTATATATATATATATATATATACATATATATATGTATATATATATATATATACATATATGTATATATATGCATATATATATATATATATATATATATATATATATACATATATATACAAATATATATAAATTCGTGTCATCAACATGATCTATTTTCGAAATATTTTTTATACTTGAAAATAGTCGATGCATTTCTGTCATGGCGCTGGTCTTATTTATTTTAATAATTTTCATCAATTATCTTCTTTTATTTTGAAAACCGTAATTTCTTAAGTATTTTCCATTAAATTTATAAGACATCTTAAGAGAACATTATATATCGTATTTTTATCTTTGAATATTAATAATTTTAGATCATCTAAATCACCTTAAAAATCTAAAACTATGTGATCGCGTTTATATTTTGTTATAAACGCGATCACACAGTGTGATCGCGTTTTTATGCGTTGTATATGTCAAGGTGTATGCGTGTATTATATTAGATTTCATACAAATTATTCATTACTGATGAACCAAAGGAAGCTTTTCAAATTAAAAGACTTTCGAAATTTTTTTACACATATAATAAACATGCAACTATACTAATTACCATTGATATGGACTTTCTCTGAATTAAATACATGAACTTCAACATATTCGATTTTAATTTTATAATTAATTACTAAATGGCAATATTAATTCTCAACTTTTTTATTTTATACTATTAATGCATTTTTATTAAAATATTAGATCCTACAACATCATCAGTCTTCACCTAAAGTATTTGGATAGTTTACTAAAAGCGTTCTAAAGTTTCTGACCGGGTTGACCCGGGTTGACTCTTCTCCGCCATCTAGGGCTCATCATCGTAGGCTTTTGAAGTTTACTTTATATAAAATAACATCTTATATTAGTTTAGATTAAAATGTTTTAAGTTAAAGGTTACCTCAAATTTATCTCATTTAATATGTAATGAAACTTTATATCCATTTTGATGATTAAATTTTATTAGGACAACAATATTTCATTTGTATAATTAAAATATTATATCCATTTTGATGATTAAATTATATTAGGACAAAAATATTTTATTTGTATAATTGTTATATTGATAACTTCGGTTAATCACCCAATGATTAATCAACCCAGTCATTATCTATAGAATTATAAAAAAATATGATCGTAACATTTATTTACCATAAATGTCCAGAGTACAAATTGTTAATACAGTTTACAGTTAATCTTACATAGTTCAATCCGTGATAACATGTAATAACTTTTATATTTTCAAATTCATACATTTTTATTTTTCAGATCATACTCATATTTTTTATAATATATATATATAAATATATATATATATATATATATATATATATATATATATATAAATATATATATATATATATATATATACGCTACCCAGGTCTAACATTACCACCGTGCACAAAACACTTTGGAAATTTATTTCAGAATCAATGACCCGTGAATATCCCCTTTGCGGAGGATTACAAAGTCAGCTGTAAAGTAGGTCGAGACACCTCGAACACGACTTAACTTAAACGACTTTAATCAAAACTTTTAAATGCAGTTCGTAATGTAATCTAATGCTTAATTTTATTTTATCTTATTTGTATTTACGGTGGAGTGCGTTGCGTTTAGTATAAAATGATAAACAACCCCGAGTAGAACATAAGTTCCAGGGAAATAAAATTAAATCAAATTTAATATCGAAAGATTATCGATTTAATTATCGAGTGGCTATCTTAGTACATAACTATTCAATAAACAAAATACCCTTAAATATGTTCTGGTGGAAATTGGTTTGAAATCTGTAAAGATATTTTGGGAGGGAAATGTATTTTTTTGATTACGTTTGTACATACAGAGGTATAAAAATTTTAAGATTTTATGTTATTTCCATTGAAATATATATTATTTCCATTGAAATATACATTGAAATATAAATGAATTAACATGTACACATATCAGCTCTGACAAAAATATTGCACGGAATTATTATGCGATCGATTTGAGTGAAGCCTTCGAAATGCTTAATGGTAAATCATTTCTGACAATAATATAAAATAAATAATATTACTAATTCCGTTTCAATATGAAAATGCATTAGCGCAATAGTGGTGAAGAGTGTTTGATATTTCATAATATCTTATACTAACGATATGATGGGAGAAATCTTAAAATCTAAAAAAGCCATGCTTATCCGATTGACTAAATATTAATTTTTATGTTTAACGATGTGAAATTTAAATTTTGTGCTTGACTTTTTCTAAAATGTTGTTAATTATTAAATATATTTGTGTTATATTATTCAACATTACTATTCAACACACAAAGCATAGAGTGCGATAAAGAAAACACGCGCTCTAGAAATTAGACAAAGTTAAATTAATTCGCGCATAAAGTTAAATTCTTTAGTTAACTACGAGTATATCTCTCGAAATTTTTAATAAAAGTCAGCCAAAGGAATTTTAACTAAATTTTTAATCAAATACCATTTTTTTCAAATATAAGTTCGCAAAATGAATGCAAAGCACAACAGTTTGAAGCTTAATATTTTGCAAATGGGACTTAAATTCTCAAAAAAAATCCTCAATAAAACATTAATTACACTTTGAAATATCTATCATATGATACACAACTCTATGGAGAGCACGAAAAAAATAATTCGCCCCGCTTTAGATTTCTGACGAAGAATATTAAATTTTTCTTTTTTTTAAATTTTGATATATGCTAATTTAAGTCCTCATCTAACGCAGTTACTTGCAAACAATTTTACACATAGGTCTTAAGCTTTTAAAAAATCCAACAGCATTCAAATCTCTGAGGCTGTGGAAGAAAGGTCAACGAACGAACCGAAATTAAAAGTATTCGTTGTTTCATTAGGGAACTTTGAAAATCGCTTAAAATGATACATTGTAAACTTATATAAATATTGCAGCAGAATACGTCGACGATTATACTAATCTATTCCGAAAGAAACGTTGTTTTGTTAGATGTGTCTTTACTATTATTAGCGTATTATTTATTTGGTTTTCCCAATTTGTTGTGTGCTAACAATAAGTTAGTTGGAGGCTAATCATTAGCTACATTATGAATATGTAAACAGTCTCATATGCATCCTAATACCTCATACACATACAACACGACCTGATACGATCCGAAATTAATTTAATTGAGTACGGAATTACTGAACCGCGGAAAGCTCCATAAGTTTTTAATGTCATATCAGAAATATATTTTAAATATAAACTGAGGATAAAGCATTCCATCAGATAAACGGTCTTAATTTTGTAAAATATCATTTGAATATAAAGAAATATGTGTAAATACGCATACCGATACTTATGTTTTCAACTCGTCTATCTATTACTTTTTTATTTAAAGTATACCAGCATATTTTCACGGACTAAATAATTTAGTAAACATTCTAAGTATACTTTAATGCTTACACGTTTAATATGTGCTTAAGTGTGTTCGGAAATCTATAAATTGCTCCTCAAACATTTATATTATTTTTCGGATGTCCCGAAATATTTCTTAGAATTGATGTGAAATATTTCACGTATTTTCACATAATTTAATAGAAATGAAATATTTACGCTTTTACATAATATATACCTAAGTGTGCTCGTGTACTCATAAACTATACTCCTGTACTCATATATTTACTTTATTTCTCCAACATCCCAAAGGATTCTCTAGGAATAGTATTAAATATTTTGCATGTTTCTGAAGTGGAAGGTTCATTTTTGAAAATAAAAGTATATAAATTATCTGAATTAAAATACGGCTTTTAAATATTTTTTAAATAAAAATATTTATCTGTTCTTTATTTCATCTATTCTTGTGGGTACATTCAATAATATGTCAAGAAATATTTGATGTGTAATAAAAAAAAAATTAATAAATAAAAATCATTGCGTTTGATTTCCGGTATACGAAACGATATATACGAATAAAAAAATATGGAAAACTAGCCTTTAACTTTACCAACAATAAACAATTAAAAGCAATTTTCTTAAGTATACAAATCTGTATTAGAATTTACCATATTATTCAGATGCTAAATTTATACCATATTGATATTTTAATTCTTCATCTACCGAGTTGGAACCCAGTTAAAAATTATTATATTCATGTTATTTAAAAATTGGTATTTAAAAAAAAGTATACCAGTAATAAGCAACCTAAATGTTTCCCAGAAAACTAATTCGATTTTCCCCCACAACGACTTAAGAAAAGTTTCTGAACCTAAATTGGTGGAAATTTCTGGCATAATATATTTTGACAGAAAATCGATAAAGGTACTGCTAAGTAATTTAAATGCTGATCGATGCTGTGGGCATAACGGTGTTAGAGCGGGTGCCAAATTAATGAATCCATTATAGAAGTATTTCCTTGACAGAAATCATAATTGATTTCTCCTTTTAAAAGAAGGGATCACTCAAAGGGAATGAATACTTAAAATATGCTTTGGGTACTTAAAATATAATGACATTTTAATAAATTACCAAATGACCTTTTTAAAGTTGGTATTTACATAAAAACATATCTATTTGATTCCTCTTTGTTTTATGTGAATTAAATAAAACGTTATATACATAAGTGAATAATATTAAATTAAAAGTATTAAACCCCCTCTCAATTTATCCGTGTAAACATATCTGGTAATAAAATAAGTTGTTTCCCATTCTTCCCCAAAGGAAATGAATACTTAAAATAAGCTTTGGATGCTTAAAATCTCCATTTATTAATAAAAAAAGGGCGAATGACTTTAAAGAAAGTAATTTGAAATACTCTTTGAAAGTGATAATGCACACGTATTTAAGACATTAGTTTTGATTTAATAATACGTAATTAGTTACATAACATGTCATTAAATATTGGGTAAGCCATGCAGTTAAAGTGAGTGAAATAAATTAATAGCATCCCTTTAAAGTGAAGGCAGTTAATTTTATTACTACCCTGAATATTTCTTATATGGTTCTTAACTATTGACTTCTGATATTTTCAACGAGATATTATTTTGTTATCGATATTTAAATAGTATTTCTCGTCACTGGGCTATTCAATATTAAGGTTAATATTATTTTAAATACATCGTAAACTAACGATTATCTACGATCTCTCTATACATTTTCAAGGAAATGATATGATTTTTCTTCATTTCAAAAACGCGTTATGAAAAAAAAAGTTAGGAAAGATATTTTTATCTGACATTTGATTGATAAACTTATTCTTAGGTAATTCAAATATTTATAAAATCTCTCGTTATGCGGCCGGTTAATGCATTAATCGAAGAATCAATTAATTTGAAATATTATTAGAATGGAAACCAAAATGATATCCGTGAAGATTTTATAAGGAGAAAATTATAATTCTTTAAAAGATTTGTAAGAAATGCAATTAAATGATGAATAAAATTAAAAAACTCTGCAATACAAAAAAGCAGCAATTAAAAAGCTGCAATTCGAAAAATGCTGTTACTAAAAAAAGCTTCCCTTCGAATGATTTTTATAATATGTAAAAAAAATTACTTCAGGGATTTTGATTAAAGGAAAATTATGGCATGCGATGTATAATCATACGAAGAAAATTTAGACAGATAGAAAACCATTTTTCCTTCAACAAAGTACGGACAAAATCAACATGTTTTCAGGAGAATTATTCCAAAATTTTCAGTGTTAAGTGAAAAAGGTGGTGTTAGTGCCAATGATAGTAATTCTTATTTTGGGATGAAAAGCTCTAATTTTTCAAAAAAGGTAGAGCTGATCTCATCGTCTTTTTCTTTTATTTAAAATTTGTTTACTGAAGTGAATTTGCTCCTTTCTCATTTCCGGATGATGGGAATGTCTACATCTCTACTAATAATTTTTCCATCTTTTTGTTACTTGTCCCGTATTTTTGCTTTCAGCAATTTGCGGAAAAAATATATGAAAAGTAAAATTAAATTTCTTTATTATACAGCGCAAAGAAACTACCTAATATTGGCAATCTATGGACGATTTTTCATGCAAAATTAATGAAGCGATAGTTTGAATTGTGCTTAAGTGGCTGAAATAATTAGTCATCAAAACTTTTATTAATTTAATGTATCTGTGTAGAATTACGATCGGTTGACCAAACAACTTAAAAATACTTGCTTCTATTGAATATATTTGGTGTTAATTTTGTAGAAATTCATTATTCACAATTATATGAAACTACGTGATGTACTATTATTTCTACTTTCTTTAAGTTCTTTGCTAATATCCCACCTGAAGATGTTGTAATACAACGAAACCTAGGTCGTGGTAAAGAACCTAAAGAAAGTAGAAATAATACTACATCACGTAGTTTCATTTAATTGTGAATACTTGCTTCGTTATTACACGGAGAAAATGTACCATTTATTTTTTATAAAAAATTGTGTATATCGAAATAGATAGTTATGATTAAATATTTTTTCAATTTAATTGCATTCAAATATTGATATGAAATACTAAAAAACAAATAGCTAGATATGGATATATAAACATCAAAATATATTTACAATAATAATGTAGTTTATAATTTTAAAAAATATTATCAGTTACAAAAATAGTATAAGTAGATATCAGTTGTATATTCATATTAGCACAGAGGAAATTAGACCAAAATAGTTGTCTCTTAAATAATATAATCCTATTGCAATGTAAAATTAATTTTAAACATAACTTCTTTATAAAATTTCTATATAAGCGTTATGTGTGTGATATTAGAAATATATAATAAAAATAATTTAATTAGCGCGGTAATAAAATTACTGAATTCATTAAAAATTTAAATGTATGGTGTTTAGATTAAGTTTATACTTTAAGGATTGAGTAACTTACACCGAAAAAATTTATGCTTTTATGCGAACACTGACTGCTCCCTCCGTAAATCTCCGTCGTTTTTCGTATTTATATATATATATATATATATATATATATATATATGTATATGTACATATATATATATATATATATATACATATATTTGTGTGTGTGTGTGTAAATACCTTTATTTGTATATTAACATTGCTTGAATAGTTCATTTTCTTCTTTTTAGCTGTGCCTGAAATTACGTATTAGAAAATATGATTTATTTACATAGCATAATTTTAAATATTTGCTGTTTTCTTTTCTATTTATTTTATAACATTATTTTTAAGGAAAGTTAAAGTGACAGATATATTTATGTAATCGAAGTAGATATTAAAATTAAATTTTTATTTCTCTATTGACAATAAGGCAGAGTTTCATTTAAAACGGATAAATTAATAATCAATACTAATAATGTCAAATTAAACATCCGAAATTAAATACAAATTCAGTACCCGTCAAATGTCAAAGAGTAATAACATAAAGACACTGATATCGGCAATTGAACACGATGCTTATTTCTATAGCGGTGTAATGCTTGACTTGGTTCAATACAGATCTCAGCGGGAAGTAGGCATTAATTAATTGGAGTTTAACATTAAGCTAAGAAATTGGTGGTGTGAGTATTTAACGATTGATTATGTGAACGTTTGTGTTTTACTGTGGAAATTTATTGAATTTACTTTGTAGCTATGTAGTTTATGTTAT
The DNA here is from genome assembly GCA_039881145.1 of Druceiella hillmani. Lineage (NCBI taxonomy): Eukaryota > Metazoa > Arthropoda > Insecta > Lepidoptera > Hepialidae > Druceiella > Druceiella hillmani. Next base: position 1,165,759 of record JAYKKI010000028.1, on the reverse strand, counting down.
ATATATTGTAATGTGTAGTTTTGTTACTTACCTTCATTGAAAGCGTTGCTAGAAAAATGCGTATGTTTTTGTTACTAGGTGGCTTCAAAATGTCAATTATTTTATGTAGTATTACATTGTAGCTGAAAAGTAAATGTTGACAGTATTTTGACAATAAGTAGTTTGTTGGAGAGTTTCGTTGACATTTATATTCAGTTGCAAATAAGCATATCTATTGTATTAGAAAATGCTGACAAGTTTAGCGGCAAAGGGTGAATAAGCAGCGCGTATGCATTAAGATATATATGCACAAAGTCTATATTCAGTTGAATAACGATTATTTAGAGGATCCTGGAAATGTAGTTCCTGAAGGAAGACCTAGAAATGTTGATGAGCGTCAAGTTCTGGCCGAAGTGGAAGAAAAAAAAAATCTATTGAATGAAAGCTATAAGACGTACTTGACAGCACGTTGGTTCACCAGTCCACTTTTCACGACAAGCAACTGAATACTTAAATGCAACTTACCGAAATCCATGGATAGCATTAAGACAAAAACTACGCCATGTGTTTGAAGTGGTAAAAACAACGAAAGGTTCTTACGAAGTTTGAGAATAATTTTATGAGAAGATAATGGTTATACAGAAGAGCTAGGGGAAGGCATTATGGTCATTTACTGTAGTAAAAAGAAACATAATAAATGTGGTATGATCATAAATACTACACTTGTTTCAAAAAATGATAAATGGTATTGGTTTAGGAATAAAAAACTTATTATGAAATGACTTAGTACCAAAAACTAATATCTTCATGGAATTTGTGTGAATTGTAAATTTTTTTGAAATAAAGTTCCACAAGGTCACTGTACATTTTTTTAAACTAACATTGTTCTAAAATAACTTTTTATATCCTGTAATTAAAAAAAATTATAGGTTGCAGCGTTTAATTTTTATGTAGTTAATAATAACGAATGAATAATATTTTGATTAGGATGATGAATACTCCCTTAAATATTTTGGACAATAAAAAAGTAGAAATATTAATAATACCAAATAAACATTTTTTTTTTCATGCGCAGTAACAAAAATTCAAAAATCATATCTCTAAAATGATTAGGCCTAGGATAATAAAATGTATCGTTTCGAATATATAATAATCTCTATCACCGATATTTCGTTGGTCTACTCCTTACGGGACAACCTATATAATGATTCTCTGCAGAATTTAATATGTTCAGTAGGATTTTTTCCCATTTGCCTAAGTAATTGTACTTTTGAAGTACATAGATGTAGCATATCTAAAAGATAAACAGAAAGTTATTCTTAGAAATATTTAGCGGAAATGGTCATTTGTTACAAATATTCATAAATTCTATTTCGAACTAAATTTTCACAACCGCGTTTTTGCTTTAACTTTTAATCAGCAAAGTTTTGCATGAAAATTTGTATGTGATGTAAAAATGTTAGTATTTCTTTACATGTTCACATATTTTATAGATCTGTGGTATAAAATTATTATCATTTCTTTATTAACCCCGTTTAATTATTTTATTTCCGGAAATATGAATATTCACTTGAAAACATATTTTCTCGTTGAAATATTTTTAGCAAAATTTTGAAGATCGGCTTACTTGTACTGTGATATAATTCAAAAAGTAATAAATTCTATATAAAACAAAAATATTGAAATATTGACAACGTGCAAAAATATATTGATTAATATTTAAGGGAATAAATTATTTCTTTATTTTATTTATAATTAGCTAATGAGAAATTTGCTTATTATTATTAGTGAAATAAATACGAATTTATTTTAAATATAAGATAATATCTTCAAATCCTTTAAAAAGATTAATATGATCACAGACAATACCAATCGCAAATGCATTGTGTAAATGCAAATTAAATGTTCGTTTGCGATTTTAAAATAAAAACTTGCACCAAACCCATTTCAATTATTCACGAGATAGCAAGGTATAGCAGACGATTAAAAATTCAGTACGTCTTAAGATCTTGAATTTCTTTTTAAACATCTGTTTTTTTTCGAGGATAGTCCCATCAATCAAATGAAACTATTTCAATGGTCGTTAACAGGTTTATAAAAGTGATTAAATACTGAAATATGCAGTTTTATGCGATTCCGTAGACGTCAAAGTTATAGAATAAATTTATTTTCGCATTAATTACATGTGCCATTATCACGAAGATACCGTCGAAAATGAAAAGGAAATATCTTGTAATATTTTTATTACATTATCTGCTTAAATATACACCAGGGATTAGCTGTATTCCATTTTTGCATCATATTAATGTTCTCAATTTTTAATCATTAAAAAAATATTTTAGTTTTTGAAATATGTATCATTTGAAATACTTTTATTTTGAAATACTAATATTACGCAAATATTTAATACTTTTTTCTCGTGTGTTGAAATCGCAAAGTGCATAAAAATCTGTATATAAAAATGTTGAACACTATCCTTTAATAACTCGTCCATTATTGCTGTATCAATATCTATACCCCTTTGTACCTAACAATATCTTTTAAAATACAGTTGTAAAAATATACAGTACATAAACTACAAAAATTAAAACCAATAAACTGCAAAAAACTTTCAATTGTTCTTGTGGATATATTCAATAATATATCATGAAACATTTGACATGGAATTCTAAAAAAAAATTAATAATAATCTTGCATTTGATTTTCGGTATAATAAACAAGACAAAATTTCTTGTTTACTTAATTTGGCGCAAACATTTTCAGGGGTGTTTTTGAGAGGTTATATTTGCGGGTTATTATGCTTTTTCAATGTGAAAAACTCCAGTTTTCAAACTGTTTCAAAAAAAAATTATGGACATTTCAACATTATTTTTAGAAATTTCTAACTAATAATAATAAATATTATTTCATTTGCCAGCTTTACACTCTTTTGTATAAATAGTCTAAGTGTTTCTGAGCAAAATCCTTGTAAGAGTCATAGGGACGAACAGGTGAGTTGATGAGGAGGTGGATGGAGGCGTGTGGGATCTTATCCATGGTCCATTTTTTTCCTTTATTACGTTCGAATCCAAAAATATGGAAAACTAGCTAATTCTTTACCAACAATGAAAAGAAAATTGCTTTTACTTGTTTACACAAGTAAAAGCAATTTTCTTAAGTATACAAGTCTGTATTAGATTTTACCACATTACTCAAATTCCAAATTTATACTGCTGTGACGTTTTAATTCTTAACCATCTACAGAGGTGGAGCACCGTTAAAAATTAGTATATTCATATTATTAATAATTGAAAAAGTAAATGCACCAGTAATAAGCCACCTCAATGTTTCCGAACGTGAATTGATGGAAATTTGCATAATATATTTTGACACATAATCGATAATGGTATACCGAACGTGAATTGATGGAAATTTGCATAATATATTTTGACACATAATCGATAAAGGTATACCGAACGTGAATTGATGGAAATTTGCATTATATATTTTGACACATAATCGATAAAGGTATACCGAACGTGAATTGATGGAAATTTGCATAATATATTTCGACACATAATCGATAAAGGTATACCGAAGTAATTTAAATACTGATCGATGCTGTGGGCATAACGGTGTAAGAGCGGGGGCCAAATTAATAAATCCATTATAGAACGAGAATTACTTCCTTGATAGAAATCATAATTGATTTCTCTTTTTGGAAGAAGGAATCACTCAAAAGGAATGAATACTTAAAACATCCTTTGAAGACTTAAAATATAATGTCATTATAATAAATTATCAAATACCCTTTTTAAAGTTGGTATTTATATCAAAAACCTGACCATTTGATACCTCTTTGATTTATGTGAATTAAATAAAATGTTATATACATAAATGAATAATATTAAATTAATAGTTATATATACCCTCCCAATTCATCAGTGTTAACAAATTTGCTAATAAAATAAGGTGTTTCCCTTTCTTCTCTAAAGCATAAAATTATTTTTTTTGCCCCAAACTAGTTTATCATAAATTTAAGTATAATTATTTTAATACAATATGCATTTATTCGCAGTTTAGTAAAGAATAATAGCCAGAAACTATCCATTAAGTTACGTTACCGCCATCAGTTAGCTTAGGCATTGGCTAAAAGTTTAATAACCTACTGCCACATCAAAATTACATTTTTAAATGATAAACGCATCTATAAAAGAATAATGAAAACGGTTTCGGTTTTCTTGTAAGTTCTTTGGCTCTAGTTCACTTAATAAAATACTATGCCGTTTTCAGTGAAAAGTAACATAAAAGTAATATACAAATACCACAATATTTTGTGACCAGTCTTTTCTACAGGAGATCGGTAATTAGTTTCAGTCTCAAAACAAAAATCTTTATAAACTCTTGTTTAAACGAGCATCTAGTGTATATGCTTCGAAAAAATATGAGCTATTTTGAATACCTAAATATTTAGTGTCATGGTATAACACTGCAAATAATTTAGGAATGGTATGCAAAAACTTATCTGATGGAACTTTTTATCGACTCGTCTCCTGAATTTACTCCAAAAAATTACCCTAATATATTTGAAACTAAATATTACTATATTTTGGTAAAACTGAGATATCATTTTTTTAATGTAGTCCTATGCGACTGAAACTCATATTTTCTCATTATTAGATAGAAAGTTACATATAATATTTTACAACACATTTATTTATTATATATATTCTTCCACATATTATTCTTTCACGTTTATTGATGTTTATAAGATAAAGAACAACTTCTCTCGGAATAGGAAAAGGCAATTTAAAATAAAAATCTGTGTATTCCAATTGTTCGTAAATCTTTGCCATATTTTAATTTGTCAAATATTATTTTACTATTTAATTTTTACAAACATAAATTAATGCGAATAATACTTCATAACAAGAACAGAACCAATAACTTTAAAGAAAGTAATTTGTAAAACTCATTAATACTCATTAGAAATGGTAAAAGATGCACACGTATTTAAAACGTTAGTTTTGATAACTAATAACATGTTATTAAGTATTGGATAAACCTTGCAGTTAAAATGAGTGACTTAATTTAATAGCATCACATTAAATTAAAGGTGGTTAATTTTGTTACTACCCCGAACACTTCACATATGTTTCTTCATTATTAACTTCCGATATTTTCAACGTTTGACTGTTTACTGTTAACTTCTGATATTTCAACACAAAAACTTTTTGTTAAACGCAAAAACGTTTTATTATCCATATTTATATATCATTTCTCACCATTAGGCCATTCAACATTAGAGTTTATATTATTTTACATACATTATAAACTAAATGATATGATTTTTCTTCCTTTAAAAAATGCGATATGAAAAAAAATTTAGGAAATATCTGACAGCTAATTGATAAACCTAGCCTTAGGTAATTAAAATTTTACTCAATTCTCTTGTCATGTGGATGGTTATTGCATTAATAGAAGAATCAATTAACTTGAAATATCATTATTATATTGAATGATATCCATAAACATCTCATAAGAAGAAAATTATAATTCTTTCAAAAATTTGTAAGAAATGTAATTCAATTATAAATAAAATTCAAAAACTCTGCAATTCAAAAAAGCAGTAATTAAAAAAACTGCAATTCAAAAAAGCTGCTATTCAAAAGTGCTTCCCTTCAAATAGTTTTTACACTATATTAAGAAATTTGATTTTAGGAATTATTCATTAAATGATAATTATGGCTTGCAATATATAATCATGTGAAGAAAATATAGATAGATAGACAACCACTTAACAAAACATAGACAAAATCAAAACATTTTTGGAAGATTTTTTCCAATATTTTTAACCTTAGGTGAAAAAGATGGTGGTATTACCAGTGGTAGTAATTCTTATATTGGTATGAAAGCTCTAATTTTTCAAAAAAAGATATTGCTGATTTTAGATTATTTTTCTTATAATTTGCTTACTGAAGTGAATTAGCTCGTTTCTCATTTCCGGTTGATGGGAAAGCTTACATCTCTACTAACAATTTTTCCATATTTTTGTTACTAGTCCAGTTTCTTTCCTTTCAGCGATTTCCATAAAAAATATTTGAAAAGTAAAATTAGCTCAAAGAAACTACCTAATATGTGCAATTGTACGGAAGACTTTTCATACAAAATTAATGAAGTGATTGTTTGAATTATGCGTAAGTAGCTGAAATAATGGATCATTAAAACTTTTATTAATTTAACGCATCTATGTAGAATGACGATCGTTCGACCAAAGAACAAAAAATTACTTGTTTCATTTTAATTTTTACACGGAGAAAATATACCAATTATTTTTAATAAAAAAGTGTATATATCAAAATACATAGTTATAATTAAATATTTTTTCATTTAAATTTTTTTCAAATGTTGATACGTAATACTAAAAAACAAATAGCTAGACATGGATATATAAACGTTCCAATATCGTTACAACATTAATGTAGATTATAATTTTAAAAAAATACTTGCGAATTTTCTGGCAGTCAATGGCTTTTTTCAAATATTAGACATGGTTTCGTCTCACGATAAATATGTATAATTATATATTTGGAGCCTAGTTATATCAGTATAATTTGTATTTGACTCACCTCACGTTACTTCCATCTAACGCCTTTTATTTATCACGCGTTTCGTGAAAAGACATGAGCTTATCAAGCAGCAGAAAACAAGGTTTTGATTTTACTTGAAATTAGACCAAAATATTTGTCTCTCAAATCATATATTCCTGATGCAATATAAAATTAATTTTAAACATAATTTTATTGTACAATTTCAATGTAATCGTTTTGTGAATATTAGAAATATGTTATAAAAATTCATAAAAATTAATTAGAGCGGTAATAAAATTATTGAGTTCATTAAGAATTGAAATGAACAAATGTTAATATTAAGTTTATATTTTAAGGATTAAGTAAGTTAAACCAAACAATTGTATGATTTTTGCGATCACTGACGTCTCCCTCCGTGAATCTCCGTCGTTGAAATTTAGCGCATTGATGAAGAACCACCCGAAAAGTAATGACCTTACCAGTATTTCAGTAATTAATACTCAAAAACATTTGTATTGCAATTTTAGAGCGAAAAAATAAAGAACTGAATTTTCTTTTATTTTCCGGTGTCGTGTGGGAATAATAGGAACGGCTATTTAATTGAATTTCATACTTATTATTTTATCATTTTAAGTAAGATGAAACCAGATGTACTATTTAAAAGAATTACAAAATAGTAAGAACAGCTATTTAATCGAATTTCAAACTTATTATTTTATCGTTTCAAGTAAGATGAAACCAGATACCAACTAACGTCTAAATAAAATTACCGGTTAATCGAGCAATGCTGTATCCATAGAACATGAAACATTGTTCTCTGGTTGTACCATAAGCAAAAAATTGCTCAGAGCATTGTGTTTCTCGATGCCGTAAGTAAAAAGAAAAAAGCAGAACCTTTATAAGCTCACTTACGTATCTATCCTTCCTTTTGTCTGCTATTAATTCGTTTCTCTGTTACATGAATTTTGGATAGAAAATATTTAGTATAAAAACTTGAATTTTGGCGTAGAGACAAATCATTTATTTTGGTTAAAGTTTCACCTAACTGACCAGTATTTTTTTAGTAAATATTCAAAAAAATTTGGACAAAGATTTTACAGGAAACAAATTATTTATTTACATTATGTATCAGGCGGGATTTCAGTTGAAAGACAATGTACGAGATTTATTTGAAAGAAAACACCCAAAATTATAGATATTTCTAAATATATTGCTGGAAACGTTCAAATTTTTTTTCGGATAATCTTTGACATAGAAAACTGAAATTTTATATAGTGCTAAAAACATTAATTGTCGTGTTTCAAATATGGTAGAAATTTTACAATTTTAAACTCACAAATTAGTATATGCATTAAATAAAAAATCCAATTTTCGGCGGTCCATATTTAAATCCCAAACTGAATAGTTATAGAATTGAGTATATAAGATTTCCTATTAATAATTATAAGTCAGGAACAGAACTGATACATTATATATATGAAGGAATTATGGATAAGAAAAGTTCGTAATGGACGTTTTCTTATCATTATTATTTTTGCTTCAACCCTTACGTTATTTCCGGCCAATGCGCAGCAAACAGCGATGATGGATGACTCTCCTGATAAAACTCGATAACCGTTGTGATTACCTACTTTATTCACACGTTCTTACACTCCATGGGATGTCTATTAACTTTTGACTGAAGTAGGCTTTAGTATATTTCACATATATGTATAGTATATTTAACATATATTGTACATATATGCTGTCGATACCTAAATGTTAATAAAGCATTGCAATGTATAATTGTTAATTTACGGTAAAACTGACTTAATAAAAATTTGTCCATCTTAAGGTATATGTGTCATGAAGGAGGTGAACAATTTTCTTGTAAAATTTCCAATTATATAAATTAATTTTGTTTATTTTTCTACTGCATAGAATATACTTTATTTTCTAGATGTATTAAAATTCAATAAATTGCCAAAAAACTTTTGCTTTATCCCAATAGGCTTCATTTACCAGTGTTTACGTATAAAATTTATTCCAAAGCTATTGCAAGAACTCTATTAATTTCTTCAAAATATTTTTCACTTTATATTTGATGATTTCTTAGTAATTGTCTTGTGTACACGTTAACTTTTTTTATTAATTCCTAAAGATTTTATCCATAAATATTTTCAAGGTATTATGGCCAAGATGCGTATTGCCGTGTACTTCGTACAGTATTGTTGAACTCTGGGATAAAGTTATAAATCAGACATTTTTTTTATTCTCATATAAGGAATTTTATTTTTAACCATGTGGCACTTTGATTGACTGTAAGATATTGCTCTCATAAATCTGCTATATGTCGCAATAAGTTCGCTTTATGTATTAAACTTATATATTAAATTAATAATATATAAATATAAAACTTAAATAAAATTATTAAACAATGAATGAATTCCAAGAAAAGAGAGGTGATTTATCACTTTAATTAAAATATCATCTAAATTGTACATTTATAAATATCATTAGATATATGCTTTATTTTTCTAGGAGTAATAAAAGAGTTGATAGAATTTTCTAAATAATGAAATGCGTTTGGGCATCAGGGAAAATAAATATAAAAAACGCAGATCAAAAACATAAATATTTTAAATTTTAATTAAATATTTTCGTGGCAATAATTCAAGAAAATGTTTAATTCAGGCACCAACATTATTGAAATGAATATGTTGCATTGAAGAATACAACTATTAGATATATATAGATGTGATATCTGTAGATGACTTTACATGCAATAAATAGTGGAAAATGTATTTCTATATTAATTTTACTACAATCAACCAAATGTTTAGTTTATCAACTGTTTCGCTTTGAATTTGACGGAATCTGTTTACATTAGGTATACATAATCTGCAAAATCTTGAAGAATTAGGAGAAATGAAAAAAAAAACAAAGAAGATGGTGTATATGTACATATATACTCAATATATAATAACGGAAAATTAACAAGTGTAAACTTCGGTCACATCGTTGCTTAGTTGAAGCCCAATATCTCATATCTCGTATTGGAAAATTCACTTTAAACAATGTATATTACTTATCACAGTGAAACAAAAGGACATAGTTTGAATAATTGTGGTATAATTGAAACATTACTCGCATAGAAGTTTTTGTATCAAAATTATTCCTTTATTTAGTACGTTTAATTACGCGACCGTTTATCTGTTATGTATTTTTTGTGCACTTATATTTATATAAGTGTACACAAAATACATAATACATATTTTCAATTTTAAAATAACCATGTATTTAAATAAGGATTTTCATGCTGAAAAATGTTACCCCTTTACTTCTCGTTTTAGATTATTTTAATGACCTTAGCATATGATATTTTTTAGATATGTCAATATTTGTCTCCCAGTCCATATCTTATCAGCCATTATTATCTGAACATGCAAATGCATGAGAAAATTAACATAAATTTACTTACTTTTTCTAAACTAGTAGTATCAGCATCTTGTCTTTACATAGCGATTCTCAGATTATCATAAAAGACTACCCCTTAGTTGGTTGTTTTTAACGTATTTCAGTTTATTTTGATAGATGCGTTATTAATACTTTCTAAGTTAATGATAAACCATCAAATTTATAATTTTGGGCCCACTTGGTATTTTATGACCACCTTTGAACGGATGATCGCTTTGAACTTTCTTGAAGTATAATACAGGTTTTTATATTCTTCGCCTGGTAATTAGTATCGTTTTGTACGTTTAATATTTATTAAACCTGCATTTTTTTAATATTAAAAACAATTTATGTCTTTTTCATCTTTATCTACGAATTACATTTGTCAGATTTTGGCTTTTCAGGAATTGTTATCAGCAGAGTAATGGGAAGACGTGTGTATATATGTATACACACACTGCCATAGATTAATTCGTAATCATTTACGAATATTATTTTGAGAACATTCACATTAAAAAAAATTATTCTCCTTAATTTATGGTTGGGCGAATCCTAATTCAAAAGAAAAATCAAGTCCATATAATAATACCAATTAAGATAAGCATTCTTCCTAGAAAATTTTCAATAAAAAAGAAATAAACCCGGGCAAACGTTACTTATCGAGAAAAGTCCTCTAAAAGTTTTGTTTTGGACCAAGTATATAGAAGGTTTCTGTAGTTAGTCATATGTCTTGAAATATTTGTTGCGAGTCATCTAAAATAATTTTATTTGAAAATTCTTATTAAATTCTAGTATATCGAATTTTAATCATCCAATTATGAACTACTCAATTGAATTTGCATAAAGAAAATTTCGATCCAACTTTAGATTAAAAAAAATATTTTATTTAAATTTTTTATATTTACGATCTCCATATGAAGAATGCATTGAAATTTCACTGACATACTCTAGAAATTACAAAGGCAAACAAACGACAAATGTATGGTGAAACAGACATGATGGAATTAAAAGTATTCTGTTTTTGCCGTTTAGCTTCCAAGTCGTAAAATACAGATCATAATGCAATTTATAAATAGCCTTCGAGAAAAAAAATATGAAATGTATGAATCGAATATATGAGTCGCAAAGGTATTGAAGAGCGTGGAGGATAATAATAACCATTGTTACTTTATGTGACTTAATAAATAACAAATTTTACCTCCCTCTTTGTTTTATTAACTCAAACTGAGAGTATATTAATGAAATCTGAGAATCACTTAAAAATCCTAAGTATGAAAAAATTATATTCTCACTCACTATATGGAAAGACATAAGAGTATTTTAAATTATTCTGCGAAGCCAGTTTTACCTAATTGAAAGTTGTCAAGGGAGAAATTCTGAATTTTGTTCGGATTTTGCTAATACGCATCATAGACGCATTGGGGTGGGTAAAAGTTCAATTGTTTTCAAAAAGTTTCAACTAAAAGAAACTTTTTATTTAGATATATTTTTACTGTAATTACTAAAGAAGTTTACAGGATTTTTCATTTCAGTCTTTTTATATATTTACCCAACCTGAGTTTATTCGTACATACCCGGATTTATGTAAAATTTCACGCATTACACTTATTTATAAAAATTATTGCAGATCTTAAGTAACGAACAGTAATCCTAAGTATTGTTAATGCATTTTTTTAATATATTGAACAAAATACATTTTTAGAATAAAAAAATAAAGTATAAAAAAAATAGCAAAAATGATACTAGATAATTAGAAATATATCAATGTGTCATCAGCATATTCTGCAATGGTAACTTAAATTTCAAATCAATAAACTGAAATGCGACTGTGTTTATAGTGTTTATAGTAGTTTATGTTAAACGAAATTCGCAAGGTATTTACTGAAAATTGGTATAATATATTGACACACATATCTCCTCTTTCCTTGTTTCGGACCCTTACTGCCTAGTATGTTGGTCCCTTTTGATAACGTCTTTACTTTAATGATATTCCAAAATAAATTTCGATTCTGAGCGTTGCGTAGAGCCTAATATAATGAGGTGCCTAGGGTTTTTCGAATCTGGTTCGTCCGGTAGTGTCCTTTAATCGAAGTAACAAAGAACTTCTTAATCTTCGCCAGGCGTCCGTGCAATATATACTCTCCGGAAACAGATTGTGGTGTGTGTCCTCATTAAGAACCGAGACACTGGGATTTTGTTGAGCCCATAAGAGGATGAAAATCTTCCTTCAGTAGGACATGAGATGTTGAGTATCTTTCGCCGCAAGAGGCTTTCTTCCAGCAGGAAGGCGTCGATTTTTTACGATCGGGTATCTTCATCGCCATGACTAAGTGCCGTGCAGGAAGATGGCTAAATTTAGGGTTCTTGCTAGACCCGACTAGTTATATCTGTATATGGCGCGCGCACGCACACACACACACACACACATATATATATACATATATGACCAAATAACTATATTTCAATAATGTTATTATTTGGAAATAAATAAGTTTAATAAAATATGAAATAAGTATAATCATTATTATTCTTTATATTTGACTTGAATTAAACTATTTTAATTTAAATTAATGACATTTGCATATCCATTTTTGGGTAAAGGGCTCTTATATCGTCCTCCAACGGAGTCTATCGATCGAAAGTCTAGTCCAGGTCGATCATGTAATGGTTTTTACGTCATCACCCCAGTGGGCGCGCGAAAGCTCTCCGCGAAAGCTTGCTGTGTCAGGCCGATCACCAGTGCACTGGTCGCGCGGTCACCAGTGCTGCACTCGCTCGCTCCACCGTCGACGTTCATAGACGACTCTTGCCGTATACCCCGCCTATTTCCATTTGAGTTTGCAAGCGAGTTCGGTGGCGTCGGCTACTTGTATTTTCTTTCTTATATCGGTATTTCTATGTCGATCACTTGTTTTTCTGCCTAACATACTCCTCTAGATTTCTTTTTGAAATATCTGTATCTTTTTTATTATATCTAAATTATCTAAATAATTCAAGTAAATGTCCATGTTTGGTATGCGCACAAAAGTATTGGAAGGATTATTAGATCAACGGCTTTCATTTTGAGATTTATTGGGATGTTTGATTTAGAAATATGTTTAATCGCCCAGTATTCGTTCCACGAAATGTTAGTTCTTCTATCGACTTCTTTAGTAATAGGATCCGCTAAAGTACTTTGCCTCTATGTTCAATCATTTTGGAGTATCCCACAATGCCTCATGTGTAATAAAATCGGACGCGTTACAGTAATCAATAAACCCTATGTATAGCGGCAGTTTTTATTCATTATATTGCTCTATTATTTGAGGCAGCGTAAGTATGAGATCAGTTCTGCTGCACTTGGATTCAAATCTTTTCATATCTTAACTTGCTTTTTTTTGACAAATTAATTCTCTAATCTTACTGGAATATCTAAAGATTACCTTTTTCCAAAAATTGAAAACAAAATGAATAAATATTTGTCACATTTTTCGTACACACTATACTCGCGCATGTTATTTAGCGCCCACAGGGAAATAACCCGCGAACAGCTGCAAAGATATCCAACTGCCCGGGTAAGCACTGCGCTCCAGGCAAGTATTGGGTGTATTAAGAAGAGTTTAGTGTATTATTTTTGTTGCACCCGAGTGTACGGGCGTGTTTTATGTTTCACTTCAAAGATCTTTTTTTCCTTTAGAGCCCACTAACAGTTTTTTTCGTTTTCCAACACTTATTCCCAGACTTATTCCCAGAATACACGATATTTATATATATATATATATATATATATATATATATATATATATATATATATTGATTCAGAACAAACGAGCTATCCATTTTCGTTTCAGTTATGAAAAATACTTTCTAACTATCCCGTTAGGTTTTAGACTCAAAAGTATTACGACTACTCAATAACATCTCAGAACTTGACAATCAATCTTATTACATAGAACCATTTTTCATATTAAACTAAAACACATATTATCAATATTCAGAATGACGACTTAAAATTTAAAAGGAATGTGATGCCTCAAGATCTTTTCTTAACACTCCCATTGGTTTACTGGAGAACAGACGATATTAGATAATACTCTGCTTGTGAACATGTGATATCGTATCTTTAATATATTTCCTCTCCTTAACGTTTATCGCTTTCACGTCACTTCACGGGCATTCTATTCAGTACCGGTGGTCGGTGGTTTTCTCAGGTTCATTTGAAGGTCACTGAGCTTTGAATTTTAGACGATAAAGTTTTACATAAAGATAACTAAAATATTGCGTATAGATACGGATAAAGGAATTATCTTTATTTTATATTATATTTCCTGTTTCTTGTAAAGGTTTTTTACATATTTCAGGAAATATCAAGTTACTTTTAAATTTTTGGAACAGTTTTCGCCTCATATTTATTTACGTATTACTTATGGATAAATATATATATATATATATATATATATATATGTGTGTGTGTGTGTGTGTGTGTGTGTGCTTGTGTGCGTGTGTGTGTGTGCGTAAGTATATATTTACTTATGCGCACATATCTTAGGGATTATTTTAGATTCAGAATTCTTCCGGTATTTGATATGAATTTACACATTAACTTATTACTAAACACATGGTTGTAGACAATAATGCATATTTTTACAATTTTTAAAACTACATTCAGTCGGTAGTTTCATAGAGCTTCTATATTTTACTTTAGTCGAGAAAAATAAAGCACACATTTTGTCTCGGAATTACATATTACAAAATTTCCTAAAATAATTTTCAGAAAAATTAGATCATTTCCATAAAAATACAACTTTGCTAGTTATTCCCGATGAAGCGTTTTTTTCTCATTGCAGCGACAAAATGTCGAAATTTTATATTTATTTCAACTTTACGCTATTTCAATTTTATTAAAATTAGGAATATATTAAAATGTATATCTTGATTTTGACAAATTCAATTTATTTAAACTCAAACAAAACATAATTATAAGGTTTGCTTAATATTTAATTAAATTACCACAATTACCCATAATTATATTTTATACACGCTTAACTTGGGACGAAAGTTGCGGTGGCCACTTTCGCCTCGGCTTCCAGAGGATTAGCATTATTTTAGTTTTACTACTTCTAACAATAAGGACGACTAAGTTTAAGTTTGCGAATTGCGATTTAAACTGGAATTTAAAAAGTTAATATTAGGAAAGCATGCAAGGGACTATTTACTAGTAGGTAGCATTTACTAGTAAAGTTATGTGTTTTTATTCTTATTTGCATGGCAAAAATAATTATTTATAGATTTTGATTTTCAACCTATTATAATTATAGTTAATACTCTGCCTTTTAATAGTGAGTTAGCTACTAATCTTATTTAAGCAAATTGTTTAAAAAAGATTTATTTAGAAGTGAAAAGGGTACATTTTTTTTTATTTCAGCAATTTAAAACTATGGGTAATTTATAAAAAGTGGATTAATATTAAAATATTTTGGAAAAAATATTTTTCCAATTTCACAACCGAACGACAGATTTTGTTAAATGAAAACTTTTAAATTGACTTCTTATCAAATTAAAATCTAAATGGTTACAGAAATATACTTTCTCTTAGTCTATGTTTATAGAGTTTTGCGGTAAATATAAAGAAAAAAAATAAAATTTGTTCGGTTACCACACGAAACCTACTGGACGGATTATAATGAAATTTTGTATGGTTAAAGTTAATGCCCATAAAAAATTATAGTTATAAAATAATTGTAATGGCTTTTTTACTTCGAAAGTCAAGTAGACGAAGTCGTGAGCAAAGCTAGAATAATAAATGAAAAATTTAATTTTGAACGGCAAATTTCTTTTCTTTCTAGGAATTAATTTAATAGTCTTTCTTTTACTTTTTGTAACCGCTACTCTGTTTAAAACCGTAGAGTTACTTTACAAAAGGTTACTGGAGATAAATGAACATAGTTAATTTCAGACACATAGAATGAAATGGATATTTTAAAAAATGTATGGAAATAAATCGGTTAGTACTTACAATATAATACAACAATTTCATTAGGACTAGGTAGCCTTACTGAAGGTGGTCGAGTACCATCAATATATATAAATATATATATATATATATATATATATATATATATATATATATACATATATATATATATGTATATATATATATATATTTATATGTATATACATATATATATATATATATATATATATACACGGACGTGTGTGTGTCTAACATGTATCGTGATGTCATTTATTGCCTAGAATCATCACTTCATCAAATTTTCTATAGAAAAAAAAAGAAAAAATTTGTTCATTCGTGAACTTGGGGTTTTTACGTCCATTTGAAAAGTGTAGATTTACATCAAATGCAACGATGGATTTTTACTCGGAGCCCATCCGTATACTAAATTCTTTCGGTTGCTGAAAAACCCTTCAAAATATATTAGATAACATCAGCTGATTCACTTCATATTTCCTCATGAAATAAACCAATTGATTGCAAATAAATGAATATTCTGTGAAACTCAAAAAGTTAAAAGTAATTTAGTTTCTGTGAAAAATATATCAACTTAATTATCAATACAACATATTTGTAAATTTTTGAGTTACTTTCCTTAAAGTTTACTAGAGAAAACTCCTTCAATTCAAAAAAAAATTGCTACACGCTCGCAGTAAATATATTTCCGCCCCTCTTCCTAAGATATTTTTAGATATTTTAAGTAAAATATCATTTAATGAGACTCGTACATTACTATAATATTGAGAAAAAAGAACAAATCAAATTTCACGAAGCCATAAATAAAAAAAAGCGGCTCACTTATCTTGAGCCGCTTTTTTTCAACAATTAAAAGCCAACATAACGTGATAAAGCTTCCAATATTTCCTGCCTTATTAAATAATCCTAGTAAAAAAAACTAACAAATGGAACAGTATTTTAGTCAAATTACATAGTTTCGAAAACTGGCTAAGTACTTATTAATGAGGAAAGCTTTTTAATAGATGCTCCCTTATCTCAATTCTTTTTTCTTGAACTATAATCTGACATTTAAGGAAAAAGTAACGATGAAGGATGGCTCGCTTAGTAAATTTAACTGCTGCGATTACACAATGTTATATCTATGAAGTTCTTATATCAAAGTAATTGTTTTTGTAGAACAGCCATTTGCAGATGGTAAAATTTAAAGGAATTGTTAGCATTTTGTACATTGAGAAAACATCCAAATATATTATTTCTAAAAGGTGTTTTTTGGTCGAGCGACTCGATCTCTTTAACTACTGCACCAAAAAAAATAAAAAAAATACCCACTTAAAGCTTATGTTTTCTACTTTGGGCGAAAAATATAAAAAAATTGGAAAAAAATCTTTTTGTTAATAAAAAAATTAATTTTTATAACAATTGGCATGAGCGCCATCTGTGGGCGACACATCAAATATCTTAGCCAAATTGTATACTTGGAACACGCTAGATGGCGATATAGTGCGAAGACTTCGCACGGGTCAGCTAGTAAAACATATTTGGATCTCTAGTAAATTCACCATACAAATGTTATAAAATATGCTAACTGTTGTTGTTTTTGCACGCGCAGATGTTTGGAGTTTAATTCGTAAGAATCGGTTTTCATATATAGTGCCCGTTATGAAGTTTTGATGAGTAGTAAAATCAGAAGTTCAGAGCGTTAAAAAAGTGTAAGATTTGTGAGTTTGGTTGTAGGAGGTAATCTCCGAAATTGCTCATCCGATTTAAAAATTTTTTTTATCAATATTTAGAAAGATCTTTAGAATGGACACGAGTTATATACTATCCCGTTAAATTTTTTTTTGCATTATAAAACAGTTTTGATTTGTATGTCTGCGATAATCTTTAAAACCACTCATCCGATTTCAAAAAGTCTTTCAACAATATTTATAAAGAATCTTTAAAATGGATATAGGTTTTATGTTACCCCGGTTAAAATTTTTTTTTCATAAATGGTAGAAAAGTTAAATTTTGTAAGATTGGATGTAGGGGGTAAATTCAAAACTACTCATCCGATTTCAAAAAGAATTTCTCCAATATTAAGAAAGAACCTTCAGAATGGACAAAGGTTGTATATTGTCCCGTTAAAAGAAATTTCGTAAGTCAACGAAAAAACAGTCGAGCGATTGCATTTCTTATGAACACTGTCTTAAAGGTAAGATATATATTGAGAGACGATATTGATATTTATATCTATATACAGTGCTTATCTTGTATAAAGTAGGTATAAAGTAGTTCCAAGACAACCGTAATTAAGGAGTAAACTCCAGTGGCGGGTCGGAGTTGACACGCACAATGTTTCTTTTTTATTTTGGCTAACATTAGATTCTTGGGTATACGATCAGCATTTTCCCATTGGTACTTTTGATATTCCTAACGGTACTTAACGTCAAATGTTTGAACTTTTACGTTTTTGAACTCGAAATTGAGGCTACGATATGTTTGAGTGTCTCGTACTGTCATAAGCGAAGATTAATTTTTCCTTGGTTCTAAGATTGACTATGTACAATTATATGGGTTTATCTATCATGATAGAACTATAGATTTTCAAGTCGGCACATGAAAAATTGAATGCGCTGCTGTTACGTTAATTTTTAAAAGCAGGTATAGACGTTCCATTTAACATTCATGGGTATTACTGAATGACATTTTACTCCAAGTTACCAACGCATTATTCGTGCCAAATAAATGTTAAAATTTAGGTGTGGTCGCTTTCAGAATACGCTTCAAATAGTCGCTTTTCAAAATACTACATAATTAGACAGATTGATATATTTATCTAATGCTTTACTATATAACATAAATTTACACACAACGAGAGAAGCTGCAGTCAAAACTTAACTTTTTTAAATTTGCAAGTTCGTTTCAAGGCTTAAAATGGGTAATATTTAAGGACCAACGAAACGGGTTATAACCTAACGAACGTTTAGCACTATACACTTTTAATTTAGGAATCTAGAACACAGTTTGGAAAATTTCAACTTATGCAAAAAATTAAACTTCAAGAACCAATCAGTTAAGTTATTAAAGCAAATGTTCTGTAACTTTTATGGATATACACTAAGAGACTGTGTAATGGACAAAATTATTTATTCCTCCTAGTATAGTTTTAGTGATAGAAGAATTTCTAACTAACGATAATGGTAAATATCAATATATATATATATATATATATATATATATATATATATATATGTGTGTGTGTGTGTGTGTGTGTATATATATATATACATATATATATATATATATATATATATATATATATATATATATAAATAATAGTAAATATCAATATATGAATATTGGCTATTTTATGACTCGACCTGAGGAGCATAATCAAAAATCTATTTTGTTTTCTATTCAATCCTCTTAATCATAATCATCTTTAGCCTCTTAATCATCTTTAAATCATATTTTATTCTAATCAGTTCCTAAAAAATGTACTCTTTATTAAATAAATTTGTTATCTGTCAAATAATTACATACACTTTTTCTTTACATATGTGTTATATGTGAGTTATTACCCCAGTGTAAATCACACAGTTAAATGTAGATACTTATAAGTTAAAAAGATAGATTTTAAACAATAACCATTCCGGTAACTTTAAAGCTGAGGCGCACGAATAAAAACATTTTCTTCCTTAACGTTCCTTTTGTAATAAATTTGGAACAACTATTCTAAATAATAATAGAAGATTGCGAAAATGGTTAACTTAATATTTTGGCGGATAAGTAGACTTAACATTATCTGACGTCGCAGACACAATTAAGGTCACAGCGATTTAAGTGAACGTTTTTATCTTAACCTCATTGAAAATTTTTACGGAATGAAATGTTGGATTATTTTGAAGCACATTTATTAAAACAATATTTTTGACGTTAGTAAAGTTTCATAAATTTATCTTAGATTATACAAGAATTGTGATTCAACTTTAGAACAATCGCAAACCCTGACAAAAAAGGATCGCGAAACAAAGTAAATAAAAGTAGGGAAAAGCGAGGAAGCGCGTACGCTTGTATGCATTACTGCGTGCGTGCATATATGCATGCTTGTGTCTGTTCGTGCTAAAATCAATAATAGAATAAGAGTAATGGACTATTCATGCAAAGTAAATGTTCTTCGATCATTGAGCGTCAACTAACCTCTATGACGCGGAATGACCGAAAAACTTGCATATTAAGTATCGGGTATATACTAAGTACTTTATACTTTATTTAAACTATGTGTAGTCTATTCTATTAAAGACATATTTATACCATACAGAATGAATGTCCATTACGTTAACTCGGGCAAATATCGTTATGTTAATTCAGGTAAAAATATATCTAATTAAAGTTTAGTTTTCCAAAAAAATTAAGCGAGTCTTTACGTTTGTTATAAAACACGCGCAATATTAATGATCCGAATCGTATTTAAAGAATAATCTTATCTTATACCTACCATTGCCGAAATTCAACAATGTGTTTTTTTCATCTTACGAGTTCCAGGTGTTGGTCCCTGAACCTATTTAAGTCATCTTTTATCGCTTTACAGTTTTTAAGTACTACTTGCACCGATCGCCAAAGCTTTTCCTACTTGAATTATTTTTAAGCGAGCATTTTTTTACGAAAAATTTAAAAGAAATACTTTCTTAATATATTCATTTACTCTAATTATCTTCATTTAAAAGGGTTAATAATTTTCAATTTATGACGGAAACAATATAGATCTATTTTTATCCGATATGTACAGGGAAAACGAATGGAAAATGCAAGAGTCTCTATTAATATTGTTCTTACTCTCTATTGATTAACTTTACGTAGGAAAGTAACTTCCTCATCTTACTTAATTTATCTAAAACATTTACTACATGTGCAAAATCAAGGTACAAAGTACATTCGCAATTTAACTTTATTACATTGCTTCTCTATTTAGTCCATAAACTCTGAACTCAGAAGCACTGGGTTCGAATCAGGGTATGAATTTTTTTTTTTAATACTACAGTAAAAAATCCATCAATGTAAATATTTGTATTAAACCTAGATAAGAAAAATATATCTTTTCTTTCAAAAATTTTTAAAAATCTAGTTTATTTTTAGTGCAGTACTATCTATAATAAAGTTTCCAATATTAATACTTGAATCCAATGAGTTATTACGATTTGTACTTGTAAAATCCAAATTATATTGGCAAAATCAAATGACAAAAAATAATTTTACAGTCCATGTTATTACAGGCCATTCATCATTTTGTTGCACTTTCAACAAAATGATGAATGGACTGCATTAGCATCAAGGAAGCAGGTCCGATGAAATTAAGAGAAGAAGGACGCTTTTAAAGGTATATGTTTGAATGTATGAATGTACGTACGTGTTTGAATGTGCGTACGTACGTACGTAAATGTAAAGGTTAAGAAGTGAATAATTATTCATGAAACACGGTTTACTAATTTATAACGGTCGTGAGGAGTTTAGATCAGTAGTAAGAAAAAATGGTTACCTATTTTTTTTTTGGTTAAAACTTAAATTTATTTTAAATGTAGATTTAAAACATTACTAATTGTCATTTTGATGAATGTTTGTTTGGGTTTTACTTCAGACCGCTCGTTTGTCATTTTCATATTATACAAAGAAGGGTTCTTTGAAAACTGTGAACAATGGTCTATTTTAAAAGTGTGTTTGCCTAAATGGACTTATGCTATTAAATCCAAACAAAGCGTATATAAGAATAATGAATAAAATATATTTGTTTTTAACTTACCACAAAATATTAGCTGTTGTTTATATCAAAATGTTAAAACCACTAATTGTAATGGGATTATATTAAATTTGTTTGCAACCTTTGATCTATGGCATTATATTAACCACAATGCATAAAAATAATTGAAAGTAATTACATTTATTTAAGTTCTTTAAATAATATTTTAATAGAGTTGGATAGTACCAATACCCATATATTACGTATTATGAAAAGGTTTATTTTGATATAATTTTAATAATACATTCATTATAATGAACTAAATCTTGTTATTTTAACCATATTTTCTATTCATCTAAAAAGATATACGATGACGAATGCGAAAGAAAATAACCATTGACTCCACAACTGAAGTATTTTTAAAATGAATGCGTCAATTTTGATTTTCCATACGACATTTCTTGCCACAATTTAAAAATTATTTACTAAATTTTACCATTAATAATTTAATTATACTTTTATATCTAAAAAACTATTTTGATATTGGTACCAAAGAAAGATGACATTCCATCAACTCAATTTTAAATAAGTAGCTTTGCACCTATCTTCGTAACAAATGAAAGCCAAAATTGTTGATAACAAAACTTTCACTTTCATAAAATTGTTCTTACATAAAAACCCTGTAAATAGAAGGGTACAACAATGAACGAAAGAAATTTTAAACGCGAGGTTACGTACTTACCAGTGCGAAAAATTTGTAATAGGAACTACCTTATTTTATTTTTTTTCCTGTGAACTATTATAATATTTTCGAAAAACGCAGCAATGATGGATGGGTCGCTCAACATACCTTAAGAAATGCGATTACACGCGATTACTTATTTGAAATTCTTATACCAAAGGAGTAGTTGTCGTATATTTTATTTTTTTACAAATAATAAAGTTTTATGAAAATCGTTTATGAATTTTGAAGTTTTAAGTGATTTTTTTTATACCATGGACTCTATAAACCAATATATCTGTTTCTAAAACATTTATCTTCTCGTTTCGTTGTTATTTCAACACGTAATTGTTTCTTGCCTATTATAGTTAATTTATTTTATAATTAAATCAAGGATTAAGTTAACATAGTGAAGAGCTATACCAGCAAACATGTGGGTAAATCCTTTTTCAAGACCAAAAAGCTAATTGCTATTGCTATATAAAAGCTATTTGCCTCTAGAAATATTTTATAATGTAGACATCGTAGTAATATATATATATATATATATATATATATATATATATATATATACATATATATATATATGTATATATATATATATATATATATGTATATATATATATATATATTAGGGTGTCCCTTATATCACCGATTTTTTTTTCTTTTAAATATTGTAACGCATACCCTCTAATTCTTTTAATAGTACTAAAGGCTACCTTCGTGCAAAATTTGATCGTCATATGACAATGGCAACCCGTGCCGACAAGGCATCATTGTTTTTCTAAACAACGGTTTTAGAAGACTTAGTTGCATGTAAGCTATATTATGATCAAAATACATATTTTATAATAGAAAACAGTGGAAGATTAATTTAGGTTATGTATTTATTTATAAAATTGAAAAAGATATATAATTTAGGATTCAGGATACTTTTTTTTTGAAGTATCTTTCTTGCAATCTGGGTACAACTTTCTGTATTCTACACAACGTAACAAGAACTGTTTTTGTTCTTCTACAGCAGTTATTAATCCATGAAAATCTTGCATGAGCTTCACGCCTCTCTCTGCTGTGTCATTGACTGCCTTCAAGTGCATAACTTTTTTTTAGCTTCCTGAAAGGAAGGGATTTGTTCCCATGAAGAGACGTCTTCTTGGAGAAAAGCGTTATCAATTTTTAACCGCGATAATAAATTTGTGTTCTTGATGGTCACGAAATCACTCAAACGTTTTTCTGAAACAATACAAGAAATATATTAACAAAATTATCACATTTTCTAATGAAAAAAAAACACTTATTCAACTCACCGTACAGAGAAGCAGATATTTCTTCCTTCGATGGAATATATCTCTTCCCAAAATCATACAAACCTTCCCTTTGTAAATTCGATACGATATCAGCTTTGGTTTGTGTATCAACTTCATCATCAAATAATGAAAATAAAACTATTTTTTCTGATAAATACCACAAGTGTTGGCTGAACTTGGTCAGAGCTACTTTAGAAATCACTTGGACGACTGTTTCGTAGTTTTTCAATGTTTTTAAGAAACATAAATCTTGATTCGGGGCTTTTACCCCAAATTGCACTCAAGCCAGGGCTTTACATAAGTCATTGTAATAAATAAGCAAACATCTTGCAGTGCTCGTTTGTCTTTAGCACTCATTTTAAACTGTGATTGCAGCAAGCATATCTTTAAAGAGTAAATAGCTCTTGCCATCCATCTTGCTTGATGCATAGTGCCAGGTGGTCTGATTTTAAATTTCTTTTCATAATCTCACCCCAAAAACACTATACACAGTTCAATCAACTCTCGATAATCGTCACGTATAATAGATTTCAGTAGTTCTATTTTATAATAATTAATAAGTTCGTTAATCATCGTTTCACAAAAATATTTCTTTACGAAATC
Organism: Druceiella hillmani; assembly: GCA_039881145.1. Classification (NCBI taxonomy): domain Eukaryota; kingdom Metazoa; phylum Arthropoda; class Insecta; order Lepidoptera; family Hepialidae; genus Druceiella; species Druceiella hillmani. The sequence goes on along the minus strand of JAYKKI010000028.1, from coordinate 1,141,479 downwards.
AGTACATGTTTCGGTAGCAGTTGCATTAACGTTCTTCCAATTGTCTTTAATTTTTTTGAATAACGGGATATCGGGACTGCTAGTAACTTGGATCTTTGATTCAAACACACATTTCAGTACTAGTTCATACGTGTAATAACGGCAAGCAAAAAGTAACAATTCCCTTTCTAATTTTTGCTCCAAGACCACAAAAGCCCCATTGAAGCGGCCTGTATTAGAAGCCGTTGTGTCGCAGCATATAATCTGTACCTTTTCATTGACATCCCAATCAGAAAGGGCATTTAAAACAGCTTCAGCTTGATCTTTGCCAGTAGAACTATCGAGTTTTGGCACTGTTAGAAGTTGGTATTTTTCTTTGAATGAAATGAGAATTGGCAGGCGTTCTTCTTTTGAACCTGTCACATTTAAATGGGGCAATAGCTTTACATCCCAATGAATAGTTACAATTTCAGGCACGTTGTTCTGAAAATCAGTTTTTATCGATTCTGTTCTCTCTTTTCTTATTTGGGTCCGAATTCGTTGAATAGAAAACTTGTTGATAAGAAAGTCTTCACAACTGAGACCAAGTGCTTCTACAAGAGCCTGAAGTATGTAAACAGAATCCCTTACATTTAGTTGACATCTATCTAGAGGTGTCTGAAGTCAATAAATTCATAGCAGTCAAATGCTTTAGTCTTTTTTCTCTTCTCCTAATTTTCTCTGCCTTACTCTTTCTTCTTTCTGAAATAACTTTTTGTCAACACCCGCTAAGCAACCCGAACGCCCTGGCTCTCTTTGTTTTTGTAAAAATATTTTGTCTTCCTCTATTTTGATTCTTTGTAGAGCATCGGCATGCGCGATATCAAATAAATTATCTAAATCTTTTTGGAACTTCTCCTCGCGGTGCTTATAAACGTCCTGTGTTTTTTTACAGTTTTTTTGTAGCTCTCTCCAAACATGGTAAAGATCCACAAGTTTTTTCACACAATTAGGTACAGCTCTGGTAGGTATTCTAGCTTTTTCCCAAAATATGATGCACTCACGAATCACAAGATTTGCACTTTCATTAACAGTCAATTTTACTTCGCGAATATTAAAAAACAGAACTGAGAGAACTTGACGATTAGACGGCAACTTTGCACCCGTTATTTGGTGATTTATCTCACCAGCCAAGAAATATTATGCACGCTAATTAAGCGATACGCCGGTGAAAACTCGGAAACAAATGACTACAAGAGCGAGTACGCGCCGGTCATCCGCGTTACTTGTATGAACATGTTTCGCGGTCAACTCGGCACGGGTTGCGGTGCTTCAAATAAGATAAATATTTATTTTCTAGTGTCTTATGGCCAAATGAAAAAATTTAGAATTTAGAGGTATGCGTTACAAAATAAAAACTTGGAAAAATAAGGTACACACTAATATATATATATATATATATATATATATATATATATATATATATACACATATATGTATGTTTTTTTATTACTGTAGAAAAGAATTAGACTCACATTGCCAAGTTCGAGGTTAAAAAACTAAGTCGTAATAATTTAATAATTTGCCTTCTTTTAATTTATGTGCAGGTTTATGAGGCTACCTTCTTTTTTTATAATGTGACTGCAAAATATGTTTTATTTTTTGCTCTTTCCTGATTACCAATCGTCAAGTAGTGGTATTTTCCTTTGATTAATATCTGTTTGGCTGAGTCCAGAGTCTGTTTGCTGAGCCCTTTAATTAGTATCCATTTTAAAATTTCATCTAACATCCTTTGCACACTATGAAGTCAATATTATAGTCTACGCGTTTATTGAATCTGCACATATGAGTGAAGTTTTATTAATTTTGAATAAAACTTATTGTTCATAATCATAATAAATTAGACACAATATTTTTCCTCATCCTGAATTTACTATAGGAATGATATTATGTAAACAATAAACATTGCGAAATGAGTCTAATTGCGGCATGAAAAATAATGACTAAATTAAGCTTACAGACAAAAGCTTTGAGTTTAAAACGAAACGATTTGGCCAAAAATATTGTATGCTAAAGATATAAGCACACGAATTCCGTAGAATAATAAGAATTTTTCACATAAATTGGATATAATAAATTGTATAAATATCCAATGCGTCCTATGAAATTTTCCATATTTATTCTACTCAATGTGCCAATATTCTTTGAATAATCACGAGCTAAATATTAATGGTCGATTTGGTAGTTTGGTTAACATACCATATTTGTAAAATATGGTGATTTTACACTATAGATAAATGAAGTTCGCCTTTCATTCTTAACACATTAATGAGTTAAACAACGCGTGGACACCGTTGACCGGTGCGAGTTTATTTCCTAATGACGTGAGTTTCGCCAGTTATTATTAAATACACTGTACATGGTTACATAGACAAATATTTCGGTTATAAATTTTTAACACAATATGTACAGTGGTGCCAAGGTAATGTAAAATTATCGAGACCTCTAGCATGTTACTCAATACGACAACGGAACAATCTGATTTTCACAATGGGGAAGTGTCGTTTCTCATTAAAATATCCATTCATATTGCAATCTATCACTTTTTTGTATCGTCAGTAACTGTAATAAAGCCAATATTTAGTTTATTTATATTCCTAATTATATTCATTTCTTTCCTTTTGCTCAAATCTTCTTTGCTACATTACTCAGAATATCTAGGACACAATCACGAACAGTTACCTAGAAATGAGTATACATTCAGCAAAAACCATTGTTTTTTATCTAGACTAAAAATGCATTTCGCTTTGTACGACGTAGTTGTTGCATACTTTGTTTTCATGTGTTTCAAGTTTCTCTATATATGGGATATAGCTTTAATTGATGTATTCGTTATGTCCTACTATTACATTGCAACATTATATAAGTACACAATCTACATCCAAAATCAGCAATAAATTTTGATACGTAGCGTGTCGTCATACGTAGATACAGACCAACGGATGGAGGACAATGGAACACAAATTTAGAGGTTACAAGTTTTTTTAGGCAAGAATGGCATGATTTCTTTAGGGGTGAATCTCCTCTTTCCAAATAACTGCATTATTCATTTATCATCGCTACTTGATAATAAAGCACAAAACTATGCATCATCGTAAACTTCTTAAAAACAACTTGAAAGTAGTTCAAAAGTTGGAAAAGTAAATAATAAAAATAAAATACCCTACAGCCTAGGCACATATAGATATAAATTTAGATTACTATAACCAAAAACTGGATAATTTATTATATTTAATGCCACGAAAGGTTTGGTGATGTATTTTGCAACTGTGTGCATAAAACCGATCATAGGTTCTTGTAATGTTGCAGACATGGAATTTGATTTGAACTTTCGCACTCGATCAATTTACGTGAAAAATGAAAGCTTTTATTTAAATATATATCTGTTTATAAAATGTCATAGACGGAAAATATTTTAATAAAATATTCATGTATTACTTTTAAGCAGATAAAATATCAATAATTACCATTTTCACATATCAGGGATCTAACAGTTCATACATCTGACGACATAAAGTCTTGATTTAAAACACATTGGGATGTTTATTTTTTAAAACCTTGATTTCAGGAAACGGTAATTTAATGTTCATATCTTACATTTAGTAGCAACAAAATTACTTAATAAGTTGTATTTAGTTGATTGTTACAACACGATTTTACATGATTACTTCTTGGCGATATTTTCTTTTCACAAATTTTTTACACAAAATATAATTTTCTCTTTCGACTGAAAATCAAACAGTAAAATTTCTCTGAAAGTTGCTACACAGACATGATATTTCAATGTTCTTAGTTAGAACTACACACAATTTAAATAATTAAAAAAAGCTAGAATAAAACCAACAACTGTTATTTGTCATTCGATTTCCCGTATTTTTTTATTCTTTTAGAGGATTGATTTTAGAGGATTGACCAAACAGAGTGGGAAAAATATTTTTTAAACTATTTAATTAACTCTATTATAATATTTGAAACCATCACTCAATTTCTCGGAGGAATTAGAAAAATTTAAGTGATGAAGTAAAAACAAATTGCCCAAAATTTGTGAATAAAATTATACACACGAGATAGCGATATGTCTAATGTATACGTCGCTTTATCTTTTCTTTTTCTGAAGTATTGTGTATACGTCGCTTTATATTATCTTTTCTTTTTTTGAAGTATTATGTATACGTCGCTTTATCTTATCTTTTCTTTTTCTGAAGTATTATGTATACGTCGCTTTATCTTTTTCTGAAGTATTATGTATACGTCGCTTTATCTTATCTTTTCTTTTTCTGAAGTATTATGAAATAAATGATATAATAATAACTGGTGTATCTATTAAAATTAATATGATTAATTAATGCCCTATGAATTTTCAATTTAAAATTTTATCAGTTGAACATTCTTAAACAATTTGAATTTATCAACAAAGTAAAAAAAACATCGTCACCAGCATATTGGAATAAGCACAAGGTAGGGTTGCGTGGTTGGCTATATCTCTTCCAATATTTTGTGTAGTTTAATTGAAATAATTATGTTTGCGATTTGTAATACACTTTTATTAGGTAGAATTTTTATCAATTTTCATCTACCTGCAATGGATAAATTAGATGTGCTGTCATATCATTCTCTCTCCAATTTTATTTTATGCTCGCTATTTTAAAAACAATTTCGTTCGCTTGAAATTCGGTATAAGAAAAGTTATTATAATTTTTTTTGTTCCTTTTTTTAATATCCTTTTCTCTTAGAACTCTATGAGCAAAAATTAAAAAAAAAATGCTATTAGCTGGCGTGGCAATACCAATATAGTAAAATTCAACAATTCAGGGTGTCTTATATATCTGTAATAAACACGTAAAAAATATTCTATATGTTTTTCGCAAGTATAATCTTTTGCCGTACTGAATTTGGTCAAAATTCGTGCAGTAGATTTTGTGTGATTGAATAACGAATTAACACATAGACAGACAAACATCCTAAAAACAGGTTTTCTGGTTCTTATTATCATTATAAACGGTACATTAATCACTCTTTGTAAAATATTTTCCACATAAAGGATTCACCATATTACAAGTTTGTTATTTTTACAGGTATATTTTCTTTATTGGTTGTTATTTTGTAAAATATTTTCCATTAGATAAAGTCACATAAAATTATTTTGTGCTATATTTTTTATTTCCAATAATACTAAAATAATAAGAAAAATATTGGGAATGTAACATTATTTAAGATCATTCATGCCATATTATAAACAGTTACCAAATTTAAATATCATTTGGTAAATTTGAAACTTATGACATATATATATATATATATATATATATATATATATATTTATATATCTATATATATATATATATATATAGCCTTAAACCTACACACAAGGGCGTACTTTGAAGAAATTATGCACTACTTTGCTTATACTTGTCCATTATTTTGTTAATAGCCAAAAATAAAATATTTGTATTTTAAAGTTTGTACGTTATTTTTTCATTCATTTATCATCACTGTTCTGCACTAAATATGGTATTATTCATGTAAAAGCTCTTTCATCATAAAAGCAGAGAAAATATTTTACAATGAGGGGATTTTTCCCGAGTAATACAATCTATTTTACACAGGCCTTACTTGTAAACCTTTTCTTTAAAACATGTCACAAACAAGGCCTACAAACTAAGCTGAACTTTGAAGAAATTATGCACTACTTTGCTTATAATTGTTAATTACTTCGTTAATAGCCAAAAATAAAACATTTTTATTATAAAGAGTTTATACGTTATTTTTTCATTTATTTATCATTACTGTTCAGCACTAAATATAGTATTATTAATATAAAAGCTCTTTCATTGTTAAACCAGAGAAAATATTTTACATTGAGAGGATTTTTCATGAATAATATAATCTATTTTACTCTGGCTTTCATTGCAAAACAATTTATTTTTCACTACAGGCTTTACTTTTGAACCTTTTCGTTAAAACATATTCTGACCATTCTATTTCATATAACATAAGATATAGTGAGAAAAATATCGACAATTTTTATATGTGTCACGTGCAATTCAAATTTTTAACAATTTTCGAAGAAAAAGTTTCGTATTAATGGAACTGTAATATGTACAAAGGTTGTTCTTCCCTATGTGTGATGTGTTTCTCCCCTAGCTTTGAATGTGAACCACTTATACTCAAATGCAAAAATGGAAGTTAAACTTGGCAGTTATCTTATATAATAAAAATGTGGAGAAATTATTGCGTTTTTCTTATTTCATTCTAAACAAAAGAATATCGACTTTATAAAACGTCACTAGTACTTAACGGATAAACACTTAACGGATAAAAGATATTAAATTGCTGGTGTTTCTATAATGATTTTATACACTGAATATATGTTATAAACAAATTGTCTATACAAATAAAAAAAGTGATTCTTAGTGAATTTATTCAAGAATTTGAGATTCTTGAATTTATTCCTTCTTAGTCATCGGTGTATTTTCTCTGTTTTTACTTTGATTCAGGCTAGGTTATCGGACTCGACTTGTTTCATAAATACATTATTTGATGGATTTTTATACTGAATTCTGATTTTATTTCTTCCCACACTGAACTCTAATTACGTTGACTTACACCTTCTAATACTAAATTCTGTATTTCCCGTAAAGAAATAATCATTTGTGTACTATTTACATTGGTATCATATTACATCGAAGATGACATCAATTTTCAAAAAACTTCTAAGGCCGAGATGCGACGCAGGTTTGTTGAATGTATTATAAATACATTATAACCACCATAAGAACCACTTACGCGCTTATCCCTTATAACTGAAGTCCATTGCAATTTTTTGAATATTTTGTGAGACACAAAAATTTAAAATAATAAAACTACAATATTTATAACAATATTGTCCATTTTTCTTTTAATTAAATACCATTTCACTTTAGTAAGGCAAAAGCAATCACGTAATGCTGGTCAAAGTTTACGAAACATTCAAATATATATTAGTCTTTTAACGACTAGCGCCGTTCATATTGGACATCCGCCATATGCTTCCCTTTCCCTTGGACTAGCACAAGCTACCGGTATTCGGTATTTAATAAATGCTTTACATTGACTCGCGACATTGTATCCGCTAGGCATTAAATGCTTTATAGTTCAATTTAAAATTAAATTGGCCATTTGCATTAACAGTAGACATTATGTATTATTTAAGACTTAACGAATAAATGATTAAGTTACATGTATATATAATTGTTTCGAATTCTTTAAATATATTCCAGAATCTTTTCTAGAAAAATTATCTCAATAAATAACGCAAATTGAATATATATTATATATTTTCCAACACAGAACGATATCTTCTCTACATTGTGTTTATTTAACATATATTTTTCTATACCAATTTTCTTAAAATAGAATTTAAATACGTTACGATATCCAAAAACACGAGACACTCTTAACTCGTTGCTATATTCTGATTACATGATTGCCTATTCCAGATGAATAATTCTGGCGTTGCAACCAGTTAAGAATTAAACAAAAAATGAAGCCTACAAAACCGAGGTTCAAATGTAAAAAATGGTTTTATTTGCGAAAAACTACGAAACCAAACCTTTTATTTGATATTTATAATTAATTTTTGAAGTTATGTTGGAAACGTTTCAAGCTTAGATTTTTCGTAACAAAGTTGTATTAAAAGAATTCAAGTCATATCAAACTTGATTTCTTTTATTAAATTTATTCTCCTCGAAAAGTTTTTAACAGGAAATAGAGCAATATGTATTTTTTATCACAGCAAACAATTTTGAGTATACCTTTCATCATAATATTTCTTTAATTTTGCTTTAAGTTAAAAAAATAAAATTTATTCCTTGGAAAAATTGCAGTTCTTTACCAATTATTTTAATTTTTCAGACTTTTCAAATAGAGAGCTTAATATGAAAATGTTAGAGTGAGATTTCAATTTTTTTTAATTTTATATTCGGAGATATAAAAGGAATCTAATTTGCTTGAAATTACAAAGTTGAAACATTTTTAAAAAGCGTAAATAAGTTGGAATGTTAATGATTACCCAAAATAATTTTCGATACTTAGATATATGCTTAAATACATATTTAACACGTTTATATTAAGGTCATATAAATGTGTTTAATACGAATAGAGTTTTCTGACAGTTTTAACTTGGCTCTTTTATTTGATATCCTACGCAATATATGAAATGAAATTTACATTTAAATATTTTTGGCTTTTACTATTCAATTCTATCCTGATTACTATGCTTTATTACTATGCTTAATTTTAAGTTTCTGTTGAAAAATTTTCTTAAAATAATTGTGTAGGCACCCTCTGAAATATAATATTAATTATTTAAATACAGACGTTTTAATATACTTTATCACAATGTCTGAAATCTTGAGGTTCTACGTAAAACGATTTCTGAGGAAAGGGTTCCGGCAAACTGACAGGTAGACGAATTTATGGAAACGTAAATTATATTTAAGGTTTTCGTTTTCTTTGAGGTGCGGAATTCTGAAAAAAAAGAAATCGGAAGGTGCAGTTCGACCTCGTAGAATATATGTTTTCTGAAAACGTCGGTATAAAATCATAACAAGTGTTTCGTATTAATTTGTATTTAAATTACCAATCTCTTTAATACAATAGTTATTCGGAGTAGTATAACGGATACTATCGCTGGAAGCCATATATTTTCTATGGGCTAGTTATATTATCACTTTGCGTCGTTTTTTCATTTTATTTTTGGCGATGTCGTAGCTCTCGCCTTTTTTCGGCCATTGGCCTTTCATATTTCCCGGATTTCTTTTGATGTGAGCTTTGCTATAATTTGCGATTCCTGTAATTCTGAGCGTAATTTACTATTTAATACCAACTTTTACTTATAATATAATCCGGTGAACACTTTTATTATCTCACTTTGGGTTCTAGTAGTCCACCATAAGCTCCAGTATCCACATATCAACATGCACCTACTGTAATACGATGACGTAATAAGCAAAACAAATATTGCATGATACATACAGTCACGTTTTATCCGTTATGGGCTCAACTATTATTAATGCATTATTAACCTCGTTGTTATTAGAGATTGAAATCTGACGGTATTTTTTAACGCATGAAAGTTCGACCGGCTGTTATTGTACTTTACTAAGCGAATAAGCGTTTTCTCGTCAAAATGGAAGTATTATTACTTAAATAATTTTGTTTTTCAATAATTTAGAGCTGGCCTTCCTTAAATTTGAATTGAGTAAAAGCATTTGCCTTTACCCCATAATATAAGAAGTATTTTTCTAGACCGATTTAAGTTTGACACGTTTACATTACTGGCTATAAAATAGACCTCATGTATTGTCTTAAAAATAAACTTGGAAAACATTTTGTTCTTATTAGTAGTCAGAATATATTAAAGTCAATGGATTTATGATAGTTCACATATTTCAAAAACTAACTAACTTTTTTTTCTTTTAAAGTAATTAAATGAGACATCTGACAAGTGTAACGTACGTTGGTTAATTGAACGTTAACTTGAATAAACTTTAATTTTTTGATTTGTGTACATTGAAATAATATGAAATTCTCTACAAAAGTGAAAAAAATTCTATATAACTATTTAAATTTTAAGTATGCGATTTTATGAATCTTTCGAAGTAATTTACAATCGATTATGAAACAGTAATAATTTACTTAGACGTTTTATCTCAAAAGGCCTTCAGAAATAATTTCAAAATACGATTAAAACAGTGAGTTGCCGAATCTTTCAAAATAGCAACCTTCATATTATATTCATTCGGTATGCTTGTCTATTTAAAAAATCAATTTTTTTCAATAAAAGAAAATGGGAATAAACTTTTCTCTGTTCATATCACAAAGCTTTTCCTTAAATTGTATATAAACACTAGAAAATGTGGACATGACCACAGCTAATGCCAAAATGTAAAAAATTTACATATTTTATCTCTAGAAACCGTTGTTAAAAGTCGTTGCATAACATTTAACTTCACGTGGAGATTAATTAAAGTTAGACATGTGTTTAATTTAATTTTATACTTAACACTGCATTTTAGCAAGTGCGCTTCAAAGCTTGTATTAGTATTCAGAAGCGTGCATTCTGTGCATATCGAGATTGAGTAACAAAAAGGAATTTTTAATTACTATTATTTATATATTTGTAATTACTTTACAAAGATAAATAACTACTTAGCATTAAACAAATTATAATTGTCATATTATTGTCCATATCCTCTCCTGTAACTAAGAAATAAATTCTGAAGCTGACGACTTTAATTTGACAAGGGAAGTAGCGTCAACTTTTGCCAATGTACCATATTAGATATTAAATTAAATTTAGTATTGTTCTAATATTAGGGGAGGCCGGGATGGGAAGTCACATCTTTTTTCTTTATATATATATATATATATATATATATATATATATGTATGTAAGTGAATAGTGTATTTATTCTTATATATCAAGAAATAAACATTTATTCTCTAACGTTATTTACAGAGAAATTATTAAAATTTATGTGAAGAAAGACAAGTGTAATTTCTAACGTCGTCTCAGGGATGGTTTTTATATTATTTTTATTAAATATAAAATATTGCACGCACTAATTGTAACAATGAATAAAACGAAAAACTTCTGGCTTGTAATAAGGCAACCAAAATTTGCTTCAAACGAGTAATTTTTATCCAACGAACTTAGAACCTTGGTAAGAAAAATAAGATTAATATCATAGTACTAGTCATTAGTTCCTTTGGACTCGAAATTTTTTAATTAATAACAATTAACCTAACTAATTCTATTTAATCAGTCTGAATATGCAGAATCATTTTGTTGGTAAATTTAACTTGGTAACTGGTAGACCAGGTAATTTGATAGACTTCAGACTTCCCTATACTTGCTAGCAGAGTATGGGGATGTGTAGATCAAACAAAACTTTTTATAGTTTTTCTAGTCTTTGTCGTGCTTTCTTTTTAATTTTCATTCCATTTGAAACCTTTTTCTTTTTATTTCTTCCTAATTCTCACTCACCACACGTTTTAAAATCTTCTTTTTCTTCTTCGCTGCTTATTCCTTTTTTTTCTCTTTTCTAAATACGTCTTCTTCATTGTATTTCTTTAGATTTCCTTTCATCAGCTCGTTGCAACTTACATGGATTGGTAAAATGGTGACTTACATGATGATTTTGGTAAAGATCTCAAAACTTGAAGCGATACTATTAGAAAACTCCTTAAAACACTTTGACTAAGACTAGTGTTCACCATAAGCACCTTTGTAGTTTGATGTTGCAGCAATAGCTTTGACATTGAAGCAGCCTGTCAAATTTAATGGTATCATTGCACAAACAATAATGCCGGAATTATCATTTTGAGACCATACAGGGTCATAAACACCAGAGTAACACGTGGAGTCATTGCAGGTTCATTAGGGTCAGTGTTATGATTTTCAAGCGTTACACGAGGATTAAGGTCAGATTTATCGTTTTGTTTTCCTGAGACATGGTGTTCATCTTCAAAAAAAATACAACGATATTAAAAAACACATATCTGGCATCATAAGTGTTGAACATTTATGTTATAACAAAAGATTTAAGTATACTTACGAGACTCGACACAGATGCCCAAATAATTCACTGTGTAAAAACGAAACCTACCGCTCGTGTCTCTATTAGGGCATTCCAGAGCGGACTGAAGTGAAGTAGGAAGGGAGATGTCGATATTGCGATCCCTTGATGCCAATAAATGAATTTAATTTTCTGTTATGGCCGCTGCAACAACAAGTCCAAAAATTTCAAAACTACGTCCATTATATACAGCATGTAATTAGATTTTTATTTTACATATTTCAATAAATGTATCTTATACTATATCAAATTTGTTCAATAATTTAAAGAACCATAATGTAACATGTGAAACATGTGATAATTTTTCGTGTGAACGTGATTCAATACATCAGGTTGAACTCAAATATAAAAATCAAATTGACACTATCACAGCACGCTCCTCCGTATAATCCAAATATTTAAAATTTTCATAATAGAGAAAGTGATAAAGCCATAGACAACGCATTCATTGTAAATATTTTTGCATCAGTGGTATAGCAAATGATTTGAACTTGCTAAGACTTAAGATAATATATTTTAGATACGAATAGATGTTTAAGAAATATTATTATACATGAAACATACATTTTAATTACAATTTATATGGACCTTGTTTATATAAAGATATTTTTGACTGTATTAAATATATATTTTATTTCATTCCCATATTGGAGAATACAATTATATTGGCGTATTATTTAATGATGAAAAACGAATACTAATTCTACAAGACAGTATATTTTATCTACAATTCGAATTGCGTGTTCATTAAGTATTAACTCTATTTTAAATATTGAGCGAAAATATTGATGAGAGAATTGCATTTTCGTCGCCCATTTTTACTAAATGGCCCAAAAATTACTTCATTTAAAAGTTTTTGTTGAAGTTTTTAATTTCCCATCTATTTTGTTCTTATGTTTACTTGGAAAGATATATATTTATTTAAATACTATACAAAAATCGTTTTAGTTCATCAGATTTGTCATTCAAAATCAGCTGAGAATTCGGCTGGCTGTCAAGGATCAAGAGCTTTTATTTAATTGCTCATTACTAATGTATTTGCTAATTGTCACTGCTACGTATGCACAAGAGCTTATTAAGATTTTATTACTAATTATAATAATTTTTCCAGGTATCTCCACATAAAATGTATAACCTCGTATAAAATTTATGTGAACTGCCATATTTTTTTTTGTAAGCGATTTAATTTCATTCCATTGTCTAGTTTATTAGACAATGGAATGAAATTAAATGAAAGTATTTACGCTATAAAATAACTTACGATTTTTATACAATGTTAAACCGATTTTTATACGGACGTAGGTTTATGCATAAAAACGTTTGATTTAAATGTAATATGATGACTTGTTTTGTTTTAATTTGTCTCAAAATAAAAGGAAAAGTGATTTCAAAACATAATATAGTTAAGCAATATCCTGCCCTTCGTCAGTCTCTGCCTACAGCTGTAAATCAGATGTTAAATTAACCAATAGAGAGGCTTTCTTCCATAATATTTCAATATTTCGTTGCTCAAGGCCGCATTAGCGCGTACAGAACTCGTTGTTTTTGAAATTCATTCACTTTATTAACTGTATAAAGTTATGTCAAAATATACTGAAAAACTGTCCCCTATTTTTAATTTACAGATTTTTTCTTTAGTCCGTTTAAATAAAATTGGAAAAATTGTTTTAAATCTATGAAATATATATTTATGTACTAAAAATTATAACAATGTTTGTAAATATTTAATAACATATATTAATTTAAACCCTAACAAAGGGTGCTTCCCTTAAATATTTATAATTATTTAAACTTATATACGAATGTGTGGAACGTATTGTAAAGTTCAGATCGGGGAGAGTTTTTCAGGAGTTGTTCCTTTATTTTGTAGCATAGATTGTAGAACATGGGCGTTAAGGCATAACATTTCATACGCTGTCGTTTCTTCAATAATTTCTCAATCGACTGTTGTGGGTTGTTTGCGTTACGCGTAGTTTTTAGATTAAGATGAAGTAGTGGAAAACACGGCCACCTATCACTTTATCAGTGTACGCGTTACTCATTAATATGGCCAGGTTTCTTTTATATATGTGTATTTTATTAAAAGTAATATTGATTATAACCACTGGGCTAAGGATATAGATTTTTTTGAACTCTTTTCATTTATATAAACTACTTATAAATATAAAAAACTGGAGGCTTTATCTCGGCAGAGTCTGTCCTGTTTATTTAGTCAACTAAGTGAGTTAATTGTAATTTGAAAAAAACGCAGAAACTATTAAATATTTCCAGATAAGTTCTTTCATTACCAATTTATGATTTTGGAAAAGTCATTTAATATGAGGAAATAAATAATCAGATGAGCCAATTTTTATTTAGCGCACTATTAGTTTTCTAAAAATACGTTCACCGTATTTTACATATATTTTTAAAAAGGAATAGTCATCATATCACAAATATTCATATACAACATTTAGCTCTGAACAATATAACAAAGTAGGTTAGTTATTTTTGTGTTCATTTTAATTATTTGATAAAAAGTAATTTTGGTTCATTACTTTACCCTGCATCAAATACATCTCAATTATTGTTAAAATGTCATTTTATTTTAGAATTTATTTTCAAATATATCCTATCAATATAATGTAATATTATGTTATTTTCTGTTTTCAGTTTGCAGTTTCGTATTATTAATAAACGTGATTCATCCTTCTATATGCAAGATGCACCACAATCAAACAGTGATTCACCCTTCTACATGCAAGATGGGCCACAATCAAAGAGTGACTCACCTTTCAACATGCGAGATGGGCCACAATCAAAGAGTAATTCATTCTTCTACATGCAAGATAGGCCAGGAATCAAATAAGGGAAAAAGTCACACAAATTATTAAATCTGTAATGGTATTTGTTAATACTTTGTTCAGTAAGAGAAAACTGAATTAAGCTCATTCAAAAAATCCAGAAAAAATAGTTCATCATACTTAATAGTTCATGTAAATAGTTATACGAGAGTAACAAAGATTGAAGTTAAAAAATAAATATTGAAGGTAAATTAACAATTCAATAGTACAGATATATTAATATATACGTCAGATAAATGCAATCTGTTAAATGATGTATTAGAAGCAAGAAAAGTCTAACTAAATCAAAAACCTTGTCAAAATGTTGCGTGATATTATGTCTCTCTAATTGCTTTAAAAAATTATAGAAATAAAATATCATTAACAAGAAAATACAATCAATATGTATTAATTTAATAATAGCGCAGCTCGTATCTCAATACGTTATAAAATATACATTACTTTACTTTCCTTACATTTTTTAAAATATGTTTAAAGACAGTTAGAGATCATTTGTTTAATCACCTATGTTGAACATCGGAATAAAGGCTGTCTGACTTTAAACAGAAATTATTTTGGTCAACATGCCTGAATTAAAGAGATATAAGAATTATTTTTTTCTTACGCCAATCAAAGATATACTAGGCAATCCTAAACAATGTTGTACACGCGAATGTTGGTTCGTTTATTTATTTCTTTCTTCCAGTTTCATGCTTGAACTGATCAACCGATATTCCTAACAATTCGTGTACAATATCGGTTGAACTGCTATCATAGAGATAAACATATGGCATTCGGAATACTTTGACCTCTTATTAGAATATTTTATTATTGCCAGTAAAGAATCAATCTGTTATGGATAAAAACGTGAATATGAGTACGTACCTAAGCATCAAACTACTCAGCCATTTTCTATGCTAAGATTCGATGTATTCACAATAATATTCTAATTTTATTGTACTAACTTTTCCATTCCAGTGAAACCTCAGAAGAATGTTGATATATTTACCTATATGTAGAGAAAAACTAAATTAATATTTATTACCGCAAACTACGATCACCAATTTTTTAATTTTTATGTAACTTTCTTTTATATAACTAGTAAAAAAATATGCAGTTTGTCATCTGAAAAAAAATGGTAATGCCAATACATAAGTCAACTCAAATAAAAATGAGTTAGATGGTGTAAGTGTATAGGCTAGTGATTATGTTACTGAATATGGCGAAGAAAGCGAAATGGATTTCAAAATAGATTCACTGTCATCCCCACATTATTTTCTTGGAGATATTATCGAGCTAAGGATGAAATTAAATGGTATCAAAATTTTAATGAACATTAGAACCAGACTCGTAAGCGCAACGATAAGATAGTTACCAGAAGCTTAAAAATAAAATCGCTGGCTAAAATATAACAAATTCGATTAGCAGCTAATCAAATTACCATTTTTTACTGCCTTTTTTGAAATTATGTTGAAATTTCTCGAATAATTCTTGTACAACTTTTTTTTTAGATGAAAACAAAATTTTGACAAGTAAGTAAATTAACCAACCAATTTAGAAATTTCCAAAAGAGAACCTAGAATTGAAATAAATTTAGGGCAAAAAGCGAGGGAGTCAACACGAAAACGTAGCAAAATTGTAGACAAATATTCTCCATTAACAAAACATTGGTTTCAAGAATGAAAGTATTCTCCCTATTTATTTATCAATGAATGTTCCAATTATCATGGAATTCGTATTGCTAAATGTCGTGGTTTTTAACAGAATGAGGATTTGTCATAAAATGAACACTTCTAACATTTACGTTTAGGTAGAAAAGTTCATAATCTGTCTAAACGCGATTGTCGGTCTTTTGTACCACTCTAATAAAAAGAATTTTGAAACTAACGTGAAACCAAGACCTGCAGTTATCATATTCTGTAATAAAACAAAACATTGCACAGGTGATATAGGCCACATCTTTCGTATTTAAAGATGATTCATGAAACTCAAGAACGCGACCTCCAGCAGTGTCTTTATTGCTTATTAATACTTAAATATTCATGAATGGAGTCCTGTCCTACTAAAGCCCCACTTGATAGAATAAAAATATTTTGGTACCGATTTACACGAAATAATAGCTATTAAACATGACTAGTGCTGCAGAAAGGCCGCAAGTAATGAAGTAAATTTTTGCTAAAAAAGTAGACAATAACTACAACAAAAAGTACGTATACTTATTAAAATGTTATCACTAAACAAAGAGCACTTATAAATCATCAGCCCAAAATATTCAATATATATATATATAGTATAAGAATAGAGACGAAGACAATTTGAAGCTACTGGATCTGCTTCAACTTATTATTGCATATTGTTTCTTCACGATATCCAAATTTGTACTAAATGTCAATATTTTTAATAAATGTTTTATGTTGTGTAACTAAATTATTATTATATGAAACATATTGAACCTGAGACAAATTTAATTATAAGCAATAACATCTTTTACTACTTTTTCACGAAATATCTTCAAAAAACCTATATAAATAATGATATTAAATAAAAAAATATTTACCACTAACTATAATTAAAATATGTAACATAAATAACTCTGTATAGAGTCTTGAATAGACCCATCAAGCACATTACAATACTATATTATATCGAACATGTCGACGGTTAGCTATTCAATTTTAAACTTAAAGCTTTGTTTTGAATCAACTCGTTAAATAATAATATCAATGCACACTGGTATTTCTTCCTCTTAGAATTTATATTAATAAATGTTGACACAATCTTATAAAATATACTGTAGCAATTATTACTTTTTACTATATCAATATTTTACTCAGAATACAATTAACGTCACTACTGAAGTATTTGACTTGATGGAATGCGCTATCCGAATCCTGTTCAAGATAAATAAATACTTTTGATAATATTTCGGGCCAAATTTTATATTAAAGTACCTAATCTAGGGTACAATTCCTTGGTAACTTTATACGATCTTCCTTGGATTAATTAAAAGTCATGGAAAAGTTTCATGACCTCCAGAAAAGGAAAAATACTTTCCCTGAGTAAAGTATTTTGATAACCTATCGATATAAAAGCCCTGAAGTAATTTAAATAATAATTTACTTTAATTTAAATACTCTGTTGGTACACGAGCGATTATTTTTGAACTAGTATAAAGGAATGATTATTTAACGAAAATTTATTTTTCATATTTTTATAAAAATTAACAAAGACTAGAAAATTGTTCTCTAAGATATTTAAAGCAGTGATTTTGAAATAAATTATTGTTCACATAAGGTCAAATTAATCGTTATTAATTTTTCCCGAATCGAAATATCAATATAACTTATTCTGGCAACTTCATAATCAAGTCCTTAAACATTGGCCTAACAAAGTAATTATTTATATATTCTCTTGAAAGGGTAACTTTTAACATAATATTAACAATAACTTTTAAATTGAAGAAATTAACCTGTGTAAAATTTTCTATATGTAACTACATGAAAGTTGATAATTAAATGAAACTACGTGATGTAGTATTATTTCTACTTTCTTTAAGTTCTTTACCACGACCTAGGTTTCGTTGTAATACAACATCTTCAGGTGGGCTATTAGCAATCTTTGCTAATAGCCCACCTGAAGATGTTGTAATACAACGAAACATAGGTCGTGGTAAAGAACTTAAAGAAAGTAGAAATAATACTACATCACGTAGTTTCATTTAATTATCAATAATGAATTTCTACAAAATTAACGCCAAATATATTAAATTTATAAAAGTTTTTAATTTTTTGCTTAAATATTCAGCATACATTATTAATTCGACAACTTTTCCGTTTATAAATAATTTTTTATATATTTCACAAATTTCGTATTTATATTTTTATTTGTAACCAACAAGCGATCCCAACAACATGTTAAATTTACAAAACAATATGTGTGTATATCCAGTTATATAGAAAAAAATACCACCCATAAATACCCCTAGGGCCGTTACTCTATGCTTGTACACGTTTGATTTATCCGCTTTATTTTCCCTAAATTTCTGCTATAATTTCTCATACTTTGTTTATTAATAGACCAACTTAAAATATAGTCACAAATATGCGTTCAAAGAGAGTCACAATCAAGTGGTATAATTTCGTTGTCGTTTTCAGAGTGGTATGGAACTGTTGGTCATGCAAGTGTTCTTAAAAACCATATGACCATTCCTCTCTCCACTGGTTACAGCCGTTTCCCTCAGAAAGCTGTTGACGTAGATGCTTCAAATTTGTCGTAGAGATAAAACATCAATTTGTCATAGAGATAAAGCATCAATTTGTTACCGTGATAAAGCATCTACCGCAATCATTAAAACTGTTTACAAAATTTTCAGAGTAATTTTTTTTTCTTTATATTTACCTTAGAATGAACACATACATAATTTACTGCTTTTATTAGTTATCAATATCATAATCCACGTATATATCTTAGCTGCGCTTCTCATGATGTTTTTAGCCACATCTTTCAAGGCGTCGTTCTATTCAGTCCATATGTTTTAAACAGCTTCTAAACTTTACCTAAAATTCAAACCTATAAATAATTAAAAATATTCTATAAATTACTTAAGAAAATAATAAGATTTATGCCTATTTTTGTAAATAAGGAAGACTAAAACTTTCTTAAACACGTTTGTAATAAATATGATATAGCTCATTAAAGCAAATGATGTAATATATTTTCGTTATGAATTATAAGTTATAATATAAGAAATAATTACGACAGCTTAGAGATAATACTTTCATAATTATGCCAGTTTTGTTGACATTAAACGCTGACCTCACTGGCAGCAGAGTAATGAGAGAGCGATTACCGCAATGACTGGCATCTTTAGTTGCTCTAATGACTATATTCTCTTTATTGCATACACATTTTCGCATCGTTACTTTATATCGAACATAATTTATAACAAGCATTAATAAT
Source organism: Druceiella hillmani (assembly GCA_039881145.1). NCBI lineage: Eukaryota > Metazoa > Arthropoda > Insecta > Lepidoptera > Hepialidae > Druceiella > Druceiella hillmani. Next base: position 1,122,059 of record JAYKKI010000028.1, on the reverse strand, counting down.
GCAACAAATCTTTACTGTTTCGCAAAGCGTATTTTGAATGTGAGAAAATATTTGATTTATTTACTATTTTGCACCAAATTACTGTTCTCTGTTTAATATATTCATAAATCGTTATCAAAGAAATATTATAATATTTCTTTGATAACTCTTGAATTGTCGACATACAGCACCGATCGAACAAGTTATGTCAAAAGAAAATGAAATCAACTCAGAAGAATTAAAGAAATCACTGTTGTGTTTCTAAATAATTAATTTTATTAGTCAACAAATAAACTATTTTATGTCGGTGATAATAAAAATTTATTAAATTGTAGACCGCATATTCTATACAGCGCACGTCAAAGAAATTATTGTACCGTGTCAATGTTATTTTTACATAAACTCCAGGATATAGAAACATACGAATATTAGAAAATTTTACTTACATTTTTGTTTTATATAATTTGATATTTTAGTAATAAATTGAATTAGTTATCAAACAAATAATTTGTGTCATCTAAAATAGACTTGAATCCAATTGTAGATTCAATTTTAATGTCATCGTTTGTTATATTTTATGCAGTTCTACCATACAAATCGTCCTTCTAAATTTTCATTATCTGTTAAGCAATTTATTTAATTCTACCAACATCATACGCCAAAAGTAACTTGTGTACTTATTTTCCTTCATAATTTAACGCCTAATAATTTTTAACTCTCTAGTTATAAAATTAAGTTAGATATTTAATAGGCGATAGAAAAATCTAAAGGACATTTATTACCGACTTCAAAAAAGAAGGTTTCGAGTAGAAATAGACATGAATAAGACAATTAAAATCAGACGGATGAATTTTACATTGAATTTCGTTATATGTTCATTTTCGTTTTTCAGGTTGGCACCGACTAAAAAAATTAATGTGCGTATTTGGAAAGAAAATTAATGTGTGTGTGTATATATGTATATATATGTACTGAATGAAAACTGCACAGGTTACGAATAAAAACGTGGATATTCAGATTTTTCTCGAAGTAAGTCATTGAGTACATTACGCCAAATACGTGAACGAACTGAGAACATCCTGTAGTTGCAGTCAGTGATAAAAGAAAAACAGAAAAATTTGAAAGGTATTTTAACGAGTATATGAAAATTTAATGAAAATATTTTGATTTTGTATGTAATTTCTCAAAGCTAATGAATAAACTATATCAGTAACGATGTTAGTATTAATGGAACATATCCATTGTAGAAACCCACCTTCAATGCTCGAATGGTTCAAAGTGGTGGTGTATATTTAGATCATCGATTACTTTTGTCATTTCATCGCTGAACAACTTTTGAGGCATTCAGCTTATATTGGCGTGCATCATGGAAAATACCTGAAGCAAACTACTGTAACTAAAAATATTTGCATTATATTAATTTATTGATGACAGGCGAAGAATTAATCGTCCGCTCATGACAAATCAGCGTATTTTATTTTTCCTAATAATAATTTAATAAAATTTTCGATTTCTTAATTTATATTTTACTTCATATTGTACTATATCACTTATACAAATATAATTCAAATTTGTAATCAAATAATATTCGTGAAAGTTATTCTCGAAGTTATAAATGATAAATTTCCTTTGATCAAGTTAAAGGACGAAAACTAATTGAAAATTTATTAGTCAATATATTCGAATCTATTCAGAGCGACTCCTTTATTTCACATCAAACAAGTATTCAAGTAGAAATTTAAATAGAAAATTTAATTTGTCATCAAAATTTTCTATTTATCTCGTCTATTGCCACATGTTGAATATCAGTAAACAGAATAATTCCTAATTCATACAAAAACCAACTAAGTCTTAGTCTAAATGTCGAGCAAGTAAATGAATTTGAGATCCACGTGTTAAGAGGCTGAAGTTGACTACTTTCGTATAAGAAATTTCCAAAATTAATTTGTCCTTCAGTACAGCGTCGCAGATGATATTGGGAATTAACTAAATTATTCACTAAGCTTACTATAAAATTAATTATATTTCCTAAATTCCTTATTCAGTATTATATTTTATATATTTTTTGTTAATTAAAACATTTAAACATTTTTTGAAGTTAGTTATCGCAACTTTGTTCCTACTTTGAATATAAATTATTAATATAATAAATTAATCTGAAAGCAACACTCAACATACGTTTTTAAGAGCTTACTTGTGTTTAATTAAAATAAATAAAAATAATTATAACAATTAAAATATTGCTTCAATATTTGTTTCATACCATTTTTTTTAAAGAATTGTACTCAAAAATCAATGTTTACAAAATGGGCAATTTGTACCAAAGTTTATTGATTTTGCGAGTTCCATCCATCGTTCTGTATGTCGCAAGCTTATAAATCGGTAATTTTTGCATGTTTTGCCATGAAATTTTGCCAGAATATGCTTTTGATTTGCTCAAAGTTTTCAGTGTATGTTTTGCCCTAATTCTGTAAACACAGATAAAAAAAATAGAAAATATATAGTGATGATGCATTTTCGCAAATACTTAAATCGAAAATGTTATGGTTAAATTTTATTAGATACGATAAAAATTATTCAGTGAATAATTTTTACTGTACCTAATGTAATTTTTAAATTTGTAAATGCTTCTTGTTAAAAATCATAAAGGATAACACATGTTTTAACCCATTTGATATAAGTAGAAACTTGGATAAAAGTTATTTAGGAAAAAGAAAATATGAAAAATTATTTTAAAATGGGGCGGTAGGGTTCGGATGGACCTGCCATAGCAGGGTTCGAATAACAAGCATTATACACATAACTGATAGAATTGCAACACGTGGAAATTTTAACGAGTATGAAAATCAAAATGAAAATATTCATATATTTCTACGTGTATGCTATGCGCAAATGTATATTTTTATCTCATGATTTCTGGTCTGTTCAGAAAACTATTAACATGTGCGTCTTGATAACACTTTTTTTTTATAATTTCGACAAAAATAAAATAATTATTTTTTCGGTATTCACCTTACAACCAACTCATTCACAACGTATTCATTCCTAAAATAGTTATTTTCATCATCGACTTATGTATTTTCAACCGTGCTTCTCGTGACAGTTTTTCCTTTTTGACATCTTTGAGACATCTGTATATTCATCCCTTTATATACAATGGTGTTTCATATTTTGAAAAAATTTCAATTTTTACAACGAATATGAAAATGTTTATAATGTTTTCAATATGTATGAATATACGTTTTACTCTACAGGTTATTATATAATTTTTTCAAGATATTTCAAGTATACAACTTATACGTGAATTCATAAATAGTAAATAAATTTTCAGCATAATTAAGGGATGTTAACTATTTTGAAATTGACTAGTGGATGTATTTAAATATATTCGTAGCGACTACTTCATATTCATTGAAGAAAAACATTTTCAAATAATTAATTAATTGGAAAATTTAATTATTTAATGTTATATTTATCGCAAACTGTTTTAACTTGCCTAATACCATATGAGTAGAAAGGCCTTGATTGATACAAAAACGAAGAAAATCTAAAATTTACCCGAGTAAGTAAATAGTTAAATAGAAAATTTTAGTGTTACTTCTTATGAGGGAAGAAAATTACTACAAATTGATTGCTTTCTGGTGAGTAATTTGCTAGATTAATTTTCCCTTCAATATAGTGTCGACAAGATATGATTTTGAGAAATTTTGCAACTAAATTAAACACGAAGCTAACTATAAAGTCAAGGATATTTCAAAATTTATTTTTAAGGTTACCTACTTATTAAATTTCGTAATTTTTGTTATTAATTATATCCATTTAAATAGTTTTTGAATCTACTTTTTGTACCTTTCCTCTTGTTATGAATGAAGTTTTATAATTGCTACTAAACTGTTATGCACATATAGCTTCATATGAAACATTGGTATTTTTGAGACTACTTTAACTTAATAAAAACTTTGGCCTTCAATATAATCCTACTCTATATGTTTAAAATTGTATATACAAATGTGACTGTAATTCTATATGTTTAAAATTGTATATACAAATGTGACTGTAATTAGTAATAGTTATGTGCATTCACCTAGATACGTAAACAAATCAAAAGCTATGCAGCGTGCACATTCAGCCGATCATATTTTATCCACTTCATCACCAAATATCATAATAAATATGATAACTTATACATATATTTACCAGTGCTTTACTGCTAAGCCAATGACACACTGGGCAGTGGCGAAATGAAAATATACTTGTTAATTTGACTACGTGGTTCGACTATATCGGCCTAAAATCGAGTTTTCTGAAATCTGAGTTTAAAGCCGTTCGGCCATATTCGGCCTTCCACCGAGTATACCCAAAGCGCAAATTTTTTTTCAGCAAATAATTTAGCGCAAGGTGAACTAAAAGAAGTTTTGACTTGACAAATGATCATCGCTATTAATATCACATGAAGTGTAGTAACATAAATTATGAAAAATATTATAATTGGTTTTTATATTGCTTGATATTTTAAAACAGCATATTATTAATAGAAAAATACGTAAGAAAATAAAAATTTTCTATGTAATATACAATATATTCTGAAATATCATTTATAAGTAACTTCAAAATGAAGATTTTGAAGTTACTTATAAATGATAATTAATATAACAGTTTTATCAATGTCTTACAGTACTTGCTTTAAAAAAAAACAATTTAAACAAAATAGAAAGATTCTTATTAACATTTTGAAAGTAATAACTTCAAAATGAACCTTGTGAAAAACCGTTTTTCCTTTTCTTGACTGAATATTTTCAATTTAATTTACGTAGAAAGCCTGTTGGCATTTTTTTCTCTACTTCACTGATAAAATAGGATAAGTACATATAAGGATTAGTGTTGGAAATAGATTATTTATACTAGCTACAGCCTTTAAATACATATGTACATGTATAACAAAAGTTGTCTAATCTATTGCTATTTCATAAATTTTATTTTTATTATTACTGATTTATTAGTTTAGATTAAATAAACATATGACTACATTCATTTTAAAAGCACAAATAGCAAATGACTCCGAACAATGTCCATCACTTAAAGGCTCAATGGTTAAATTTCGTTCAAGTAGAAAATAGCAGACCGTGAAAAATAATAGGTTTCTGATAACCTTTCGATCTTCTCCAAGTAAATTGAGGATAGCAAATGCAAAATTTACCCAATTCAGACGAATGGATTGCCGGTGAGTTTATTAAAGAGGTGTTTCACTGACACAAAATTAAAAGACTGAATAGTTTTAGAAGGATGTTAAAGTTTTGGAGGCTTATACAAATATATTACGTAATAAGTTAATTTATTTCTTATTAAGTTTAGTTTAGTTTAAAACTTTGTTTACTTATACTCTAATTTCCTTTGCCATTAAAGATGATGAAGGAAAATTTTACCTTAAAATAAAGACCTTATTAGCTATATCTAGTCATAATAACTCTTCTGTGATTCAAAAGTTTAATACGCGGGTTATTAAACTTTTTAATCACATTTAAGTTGCATTAATGGTAGCAGTAGAATTCTTGGAGATCAGATATACAGTAATAAATTGTATTATTGGAAAGATCAAAGAAATTAATAAAGTTTTTAGTTAAAAATATAAATTTTATTATTTAATTAATTAATTGCACAAATTAATATAAAATCAAAAGTATGTCAGTATCGGACTTTATGTAATGTAAAGGACTTAAATTCGTAAATAGTAAATATGCATAGATATTGATAATGAAAATATTTAAAATAATTAAAATCTCGTCAATAAATCAAAGAGAAACGTTAAAAAGTTAAACATTGAAATTTAAAATGGTTCATCGAATAAACTATCTGATATTAATCTGACTAGATTTTAAAAAAATTCTACGATTAAATGGTTAATCAGATTTAAGAAAAAAACAGAATATAAAGAGTGTTTAACAGATTTTTTTTAAATTTTTAATTTAGAAAAAATGATGAATTGTAAAGAACCTATTCAATACATTTCCTCAATAATATTAAATATTTAAAAGTAATAAACATGTAAAACAGTTATGTAAAGTTTTCAGAGAAATTAAAAATAGTGAGTGTGGTTTTGTTGTGAGAAGGTATTATTTTTATAAATTAATGATCAGAAATATAGAAGTTAAGAAAAAATACTGCACTTCAGAAAATTATTTCTAATAACCTAAATAGCAACTATGCGATACAGAAAATTAGTTTGATAATTAATTTGTGCGTTAACTTATGTGGGAATAATTGCTATTTCACTCAAAGGTCTTCAAAATTTTCTTTCACTTCAAAGGAATTATCTGTCAAAGTAATTTTGCTAATTCTGTCTTATGAGAATATGTTATTTCAATTTAACCGAACGATTGCTCAGTTAATTAGAAGGGATCAGTTACAATATATTTAATAACCCCATCATTCAACTAAATATGAAAGCGTTCATTTGAATATTTTCTTCTATTAGATTATAACCCTGTTCTACATTCTGAAGAAACGTAAGCACATTTCCATCGGCCGTTTCATTATTTCAGATGGAGAGTACCACGGTTAGGTGACCGAAGTCACTCTCCTATTCTAAAGATACATAAATATGCATTCCACAGATAAACTTTTATCATATATATTACAAAATTATTGGGACACCTAAGTAAATAAATACAAAGTTATAAATAGGTAGCCTAATGAAATCAAATCTTCTAACGTGATCTACCTGTCGAATTCTCCTTTACCCTTGAACCTGTTGTTATGTCTCTGACGTGTCACTAGTCTTATTCTATTCTAATAATTATCTTCTTTTCTTTTAAAAACCGTAATTTATTAAATATTTTCCATTAAATGCGCAAAACTTTTATAACACCTCTAAAAATTCTCTTAGAACTTATATAGGGATATATTATAATTGTGGAATAGTTTTAATTTTACATCATCTGAATCCACAATAAAGCCTAAAGGTTTGTTCGCGTTTGTTTGTTGGACATGCAAACATGTATGTGTATATGTCAGGCCATGTGTGTGTGTGTGTGTGTATGCGTGCGCGTGTATGCACACAAACGCGGTATGAGCATGCGAGAATGTGTGCGCGCGTGTGAGTGTGTGCATATGCGCGTGCCCGTGTTTTCCGTCTCCCCGTACACGGAAAAATCGATTTAGATTAGATTTCATACGAATGATTCGTTCTTGATGAACCAAAAGAAGACATTCAAATTAAGAGCTTTTCGGATTTTTTTACAAATGTATTAGAGCAAACAACTAAATTAACCACCACAGACACTACTTTTTCTGATTTAAATACCACAACCCCAATAATTAAGAATTAGATGGGATATTGATTTTGACTGTTACATACTATTAAGAATTTATATTATTATATTAGTTACTGCAGCATCATTGCTATTCAAATCAGGTACTTAGATTACTTACTAAAAGAGTTCTAAAGTCTGATCCTAAAGTCTGATAGAATCTAGTCGTGTTGGGCCATTGTATGGGTTCATAATATCTCTCCATCGCCACCTCTCATCTCCGCCATATCTTAGGATTTTATAATATAGTGTATGTAAAAGTAATTTTTTTTATTTTAGTTTACAACGTTTTAAGTTGAAAGGTTATCTCAAAATTAAATACTACAAATAAGAAACGTAACTCTGTCTCTATTTTGACGACTTAGTTTTTCCATACTGACACAGGAGTATTTTACTATCGTTATATCGTTTACTTGTGATTATTAAAACATTGCGTGTTGATCTATAAATAAAAATCTCAACAATATGGTTGTAGCTGTTAGTTAACATAAAAGTCCACAAATATTTTTACAGTTTTTCTAAAATAATTTAATTCAAACATTGTCTAATATTTTAAATCATTCATTTAAAATTATTACGTATCTTTACTGTAATAACTTTTAGATTTGCATTTTCATGTATTTTCATTTTTTAAATCATACTCGTAATATTTTTTATGACAAACTTACTACTTAGGTATCACCTAATCACTGCACAAAACAATTTGAAAGATTATATCTCGTTTCATAATCAATGACCCGGGAAATTCATTTTTACTGTGAATTACATAGTCAGCGGTAAAGTAGGTCGAGATATCAAGTACCCACGTTAACTTAAACGATTTTAATCAAAACTTTTAAACGCAGTAGATAAGATAATCTCTTGCGTTGATTTTATTTTATTTTATTTGCGTTTCCTGTAAACTTTTGTTTATTAAAAATTTTATAATTTTATAATTATTATAAAATTATAAAATTTATATAAAATTATAAATACCCTTGTCTTGAATATAACTTCCAGGAAAATAAAATGAATTTAAATTTAATAACGAAAGCTTATCAATATAATTATCGAGAATTTGTTTAAGTACATAGCCGTTTATTAAACAAATTACATTTAATTATGTCTGAGAAAATTAGTTTGAAATTAAAAATATAGTTTGTAAGTGAAGGATATTTGTGTGATTATGTTTGTACACACAGAAGTTTAAATATTTATTTTAATTTATTACCTCCTACACTGAGACGTAAATAAGTTCACATGTCTACATACATATTATCTCCAATAAAAATAATTATGCAATCGATATGAGTGGAGCTCCCAGAATATTCATTGAAAGTCCCTATGAATTTACATTACGGAATTGAAATTAATATTGTAAATAATTCTGTTTCGAAATTCAAATGCATTAGTTTCGAAATCCAAATGCATCAATTGTTAAGTTTGACATGAAAAAACCCTTAAATCTGCAAATTTAGCGAATTCATGTTGAAGAACTGTGTGTGAAATAGTGTGCTTCCTAGAAAACACATTTTAACACCCATGAAATAATACTTCGCATAAATGAACAAATTTAAAATATATTTCTAAGGAATGTAGCAAATAAAACATAATATTAATACGTATACGCTATTTTTTTCGCTCCACGCTTGCGAGACCAAATACGTATCAAATAAACGCTTTTAGCATTTAATTAAAAACTAAAGTTGTTTTCGTCACGTATAAAATAGTAATCGTTAGAAAATTGCAGAGAACTTGTATACCTAGTCTATATATAAAAAATATCTACACAGTTTAAATTGAAATATTCTTCCCGAATCCCTAATACGATCATCGCAAAACTACTTAAGTATATATCTTTATTGGGTACATTGATAACGCTCGAAGAGTTCACGAGTTTTTATTCATTGGTGTAGGAAATATTGTATTACAAAAATAAAATTCAGTCATTCATTCACAATTTTTAATGTTTGTACAGGAATTTTTAATTTAATTTTTTATATATTTTACAATATTTGTGGCCAGATTATTATTATTAAAGATATCTCACGAAAAAGAGAGAAAAAAAAAATATATATATATACATATATATATATATATATATATATATATTTATATATATATATATATATATATATATGTATATATATATATATATATATATATATACAAAGTTCTAATTCAAACAATCCTTGACCTTATTATGGCCATTACAAACGATTTAAATATATTTTTGTAGTAATATTTTTCAAATATTTAATTTGCTCATAGTATAGTTTATAATATTTATTGTCAGGAAAATAATTATTTAATATATCTGACGGACAAAAATATGCACTTTGTTCTAACTAAAAGAGTATTTAACCTAACTACCGTTTTTACTTTAATGATTTAAATGTCGATGTATGTTTCTGTGTATGTTAAAGTTGGTCGAATAGTTCATATATATCTTTGTACTTTTGCCAGAAATTATGCATTAAAAATATAATTTTTAAACCTTTTACAATGTAGAATATTTCTATTAGAATTTTTTTTGTCCTTTTTGTATATTTTAAAATATTTGTTGCCAGAAACCAATTGTCAAACACATTTGACCATCAAATATATCCACGAAGTTCTAGTTACTCTAACTACGACCATTACAAATTATTTCAATGTATATCTTTTTTGTGTGTATTAATGTTGTTCGAATAGTTTATTTGCTTCTTTTTACTGGTACCTGAATTGAGAAATTACAAAATATACTTTATACACTTTTTAATATTTATACACTAATTTGTTATTCTTTTTACATATTTGTTGCCAAAAAAATTATTAAAGATGTCTAACAAACAAAAATATGTACAAAGTTCTAAATAAAAGGGTCTTTACTCTAACCAGGACCATTACGAACGATTTAAAGATACTTTTTTTTGCTTTGTATATTAATTTTGCTCAAGAAGTTCATTTGCTTCTCCTTACTGATACCTCAAATTACGTATTACAAAATATCATTTATGTATGTTGTACAATATAAAATACTCATCTATGGATTTGTTATTAAATTTTAATACATTTTATTATAATTTTAGTTAAAAAGAAATTATAGTTGCAAAAATATGGAAATTAAATATGTAGTTAATAAAATATATCTTTATCTCCCTATTGTCAATAAAATTGTCCATTATTTAAAATAAATGAAGTAACAATCAGTACCTACCAAAAATACCAAGTTATACACCCGACCTTAAAAACGAATTAAGGACTGGCCAAAGGTCAAAGAAAGACTGAAGTTCGTAATTTAACACGATTTCTATTTTCATGGAGACTGGAGAAATGCTTACTTGACTTAGGTCAATGCGGATTTCAGCGAAAGGTAGGTATTAATTACAATTTTACGATGGGCTAACAAATCGGTGGTATGAGCATTTACCGATTTATTATGTGAAATGTTTGTATTATCTTGTGGAATATTGTTGAAATTTGTTTGTAACTACGAAATATTTGTAAATCACTTCGTAATCTATAATTTTGTTAATTATCTTTATTGAAAAGTGTTGTTCGAACAACACATATTCTACATATGTTTTTACCAAGTGGTTTTAAAATGTGAATTATTTTATGTAGTATTGCGTTGTAAATAAAAATAAAATATTGACAACAATTTCATAATAAATAGTTGGGAATATTAGAGTTTTATTGATATTCTTTTCCAGTAGCAAATAATCATATTTAATGTGTTAGAAAATACTGGCAAATTTAACCTTAATAGGTAAATAATGCAGTAAAAATAGTAAAAATGAACATTTTGCTGGAACGTCACGTTTTGCTGGAAAATTTTAGGAAGTGTTTGTTTTATTCATTGGTCCTTTAGAGTTAGTCGTTTCATAATTTATTAATAATTGATTAAAAGTTTTCTCGTCACTGGAATTCAAATTATTGTAAAAAAGTAAGAGTATTTGACTTAAATTATTTAACAGGCTATAAAACATCAACCAACCTACTATTTTTTTTAATTTCAAGCATATTTTCTAATAAGATATCAAACCATTTTTAATTTCTTAGTTATAATAGCCCTCTTATGTGACATCTACACAATGTGTTATACACTGTATAATGTTAATAATGTAAAAAAAACTAATAAATTGATTATACGATATTTTTACAAAAGTCCTTATATATTGTATAATATTGATAACCTAAAAAGCTGAAAACGTGTTACATAATAACTAAACACTGTATGTTGTACATACTACACATATTATATTGTAATATCGCATACATCGATTAAATATAAACCTAATGTTAATGTCAACATTTGTAAAACACTTATTTTAAATCTTCATAATATTAGTCTGAAATTTGTAAAACCCACTATTTTAAAAAGCATCATATCGTATTCTTGTGTCGGGTGGGAGCTACGCGCTATATTTCCTCCGCCCCGTGACGTGTTCCATATAGATATCTACTTCACTTGATTGTATCCGAGCACATGAGTTTTCTCATCGGGCGCGCGTATTCAGGGCCGATTGCTAGACGCCTCAAGACCGTTTCGTTCGCTGGATCCCAGTCCCCGAGAGGTCCCACAATGACGGTGTCTAGGAATACTTCATAGCTTCGAGGAATAATCACATACAGCGAGAAAATTTTCAAAGTATAAGAAGATTTTCTCCATCGTGGATATATGTAGTACGCTTTACTTTTATCTTCCGAAGTATTTGTACAACTGCAGTACTTAGATCCAGCGTATCGAAAAGGTGAACAGAGAGCAATGCTATGAAATGTTAAACGGAAGTCGAAATTTGTCGTAAATATTAATAAATTTTCATTGCGATAAAATTTGAAAACCGAGTTTTGGCATTTAAATATTAAATCATCTGAATTATCTTGTATGTGTTGTACAAATATTTGCATTGCTTTGTTCACCTGGTTCATTTCTTTAGTTCCGGGAAATAAGAATAATCATTATAAAATATATTTTCTCGTTGAACTATTTTGGGTAGATAATACGGATTGGCATATTAATAAATTTTCATTGCGATTAAATTTTGAAAACCGAGTTTTGGCTTTTAAATATTAAATCATCTGAATTATCTTGTATGTGTTGTACAAATATTTGCATTGCTTTGTTCACCTGGTTCATTTCTGTAGTTCCGGGAAATAAGAATAATCATTATAAAATATATTTTCTCGTTGAACTATTTTGGGTAGATAATACGGATTGGCATATTAATAAATTTTCATTGCGATTAAATTTTGAAAACCGATTTTGGCTTTTAAATATTAAATCATCTGAATTATCTTGTATGTGTTGTACAAATATTGGCATCGCTTTGTTCACCTGGTTCATTTCTTAAGTTTCGGGAAAGAGGAATAATCATTATAAAATATATTTTCTCGTTGAAATATTTTGTGTAGATAATACAGATTTGTATATTTATGCCTTGACATAATTTAAAGAGTAATAAATTCTAAATTATAAAACAATTTTATGATATTGATTACTTGCCAAAAATGTTATTGATTAAGTTTACATTGTGGCTAACAACTTTTCAAACTTCTTATTGCTAGTACAGTTTTGTTTCCTTTCCAGTAATTTGCATTAGAAAGATATATTAAAATTTAAATGGAATTTCTTTAATATTCAGCATTTAGGAATCAACAAATGTCTGCATTTTCTTGGAAAAGTTTCAATATCAAATTAATGAACCGATAATTAGTAATATAAAGTGTAAAATAAAGCTAATGTGTTTATTTACAATGAAGATCGGCTGACGTAAAAAGGCAAAAACATTTATTTTATTATAATTCTATTTAATATTCAGCATTTAGGAATCAACAAATGTCTGCATTTTCTTGGAAAAGTTTCAATATCAAATTAATGAACCGATAATTAGTAATATAAAGTGTAAAATAAAGCTAATATGTTTATTTACAATGAAGATCGGCTGACGTAAAAAGGCAAAAACACTTATTTTATTATAATTCTTAAACAAACAAATATATCAATTATTTTTTATAAAAATCTGTGGATATCGAATTAGATAGGTATGATTAAATATTTTATCATTTCAATTTCTTTTAACCATGCTAATACAAATTATTAGTAAACAAATAGCAACATACAAACATGGATATTTAATAAATCGCAACATCTTCACAACTTTATCATAGTGTACAATTTTGAAAAAAAAAACAAAATACTCGGAATAATAGCCTAAAAGTAAAGGGTTCTTTTACAAGTGTGAGATATGGTAGTATTTCATAAAAAAATTATGGAAATAATTTGAGTCCCGATATACAAACATAATCTGTATATGACTCACTAAACGTTACTTTTATAGAAACACTTTTGTTTTTAACGCGTTTCATGAAAAGGGAATGAGCTTAGTTAATAACAAAAAATTAAGTTGTAGTTCTATTTAATTACATTTAAGTAAATAAACATATTTAGATATCAGTCAGTTAGTGTTATATTTAGATATTAGTGACGGTAATTTGTATGTCGGTGTTTGTGTAGAGGGAATTTGACGAAAAATGTTGACTTTCAATTAACATGTTTATAATGAAATGTGTGTAATATCAAATTAATTTTAAATATAGTTCCGCTACACATTTTCAAACTAAGTAAATTGTGTATCAAAAAATTGAAATAAGCTATAAAAATCTGAAAAAAACTTAAATGGCGCTATTTAAGTTATTTTAAGAAAAACATTTTTGTTCTTGTAATAAAAAAAAATTCATTGAATAAGAATAGAAATGTACAGATGTTCATATTAAGTTAATATTAGTAACTCAAACGAAAAAGCGGTCGTTTTATGTGATCACTGATGTGTCCATTCGCCAATTACATTAATTTTTCTGAGAAGTAATTTATGACAGAAACTTTAAATCCGGCGTAGTAGTAAATTCTATTTATCTACCAGTATTTCAATAATTACTCAAGAATATTTATATGGTAAATCTATAGAAGACAAATAATATACTGGATCCTTTTTATTTGTAGGTGTAGTGTGAAAATAATTGAAAGACCTATATAATGGGTTTCTAAACTTATTATTTTATACCTTCACATAACATTATTCCAGATAAATTGCTGAAAAGCATTACAAAAACAAGTAAATTAATTTCAAAGCAAAATATTTCATTTATATTATGAACATACAAATTTGCTGATACTGATATGATTCATTAGTCTACGAGAAAGATTTCCATTCAATGTACATTCCATTAAACGATGCCCGACTACATGCTCGGATCGAATCGATTAGTATTATAATTTCCTTCGAGCATCTTTGTTGATAACGAGCAATAAACTAGGAAATATGAGGTCCCCAGATAATCTAGGGAAAATGAGATCCACTTCTTTTATCCTTTTGTTTTTTAACATACTTTTGTAAGACTATGCAAATAAAAGTAATTGTTGGAAAAGCCAAATTCACCATTGATAGCCAAGAAGAGTATTTGGGTCATTTTTATTTTTAGTGACAGAAATTTTTTAAGACAAATGTAATTACGATTTTGATGTTGTTCCTAATCTTAGGTATGTTTGATAAACATTTTATATATTACCTTCAATGAGCTAAAATGGTGATAAAAGACTAAACATTTTAAACTTTTAAATTGTTGTTCCCACGGTTGTGACAGTTGTAATGTATGGTTGTTAAAAGTAGCCAGAGTTATGACAAATTATAATTATTTAACCATATTAGAATCACAATAAAAGTCATGTGTACAAAATAAAATGTATTTATATTGAAGAAAATAGAAACATTTTACTGAGAAGCAATATCTAGTTACACATATATTCTCAAATCAGCTGTCAGATAATAATTATTGTATGAGGTACTCAAGTCTAATTAGTGTTCAGTCAGGAACACTGACAATGTTTTCCAGTTCTAGCATTAATAATTTAGTTTTTATATTTAATAACTTAATCAACAATGTATTCGAAAACTTGAAGCTATTCAATTTCACTTCTTAGTAATAATTAAATTTTTTTATAAAATAAACCAACAATATTATACTATTTGAACTTCAGAAGCTCTTTATCAACTTCTCTCACATAACGATCAAAATATTAGAAAAAACTTGATTTCTTTATATCCGTTACATACAACCAAATTATAATTTATTCTTCAGTATTCGAAACTATCACGTATGCATTCCCCAAAATATTCTTCCTTTATATCGTAAGTGATAAATCCTGTCTTCTACGACTGATTTTTCGTATAATTCACGACAAACCGTGCAATAATATTGCAAATTTTTGGTTTTCATTAATTTTGTTTCTTACCTTCAATACTAGACTATAGTTTTGTTGAACTAGATGCCATTCTCAATGTTTAGTGACTAGTATTTGTTGCACTGCTGGCAAAAACATCAGATACTATGGAGCTGTTTTCGGATATAATATCTAAAGGAGATTCCAGACACCTTGGCTCTCGGAAATATGTTATAGTGAGGTTTTAATTGGTCCAGGTGAACTGGTGAGTACAAAATGTAACGAAAATTGTTTCCAAGTTAATTTTTAATTACTTGTACATTGGAACCGAATAAAGATTTGTAACTCCGTTAAAAATATTTGAAAATCAGAAATATTGGCTATATAGTCAGTGGAAGTTACTTTTGTTTTTATACTGATTACTCAGCCCATTGCTTAATCCATGAAGTATTTAATTGTTTCATTTTTTAGCAAGTTATTCGTTACTACTTTCAAATGCATATATCGCTGCGGTATTATGTCTTAAGCGAAGTGAATTTTCTGCTTAAGACAGTACAGAAATTTTAAATGTCAAGGGAGTGGTTGAACTATTTATTTAATAACAAACGCCTGTTTGTACACAGGATGAGAATGAAATTTGCTAACGTGAAGGACCGAATTGTAAGGATTGTGCTTCACCTCCATATTTACACTGATAATTCTGTGAAAAATCGGCATGGCAAAAAGCTTCGTCGTTAGGTAAATTATCTTTAATGAATTTGATACATATGTGCTGGTGATAAATATTGAAAACATGTTTAGAAAATAAAGGAATTGTTTTTACAAACTTTCCAATGAGCTTTTTTTTTCTCAAACACTATTTCTTCTGTTACAGTACTTTTGAAATTATTTTCTTTATTTTTTATTATTCTAGTGTCAGTCTTTGTAAGCCATTGTTTGCACAAAATTGAATTATTTTTACAAGAATCACCCTATTGCTACATACATTTGCGAAAATTCTTATTACAAACTAGAGAATCACATAAGTCATCTATATTTTTCAGTTTTATTATATAGAGACGATTCAATTTCTCTAACAGGCTCATGTAATTTTCGTGAGAAACACATAAATAAGTATCTCTCTCTGTTATGTTTGGCTGCTATAATATAATATAATAGTTACTATAACTGAGAGATATTATTTTCGTAGGTTCTCCATTGAATCACATACAAGTCGTTATTTTTTCATAACTATTTGCACGAACATATATACTAAGTTTTCTAAGTGAAGCTGCCTGCGTTTTTTTAAACGTTTACATTTTCTTGTTTCTTCTTGCCAGGCCTTTTGCTGAACACGTTGCTATCCTGGCGTTAAATATTAAAATTTTAACATATTCTTTTCAGCTTTTTGCTTTTCATGACGCTGTTTTTGTTTTAACTTTGCAGCTTCATATTGTTCAGGAGCAGCTTTTATGCGATCTCGTCTTCTTTTCTCAATATTTGTTTTCTTTTTTTTCTAATGATGTTGCATTTTTATTGCGCGGCACCTATTGGAAAAAGCGGCATCAATTAAAAGTAGCTAAATACAATTTTTAACCTTAACCAAATTGGTGTATTTTTGTTTACCCTACTAATTTAGATTAATGTTCTCATGGATAACGGTCACAGCTATAGTAACAGATTTTGTGGTCCTGACTCCCATGGTGGTAACTATTTTTAACTATTGCTCTCATTATCTTAAATCTGTTTGGTCTATATTATTAATTTACTTATACGATATGTAAATAGTAATGTCTAAATAATACACGCAATAAGTAAAAATAAATATAAATAATTACCTCATATATTGTAACCACGGTTTTCATGTGGTATGCTCGACAAAATCCAAAAAATTAACAAATATACCATCCTGACATATATACTATTGCGGCCGTATTAGTAAACAGGTTTACATTAAAAGGTGTTACTGAAACTAAAATTGAAGCCAACCAATAATTTTTTCTAGAGTCAAATAATAAAATCAATAAGACTTTATACTCAACTAAAGAATGAGCCCCAGTCGTGACAACAAAACAATCACAATTTTCACAGCATGTAATTAGCAGTGAAATTTCGCAAAGTATTTTGTATTTTATTTAAAATGTCTTTATAAATACTTAAAAAATTGCAAAATTATACTTTTAAATTAAATACTTTTACCATAGATAATCAGTTATTATACAATGACCAAAATCTCACGACGCGTGACTTTTCTGTATTTTTTATTTAATTAATAGTTTATTTAAGTAGTACGAAAATTATACTTACAAGTATTTAAAAGAATACCGTAATATTTTTAATTTTGCATATTATATTTAGCAGTTAATTAAAAGTTAAGTTATTATCGATTTGAAAATGAGTTTTACAATATTGCTACATTTCTTACGTTTATCGAAATAACAGATATAAATTGCTGTATTTCCATGTTAATAATTTTCATGTTTATAACAGTTTTTAAATTATGAACGTATGTATAAATATATGAATGTATATATATAATGAGAATTTTTCCCGAGAAATGAACGAATTTCGAATGTTTTATTTGTGAATGGTACCACCTTAGTTGTAACTATTATTCAGCACATCAAACTCTGCTGCAAAGGATGGAAAACATCAGCGATATGTTTCGAATTTCCGATTCCGCCATAAAAATCGAGCGTTATATAACCGAAATTATTATTGGTAACCATGTTGACGGTAATCACCCGAAGTTACAGAACTAGCAAATTTCGAAGTATGTCTATTTGGAGGCATTAATTTCCAACAATAGCGAACCCATTGACCAAAACAAAAAGTGTTTGACTATTACTGGGTTCTGCTATGGACAAATTGAGAAAGGTATTATATAACAAAAACTATTATGCCTGAGCTAATGCTCAGGCATAATAGTTTTTGTTGTTTTTGTGATGTTACTGTTCCTCCATACATAGATGCAGTTATATTAATATGTGTAGATGCAGTAAAACTAGTATATGCAGATTACCACAGTCAAAAATGTTGTAATCGATAATTTCTTTGAATTTTTCAACATGTTTGGGAAGTTTGAAAATGTGTACATTTTATTATATATTTATAAGTCCCACATTCAATTTAGTTTTTCCCCAATAACTAGATATATTAATAATATTTGCTCCTAGTTTTCTACGTGATTTTAGGTCTGGTTGAAATCACCGGACCCTTATCCAAGTCAACCTTTCAGAATAAACGAAATGAATCAGGTGACAGGTTACTAAGGAAAGCTACTTCAATTCTATATTGACCTTAATCCTTGTGTTTATCACTCACAAAAGTATATTCGTCCGCTACTGAAAGGCTCCGAACGGGAAGTAGCTATTGGTAGGTGTAGCCTATCACTTCAAAAAAAATATTATACTCTTTGTTTGCATTGATTTTATGTCACATATCGCAGTAACTTTAAAGATTATTAATTAAAGGTTCGATTATCCATAGTGAAGTAAATTTCTTACAAACATATTCAATTATGTTTTGACGAAATGTGCTCTTTCAGTCTAGATATTTCATTGATTCTAATGAGAGATTAACTAAACGGTATTTATTTAATTCAATCTTATTTATGAATTTCATAGTTGACGAATAACCTTTTAACAAACTATCTGTTATTACTGGAAGAAAGATTGAATGCTTCAACTATTTGTTTGTTAATTATTTAATTTTACTCCCCGTTTTATTCGTTGCTTCTACGGATATTTTGTATCTTGAAGAAAGGATAATATTTCTAAAAAAAAAATTATGACAAAAATATAGTTTATATTATTTGTATATATATATATATATATATATATATATATATATGAAAATTCTATCATTGTTACAATTTCAGATCCTTACATATTATAATTATGTAATTTCTTTATAAAATTATCTTAGATATTATACGAATTCAAGAACATACAAGTATGATATATTTTTATGAACTAGTTCAAGCATTTTTCAATAAAAAGACTTAAAAATTTCTGTTTCCCGTCCCATCATCAAAATTATTGTTCAGAAAAATTTGAAAAAAATCACAAACCTTGAGCAAATTTCAAAACATTTCGAGATACCCGTATTCCGAAATATTCATTAGTACGAAAAAATTAATTTCGGGGAATCACATTGTGTTATTTTTATTAAAAATGAAGAAATTATTTAAGTGAAAATTAAACAAAAATTATCAAGATTGAAAGGCTGTAATTAATTTTCACAAACAATTTAACAGCTTATTCTCTTACAAGTGTTATGTTAATTTTGAGACTAAAAATTTTTCATACAGGTCACTCTAATTTTAAACATTAAAAGTACTAATACCACATTTCTTAAAAATTAGTTTTTCAGGTGTTATTGTGTAAGAAAACATTCAAACATCCAAAATTTTGGCCTTAATAGCATAAGTTATATCTGATCTCAACCAATTGAGATTAAGCAACCAAGTTCAAATAATAATTTCACTGTTAATGTAATATTTATATATCGTTTTTGATTTCTTTATTGATAAAAGATAAAACAGTTCCTTTTCGTTACATGCATATTTCATTTCATTTAAGGGTAAATCTTTTAGTGTGCTCATATGTGTATATACTGTTAGCGACAAAATAGGGGTACTTTAAAATTATTTTAAATTATCTGATCCTTAAAAATAAGAGGAATAAATAAATATAATGATTGACTAATTTTGAATGGGTTTGAGTGGATCCAAGTGCATCGATTAAAATATTGCACGTAAAGCAAATTATAAGAAATTTCATGATTTCAGTATTCCAAAATTTTTATGAGAACAAAGAAAATAAATTTCATGTAACCACATTGTATTTTTGTTAAGAATATACGATGACGAAATCTCGCGCCATCCCGGAAGCTAAATTAAGATTAACATGAATGAAGTTCACTTTTCATCGTGACTCCAAGTCATTTATACAGCTAATGGATGGAAGAACCGAAGTTAAGTTCCCTGTTATAACTGAAATAAAAGGTGATTGTGTGAACATTCTGCTTCATTATTTCTTCACGCATAATTTTTTTTTCTTACTGCAAATATTAAAAAGTCCTTCATTAGATATTAATATGACTATTAAAATTAAATTTCTATCATCACATTTACAGAGTTATTACTTGTGATTACATGGTTTTAGAAAAATAATAGTTAAGAAGAATATAGAAACAATAGTCGGACAACAAAAAATATAAATAAAAAAAACTAAGGTAAAAATTAATTAACTATCAAGATGTCGGAATGTCTTCAAGAACTCGAACACTCACAATCATATTTTTGAGGATTTTAATAAGATAAGAGAAAGTTCAATGTTCCGTACCATGTTCATTACCAAATAAATCAAATATTTTATAAATATCCCAAATTTTATATTTGTGTACCGTTATTGTATCTTAAGGAATTCTACGTTTTAATCAGCGTTTGATTCGGGTATTATCCATCAGTTTTTCCGCAATTTTATTTGAGTAGTTTATGATTCTCTCTTTGTATGACTTTGTGTGTCTATCGATTTTCTCTCCAACTGTAGGTATTCGTAGGTCCTTATGCAATTGTTGGTTGGTTATAAACCATGGGACATTTGTAATTATCCGCAGCAAATATGTTGTATGAATTATTTTTTAAAATTAAAGTATTTTTAATGTAATCTATATAAAGCAAACCCCTATAGAAATAAAACCAATAATACAACACGGAATCTTACTCTTTTATAACTATTGATAACTTTCGTAGGTCAAGCCAAAATGTTTTTTTAAATATTAAATTGTTCATAACTTTGAATCGTTACTAGAAATGGAAGTTTGAAAAAAATATACTATAACTTTGGTAGAAATGGAAAAAATTAATATTTTTTAAATGAAATTTTTATTCCCAAAGTAATTTTTATTATATCCGTATTAGTTATCAAACATATTAATATTAGTACTTAATCCCAATTTTATGTATAACTTAATTCATTTTCTCATATTTTTACCAAGTTACAGTAATAGTAACAGTATCTACAATGTACAGAGAATGGCATTTAATTCAAATTAGCACATTTTCTAGCTTAAGTATTAGAATTATTTTACTTAAAAGCCGATAAGAAGCTAAATCTGAAATATCACCCACTTGCCGGTATTCATTTTTCAACGATATTTTATAAAGTTTCCTCATTTTCTTATATTGCGAAAAACATTGTGTATTGTCATGGTATGACTGAGCACATTGAATTTACCCTCATCACAAGTGAGGCCTTTATTGAGAAAATATGTTCTCCTGTAACGAAAAGTCAGACGCTTTTTGAAATATTCAGTAATAACAAAAATTATTAGTGAAAAAAGAATTACTCCCATAATACATCAACCGAATACATATTTAAGTCGAAGGCCATCAAGAAAGGTCTTAGCCAATATTCTGTAGTTTTCTTCATTCACATAAGCTTCAGAATCCCTTAATTTATCTATGAACATCGTTCAGAACATTGAAGTTTTCTCTTATTTTATTGACATCCTCAAAAATATGATTGTGTATGTTTGAGTTCTTCCAAACATTGCATTATCTCGACAGTTTAATATATATTAAAATTTGGTTGTAATTATATCCATATTTATATATTAAAATTTGGTTGTAATTATATCCATGGTTGATTAGTCGCAGATCAGGCCATGAACAAGATTCGATCGTTTAATTTTATTGCACAAAAAGATCAACTAGCTATTGAAGAGGAAGCTTGAATGGGGGGCCTCAGAGAGAAGCCAACCGGTTACTTGTGAATACTCGTAACCCATTACGTTTACGTTATATGTATTAAGTTTCAAACTCGTTCACAGTGTGCCCGGTACAAAGTTCAACAAGGCTAATTATTAAAGATTTTGTATTTTGATCACTTTAATGTTATAAAATTTGGTTTCATGCCAATGGGAATATTTTCAGACAATGAACCATAAATAATTATTATGCAAAAAAGCGTTTAAAATAAATGGCATGACATGGTCGCTTTTTACATGGAAAGACCAATGTGAACAAGCTGTAGTAAATAATTGGGATCCACATTGGATAAAATAGTGGCAGCATTATTATAAAATCGTTGAATTTAATATACTTTAATTCTTCTTTACAAATATTAACAAAAAATCGATCACAGAGGCGTTAAACTTTTCAGTACTTCATCTAGTGTTTATCTAAATACATCTAGTTCTATCGAGTACACAAGATTGTATTGCCTTAAGTATAATTAGAGGATAATCTATTTCAAGTTACCTTACTACTAAAGTTGAAGTTACTTCTTTAGGCGTGTTATGAAAACATCAAAAATCGATAGAATGAAGTTGGTCACTAAACATATATTTACATGCGTGTAGTGACTGATACTATATTCATCACAGTTATTGAGGTAATTGTAAATACAAGTGTTTTATATTTATACAAAGCTAAGTTATATCTGTGCTTTTAAATAATACTTTTTAGTAATTCAAATTTGATAGTGGTTCATATAATAAATAATATTTATTTATTGTGAATATTGATGGATATAGATTTATAAACTTTTTAATTTACTAAGTTTATTTCTCTAAGCAAGATTTAGTTTCTGTATGTATTTATTTGCATTATAAATTATAAATTATTACTTTATCTATTGGTATAACCTTAATATTGATAAACTAAAATATTTTTTATGCATATTCATTTATTTTCATTTTTAATTCAACTTAGATAGATTTAGTAAATTTAACAATTCCTTATAAACATGTGTTTATATTAAATTGAACACTGAGTATTTATTTAAATCCACAATTAAATGAAACTACGTGATGTAGTATTATTTATAATTTCTTTAAGTTCTTTACCCCGACCTAGGTTTCGTTATATTACATCTTCAGGCAAATTCTTATTGGCAAAGAATTTATTTCTCCTTACTTACATTTGCCCACCTGAATATATTATAATACAACGAAACCTAGGTCGTGGTAAAGAACTTAAAGAAAGTAGAAATAATACTACATCACGTAGTTTCATTTAATTATGAATAATGAATTTATACAAAATTAACGCCAAATGTATTCAATATTTATTTAAATTTTAAAAATAATTAAACTTTAGTGTAAAATAAAATAATGATAAGTAATAAAAATAATATAATAATAAAAATTATTATTACTATTATTATTATTAGTATTGTTGTTGGTGATTTATTAAATAATAATGGTTGTAATTCTAGAGAAGGAGATCTAATATAAAAATTGGAATAGATTTTACCAACCGTATTTACGATACCAATCACACTCCAGTCCTTTTATTATTTTATTTACATTATTTTTGTACCAAATAAAATTATTATTGTATTATGCCAAAGAAGTATAGCTTCTAACGCGCGTGCGTAAACATACACACAATTTTTTGTTACACTATGCATCTTGCAGTAGCATTGAATGTTGCAGAATAAAAGCTATGTGGATAAAGATAAAACAATTGTCGATTGAAACTTATGAACAAGGGTTTTCATCTTTGTCTTTTTCCTCGTAAATGTGTCCGCCCTTGATATAATTATAGGACATTGTCACGCGAAGGTAATACTAAGTCACACAAAAATATATATTTTGAATATTAGGGCATTTGCTAACTTTAATTATTAAATATATAGAACATAGTTACTATTCAAACATTCGACGCCTTAAATAGGCTTCAAGGGACCAAAAAATAATTTTCTTGAATTTACAGACGAACGTAAATAAAATGATTTTGGATTTTGCCTAAATGGTTAAAGACACGTAACAGGTACTCATTTCTAATGTAGACGTGTTCCTTAACAAGAAGCGACCCTTTCTCATTATGTGAATCCAAATTTTCCTTTGAAAAATCTAGTCAAAGGTGAACTTCATCGTGCGAATGTAATTCGCTAACTTAACCTTACGAACTCAACGTTGAGACTGACTGTAACAAATTAGGCTGGCGTTTCTTCAAAGAAAATCGGCATTTTAAATGCAAGAGGCTTTCGAATTTTATAGCACCCTTTTAGGAATGATATAATTCATCATCTTATATTCAAATAACAAATGATTCTACGGAAATTCTGAGTATATTTTTCTTTTAATAATAAAGTTGAGTGCATTGCGAAATGGGAAAAATTTTCAGTAGAAGTTTTTAGTTGAAAACTTATTACTCTTTTCCGAAATTTCATTAACAATTCTCGGTTTGTATTGACATATATTTATGTGTGAGTGTGCGAGTGCTCATCCGTGCCAGCTTACGTGCTTGCATGTGTGCGTGTGTGTGTGTGTGTGTGTGTGTGTGTATGTGTGTGTGCGTGCGTGTATGTACGTATGCATGTGCTTATGTGAATGTGTAAAGTTTAGTATATTATTACTTTTCCCTAAATCATTTCCACATGCGTTCAAAAAACTACGTATAACAAATGACGGTATTGCAATATTTCACAAATTAAATTTACACTCACTATTCGTACTCATTCTGAGTACTTTGTATTGTTAAAAAACAAGTCAATGACACAAAAACCGGCCAAGTGCGAACCGGACTCACGCACGAATGGTCCCATAATACGAAACAACATTAAACTTATAAGTTTGTATTTCTCCAATACACTTTGAAAAATAAAGTTGTTGTCACGGTCGGTAATGAATATATTCTATATGAGGTAAACTACATACCCTACCTTGTTCAAACCAATTTTCAATGAAAATTGGGTTGAACAAGGTAGGGTATGTATAAGTTTATTTTAAGTTCTACTACCTTTACTTTTTCAGAATTTTACACGTTAATTGAAAGGTTGGATAGGGGAGCACACTTTTTAAAGTTTTAGAAGCGCGTATCTCACCAAAAATTGATTTGATTGAAAAAGTAATTTTCCAACTTTTATACTATTTTATTACCTTTATAACGATACCCCACAAGCCTATGTGCATTGAATTTCTTTCATCTCTTAATTATATGTACGGAGTACCACCTGTAATATAATTTTTTTCATATTTTCATTATTTCATTGTATACACGTACTACCCAAATTTCATCTATTTAGTGCAAATAGCCTCTTAGTAATTGGTTGTAACATAGGGACATATGAACAAACAGATAGATAGATGGACAGACATATGAATTGAGTACCACCCCTAATATAATTTTTTTTATATTTTCATTATTTCATTGTATACCGGTACATGAAGACACGGACTACCCAAATTTCGTCTATTTAGTGTAAATAGTCTCTTAGTAATTGGTTGTGACATAGGGACATATGAACAAACAGATAGATAGATGGACAGACCGATGAATTGAGTACCACCCCTAATATTATATTTTTCATATTTTCATTATTTCATTGTATACCGGCGCATGAAGACACGTACTACCCAAATTTCATCTATTTAGTGAAAATAGTCTCTTAGTAATTGGTTGTGACATAGGGACATATCAACAAACAGATAGATAGATGGACAGACAGATGAATTTAAATGATTCATTTTTTTGCCCTTTGGCTATGGAAACCTTAAAAGTTACATCAACCTTGCTCATTAAACGACAGATAAATAATAAAGAAATACCTTTGAGTATATATGTTTCAATATTTACTTATTAAAGTTAGTTAGAAATTCCTAATAAACGTCTATAACTGAAACGATGCTAGAAGCAATGATTTTATTAATTACACGTTGGTTTAGAATAGACCCGTAGAATTTCAATGTTTTCTAGAAGAGAACATTTATTTAAAAAACTTGACTACTTGGGTCTAAAAGTTTAACATAGTAGTCAACTTGAAATTATTCAAACTATATCTTATAGTACTCAATGCTAGAGCGTATAATGTTATATTATTACACCCTCTTTCATTGGTCCTAAACCATTACCAACTTTTCAACTTCCACACGGACTTGCTCAGACGTTTGTTCGGATATGAAGGTATACTTATGTTTCTTTTTTCAAAGACATCGATAGAGATTTCAATTAAGTCAGTCAATATAGTTACACGGTAATATATATTTTTGGACACAATTAAATGAAACTACGTGATGTAGTATTATTTCTACTTTATTTAATTTCTTTACCGCGACCTAGGTTTGGTTGTATTACAACATCTTCAGGTGAGCTATTAGAAAAGATGTTGTAATACAACGAAACCTAGGTCGTGGTAAAGAAATTAAAGAAAGTAGAAATAATACTGTATCACATAGTTTCATTTAATTGTGAATAATGAATTTCTACAAAATTAACGCCAAATATATTCAATATACTTTGGACTTAATACTCTCCGTTCGCCGTGCGAGTAGTGCGGTGGTAGTCTGAACTAAAATGCCAGAAAGTAAATAAGTTATTAATTTATAATGTTAAACGGAACAAGTTCCACTACCTTCAATAATTAAATCAATATTAGCGTATTATATTTTTCATGGGCCGGCACAATTTATTTACCGTTTTTTCCTTGTTCCCCAAGCTTAAATGATGGTGAAACGTTATATAGCTTACCATTTGACGTAGCGTTTCCCTTTTATTATATTAATAGGGATAATTATAAATATATTAGCTTTCAATCAAAGATGTGTATTACTTGAATGCAAAATTTATGCATAGTAGGCAAAAGGGAAAACAGAATCTTTACAAATGATGCTACGAGGCGTTAAAATAATTGCATAACCTACAACTTCCGGTACCAAAAGGTGAACTTTCAGAAATTTAATACTAAATACCGTCAAAAATTTCATAAAATACAAAACTTACTCATCGTAGATGTTAAAATTGAATTTGAATAAAAATACAAAATCTACGCATCTGAAACCTTAGGCAGTAACTAAGCGATTACATAACGTTTTTTTGGTGAAATATCTACCATACAAAACATTTTCACGAGTATCTTAATTCCGAACTTTGAAGCTAAATTCTGTTTTACTGAATTTTTCATTACAATCCAAAATAAACTATTTCTTTTCAATTTTATTCCTTATGAAAGTTGTTCCATCAAAAAAGTTAACTTTGATATAAGGACGTCAATTACGTAACATTGTGTAGGGGCAACAGTTAACATCTATCGAGCGAGACATCCATCATGTCTGCATTTTCCCTAAATATAGAGTAGAGGGAGTTGTTTTAATCGAAAATCATAAAGATAACGAAGCGCGTATTAAGAAATATTTTCGGTTATGAATATTTAGTTCGCCTTTGAAACTATATAATCTCATTGATGTACAATTGTATTTGTTGGTTTTATATGAGAACCGATCTTACGAGAGAGAAATTATTTCAATCTATTTAATGTTATATTGACTTTGAATTGTTAGATTTATGGACGGTAAGAAAACCGCTTTTTCTCCCTTGTGGTTCCGTTAAATTCTAGTTTTTTTCCCCGTAACAGAAAATTAATGTTTTAAGTGTAAGAGTAATGTCAAACAGGTCGTTATTTAATCAGAATAAAGAATATCCGGCAATGGAGAGGAACTTTGCTGTAGGTGTGCAGCATTGTATTTTATTCATTACGCAAGCATTGAGGTTACTTTAAAATTTATAATATCTTTATTTTGATAATCTAGTCGACATGTACTCTATAATAACGTACTTATATTAAGAATAGATCAGTAATTATACAAATATTGAAGTTATTTTTCTTAAAGAGTAAGTTATTTTTAAAATTTACCAAATTTTTATGCAGATAATTCAATCGATATTTGTTCAACAGGTAAACATTTATACTAAGCACATGTCAGGCTTTATGCACATATTAAACTTATTTACACTCGTATTAAATGGCCGTCGCTATGGTGCATTGGATTGATCACAAGGCACACGGCCTTTGGTAGCGCGATGTACCGGTCGATTACCGGTCGCTCGTCTAATGGGGCTAAATTTTTCTTCTAGCCGATTGTAAAATATAGATTGCTCTCATAGCAATAAGTCGGTCATATGTATCAATTAGATTCGTTAAAGTAGAAAAACATGACTAAACAAACACTGAATACTCATTCGTGTGCAATTATTTGGTTAACTACGTCGATAGTTCAGTCTATTTATGATCGATAGAAAATTTATTACTTTTTATTTTTAGTGTCCCATATCGACTTTACTGAATATTTATTCACATGTAATCAATTGGTTTATTTTAAATATTTTCTTTTAATTTTAAACAAAATTATTTAAAAATTTACGAAATATTTTCGTTATTAATTCGCTCGATATATGCTCTGTGTATATTTTTCGTATACCATGGTAATTTCATGATATCGGATGCTCGCAACCAATTAGTCAGTGACTTGCAATAAATTGGTTGGAAAATATAAAGTGAATCAAGTGATATTATACACTATATTATAATATATTTTGAAGCTTTTTTGTATCAATTCAAAGTAGAAATTGTCTTCTTTTGTTCGATGTACTTTTATATTTCTTAAATGAGGGTGAATACCAAGGTACTAGGGGCGCTTTTAGGACTTTTTATACTTCCGTGATAAGTGAAATAACGAACAAATCAAGAAGGTCAAGAGAATGTGCAGATAAAATAAGGGAGTTAGTTAATTATTTTATGACATTTATTCAACCAGATAGATTCATTTAAGGTATTGTATAATAATGTGTTTGTTTTTCTGTTATAATGTTTTTCTACCAATATCAATTTAATTCAATACGCATTGGAAAAACTGTATTAATTTGCAGAAATTTTCTTAAAAGTATTTTATGAAAAAAAGATAATTTAAATAAATTCTTAGAACTTTAAAACTAAAAGCTAAATGCTAATGTGAATATTTTATATATTTATTTTCTATATCGAATAGTAAGTACGAAAATTATAATTGAGCTCAAATATATTAATAGCGATAACTGAACTCACATTTAAAAGGTATGAGAAGATCACAATAAAATTGCTTTCGGCAAAATACAAAAACCAAAACCACAATTGTATTTAATAATTTTTTAACCTGAATTGATTTTATATACTTTTTACGACACAAATGTACAAATTATTTAAAATGTCAAAAAAATCCAGTTAACTCTTGATAAGATACATCATAGTTCACATGGAAATAATTAGAGAAGATAATTAATTTTCTGAGAATTACAATAAAACTTTATGAGAGACAATAAAAATAAGCTACGAGTGAAGTTACATTTCTGTAGATACAATTACGTCTTATTTAATACTCGAGTGATGATTGAAAGGGTTATAATTTGATTCTAGTTAGTTTCCTTGTAATAAAATCTCTTGTAATATTGTGTGTGTTGTGTTTTGTTTGTGTCGTTTACGGAGAAATCTAAAAAAGTTCTTTTTTTCAAAATAGTTAAAAATTAGTGCATTTAATATAAATTATCCACCATTTTAAAATTATTAAAAAAAATAAACCTACTGTCCTTACATTTCTACATTAATTTCTTAAAAATATGCCTAAATAAGATTTGTGTAACCCATTCTAAAAGCTAGATGACATAAAGCTAAATAAATTATAAATCAATATTTTTATATTTACTAGTAAATGCTGGCTAATACCTCGAATGTTTACTAAAACTAACTTTCTGAATTCCAGCATAAACCACAATTTGCAAACTTAAACTTAGTCGTCCCCAATATTAAATGTAGCTAAACTAAAATGATGCTAATCCTCCGCAAGCCGCAGTGGAACCACAGCCAATTTAACCCCGAGTTAAATGGTCTTGTAGTACTGAAGTGCACGTGTGTTAAATATTATTATTGGTTATTATCGCAATTCATAATCTTAAATAAACTGTGTTAAGTTAATTTCAGCTTGTAATTAGTTGCTGAGCAATTTCAAAATCGACGTAAATATTTTAAAAATTTCTATATTTTATTATACACGACATAGCGATATAAAAGTTGAGATAAATATAACTTTTGATATTTTAATATTACGGAAAATTTTTAAATCAACGATAATTTCTACCCACAATGAACGATAATTTAAAAAAATACGCATTTTGTTAAACAGATTTCAGAGAAATTTAGAAAAAAATTATCATTTGCAATAAAAAGTAAAGAAAATTAAACAAAATTCCGAATAACATTGTTATGATTAGCATTAGTATTGCCATAAGAAATCCAATTTTTTTACTTTTACCATTTTCTCAGGATAATATCTAGCAAATATTTCGAAATGGAAAAATCACTCATTTTGTTAAACAGATTTCAGCGAAATTTAGAAAAAAATTATCATTTGCAATAAAAAGTAAAGAAAATTAAAGAAAATTCCGAATAACATTGTTATGATTAGCATTAGTAATGCCATAAGAAACCCTTTTTTTACTTTTACCTCTCTAATACCTTTTACCTCTCTTAATCTAGCAAATATTTCGAAATGGAAAAATCACGCATATTTATCGTTTACATGTGTTGTTGTTGTCGTGTCCACATGAGATGAAGAATATCTCATATGGAAAAATGGTCGCCCGAGCCTCGAAAGGTTGGACTTCTACCAGTCCCGCTTCGATGAGCGGCCGGGAATCCAACCCGGGTCCTCGCGGTGCGCGGTCATGCGCTCATTCCAACACACCACGGTGACGACTATCGTTTACACCAATAACAATACAAATTGAAACTGACAAGAAAACTTTTTTGTGCTTTAGATATTGTAGAAATATGTAAGTATAAAGTTGTAGTCGTACCGGGAGCCTTACATATACATATGTGTATATATATATATATATATATATATATATATATATAAATGCATATATATATATATATATACATATATATATTTATAAACCTTCTTTGTTTTACTATTATTCGGTGTTTTGATAGTTTTTTTCAAGTATTTTGGGTTTTGGTTTAGCTTTCCGCTTATTTTCATGTTCTGATTGGAATTTATAAGATGAACTACTAATTATTTTAGATTTTATCCGGTTTCTTCTAATTTAGTTTTGACTGAGATTTGGGGAAAAGTTTAAAATTTATATTTTTTTTTCACATATTGACGTATTTGGTGAACACTCAATGTTTGCTTCAATGAATTTTCCTTTGATTGAGATAGAAAATTGTATTTTATTTTTAGTTGGTACATAATTAGAATTTGTGCAGACTCGATTGTGAAGACTGGGCATCAACAGTAGATTTTGGATACTTAGATAGAATGCACGATGAAGATTCAGTTCTTGAATTTAAATTTATGGCTTCGGCTTCTTTTGATATTGCGATGTTTGCTTCAAATAAACGGTGGTAAGCAGTGGCTACTTTGGGAAACCATTTTTATATCTGTTCTGGCTGAAAACGAGTCATTTTTGGTCTCACCACTCATTTTAATATATGAATGAAAAACTTATGATGTTGTTGAAATAGCGGCAGCGCGGATAATACCTTCTGCCGTGTTTTCTAAGTAGTCGTCCGGATTTTATTTTGTAACTGCACTAGTTATAAAATTGGCATCAGTAAAAACATTCGGATTCTATAATCTTCTGACTGAAACTTTCAGCATCATATTTAATTCTCGCAGCTCTCTTTTAGGCGGAGGCAAATATAGATGTCATCTGGAATAATCTTATCGCCCTTACTAAATGACTCCTCAACAATTCCACACATTTCGTAGCGTTATAATTCGTCAAGACACTTTGAAATCTTCTATCTAATGGCTTCATTTTATGGTTGCTTTGTGGTGACAGAGTTGTTGCAATAATATTATTTTGCCAGTAAAAATCCACAGCTTTTCATTGAGCAGTATGAGGAATGATTATCTAGCACAAGAAGAATAGGGTCATTTTTAGTAGGCTTAGCATCTTTTAACCACTCAATGAAGAGATCTTTGCTAATAAAGCTTGAATCAGACGTTATCCCTATTAATCTAGTAGGTGCTTCATTCAGTAACTCAGCTTTCATATGTTTTCTGCCAAATATAAAAGCTCGTGGAACATAATATCCAGTCGCAGATACAGCTTTTAAAACAGTCACATTTGCGCCTCCCTCAGCGCTTGATGTCTTGTTGATAGCTTGTTTTACCTTGGTTGCAAGACTTTTAGGAGGCTTGTTAGGTACCATGTATACACCCATTTCATCCATATTGTATACACCGTGTCGAGAAAAGTTGCACCTCTTGAGAAGGTGGTGCCATATCTATTAAGGTTAGTCGAATATACAGTTTTTGCAATAAGTTTCTCAACGTAGCTACTGGCATTCCTAAAGATTTTGCCACATATATTTTGATTTTACCTTAGTCAAAGAGTTTGCGCGCTTCTTCAATAACAGAAAGTGTCCGTGATTGTCCATCACTATTTTTTTCGCGCCTTAATATTCCCACAATTTGTTAATATAAAATATTTAATAAAATTCCAAATCCTAAATATTAAAATAAGGTTTTGAAAGTTGGAGTGCCACCTTATACAACCATTCGGCACGTCATATTACATTCTTCACCTTCTTGCAGAAATCGATACGCTAGCGCCATCTCTTACGACAGGAGGAAATATTTTATTGTTAAGTTAAGGTAAAGTATTTTTTTATTGAAAATTACATATTGAAGATCTGAAAAAAATTTGAGCGGCACTAGCTTCTAATGAATAAAATTAGTTCAAAAGTTGGAGTAAATTTTGATCCAAATTGAATACTTTTTGCGAGCACCTACAGGTACAAACAGTCAACAAAACATAACTGAAGTTAGACGCGTAGGTCATACCAGAGAAAATCAATCGCCAATATGAATGTGTTATTTGAAGTAATGTAATATTTTTAAAGTCCCTTGCTAAGATGAAAAAATAATTATGTATCTTATTACGTTAGTCTACTCCATTACATATATTATTAGAAAGGTCGTTCGAAATATAGTTTAGGGTTTGTTTGCCAGTTTTCATTTTTAACCCGGTTTACAAATTGCTAGTTTTCATTGCTTTTAATTACCCCTTTCCCACTCCCATTTCTGAATAAATCTAGAGAAAATACCGAAAATAGGTTTGAAGAATATTTTAAAATTGTTTTATTTAAAGAAACTTGATTTTGAAACCATTAAAGAGAACTCTTATATATGCAAAATAATACAAATTAAAATTACCAGACAAAGAGTTTGCAGGTACCCTTAGTTATATTAAGATATTTTGCGACAATTTAAAAAAAATACCGAAAAGCATTTGCACTAGCAGTTTCAGCCGACGATATATAATATTTCTTATTGAACTATCATGATCTTATTGAGCATATACGGACATAACACGAGAATTTAAGAAATGGGTACACTTTGGTATTTAGTGAAATGATTATGGAACCCTAATTTATTCGTAGTCTAACAATCACATGATCGTCTGTTTACTATAGAATGAGTATTATGACCCTATTAACTAGATAATTATTATTTATTTAAATAGACTAAACCATTATAACAATAAAGGTCCAGATTTATCATGAATAATTTAATAATAAGATTGTTTTAAGCGTTTTCAAGTCAAAAATTTGTACCACATGCCGTTGAAAACACGGTTAGATAATTGATAATAAATAATTATTACCTAGAAATGCGGTTAAAATAAAATTCAATAAACGATCGCTTTTCATTTGGATTAAGTTATTAAATTATTATTAATTTATTGGCAGTATTATTATCAGATCGTTGAATTCGACGAAATTTTAAAATAAAACTTAATGATAAAATCGCTTCACAAATAATATCAGAAAACCGGTCACTTTTTACTTTTATACAAACACTTTATCTAGCATCTAACAAAACACATCTATTATATGTTTATCTTAAAATACAATTTATATTATAATATTATACGTTTGTATGCATGCGACATTTTTATGTGCACTGGCTCACACATTTTGTAGCAAAAAATAGGCTCTGACGATTGCTTATCAATTTGAGTAATCATATATATTAATACGCTAAGGTTTTAAGATGTTACTCTCCCTTTTTAGAAAAAACCTCACAACTAATCCACATAAATTATACATCATTTTATAGATAATTGCTTGCTCTACCGGCATCCACAACTAAAAAATTTATTATTGCTATTGTTTTTGCAAATTAATTAATTATTAAAATTATATACACAAAACAGCAATGCTGCCATCTAACGGCTCAACGTCAATATGATTGACGGTCGGTAAAATTTTTGTTTAATTTCAAATCCACTCACGTATAAATAAAGTGGCGCTTTAGCTCAATGCTTTTGAAACTTGCGCCTCTATATGTCAATTTTAGTAAAATATTTGTTTGATCTGTCATCTGAGCTTCATAATGGAATAAATAATAATGCGAAGACTTCGCACGGGTCACGCTAGTCTTACGTAATATATTAACTTTTTATTAATGATTTTCAACGTTTTGAGGTTTATACAATTAAGTATAACTTATTCAGCTACTGATTATATGAGTAATAATAACATAATGTTTCGTAGGAAACATTATTTGTTGGTCTTAGTCTTCGTCCACTTATGTTTCAAAGTAACTGTGTCCGAGCCAGATGTAACCGTACGAAGTAGTCACGTGAACGTAATATTATATCACTGGCAAATACTTGTTTAGAATATTAAGAATATATTTAAATTTGTTTATTAATTTTACATTATATATTTAAGCATTAATAAATAACATAAATATGTAAAAAACATATCTACTAAATAGAGTTAAGACGTTAATAAATCAGATATTGCTTATATTTAACTACTTGAAGCTACAGGTAAGTATCCATTTGAAATATAGGTACGTCCCTTAAGAAGAAGCGACCCTTTCTTATGCGAATTAAATTTTTTCTTCACGAAATCAAGTCAATGGTGAAACTTCGTCGCGCGAATGTAATTTTTAACGTAATCATTTAAACTCAATGCCGAGCCCGAATAAAATAAATTAGGTTGGCGTTTCTTCAAAGACGATCGGCATTTTGAATGCAATAAGCATCTGGACCTTCATGGAATTGTACATATATATATATATATATATATATATATATATATGTATATATGCATATATATATATATATTTATATATATATATATATATATAAACATATATATATATATATATATATATATATATATATACATATATGTACGTATACATATATGTATATTATTTCAGTCCTGAACTCACGACATTATAAATTTTTCGAAGAAAATAACAGTAACATGAATTGAAACATTTTTACCGACGTCTAAGTCATTCGGTCACATTAAAATTGTGCACTACTTGAAAAAAACAAAAGCTGAATAAGGATAACACAAAATTTATCCAAAGATAAAAAATTTTGATTTATTGGCAGGTCATAATAATCCATTTTCCGCCTTTAGTCACGAGTATATTCAATCTCCTAATGTCAAATCAATGCACAATTTTTTTGAATATTAAGTACAGAAATTACAAACCAGCACAAATATATTGACTACGAGATCTTTTTATATGTATCCAACATCCTAAGGGATGAAAGTACGACAGGAGATCCAATGGAAACAACACATTTGCTTGAAATCTTAATTGGTTATTTGTTAGCGCTCAAACCTAAATTGGTTATTATACATTTTTTATCACCAATTTCTATAAATTAACTAAAACTTTAACTAATTTATATTAAAATTAAACAAGATACTGTATAAGTCACAAAAATATAATACAAAATAAACTTACGTATTCTTTGAACATTTTCCTTTTTTTAAAGCTGACTGAAAATTTCTCACGACAAAATTGTATGAGGAATATTAATAAAAACAAACTACGTATGAAAGAATGTTTCTACAACCATTTAGATTTAATTTTTTATAGAATGTAATTGTTGTTTTTTTTAGGATAGTTAGATATATATATATATATATATATATATATATATATATATATATATATATATATTTATTTATTTATATATAGATTTAGAATTTATAATTGTTGTTTTGTAAATTGTTGTTTTTGTAAGTTGTAAATTATTAAAAAAAATTAAATTAGCTTGCCCTCAACATAAATATGTAGCCTGTTATGTTTTTCAAAGACGTAAAACAATGGTACATATCTTTCATACCTAACTACATGTCATAAGTTGGTCGACTATTACTTGTAAACTAGCAGAGCCTACTTGGTTCTGTCAATTTTTGTCTATTAATATCGTTATTTACACAATTATTGTAAATACGTTCCAGCTATTCAGAAATAATGGTTTAGTTGAAGGGGATGGGGCATGTAACTCTAACAAAAGTGATCATTCTGAAGCCTAATGCAGATGGCCTATCTGCAGTGGTCCAAAAGAAATTTTTTGGTAGGGAAAATCGTGATAAATCACTAAAAAAATATTTTGGTCTGGGAAAAACCAAAAGTTGAGAAGTTATGTTTTTATATACGTTCTTGAAATATCTTTACTCCAGTCACACGAATCAACTTTGTTCCAAAATTATGTAGCAATGTTAATTTTTGTCTGATTTAAAAAAAATGTGTATGTTTAAAAATGTCACTGTCGTAAAATTTGTAAAACTAGAGATTTCCTTATTATATTTAAAACTACCTTAGAATATGATGATAGTCTAGACAAAAAATTAAATCTCAATCGATCTTTCTGATACGTGCACGACTTAAAAACGCTCCGTCTGGCAGAGTCTTTTTACCTGAACACATTTTGTGTCTGTTAAGGCTAATACATTTTGATTTCTGAATCATGTAGGTAAACCTGAGTTGAATTAATGTTTTTTTAAAGAAACACACTTCGCTTTACTAAAATTGCGATCATGACAGAAATTGCACATTTGGTGACTTAGCAAAATGATGTTAATTTTTCAAAATTGTGCAATAGGTATATCTCTTCATATATATCTCTACCATATATTATCACCATATCCTAAGGTATTTTTTACGATAATACGCGAATCTCTTGTTGTGCAGACTTTACGTCAGTGACTTTTTTTATACCTATATATTTTTTGAAACAAGAAAAAAATTAACAAAAGGTTTCAAAAAAGAGTAAGAGCTAAACATTAATATAAAAGTCGTTCATAGCTTGCTTGCTATATAATTATATTATTATATAGGAAATTGCATGTGAATTAGTGGAATAGCTTCTAAATAAAGTGACCTGTGCGACCAGAGTAACGATTTTTCAAAAAGTAAAAAGTAGATCCTAATGACGAAACTATGGACTTTCGCGGAACTAATGTTTTATTTTCAATAACTTGTCACCATGTTCTGTACCTAAACATTTTTGGACTGCTGTGAATGGACTACTATTTTTAAAATACCTATTCAACTATAACCTACACAATAATATATGCGAAAAAAAATAATGACTACTTTACAGCTAAGGTCATAAAAACTTGTTTTAAATAATACTTCATAACTATGAAGACGTCATACATATATATAAGAATACAAACACAACACAAATATTCTGTAAGTAAGACTAAGACTGTGATATATAGGTGTACAGACATATGGACATAATCAGATTATAAGGGTTTCTAGTTTGCCTACCAAACCTAAGAAAATTGTTTTTGACACAAAGGCAAATAGGTGATTTCTTTGTAACTTTAATGTGATCACGTCTTCTTTTATTTTGTGGAACATGAACTGATCTTGGCAAGAATATGTCATTAGTGTGTATACATTTTGAACTTTTTTCATGTAAATTCCCTTAACGCTTTTTATTTATATTTGGAAATTAAATGAAATGAGTTTCAATAAAATTTAATTTTACACAAAAAGTAAAGCAAAAAGAAATTTATGTACTTAATTATGATTCTAATTTCCCACAGAACTGTTACCAATTCGTAAGCTCCGTGTTATTTTTTCGACAACACATGAATGAATGTGTATACTTTTAAAAAAATTGTTTTTAATTTGAATATTAAAAAACTAAATTGAAATTTATTTCATGTTTTTGTCAATGAAAGAAACTTTCTTCTTATTAACTAACTGTACTTTGTGGGGTCGCTTTAACAACTACTTAAATATTTGCTTCTTTAGTGAACTTTTAAGTTTGTTTCTTAACTTATCGTTGTGAAAACTTTCCTTTTAAAAGAATGAGATTATGTTTAAACAAACATTGGAGAAGTCATCTTAAAAGGGACTTGGGATACAGAAGCACGGTAGGATGTAGTACTCGGAGTAACCGGTTCATGCCACTCTCATCGACTTGTATATGTCCATTGTTATTGACATCATTCCTTACAGAGTCAAGTTCCACATGGTTAGTTTTTACATCGTTGTCGTCATTAGCTAAGTATTATACGAGGGATATTGGAAGAATCACATCAAAAATAAGCCACCTGTCGTGAAGGTGTTTTTGATGTGAAGTGTTATAATCATGTAGATATTTAAAAAGGTATTGCTTTGTTTATGGAACTCGAAAATCGACCCGTGTTTAGTAAGAACTTTGGTTTTGTGTTAGTTTCTCTAAATTTCTATATGAAGCTGAATTATGGACACTGAAAGTGATCCATTGCAAAAGATTCGGAGTCTTTGAAAAGTACTACTGAAAGAATATGCTCAACATCGATGTATCTAACATAGAACCAATGTTCCAATTCTGAAAGAACTTAGAATTAAAACAGTTTGACCACCATCTGTCTCCGTTAACTTCCTGAATACTTCGGATACATTGCGTGGAAACTTGTTGATCGCATTGAGAGACATGGTTCTAGAACAAAAACCGTGAGGGCAATGTTCTGGATACTAAACGGACCAGATTCGAAAGAAGTTTGACACTCCGTTAGCCGCCCAACAGAGTCGAGAATCGGAACTTTTAGCAGAATATTTTTGAAGAAAATATGTTATCAAATGGGAGTCACGATTCTCAGCTGAGGGGGACCGAACCATGAAAAATATTTACGTGCAAATATTGGATTCCAATTTTCATATAACATGACACTGGAAGTGGAGTCGCATTTTAACTCGGTAATTATAATTTTCTAACTAGATTGCGGATCCCTTGGAAGATTCATATATATTTCTAATTTAATGATCCCACATTAGAATTAATACTTTTTTTATATAAATCCATTTAAAAAATAATAAGTAAAGACAACGATAGAGGTTGTTTCTTACTTAAAATACTCAATAATTGTTGTGAATAGATATAATGCGCGAACTTATTCATAAAGCCAGGTTTTTCATAAATGTGTCGGTATTTAAACTTAGAGTCGAAAGTATATCAACACTGTAATAAAAATTATGTACTAGTTTACTTAATACGGTGCAAATTTATTTTGAACCAAAAGTTTATTTTCGTTGAAAGGTTCTTAAATCAAATTGAACTTCTGCGGTTTTACGTACCAGATATATCAGAATTTTAACTTCTTGAAACTTTGCCAAATAATTTAACGAATTAAGTAAATTTATATCTTAAATATTTATTGAGTCAGAACATAATATTTTGCAGAACAGAATATTACGCTTTTTCCTTAAACTATGATAAGCTCTCCGGTTGTTGTCATTTTTATATACAATGACAGGTAATTTCTTCTTTTTTTATTCGAAAGCTTTGTTCCTAAGTCTTTCAGGGAGACCGTCTTAACTCTTGGTATTTCTGATAGAACATATATGTTATTATTCTGTTCCGCTTTGTCTTTCACTATGAAAATCTTAATATTCAGGTATGGTATTTTCATCTCCGTTCTTTAATTTTTTAATTTCATCATTTAGTATTTTTGTCTAAATTAAAACTTTTTTAGATAATCTCCTTTCATATAATAATGTGATCCATTCACTGAGTTCCTCTTTTTATGAATTTTTATTTTCCTGCTTAGAATCTTCTAAAATATTTCCTAAAATACTTGTCGGAAAAATGTTATTCTTTTCATAAAAATACAACTTTGCTATTTATTTTTTATTTTTCAGTACGTTTTTACGCTAATGGTGAAGCCTTTTTCAAATTTTTTTCCAATTTCACTTGACTATTTTTTCCATCTACTTTTGCAAAATTTCACATTGCAGCAACAAAATATAGAAATTCTAAACTTATCTCAACTTTTACGCTATGTCAAATTTATTAAAATTAAGGATATATTAAAATGTATATGTCGATTTTGACAAATTAAACTTATTTAAATTCAAACAAAGCATGTATTTATTTTTTATTAAATTGATATTGTTTATCTAATATTTAATTAAAATATCACAATTACCAACAATTATATTTTACAGACGAATCCCACAATACTATGAGCCAGTTTAACTTGGGACGAAAGTAGATGCGGCCATTTTCGCCTCGGCTTGCGGAGGATTAGAATTATTTTAGTCTTACTACTTCTAGCTACAAGCTTAAGCTTGCGAATTTCGGTTTAAACTGGTATTTATAAAGTCAATTTTAGGAAAGCATATGAAGGGTTAGGTAGCGTTTACTAGTAAACTTTCGAGTTTTTATTCATAGTTGCAACTCAAAAATAATTGGTTATGGATTTTTATTTTCTCATATTTCACCTTATCTGCCTTTTAGTAGTGAGTTAGCTAGTAAAGTTATGTAGGAAAATTGTTGAAAAGATTTAAAAATGTAAAAAGGCAAATTATTGTTTATTTCAGCAATTTTAAAACTTTGGGTAATTTATAACAATTCTATTATTATTAAAATATTTTGGAATAAAGCTTTTTCCAATTTCACAAACGAGCGACAGATTTTAGTAAATGAAATTTATTACTTGTTTTTTTTGTTGTTTTGTTTTGTTCTTAAATATTTTATGTGGCTGTTTTAAAAAAAGTTATTTAATAATTTAATTTATTTTTAAAATTACATACCAAAAAGTACATAATGACCAATTCAAGTTTAAGTATAAATTTTACGAAGATTACTTATTTCGATTTAAAATTTCTGCATTGTTGGTCCTCTTACCCGTTTATCCACATATTCTTAGGTGTAGTACACACCCAAGAACCTATAGTGATGATATATTTGAATTCACTTATAATTTTCATACGTACTATTCGACGTAGAAAATCCATAGATAAAATAACATTGTAACAGAGTGAATTCTGTACATGAAAAGTATTTTATAAAGAGCGAATGATTTAGCGTGAAGAACGATGATAGAAACCAGAAAAATTGTTTTTAGTATTTTTGTCTCTTTATCTGTCTGTATGTTAATATGTTCATCAATCACGCGAAATCTACTGGACGGATTTTGATGAAATTTGATATGGTAATAGTTAATGCCCATAAATAATAATAGTTAATACTTAGTTACAAAAAAAATTATAAAGGCTTTTTTATTTCGAATTTTAGGCGGACGAAATCGTGGACAAAGCTAGAATAATAAATGAAAAATTTAATTTTGAAGGGCTAATTTCTTTTCTTTCTAGGTATTAATTTAAATAGTCTTTCTTTTATTTATGTAACCGCTATTATGTTTTTGACTGTAGAGTTACTTTATAGAAGGTTTCTGCAAATAAATGAACATAGTTCATTCCTTTTATATATATAGAATGAAATGGATATTTAAAGAAAATATTATTTACAATATTATATCATAATTTCATTAGGACGAGGTAGCCTTACTAAAGTACCGGTCGTCAAAACAAATATTTATATGTGTATATATATATATATATATATATACACACACACATATATATATATATAAATGTGTGTGTCTCTGTGCATGCTTGCATGCGTGCATGTATGCGTACGTGCGTGCGCACGCGTGTGTGTAACATGTGTCTAACTGTGTGTCTAAGGTATATCGTGATGCCAATTATTACGAATCAGCATTTTATTAAATTTTGTATGGAAACAAACAGAAATTATTTGTTCATTCGTTCATGAGCTTGGGGTGTTTAGGTTCATTTGAAAATTGTAAATTGACATCAAATAAAACAAAAGATTTTCCACTCAGAGCCCATATATGTACTAAATTCTTTCGTTTGCTGAAAAACTGTTTAAAATATATTAAACAGTATCAGCTGATTCATTTCAAGTTTTCTCATGAAATAAACCAATTGATTGCAAATGAATGAATATTTCGTAAAATCAACTTGAGATTCAAAAAATAAAAAGTAATATAGTATTATAGAAAATATCAGCTTAATTATTAACATAACATCTTCTTCAATTATAGGATTAATTTCCTTAAAGTTTACAAATAGAAAACATCTAGAATTCTTACATTATAACCGTCTAATAAAAAAAAATTGTTGCACACTTGCAGCAAATGTAGTTCTGTACCTTTTTCTAGTAAAATTTTTAGATTTTTTAAGTAAAATGTTATTTAATCAAACTTTTTCATTACTATAACATTGAGAGAAAAGGACATGTTAATTTTTACAAAGCTATAAATAGAACAAAACAGCTCATTTGTTTTCCTATCAATCCAATAATTAAAAACCAACGTAACATGATAAAGCTTCCAATATTTTCTCTCTTATTAAATCATCTTAGTAAAAGAACTCACAAATGGAACAGTATTTAAGTCAAATTACAAAGTTTCAAAGCTAAGTACTTATGAGTGAGGAAAGCTTTTAAATAAATGCTCCCTTATTCCTATTCTTTTCTCTTGAACTATCTGGCATTTAAGGAAAAAACGACGATGAAGGATGGCTCGCTTAGTAAATTTAACTACTGCGATTACACAATGTTACATCTTTGAAAACCATGTATCAAAATTTATTGTTTTTGGGGAACAGCCTTTTGCAGACAATAAAATTGAAAGGGGTTGTTATTATTTTGAATTAAAAGAAGAAATATCGTATATATATATATATATATATATATATATATATATATATATATATATATATATATATATATATATATATATACATATAATTAAGCTTGGAATATAGAATGTTCAGAAGTTAGGACAAAACCTTAAGGGTATTTTGATCGGTAGTTAATTCACCATACAAACGTTGTAAAATATACTAACTGTTATTGTTTTTACATGCGTAGATTTTTGGATTTTACTCTGTAAGAATCTATTTTCATATATAGCGCCCGGTATGAAGTTGTATGAGGAGTAAATTCAGAAATTCAGAGCATTAAAAAAGTGTAACCGTTAATAAGTTAGAATGTAGAAAACTATTCTCGAAAATTATTTCACCTATATTTACTGTTATATTAATTTTTAAAAGAAACGCATTTTAGTCCAAACTACTAACGCATTTTAGTCCAAACTACTAACCAAGTAAATGTTAATAGGTATAATACCTTCAAAAATACTTACCTACGAACTATATAATTATACTAATTGATATCTATACCTATTCCTTTATGATATAACATAAGTTTATTTACAACGAGCGAAGCTGTGGGGAAAACTTAGTTGTACGTAATTTTTGAATGTGCAAGTTCGTTTCAAGGCCGAAAAATGAGAAATAATTAAGGACCAACGAAAGGTAGTATAAACTCACGAAATAAGATATTTAGCACTATATACTTTCAATTTAGAAATCCATAATACAGTTTGGATAATTTCAACTTGCACAAAAAATTAAACTTCAAGAACCAATTAGTCAAGTTATTTAACTAAACATTCTGTAACTTTTATGGATGTACACTAAACGACCGTGTAATTGACAAATTTATTTATTCCTCCTATTGTGGTTTAGCGATAGAAAAAAATTTAAATAACGGTAGTAAGGAAATATCAATATTTAAATATTGGCTATTTAATAAGCAATGTTGATGTACTTCATTATATTTATATTTATATATATATATATATATATATATATATATATATGTACATATATATATGATTAAATATAAATGTGTGTGTGTGTGTGTGTATGCATATACACCATATTCCATCATTTCATTATCCCATTTTTCATTTCGCCACCTTATCATCGGATCATTATCGTTTTTATAAGGGACTTCGCTAGTATATTTTTTCAAACA
Organism: Druceiella hillmani; assembly: GCA_039881145.1. Taxonomy (NCBI): domain Eukaryota; kingdom Metazoa; phylum Arthropoda; class Insecta; order Lepidoptera; family Hepialidae; genus Druceiella; species Druceiella hillmani. The sequence goes on along the minus strand of JAYKKI010000028.1, from coordinate 1,077,883 downwards.
AAGTAGTATGTATTGTTAAAGTATATTAAAGTTATTAAAGTATATATGTATTGATAACACATGAAATTCCATAATCAGTCCAAGCTTTCAATAAACGAAACTACGTAAGCAAACTATAGATTTTACGGAACTTTATTTCCGTACGAAAAAAAATTTGAGTTACTCTCAAGTCGCGCCTAAAGAGGTTTTACTTCAAGGACCATCAAACTGAGAGTATTTGATAAAATGCCACATAACAATAATAAATTTTCAAAGAAAAGCTTTTTCTTAAAATTCACACTAATTTCCATTCAATTAACTTAATTTTCAGAAGAAAAACATATGCAAAAATTCCATGAACTCTTCTGTCATTAAACTCTAAAATGACTAATGATTAATTCCAATTCCATAACATTCCAATGGATCTTAGAGATTGGCAAGCCAGTTGCATGTAAAATGCTGATCTTCTTTGAGAAACGCCACCCTGATTTGTTACGAGTCAGTGTTGATCAGTTTCAGAGTTGAGTCTGAAAAATTAAGTTACCGGGATACATTCGCACCATGAAATTAAATTTTCACTCTATTTTGAAAAAGAAAAATTTAATTTGAATAATGGGAAAGGCTCGCTTCTTGTTAAGGAATATGTCTGTAATAGATGAATAATTGTTGGAGTTAGAACGAAGTTTCAATTGGAAATCGTTTTAATTTTAGCCATACGCGTCAAACACATATAAGTACTCATTATTTGTAACTGCAGTACAAAAAGGGTAGTAATATTAACGTCAGTTGGAATAGATTATCATCTAATTATAGTTATAGCAAAAAATCCTATAAATGTGTTTGATTCTATGATTCTTGAGGTCATCGAAAGAGGGTTAGACGTCTTTGATCGGTTTTTTATCAATATTTATGAAAGATCACGCGCTCTCTTGATGATACCGCAGACGTCATTACATCTCACGTGGCACAAAATTGTTTATTGTTGCTACCCCATACCAGCTTTGTACAGGTAAAAAGTATCCATGTACTGCATTTTATTTTAATCACCTATTTATATAATAGTTATTTCGGTTTAAAGGCGACTGGCCAAAATTAATCTGGTATTACATAAATAGAATATCGTTTTTGAAAAGCTGATATTTTTAGAATATAAAAAAAACATTCGGCGGTTGATAATCAGGAAGAAACAAAAGTATATTAAAATTTGTAACTTTAATACGTAATAAAACAAGGATATTCGTAAACGCGCACAGTACATTATATTTTTGATATATTAGGAATTATTACTTACGATTGCTATTCCTAAAACGCAGTTTGAAAACTCACACGAAACCAAGCCAAACGAGTAGGAATAAATAATATCCCAAACGCACACGTGATATCATCGAGGTTACCCTTCAAGAAAAACTGCATTTTGAAAATCATGCTTTTCAAGAAATTGTAGATTAGATCTGGAAGTATCCTGCATCTGATCTTTTATTGGAATAAATATATTTATAGCCCTTTTCTAATTCTACTTGACTTTTTAGACGATCTTGTCGGCTTCCGAGTTTAATGGTTTAGAATGTCACATTTATTAGAGAACACAACGACAAACAGTCAAAATTTTGTTTAATCCCGCTGTTCAAAAGAACTCCGTGAAAATAATATTTACAAATCATGAAGAAGAATAATAAAAATTTTCAAAATAAAACGCATGATTTAAGGAACTTATTTTTTATTTTCTTTATTTAAAAGCGTTACTTTTATTGCCACACCTCTTCGGCTCAATACTATATAGACGTTTGCTGATCTACTTTCTAAAATTTATTCTCAAGCGCCTACAGTCCAATCTTTTAACGCAAAAGTCTTAAAATAAGCAATTTCTAATAATTATACAAATATGTTTGGGAACTTCTTTAGAGTGTATTCGTTTTTAAATTTTATTATGATGTGGCTTAAATGGTTTAGTATATTTGACTGAGTAATAATTTTCTAATTAATGGAGTTTTAACAAATACTCTGTAATAAAAAACTATGAAGTGAATATCGAGTCATGCATAAATTAGGGCCCCGTAATCGTTTCACAAAATATCAAATTATATATATCTTGAAGATATTTGTGCTTCCTCATATGTGTCTATGAAAGTCTATGGTAGACGAATAAGGATTCAAATATCATAGTTGGAATTGCTATTGTGATTACTTTTGAATCATTTTTAATTTAAATCTAGCGGAATATAGTTTAATCACTGATATTTATTTATTTTAAATGCAACAGATAGATCAGGTCTTCAGCCATTTGCTTATTTCTGCGTAATTAACAGTACGGTTTTATAAGTTCAAAGCCATACTGGATATATTAAAAAAAAATCATTCAAATGTAATCTCCAAATATATTTTCAAATTTTATTCCAAAGTTTAACATAGTTTCTTTGCAAAATTAGGGAGATATTTCGTAAATATTTAGTATATTTTGTAAATCGTAGTATATTTTTTTCCTATAATTACGTATGTATTACATGTATGAGTATACACTGAGTAGAATTTTTTGAAAGATTGTAATGCACACGGGCTACACGCCAATAAGACACGCTGTAGTGATATACCATTACAATGCATCTTCTTTCGCATCGTTGCCACATATTTCGAGTTTGTTATATATTCGAGGCATTCATAGCATCTTAGTGAGAGAGTCGAACAATATTAACAAATATGCTGGGATATGGTTATATCCCAACATATTGCAGCCTGTATAAAACATAGCCCATATGTTTCAAAAGGTTCTACTACTCTAACCATTAATGAAGTAATTAGACAAGCCATCAAATAGCTGGTGACCATCATTTGAAACTCTATTTTGTTATAGACTACCTTTAAGTCGGTTGACTTATCTATATGACTTGTCTATAAGAAAATAGAGCTACAATTGATGGTCACCAGCTATTTGAGGGCTTGTCTAATTACTTTATTAATGGTTAGAGTAACAAGTTCAAGAACGTCTTACTTTCCAAAATAAGTTAATTATCAGTTAACTAAACAAAAATTTTACATACAAATCCATGATTGGTAACGAAGATTACGCCAAAAAGTTGTGGTATGAAAATTGTAAGTGACTTTTTCTCGAGTGACAACCTATTAATCGGGGAGATTTGTATTAATTTGGGAAGATTGGCTGCATCATTACGGAGGCATTTTTACTTGGTTTAGTTTTATATAAGGCTGCCTAGCATAAGTTATAAAGAATATATTGTTGAAATCTTGATTGACCCGAAGAACTATCGACCACCAAAAACGTCGTGTTCTTAATATATATATATATATATATATATATATATATATATATATATATATATATATATATATATATATATCAGGATCGGAGAACCCTCTATTTTTTCATCGCACGTGATATTATGAAAATATTTAATAATTCAGGTCATTAATTTACTCTTTCCTCCAAAGATTTTTTTCGTTTGTTTTCATATCATGAAGTGTATTAATAACTTCGGACTTACCTTGATAACTGTTTTCCTTGGGAAAAATAAAAAATCCTCATAATGAAAACTATTAGAGAATGACATTTTTTCGTTGCATTTATTCAGAGATGAACTGATCTATTCCATTTTTGTCAATTTGATAGAAATAAAAAAGAATTGGTGTAAAGAAGCTAATGGAGTGTTCAAAACTATTAAAAGTGCCATTCAGATTTTAATAATTAAATTACTGTTTATAATGATAACTGGTTTTACTATTACAATGCTCCAATGAAGTCGCAGACCAAATTGTTCCAAAATAAGAATGCGTCTACTTTGGTGAAAAAAAAAGGTTTGTAAAAGAATTAATGATTGTTTTTTTTTTACTAAGGTATTTCAGGCATTGGTATTCTAGACCCAAAAATATATAGAGATGCTTAGTATTCCAAAGTCATGTCCCTAATTGCCCTCGAGTCGTGGAAGCATTCAAATGCAAACGTCCAAAATCAATAGTATTCAATAAAGTCATTTCGTCACTAACACCAGAATAAAGCACCGGCACATAAGGCGGGAAAAACTATGGACTATTTAAAGGAAATAAAAATCATATTATTGGAGCATGCTCCATTTAGTTTGGAGTTAAGCTCTTTACGATTTTGCATATTTTTCCATATGTCAAAACTTTTAAAAGGCTGACGTTTCTCGAGTGATACCAAGTTAATTAGAGGTATTTGAGAAAGTTTATTATAACACTTCGGAGAGATTTTGGGAAGGTTTTTTTTTATTTGGTTTAAACATATGTAAGACTATCCAATATGCATGAAAAATTTAATAGTAAGAATATTCGAAAAAGTTTATGAAGCCACCTCCGTGTGGCCAAATATTATAATTTCTTGACCGAATCCCAAATTTGAATTTTTTCACAGGGAGAATATTTCTGAGTTTCCAAGCAAGTCACTCGCTTATATAAATACAAAATTTCTCCTACTTTATATATGTATGCACACCTAGAACCAAATGTACATCTATAACCATATGTTGCATGCTAGCAATAAAAACATATTATGTAGTGTAAAACTTATAAAATTATTTTATGATACGCACTACCGCACATTACAACATCATTTTTATATATGAATATTTTATTTCTAAACTATAAGTACCAAAATATAAAGAAATTCATAACCTTTTATATACATCTTATAAAATCATTCTGTGATACGCACTACCGCACATATAATTATTATATAGGAATATTATATTTCTAAAATCATAACTTATATACTAAAGATAAAACCATAAACTTTAGTTAACAAGTTATAAAATTATTCTACAATACGTACTAACGCACATTGGGATATTGTTGTTAAACCTTAACATTTCACCTCTACAACCACGCATTGTGTATTAAGTCTATACAAACTCCTTAAAAGCCTGTCCAGTAGAAATCAGGCTACGATTCGTACATGTTCACATGTACATAAGTATTTAAGGATACGTATTATTACTTTCAAAGTATCCACAAATATATCGCCCGCTATATTTTTTATAAGCATAAAAATATCGTGCATATATTGAACACAGTAAAACCTAAGATAGTGGGTATAATTTTTCTGTAATATTTTAGTCAGATTCTTGCAATCCTCTTTTTTTATTATTTGTGGTTCGGTACTTTCGGAGGTAAGGGTAGGAAACCACATTTTTGGTGAATATTGAGAAAAATATTTTTAAGTGGCTTGTAATTAGCTCAATCAAGTGGCTTGTTCTTTAGCTAGTACATATAAATATTGAATATATTTGGCGTTAAATTTGTAGAAATTCATTATTGACAATTAAATGAAACTACGTGTTGCAGTATTATTTCTACTTTCTTTAAGTTTTTTACCACGATCTAGGTTTCGTTGTATTACAACATCTTCAGGTGGGCTATTAGCAAATAGTATATATAAAACTAAAAAAATGAGTATTTTATTTAACCCTCTATAATTGCCACGTAAATTCTTAGGTTATTAGTACTCTAAAAACTGGGTTAATATTATTTATTTTTCTGCAAAATTTGCTAGGACAAGCTATTTCTGGGAAAATTGTTTTCCGTTCCGCAAGGAACCCTAAAAATGACAAACTGTTTTAACAAATGCTGCAATAATTTTGTAAGTTTTATTTAAACAAATTGCTGGCAATACATAATATAAATTTTAAGATGCTGAAATCACATTAAACGGCCTTTCTTTATCTAATTGAATCTTCATGATGGTTAATAATTAACGCATATTATTTTCTTAATTACAAAATATAATTATTTTGAAGTGGAGTTCATGCAACACGCGCTGATAAATTAAATGATGTTATTACTTTTGACCATAGACTCGATATTATTATGATAGCAATAACCAATTATAAATTAAAAATAAAATCTTTTAAAATTTTCAAATATGTAGCCTTTATATCTAATTTTCTATTTTATAAAAATATGCACAACGCTACTTAATATATATGTAGTGTTGTGCATGTGCATAGAACCATATTGATCCGTAATATCCATAAACCCATTAAACAAATTATGAAATTATATCAATACTTTTGAAATAGATTGGAACAGAACATGTGAAATGAAATTATCAGTTGTTTATCACAAAAATGACTAATTAAGACTTTGTGGTGATAATATTTACCTTTAATTAAATATTTGAAGAACTTTCTGTGCAATGAAACTTAATTATATTTAAAGTTATAAAAATTAGTTGACCCAATTATTAAACGCTTATATGAACCTAATCAAGATTTAATTAAATGAATCTGCAGATAGATGATGGCGGTTTAGAAGATAAATGATACACTGTTCGCTTTGTGCAAAAATATTTCTCAAAAAAAATTAATTTCATTTGAAATATTTATTTAGGAATATTCTAGATAAAAATAGATATAATGAAAATTTATACATTTGACTAAGTTTTTCATTGTTTATTATTAGAATTTTCAATTTCTTCAAAAATATCTAGTTTAAAAATGCAAATTTAATTTACAACTTTTCCCTCCGCTTGCTAACATTTTGGAAGATATTGATAGATTGGAGTTTTGCATGATTTTATTTTAAATTTGTTATATGTCTGATCAAGTCTTAGAAAAACTTTATAAACATCATATAATAGAACATTTTAAAAATTAGAGTTATTAAATTAAGAGTACTAAATTATAGTTGCTCTTGAAGATTAAAATTAACAATTTATCTTCAGTGCTGTCGATACGATAATATTTACTTCATTTCGTTCGAAACTGTTTTCATATTTTTCGACCTAATTCTAGAGAGCAGACCATTGAGGAGATTAACTAGTAAATTTTTAAGAAATATCGTTTCTGTGACCTGAATTATTGCGACCCTACATATAATCAAAGTTTAAACCATGAAGTAAATATTGATAGAATTTCTGCTCAAATATATTTTTAAAACACAAATACTTTCGCTGTTTCAAAAATGTTGTTTAGTTGAAATTATGCTATGAGAAAGAAAAAGGACTTCAAAGAGGGTAACCTTGATCTAACAAAGGGTCTTAAAATAGTATATGCAAAAAGGAAAATTTTAAGTATAAACAAAGCAAGTAGAAAATCTTCTCTTGTCCTGGTATTGCCGCTATTTTCTTCAGAGAAACAATGTAATATATTTGATGGCCAAAATTTAAATTTCATGGGAAATGATATTAATATTGTATCAATTTTTATATGTCAAGTGAAGGAAAACTTTCAAACTCAACAATTAACTAAATTAAATTTAAACTCATTCAATTATTTATGACCGGGAACTTAAGAGCTTACATCCATTCGCTTTATCGCCATGAATAAAGGGAATGTATTTTATATTGAACTTAATTTCACTTCAAAGAAAGCTCAAAATTTCATTGAGGCAATATTGCTTACTGAAAATAATAGCGTATCATTCCATAAAATTAATTTCCTCCTTAATAATGAAGATTTTAGTATACAAAGAAACTTTTAGAAATTATCGAAATTTATCCTGCACGTAATACTTCAAGTAATCCATTTGAAGAAATGTTTTAAAATATAGAATACTTCCCTCGATATATCTGGTAGGGTATATAAAAAGCATTGCGTTCGATCTTCTGTTCCGTTAGCATATTAGATTCGGCATTTAAGATTCAACGAGGGATGTAAACAGAATGTGGAAATTTTACGAATAGAATGAAAAGTTGCTTCATGAAATTTATTTAAGGTTAAAAGGAAGCGAAACAACAAACAAACCCGTGAAAGTATGGTATCTTATAAACAGCAAACATTGGTTCAAAAAAAACAAAAAAAAGAAATTTTGATCCATTTGATAATTCTAATCCTGAACAACGAAACGATAACTCTAATCATATAATAGATTTAGAATAAATAAAATTCTTTATTTCATGATATTCTATGTTAAGATTGCGTTACCTAGCAAAGTTCAGGTTCTTTTAGGGCAACGGAAAAATAACTTCTTGCTTGGGGAAGAAGGAAAACGTTATGTTTCACTACCACGTACGTTAACACTGGTGAATTGAGATGGCTGTTGTGATACAATTCACGTATCGATATATGTTTTATTTAATCGACATAAATTAACAAGGTATCAAATAGACATATTTTAATGTATATACTAACTTTATAAAATACATCGTAAATTATTTTAATTTTCTTATCTTCCAATTATTCAAAGCATTTTATTTACTTTTAAAAGACCCTCACTTTTAAAAAGAATAATTAATTAATATTAATGAAATAATTCTTGTACAGCAATAAATCCAATAATTTTGCGCCCGCTCTTAGACTCCTATGATCACTAACTAGATAAGCATTTAAATAACTTCGCAGTACGTTTTTCGATTATCTGTCAAGAGATATTATATAAGAAAATTCCTTCAATTCACGTGCGTTAATGTGACCTTTGTGAATGTGAACTTTTTGTACGTCAATGTGAGGAAAATTGAATTAGTTTTGTGGGAAATATTTTTATGGCTTATTATTTGTAATAAGTTTTTTAAAATAACATGAATATTTTAATTTAATAATCATCTGCGGGGTTGGTTTGTCACATAAACTTTGACATTTGAATAATATAGTACTATCTATAATAAAGTTTTTACTCTTAAGAAAATTACTTTCATTTGTTTACGTCAGTAAAAATGGTATCGTTACGTAAAAAGAAATATCACTAACATATACATATTATACATCTGTTCATCTTCATAATATTTCTGCTGCATGTCTGTTACAGGTGTTTTGCTCAGAAACTATTTTGCATTGAAAATTGAAATTTGTCACGGCCATAAATCATATTAATTTCTATTTGTTTCATTTAAAACTCAAAAATATTTGTACAAAAATTTAAGGGGTAAGTAAAAAAACAACACGTAGAGTTTTGTTACAGAGCATGCGTCTAAAAAGTAAAGTAGAATCACGCGGTTCCTTAGAACGTGATAGCTTTAGTCACCGTGACTTGGTTGAGAATGGACCGATCTTTGAGTCAGTCAGAGCGTTTGCGAAGAGCGCAATAGAAAAGATGGCGCTACTGAATTGCTCATTGAGAAGGGACAGACTCTAACCCTGTTGGGTGGAAGCGTTAGATGGTAGTAACGGGACACTATTAGGGGACCTACGAAGGTCCCCTTTTCTTATGAGGGGGGTTGTTACGGGTCCCTGGAGGGGCCCTGAGACTACCCGGGTGGTTATGGCGGGAATAGTCCCTTTTTTATATTTTATATCATGTCAAAGTGAAAATGCCTATTAATTTTTCAGAAACCGTCTGACTCACATTTTTTAAATTTGGCATAAATTATATCAACTCGCATATAACTCAGTAATAAACACATAAAAACATTCATTTGAAATTTTATGGAGAAAAATATTATTTTATGGAGAAAAATGGTATTTTCAATTCCGATGTTTTTGGGGGGAAACTAATTGAATAAGCTGAGTATAGCAATGAAACAACTAGTTTTTTCAGAATTTTACATTAGACACTTTTATGTTAGATATTTTTAAAAACAAAGAATATGTAAGTAAAATATTTTCAAAAGCATTAAAAATCCAAAACATCTCTCAGAATCAGGTGTGACTAAATACTGCATTAAAATTTAGTTAACTCCTTTATTTGAATGTTTAAATATCTTACGGAGATGAATCGTGGAATATGTAAAACATTTCATGCAATGATTTATAAGGAATGTTTTGGGATATTCGAGAAATAAGATAAATGTGTGAATAGAAGAGTAGAGGTTCACATACAAACTTAGGTACGTATTATGTAAAAGTGTAAATATTTATACATAGGCACTTGATAATTTAGGATATGTTATGAATAATAATTATTTTATATTAATTATTATAGGGAAATATTACACCAGTTTTATGTCTTTTTGACATTCTTTGGCTTTTAAGGCTCGTATTTTCCAAGAGAGGAATTCGTATCCAGAGATGGCGTCACGTATTTTATTTTAGATTTTAGATTTTTACAAAATATTATTAAGTATTCTATGATGAAATCTAATTTTGCAATAAAATATACATTAGTAAACATAGATTAAAAATAAGTCGTGTCTATTTAAATTTTTGCCATTATAAATCGATATTGGTTATTCACAAACCAAATATTTTGAAGCCCAATTTTTAATAAGAAATGTACCTTCGTCGTTAATAAAATATATTGGTTCTTTTTATATTGGACTTTACTTTGGCAACACATAAACATTTAGTATCCTGGTGCTATAATTTAATACATTAAAAGGTATCCATATATTGCACTTCACCTTATGGGAATCTGGAGTATATTCTGACTGACAGCGCAAAATATCAGCAATTTATTGTTGTTGTTGATGGAGGTTTCAGAACCCTACGATGACTTCAAGACAACTTATCATAGTGATCACGTTAACAGACCACAGAATGTGTGCGTGTATATACATATATATATATATATATATATATATATGTATATATATACATATATATATATATATATATATATATATATATATGTATATATATACATATATATATATATATATATATATATATATATATGTATATATATATACTGACTGTATTAAAATTATGTAAGATTAGTGAATGCTTCAAATATCTAGTGTCATTGTTGTAATTGTTCTTCATGAGAATATTTGATACTTAATTACATAAAAATAATAGTCATATTTGGGTCTTTGAGTCAGGTTAGTACTCGATTGATTGATAGCAGTGTTTGGCCGTTTAAGATGGTATAGCTTAGTATAGATATTTGGTGTTTAACCGGATATTAATTATTTAAAGTTTTGGAGTTGGAAAAATACTTGTTGGATATATTTTGTCATCTATTACGATTTGAACACACAAAATAAACACCGTTTTTTTATAGATAGTGTAAGACGTTCGGAATAAAAGCAGTCGTATTTCAAATAATTAGTCTTTTAAAGAAATAATTAGTTTTCTAATAATTGAATATTAATCGATGTTAAATGCTATTTATAAACCTTGACGTGTTAAATAAATGCTTTCGGTGACAACAATTATTTCAAAAAATATTCTTAATGTCCCCTGGATTTCATATCTGCCACAAATATAATTAATATGGTCAAGAATATGAAAAATTACAATTTTAGCACACAAATCAATTCAGTCAATTCCGTATGTGAATTGTTAAAAATAATATGATGACCTTTAAAAAAGTTATTAATTAAATGATATATGAATAATATACGTTAATGATATAGGTGAGTGGTTGATCTCATTTCACTTATATAAGTAAAAGTTTTCAGAGTCATAAAATGAAAAAAGAAGGTAACCTATGCTATAAGTATTTAGAAAACATGCTTTTTTTGTTCCTCAATTCACTCATTTCAAATTAATTTCTGTTTTCTTTTATGATGTTTTATCACATGTTATACTAAATTGAACTCATTTATTTCATTCTGTAGGTTCAATCTCTACATTAAAATTATGTAACCCTGCTCGAAAGATGAGTGTTTTTTGGTTTTTACCAATTTTGAAAACTGAAAAATTTTCAATCGAATATTATTTCAATCCTAATTGATAATACTGTTAATTTGTCCATAATTCGTTTTCTAATAAATATGTAAATCGTATTAAATATATTAGATGAAGTTATCACGAAAATAATTTATTTCAAAATTTTATAGACCAATACATTTTCACAGTAATAACAAAAGTTTCCGGATGTCAAAAGGAAAATAACTGGAATTCTTACGAAATCGTTCACTCTTTCGCAATTGTTTTTCTTTGTCGCGTCATTTGACGTAGAAACTTAAAATTGATAATTAATATTAACCCACACATATATCTTGATATTAATTTAAACTATTTATATGGAAATTTTATAGGTGGCAAATGAAGTATTCGCATTTACTTTTAACATTCTGTGTTCAGTGTGATATTAATTCAAAACATGAGAAATCCGAAAATATTTTCAAAAACATTTTAAAAATTAACTAAAACAAAAGTCATTAGAAGTTAACTTAAAGTTTATTGGACAACTATGGCAAAAGTTTTAAGTTTCATGGTTTTTTGACATATTCATTACATTTTTACCCTTGTGAAAGATAGACTAAGCAATATAATTACACAGTGTTAAATAATATCAATATTTGTAGCTAGCTTTATTGTAATATTATGTACATTTAAATATATATATATATATATATATATATATACATATAAGTATGTATAGAATGGTACAATAAACATTTTACACGTACTTAAGAAAATGTTCTTTTTTTTTAATATAAAACTTAATTGATATATAATTCGCAGTGTAATACAGAAATTATTTTATTCCAAACATCGACTGTTTTTTCCATAAGTTGTTAATGTGTATATTATAATAGCATAAAACGACTTATGTTTTTATAGATTGACTTGAAAATCAGAAGAAAGTCTTAACCACTTTATTTTTCATTAAAGTTTTTCAAAGTTACTTAATATAGCAATTAAATTCACTTTTTCGCTAGTTTTAAAGAAATATTGGATTTGGAACCTCACTATCTAAAATTTCTTTAATATACTTTTTATAATACTGTCGATACATAGATACATAGATATTTATAAAAAGAAATTAATAAAATAATAAATCACCACACCAATAACTCTAACAACATTCAGATATATATTATCTAAACTTAATTTACCACTCACCTTATTTTATCTAAACTTAATTTACCACTTAAGTATGAAAATATTGTTCAATATTTTAATAAAATATTGAGTGAACATATTTTGCCATGATAGTTAATTCGACAATTTTAATATTATCTGTATTTAATGTAACTATTAAGATTTACACAATAAAATGCCATTATTATTCTAAGCAATGTGGTATTAGAATTCATTACAGTTATTTAAAAATGATACCACATTATATTATGATTAAAAACACCTATCTTTATAAATACTGTATGAAATGACATACCATAAAATAGGACGTAGTATTATGTTGAAATATTTTTAACTTATCTTTATTTATTGTTTTTTTTTTATTTTAGTTTTATTTTAACTTTTTTTTTTACTCATTAACATAAAATAAAACAATTCAATCATTTCTAAGTTTTGAACTTTATTAATTTAGTATCAACACAAAATATGGTATTCCTTTCGGATAAGTTTCACTTCAACAAATTAACACAAAAGAATGGATTCCAAGAGGTAACTTGGTTCTCAGAGTTTAAACCATTACTAAGTATATCCGTACACATAACTAAATATATTGATAAGTAATATTTTTTTACCTAAATTGTTTTTTTTAGATACCATATATAATTTATTACCAAAAATAATATTAAAACAAACATTTACAACCGTTTAAGCAGTTTACCCTGACCTTTGTATACTCCATTATCCCCATAAATTGTAAAGTATTGACCTATCTAAAATAAAAATAATTTTTCAAACAAAAAGAATTGTTTCCCTTTAGTCCATCCAACATTTTATATTCAAGTGTTTTTGGCTAAATTTTTAGTTTCTACGTCAAAAGATTTCTAAAGGACGCAGCGTGCACTTTTTCAAAAATATCTCTATCGTGTTATAATTGTTTATATTTTAATCTTGTGACGGTTTATGATGGAAAATTTACCAAATAAGTCTTATTAATCTTGTCGAATCTAAATATTTAGACAGTGCAGATGTAATCACTTTTGAAGTAGAAACTCAATTTTCCGCTACTGGTATTCAAGTACCAACGTGTAACGATAACTATAAAGTAAGTTAATAAAGAACGCAATATATAAAATTTCAAATTCCTGATCAACAGCCACTAACAGATTTTATAGTCAGCATGACCACCTTAACATATGGTTTGAACGAGCGACGCAGAAATTATGGATAAGGGAAGTTCGTAATAGACGTTTCCTTATCATTTTTATATTTGCTTCAACCCTTACGTTATTTCCGGCCAATGCACAGCAAACGGCGATGATGGATGACTTTCCTGATAAAACTCAAAAACCGTTGTGATTACCCACTTTATTCATATGTTCTAACACTCTATGGGCTGTCTGTTAAGTTAACTTTTGACTAAATTAACTTTTAGTATGGATAGCTTGGCTTATATGGTGGTCATTATCTAGATGGTAACATCTAATATTTTTGAAGTAGATTATTGTATGTGTGTTTATATATATATATATATATATATATATATATATATATATATATATATAATTCGATGGGAACATGAGAAGTGTATTTCTCGATCGGTGCGTTGCCTTGATGATGCTAGATCTAACATAGATATCGAAAATTCTCTTTAAACACCATATATTATTTTTGACTCTAAAACAAAACGACACACCTTTGGTACATTTGAAACAGAATTTATAGAAATTTGTGTGTAAATAAAAACGAAATTTGTGTGTAAATTGTGAGAAACAGAATTTTATAGAAATTTGTTTGTAAAGTTCCACAAGTGATTGCAGTGGAAATAAATGATCGTAATAAATTATGGATAACAATTTATTGCGATCGTTTATTTCCACTGCAATCACTTGTGGAACTTTATAAACAAGCAACGTTACGACAAAATATTTTTATTCATTTGGTTATGCTAAATTATTATGATCCCGTGTCGGAAGAATATATTAATTATTTGTCCTGAAATTTTACATATTTTACATATATACCATAGTTTTTACGAGTGTCATCATTGTGCACTTTACCAACATTTTATCGGCCAACTTTTCCGAAAATGCGGATATTTTGGGAAAAAGTACGTGACTTTGAAAGGAGCAGCTTCATCACGTTGTCCCTCTACCGCGATACTCATGTTAATAACAGAGAGCGTACCTTTAGTAAATCTGGTTTTAATTAAAGTTTTTCAATTTCGCAGTCTCTACCCTGTTATTAAGACTTTCTGAAAAAATCAGTGAGATTAACGATCATCAGAATCAATTCATTTTCTCTTGACTTTCCTTAATTTTACTATATCCACCTGTCTAATAATATGCTCTATTTATGGTTATGTGCTTTTTATACTAATTAACGTGTTGTAATGTCCTTTATATATATTCAAATGACATTTTTTTTAATATCAGAAAAATTAGTACAATGCAATATATATTCATTTTATACATTACTGTTTAACTATTCATATTAAAAAAATTGATCTCATTTATTGATATTTCATAAATCTAAATTCAAGTCCTTATCAAAAACCGTCAATCTTTCTGGATCAAAAATGAAGTCCTTATAATAATAAAACTTACTTAATTCTTTTGCAAAGATATAAAAGGTGAAAATGTGGCAGTACAAGTACAAGCAACAGTTCCATAATTGGTTTGGTGTTTTTATTAATTAAACTTTAGTATCTAGAATTTTTCTGTCTAATATTAAAAGACTTAATAGGATTCATAAAAAAATTAGCTTCTTTTTCTATTTTTGTTTTTTTTATATTTTTTATTTTAAGATATTAATTGAAATCTCCATATAAAGACATTACTTGTAAAAGTTTATCAATATAATTCTATAACTGTAAAGACTACAAGAGTGTGACAGAGAGGGACAGATAGAGAGCAATGAAAATGACGAAAATATAGGGATACCGATTTTGCTAAATTCTCGTTTGCAGTTAGAAAATTTAAGCAGCTGATAGATAAAGTGAGGGCCGGCTTATTATTTTGCTTGTTTCCACAATATCATATCATATGGTATTATACTCTGGGGTAGTGCTGCCAATATTAAAACTATTTTTATTTTGTAAAAGAGAGAATTCCAAGACATATACGGCATGAAATCTTGAGAATAATTACAAGATGTTATCAAAGAGGCAAATATTCAGACTTTTCCGTCGTTATATATTGATGAAATCTTATTTTAATCAATGTATATAACATTATTAAAAAGAGTTTAAATTCCTTTGTCAAGAGGTCTCACGTCTATACTCTTAATACGAAGAAAAAAAAGCAAAATTTATAATCCTCAATTTAAATGAGAAATAACTAATAAGTCTTCCCTGGTTAATAGTGTCTTTCTTAACAAGATATCTGAGGACATAATAAACCTGGCCATAGTTAAATTCAAATTCCATATTAAGTAGAATGTTTATTTCAAAGGCTTATTAGAGCATTAAGTATTGTGTCGATGATAAAGACGTGTGGAGGTCATTATTTATTCAATATAGGGTCGTTATTTTATTTTGAAAGGTAAGATTAATTTTATTACTAAACATATGCATATACCCATAACAGTACAGTTCATAACAGTGTAAGCAAAACATGAAAACGAATGTATTTTCTTATATATAATTAATGCAATATCACAATGTATGCACGGCAATTAAAAAATAAAAAGTGAGTAACAAGAGTTAATAGTTTTTCAATATTACCTGACATTTGCTTGATAGTAAGAATCAGTAGACTAATGTGTAATTAAGAGTTAGACTAAAGGGGAGTTACAACTGTGAGTACGAATACAGAAGCGTTATGTAGATCATCTACATAATATATAGACGACAGCATAAAGCTGTAATTTAATCGAGGTAGATTAAATTTCGTGACATCGATATTAAGTTTAAGTTAGATATTATTCTAAATTCATATTTTGATCGCAGTTAAATAAAATATTAAAAAACCTGCCCCATTTCTTAATAAGTTGGTATGAAAATAAAGTTACAGATCAATGAAACAGATTTCTATTGTCGATATAGAATAACTGTATTCAATACTTTCTAACGAGTATAACCTTAACTATAGAGACTGTAAATATAATAATTATGATAATTGCTAAAGTATTACTGCTAAAGTAAATATAACGGCATATGTAACACCCTCATCTTAATCATATCATTTTATTAAAATAGTGTGAAAAAAAAATATTTCATATTATGTAACATATAAGTATAAAATACATTCTAGGTGCATACGTGTTGTGGAAGTTATTAACGTGTTGCGGAAGTTATTAATCTGGCCCTGATTAAAAGTTGTTTAATCATAATGATTAGGAGTTAAATCGTGACATGTCAAAAGAGACTAATAATCCTATTTGATAAAGAAATTGTTCATTGTGGATTGCCCGTCTGTCACAGCCATTTTTCACAGAAATTGTTTGACATAGTAACTCGAAAGTTAGTAAAGAAAAAAAAGTTTAACTGCACATATCTGAATAATATTTATTTGAAAATATAAAAAAATGAGAGGCAAGCAAATTAAGTGTTCGATTTTTTTTTAAATTTCATGTAAAATATAGGATATAATTTAAAAGGGCCAGTTACAAGGGACTCAAAAATATGTTTTTTTTGTTCATGAAAAAAAATATCTTTTATTATAAGTACCATATTTTAAAATATATGTTGAAAAATATACGCCCTTATTTCCCAAACTACTGAATTTTAAGTTATAAAAAACTAGATTTTTTAAAGGCCTACAAACAGGTTTTAGGAAAATTCTAACAATGTTTTTAGATTTCACAGTTTTCGATCAAGTTAATATAAATGTTTGACTTTATTAATTATATTAGGTTTTAGTAAATATTTATTGCTCTAGAATAATCCTATTACTGACTGTATGTAAAAAATAAAATAACTTAATCTTCGATGCGCCATCGAAAAAAAAAAAAAAATAACTTAATAAAATAACTTAAAAAAAAAAATAACTTAATAAAATAACTTAAAAATAAAATAACTTAATCTTCGATGCGCCATCGAAACTCGCACTTAGCTTTTTTATAAGTTGCGAATCCATAGAAGAGGAATAAGAGTGAAAGCAACCGTTATCATTACCGATACCTTTTTAAGGACAGCCTTGACACAATATACCAACTCAACGTATTCATTTCATTTACGAAGCGATTTTAAAGGATCTATACCAATTAGGGTATATTAAATGAACATTAAATCCGCTTAGAAATGCCTGTGTATCAAAATATTGTGTTCTGGCTCAATAAATATTTAAGATATAAACTTCCTTCAATTATTTTGCAAATTAAGTTTCAAGAACTTAAAATTTACCCAGGGAAAACTCCGGATGTTTTTCAGTTTCTGCCAACACACACCACGCATATATTGGGTACGTAAAACGGCAGAAGTTCAATTTGCATTAAGAACCTTTCAACGAAAATAAACTTTTGATCCAGAATAAATTTGCACCGTATTCAGTAAAGGAGTACATCATTTTTATTTCAGTGTTGACATATTTTCAGCTCTTAATTTAAATGTCGACACATTTATGAAAAACCTGGCTTTGTAAGTTTGCGCATTATACCTGTTCAGAAAAATTATTGAATATCTTAAGTAAGAAACAGCCTCCATAATTAGGTATCGTCTTCAGTTACTATTTTTGTAATGTATTTATATAATAAACTAGAATATAAATATATAAAAACAATTAAAACTGATGTGGGATCATTAAATTAAAAACATATGCGCCTTCCAAGCGATCCGCAATCTAGTTACAAAATTATAATTAACAAGCTGAAATGCAAATCCGCTTCAAGGGTCATGTTGTATGAAATCAAACTACTATTTATTTGGAATTTAATATTTCCACGTAAATATTTTTCTTGACTCGGTCCGTCCCAGCTGAGAATTGTTGGTCCCGTTTAATAACAATTTTTCTTCAGTAATGTTCTGCAAAAAGCTCCCATTCTCGACACTGAAAAACAACTAACGGAGTGCCAAGTATTTCTCGTATCTGGTCCGTTCAGTATCCAGAACATGACCCATACACAACCCATATACAACCATGTTGGTAACGATGAGCTTTTCAGTGCGTTTGGCAGGTTTCCGCGCATTCTTTCCAAAGTAGTCAGGAAGTCTCCGGAGACAGATGGGTGTCAACCTATTTTGATTCTAAGTTCTTTCAGAATTGGAACATTATTTCTATGCTAGATACATAAGATGTCGAGCATATTCCTACATTAGGACTTTTCAAAGACTCTAATTTTTTTGCAATCGATCACTTTCAGTGTCCATAACTCAGTGTCAAATAGGACTTTAGACAAAATCAACTAAACACGGCTGGATTTTCGAGTTCCATAAACAGAGCAATAGAGTTTTAAATGTAAGTAAAATTAGTACACTTTACGTCAAAAACACCTTCACGACAGGTGGCATATTCTTGACGTGATCTTTCCAACATCCCTAGCACTATAGCACTCAGCTAATGACGACAAGGATGTGAAAACTAAACATGTTGAACTTGACTACATAATGAGTGATGTCAATAACGATGGATATATACAAGCCAATGAGAGTGACATGAACTATTTACTCCGAGTAATACCTCCTACCTTGATTCTGTACTCCAACTTTGTTTAAGATGACTCTTCTCCAATATTTATATAAATATCATCTTAGTTTTTTTAAAAGGAAAGTTTTCACATCGATAAATTAAGAAATAAACTTAAAGGTACACTAAAGAAGCAAATACTTAAGTACTTATCACAGCGAACCCACAAACTACAGTCAGTAAATATGAAGAAACTTTATTTCATTGACGAAAACGTAAAAGTTAAGAAATTATTTAATTTTTGAATTAATAAAATTTTTTTAAAAAGTAAATACATTCATTCATGTTTTATCGCAAAAATAACCCGGAGTTTACGAATTGGTAACAGTCCTGTGGGAAATCAAAATTATAATGAAGTAGATAAATTTCTTTTGACTTTACTTTGTGTGAGATTTAGCTAAATTTCTCATTTAATTAAAGCAAATTTGATAATGAAAATGAAATAATGAGTTACAGAGAATATAATTTCATTAGTGTAAAATGAAATTTTCTTGAAACTCATTTCATTTAATTTCGAAATGTAAATAAGAACCGTCAAGAGAATTCACATGAATAAAGTTCAAAGTGTATGCACACTAATTACACATTTTTGCCAAAATCATTTCATATTCTACAAAATTAAAATAAATATAGTAAGAAAAGTCTACTTCCAGGTTCAAAACTTATAGGGATTCATACTGAAATTGCTACTCTGGTCACACGAATCAGTTTGTCTAGAAGCTAGTCCACTAACTCACATGAAATTTAGTACAAAAATAACGTAGTCATATAGCAAGCATGCCATGAGCGACTTTTGTATTAATGTTTGGTTTTTGTTCTTTTTTTTAACTTGTTATTTTTTTTTCTATTTTCAAAAAGAAATCACTGTCGTAAAGTATGCACAACAAGAGATTTGCTTATTATCTTAAAAACTACGTTAGGATATGGTGATAATATAGACAATATATGGTAGAGATATAGCTATTGCGGGTTTATTTGTTGTCTAGACTATCACCATATTCTAAGGTAGTTTTAAATATAATAAGCAAATCTTTAGTTTTATAGATTTACGACAGCAATTCCTTTTTTAATTTTTAAAACAGACAAAAATTAACATAATTACACAAAAATTTATATTGCTGCATAACTTTGGAACAAATGCGATTTGTTTGGCTGGATTGGAGATTTGTCAAGAACGTCCAAAAAAAATATAACTTCTCAACTATTGATTTTCGCCAAACTAGTGTTTTTTAAATGATTTTTCATGATTTTTCCTACCTAAAAATTTTTCTGGACCACTGTAAATAGACATGTAGTTGGGTATGAAAGATATGCACCACCAAGACATAATAGGTCACATATTTACGTTGAAGAAAAGTTAATAGTTTTATATCAGTATTATGTACACTTAATTATTTTAAATTTCTAAAGGATTAAGAAACTTTCCTAGTGACAGTTGTACCTGTACTTAACATGTTTTCATTTAATGACTAATTGGATTTTAATTTCGAAATTGTTATTAGTTTACCACCTACAAAAACAATAACTCATAACATTCCATATGAAATTAGATCTAAATTGGTATAGAAATATTAATTCATACGTACTTTGTTTACATTAAATTCTCTCATACAGTTTTGTCGTAAGAAAATTTTTAGTCAGTTTTAAAAAAAGGATAACGTTCAAAGAATACATAAATCTATTTTGTATTATTTTCGTGACTTATATTCTATCTTGTTTAATTTTAATAGAGATTAGTTATACTTTTAATTAACTTATAGATTTTTGCAGCGAAAAATTTATAATAATCACTTCAGATTTAAGCTGAATTTTTAAGTATATTTGTTTCCATTGCATCTCCTGTCGTATTTTCATCCTTTAGGATGTTGGGTATATCTAAAAAGATACCGTAATTAATATATTTGTACTCGTTCGTAATTTTCGTACTTAATATTTAATAAAAATATTGCATTGATTTCACATAATGTTTTCCTGACTAAAGGCGGAAAATGGGATATTATACCAACATACATTATCCCTTAATCAACACATTATCCTATGGATAAACTTTGTGTTATTCTTGGTTCCACCTTCTTACCGCCACGTTCTTAGGACAGCTCCGTCCTCGTTTAGCATTCTTTACTTTTAAGTATTGCACAACTTTAATGTGATCCAATGACTTAGACGTCGCTAAAAGCGTTGTTACTGTCATTGTCTTTCTTAAATTTTTTATGTTTCTTTGGGCGTGTAATGCTAATTTACGACGAAATTTTAGTTGAGTTTCTTCACTTCCTTTTATATATATATATATATATATATATATATATATATATATATACATATATATATATATATATATATATATATATATACATATATATATATATATATATATATATATATATATATATATATAAATGTTTAAATATAAATAGTAATATTTTTATGATGATTCCGTGAAGGTTCATATTATCATTGCATTCAAAATGCCGATCTTCTTTGAAGAAACACCAGCCTGTTTTGTTTTAGTCGGACTCAGCATTGAGTTTAAAAGATTAAGTTAAAAGTTACATTCGGGCGATGAAGTTTCACCTTTTACTTGATTTCGCGAAGGAAAAATTGAATTCTCATAATAAGAAAGGGTCGCTTCTTAACGAAGGGACGTATCTAAATTTCAAATGGATACCGGCTTGTATCTCCAAATAGTTAGATGTAATCAATACTTATTTTATAACGTTTTAACTCTTTGTTCGTAACTACTTCGTTATCTTTATTCTTTTCTCTTGAACTACAACTATATTTAAGGAAAACGCATAGATGATGGATGTCTCGCTCGATAGATATTAACTGTTACCCTTACACAATGTTACGTAATTGACGTCCTTATATCAAAGTTAACTTTTTTGATGGAACAACCTTTTATAAGAAATAAAACTGAAAAGAAGTAGTTTATCTTGGATTACAATGAGAAATTTTGTAAAGCAGAATTTGGCTGGGAAGTTCGGAAACTAAGATACTCGTTGAAAATATTTTGTATAGAAGATATATCACCAAAAAAACATTATATAACCGATTATTTACTGCCTTAGGTTTCGGATGCGTAGATTTTGTATTTTTATTCAACTTCAATTTTCATATCTACGATGAGTAAGTTTTGTATTTTATGAAATTCTTAACGTTAATTTCTGACAGTTTACCTTTTGGGACCGGAAGTTGAAGGCTATGAAGTTATTAATATTATCAATATAATAAAAGAGAAAAGCTATGTCAAATGGTAAGCTATATAACATTACACCACCATTTACGCAAGCTGAACAATATAATACGCTAATATGGATTTAAATATTGAAAGTAGTGGAACTTGTTCCGTTTAACACGGAACTTGTTCTGTTTAATCCAGCTGTCCGTATGTGAAATTTGGATAGTATGTGTCTTCATGCACCGGTATACAATCAAATAGTGAAATTATGAAAAAAATAATATTAGGAGTGGCACTCAATACATGTAACTAAAAGATGAAAGAAATCCAATGAACATAACCTTGTGGGGTATCGTTATAAAGGTCTTAAAAATAGTATAAAACTTCGAAAATTACTTTTTCAATTAAATTAATTTTTGGTGAGATACGAGCTTCTAAAACTTTAAAAGGTGTTTAAAAAGTGTATTCAACTTTTAATATACACACATGTATGAAATGTTAAATTTACTAAGTCTGTCTAAGTTTAATTAAGAATGAAAATAAATAACTGTGCAGAAAATTTATTTTAGTTTATAAATTTTAAGTATGTAATAAATGTTAAAGTTATCATTTATAATATACAATACAAATAAATACATATCGAAGCTTAACCTGGCTTAGAGATATCCACTTAAAATAAAGGGAAATACACGTAAAAAATTAAAAAGTTTATAAGCCTATATCCATTATAAATATTCACAATAATACATGTTATATTCAACTTTTCAATTGACGTATGTATAATTCTGAAAAAATTAAAGTAGTAGAACTTAAAATAAACTTTCATTGAAAATTGGTTTGAATATTGTTGGGTACAGGTATAGGTAGGGTATAGTAGGGAATATTGTTGTTATGAGTTTATGAGATGCAGAATTTTCGGTACTAACCCCGGCAACAAATTTGTTTTTCAAAGTATCTTTGAGAAAAATGAAGCAATACAAACTGATAAGTTTAATGTTATTTGTTACTTCGGTACCATTCATGCGTGAGTCCGACTCGCACTTGGTCGGTTCTTGTGTTATTGATTTGTTTTTTAACAATACAAAGCACCCAGAATGAGTACCAGTAATGAGTGCAAGTTTAATTCGTGAAAAGGTTGCAATCGTGTTATTCATTAAACGTAGTTTCTTGAACTCGTATAGAAATTATTTAGGGAAAAGTAATAATATACTATACACACTCACAGAAACATACACGCACACACACACACACACACATATACGCACGCACACACGCACGCACGTAAGCGCGCACGGACGATCGCGCAAACACACACACAAACATAAATATACGCCAATAAAAATCGAGAATTGTTAATAAAATTTCGCATGAGAGTAATAACTTCCACTAAAAAATTTTTCCCGTTTTGCAAAGCAGTCAAATTTATTTTGAAAAGAAAAATATACACAGAATTTCCGTAGAATCATTCGATATTTGAATATGAGATGATGAATTATATCATTCCTAAAAGGGTGCTATAAAATTCGAAAGCCTCTTGCATTTAAAATGCCAATTTTCTTTGAAGAAACGCCA
The DNA here is from genome assembly GCA_039881145.1 of Druceiella hillmani. Lineage (NCBI taxonomy): Eukaryota > Metazoa > Arthropoda > Insecta > Lepidoptera > Hepialidae > Druceiella > Druceiella hillmani. Next base: position 1,053,941 of record JAYKKI010000028.1, on the reverse strand, counting down.
GCCTAATTTGTTACAGTCAGTCTCAACGTTGAGTTCGTAAGTTAAGTTAGCGAATTACATTCGCACGATGAAGTTCACCTTTGACTAGATTTTTCAAAGGAAAATTTGGATTCGCATAATGAGAAAGGGTCGCTTCTTGTTAAGGAACACGTCTACATTAGAAATGAGTACCTGTTACGTGTCTTTAAGCATTTAGGCAAAATCCTAAATCATTTTATTTACCTTCGTCTGTAAATTCAAGAAAATGATTTTTTTGGTCCCTTTAAGCCTATTTAAAGCGTGGAATGTTTGAATTGTAACTATGTCCTATATATTCAATAAATAAACTTAGGAAATGCCCTAATATTCAAAATATGTATTTTTCTGACTTAGCATTACGTTCACGTGGCAATGTCCCACAATTATATCTAGAGCGGACACATTTACTAGGAAAAAGACCAAGGTGAAAATCTTTGTTACTAAGTTTCACTCGAAAATTGTTTTATATTTATCCACATAGCTTTTATTATGCAACATTCAATGCTAGTGCATTATGCATAGTTTTACAAAAAAATATGTGTATGTTTATGTATGCACGTTAGAAGTTATACTTCTTTGGCATAATACAATAATAACTTTATTAAGCACGCGAATAATATAAATAAAATAATAAAAAGACTGGAGTGTGATTGGTATTGTAAATACGGTTGGTAAAATCTATTCCAATTTTTATATTTTATCTCCTTATGTAGAATTACAACCATTATCATTTAATAAATAAACATTAATAATTTTTTTTTCATTATCATATTATTATTATTACTTATCGTTATTTTATTTTATTATTCTAATCTTTTTTAATTATTTAAATTAATTTTGCACTAAAATGTAATTATTTTTAAAATCTAAATGAATACTCAGCGTTCAACTTTATATAAACACATGTTTATAAGGAACAGTTAAATTTACTAAATCTATCTAAGTTTAATTAAGAATGAAAATAAATAACTATGCAGAAAATTTATTTTAGTTTATAAATTTTAAGTCTATAATAAATGATAAAGTAATAATTTATAATTTATAATGCAAATAAATATATACCGAAACTTAACCTGACTTAGTGAAATACACTTAAAATATAAAGAAATACATTTAAAAAATCGAAAATTTTATAAGCCCATATCCATTATAAATATTCGCAAAAATAAATGTTTTTTTATTACACTAAAAAAAGGTTTACAAAAAAAAGTGTTTACAATATAAAATGCGTGTTATGTATTTACAAATACCTCGATAACTATGATGAATATAGTATCAGTCACTACACGCATATAAATATATGTTTAGTGACCACCTTCATTCTATCGATTGTTGTTGCATTGTGCGCGCGCATCGTAAAATTTCACTCTTATCATTTTTTCATAACGCGCCTAAAGAAGTATAACTTCAGTAGTAAGTATTGAATATATTTGACGTCAATTTTGTAGAAATTCATTATTCACAATTAAATGAAACTGCGTGGTACATCGCGCAGTTTCACTATTAATTCATTATACACATAGTATTATTTTTACTTTCGTTAAGTTCTTTACCACGTCCTAGGTTTTAGTGTATTACAATATCGTCAGGTGGGATATTAGCAAAGAATCTTTGCTAATATCCCACCTGAAGATGATGTAGCAAAGAATCTTTGTTAACATCCCACCTGAAGATGTTGTAATACAACGAAACGTAAAATTTTGTATGGAGACACATTGTGAATGACCTTGAAAATTAATACATATAACGAAACGTAATGAGACACGTTAACATTTTTTTTCTAAAGAAAATACCTTAATGATAAGAGAAATGTTTTTACTACATATTAATTTATATGTTTAACCAAAGCATATACTTACAAAATGTTAACACTCAAGCCTAAAAGTATAAAGAGGCGAGAGACCGAAACACGTACAAGGGGATGGCAAAATTAAAAGTGTTCCAGGTTTAATACATGCCGTTTCGCGATCGTTAAAAATCGTTGTATTAAGTTAAATTAGATAAATTTTGAATATATTTTAGCGTTGAAGTCTACTGCTATACATATTATTTCACTGGAGAATATGTATTTAAAAGTGGTTGAAATTGGCAATGCAATTATTGCCAATTTCAACCACTTTTAAGTACATATTTTCTAGAGAAACAATTTCATTATTCAAAAGTAACCGGCTGGTTTGCCTCTTTGACCGCCTATTCAAGCTTCCTCTTCAATAACCAGTTGATTTTGTTGTGCAATATAATCAAACGATTGAATCTTGGTCATGGTCCGATCAGCGACTAATCAACCATAGATATAATTACAACTAAACTGCAAAATATTTTACGCGTAAAAATAATTTAACATGCATTATTTCTATAAGTGACCAAAATTACAGGTTCAGATAAGATCAAACTCTTATATTTTTCATTTTGACTGTATACGGTAAACGAATGTTTATCTCGTACTTATACTAAACTAACAATCTTCAAATCAAAGTTCAATATTTTCGTAATGTGATAAATTTGTCCGTTATATAAGGTTGAACATTTTGTAGATTTTCATTTAATTACAATACTTTGATTACCGGCTGTTTGGTGACCTATCTGATTATTTCAATTAGTTTCCGGAAATATTTTTTAACTTAATTTTACATTATTTAATTTAAGGGTATTTTTACAATTTGGTGAAAATTAATGAGGAAGAGATATACAAGACAGGTCTGTTGCGATTCTGTTAACAATTCTCTTTGATTCTTCAATCTATCTAAAGATTTATTTTTAATATGAAAATACCTTACTTAAAACATAACATCCCATATCGACGATCGATAACTGCTAATGTCGTATGCTTAGCATTTTATATTTATATTGATTACTTTAAATTCTCAGAACTGTTACACAAATTATTAATAATTTTGACATTTATTCGCTATATTCCACTAAAATAAAGCATAGGTAGAATCAAAATCTTTAGTGTTGCAAGCTACAAATAAAGTTAACTAAGCATAGCTAAATAAATATTATTGTAATATTAAAATTACCCACAATTAAATGAAACTACGTGATGTAGTATTATTTCTACTTTCTTTAAGTTCTTTACCACGACCTAGGTTTCGTTGTATTACAACATCTTCAGGTGGGATATTAGCAAAGATCTTTGCTTTGATTGTTTGTTTGTTTGAATTGTTTGTTTGTTTTTTGGAGGATTGTTTGTTTTCATGATTAAATATGAGACTTTAGAAATATGAAATGTTCTCCAGTTGCAGTCAATATTTTTTTAAATGAACACTAAATGTATAAGTTATTTAGGAATACACAAACAGAACAAAAGGCACGCTCAAATAATAACCAAATAATAATTCCTATTTAAATAGAACTAATTAGTTTTTTTACAGGATGCTTTAAAAAAATACGGGAAATTTTAAAAATATTGTGTAATGGCACTCATAAACACAGGTGCGCACTCATAAACACAGGTGCGCACTCATAAACACATGCAAATTTGAGACAGATTTATTTATAAAATACTTGAATGACATACGTTCAATCGGAAAAGATGATTAAATACGAATTTTTGGAGTAGGTGAACAATTTTAATCCTTGATGACGATTTTACATTAGCATGGTCTATTCAGTAAATGGCTTAACCAGTCACAATTATAACCAAAATGTTGAACAAGTTAGTTACAGATCATACAGAAAATTATATCGCAAAGAATAAATAAAAAAACGAACGTAACAATTCATAAAATATCAAGATGTTGCAATATCTTCAAGAACTCAAACATCATATTTTTGAGGATGTCAATGAGATAAGAGAAACTTCAATATTCTGAACCGTGTTCATTACCAAATTGAGCGATTCTGGAGCTTATGTGTCTGAAGAAAGCTACAGAATATTAGCTAAGAGCTTTCTTGTTGTGAATAGCCTTCGACTCAAATGTATTTTCTTTTCATATATAATAGAAGTAAGTTTTTTCATTAATAATTTTTGTTATGATGGGTTATTACTGAATATTTCAAAAAGCTTCTGACTTTTCGTTACAGGAGAACATATTTTCTCAATAAAAGCCTCACTTGTGATGAGGGTAAATCCAATATGCTCAGTCATACCATGACAATACACAATGTTTTTCGTAATATAAGAAAATGACGAAACTGTGCAAAATGTCTTTTAAAAATGAATGCCGATAAGTGGATCATATTTCGAATATAGATTCTTATCGGCTTTTAAATAAAATAATTCTAATAATTAAGTAGGAATGGAACATGAAATTCAATATTACACAAATTATATGACCGACTTGTAATACATTTCTTGAATCTTAATAAATCAAATGTATCTACAGATCCTAGGATAATGATTTAGAAGCTAATTATTGCTAAATATTAAAAATTTCTAATATGTAAAAGTAATTTTAAATCACAACTCCTCTTTGCCAACATAAAAACTGGAGTATTATTCATATATTCGAATTTCATACGATTTGGTTTGAAATATGTATCTTTTAAAGTCTTAGAAATAATATTTTCTGGAAACGATACGCAAAATTAATTTGGAATCTGAATATAAAAAAAAAATTTAATATGGGAGGGAGATACAATTTTTAAAAGAACAATAGAAATTTGTGTTTGCATAAACTTAATTTGAAATGATATTAATTATTGAAGGTTTTCAATGTTAAATGTCCTTTTCAATAAAGAAAAAATAATTTTGAAAATTTTCAATTTTATGCACATGAAATTAGCTAATATATCCTTAGGGTTATCGTGAAACACTATTGATTGAATTTTTCTTTAAATTGGTTTTATATTATATTTTATTGTTATACTGTGTAAATTAGATATTTATGTATTCATTAGTACATATTCAACAAAAATCTTTTCAGGAAATTCCATTATCACTTGATAAAGTAACAAAATTTTTTTATTAGCACACTAATGCAATAATTTCTACTCGAGCATATTTTTTAAATAAGAAAGGCTGCGAAGAGAGGAACGTTGATAAATCAAAAATTTGTAAAATAGCATTTATGAAAATGAAAATACGAAGTAAAAACAAATCAGACAACTTTCTGTTGTTCGGTTATTATTTCTATATTCTTCTTAACAATTGCTCTTAAAAAATAATTCAGTAAATCGTATTATATAAATATTATATCAATAATCACATTACTACTTAATGAAACATTTTTTAATATTTATAGCAAGGTGTAAAATTCTGCGTAAATAAATAATGAAGCAGAATTTTCACACAATCACCTTTTATTTCAGTTAAAATAGGGAACTTAACTTCGAAGCTTCCATCCATTAGCCGTACAAATTCCAAGTCACGATGAAAAGTGAACTCCTTTTATATCAATCTTAATTTAGCTTTAGGGATGGCTCGTGATTTCGTCATCGTATATTCTTAACAAAAATAATAATGTGATTATATGAAATTTATTTTCTTTGTACTCATAGAAATTTCGGAATACGGAAAATAAGATTTTTTTTAAAATCTGGCTTAGGTGCAATATTTTAATCGGGGCACTTGGGTCCACTCAACCCCATTCTAAATATCATTGTTAGTAAATCAGTATACTTATTTATTCCTCTTATTCAGAAGATCAGATAATTGAAAAATAATTCGAAAATACCCTTATTTTGTCATTGATCATATGTGCACACCAAAAGATTTACCCATAAATGAAATTAAATTTGTTTTGTATATAACGAACAGGGATAAGGAAAAGGGACCCTTTTAGTTTTCATCGATAAAGAAATGAAAAACGATATATAATTACATTAACATTAATATTATATTAACAGTTAAATTAATATTTCAACTTGGCTGCTTAATCACATTTTGTTTTGATGATTTCGTCGTGCTATATTTTTAATAAAAATAACACAATGTGATTCCTTGAAATTTATTTTTTGTACTAATGAATATTTCGGAATACGGGTATCACGAAACTTTTTGAAATTTGTTCAATGTTTGTGATTTTTAAAAATTTTTTTAGGCAATCATTTTGGTGATGGGGTGGTAAACAGCAATTTTTAAGTCTTTTTCTTGAAAAATGCTTAAACGAGTTTATAAAAATATATCATACCTGCATATTGTTGAATTCGTATAATATCTAAGATAATTTTATGAAAAAATTAAAAAATTATTTTATGTAAGGATTTGAAATTTTAGCAATGATCGAAATTTCATATGTATATAAATAATGTAAACTATATTTTTGTCATAATTTTTTTTTAGAAATATCGTCCTATCGTCAAGACATGAAATATCCGTAGAAGCAACGAATAAAATGGGGAGTAAAATTAAATTATTAATAAACAAACAATTGAAGCATTCAATCTTTCTTCCAGTAATAACAGATGGTTTTTTAAAAGTTATTCGTCCACCATGAAAGTCACAAATAAGGTTGAATTAAATAAATAACTTTTAGTTAATCTCTCATTAGAATCAAGCAAATGTCTAGTCTGAAAGAGCTCATTTCGTCAAAAAATAATTGAATATGTTTGTAGGAAATTTCCTTCACTATGGATAATGGAACGTTTAATGAATAATCTTTAAATGTTACTGCGACATATGATATAAAATCAATGCAATAAACAGGATAGTAGATTATTTGGACTGATGGACTAGAACTAGCAGTACCTACTTCTCATTCGGGTCCTTTTAGTAGCGGATAAAGTATCGAAGAGTAATTAATGCATATACTACTGTGAGTGTTAAACACAAGGATTAACCTCGATATAAAATTGAAGTATAGAGCTTTCCTTAGTAACCTGTCACCTGATTCATTTTGTTTACTCTGAAAGGTTGACATATATGAGGGTCAGGTTTTTCAACCAGATACGTAGACAACTAGGAGCAAATATTATTAATATATGTAGTTATTAGGGAAAACTAAATTTAATGTGGGACTTATAAATATACAATAAAAGGTACATATTTCCAAACTTACCCAACATATTAAAATATCCAACGAAATGATCGATTAGAACACTTTTGACTGATATAATCTACATATACTAGTTTTATTGTATCTACATATATTAATTTAACCGAATCTATGTATATTAGCTCTGACATAATAGTTTTTGTTGTTTTTGTGGTGTTGCTGTTCTTCCATATCTTTCTCAACTTGCCCATAACAGAATCCAGTAATAGTCGAACACTTTTTGTTTTCATCAGTGCATCGGCCATTGTTAGAAATTAATGCCTCCAAATAGACGTACGATTGAACCACTTCGCAATTTGCTAGTTGGGTAACTTCGAATGAGTTATCGCCAACATGGTTACCAATAATAATTTTAGTTATAACATGATCGATTTTCATGGTCGAATCGGAAATTTGGAATTTATCGCTGACGTTTTCCATTCTTTGCAACAGATTTTCAATATGCTGAATATTAGTTATGGATAAAGTGGTACCATTCGCAAAATTTTTGAGCCACCGATCGTAATCGCGTCCATCCATTTCTCGCGAAAATTTGAAAATTGTCGATATATGTGTGTGTGGGTGTGTACGTGTGCGTGTGCGTGTGCGTGTGTATGTGTGCGCGTGTGTACGTGCGTGTGTGTGTGTGTGTATCGTGTGTATCGTCACTAAATAGCGCCACTTCAATCCGTAGATTACATCACTTTTTTTAATTTAAAAACTATTATATACATGAAAGTCTAAACACAGAAATAACATTAACTTATATCTTTTATTTAGAAAAACGTAAGAAATGTAGCAATACTGCATAACTCCTTTCCTACGAAAAAATTGTTTCAGATAGGTAATAATTTCCTTTTTAATTAACTGCCAAAAATAGTAGGCAACATTAAATATATTACCCTGTTCTCTTAAATTCTTGGTAGTATAATTATCACACTACTTAAATAAATTATTAATTAATTAATAAGAGAAAAAAAAATCACGCGTCGTGAGACTTTTGTCATTGCATCGTAAATGATTATCTATGGTAAAATTATCTCATTTATAAGAATGATTTGAGGATTTTTTTTCATTTTTCGAGTATGCATAAAGACATTTTGAATAAAATACGAAATACTTTGTGAAATGACATTGCTAATTACATGCTGTGAAAACTATTTTTCTGTCAGGACTGTGGCTCATTCTTTAGTTGCGTAGAAAATCTTTTTGATATTACACTCTTTTGCATAAAAAGCGGACGGTTTTGACTTTGTCATGTTATTAACCAAATATTATTTATTAAGAGGTTGTATTATTTGTAATTATTACTGGCAGGTGTAGTGTATTCTGGCACATAAAAATGAACGTTCTAAATTTGAAATTTATTCTTTTTGAATGAAAATTTCCTTTTACTGACAAAAACGTATTTTTGGCGGTCAATGAAATCCAACTCTCATTACGTTCTTTTTCATCTTTTACATTGTTTCACTTCATTAGTTCACTTCTGTTTGCTGTTCTAAGGCTGTAGCCAATATTATGTATCTCAGCAGTGTAATGTGAGCCGTTCCACCGTCCAAAGGACCTGGCAACGATACTAAGAAACAGGCTCCTTCGAAGGCCCGGTTCTGGAAGAAAACGGTGCACTGAGTTACGGGACGACCGCTTCATAGTCAGTCAAGGGCTACAAAATCGTCAAGTTACGTACCTGGATCTCAAACAGCCTAGAAGCTTCGAGGACGTCAGAGGTACACGAGTAAACCTATGGACAGTTAGAAGGAGACTTCAGGCCGTCAATATACGTAGCTATCGCCCAGCTCGGGACCCTACATTGCTCCGTGAGCATCGAGTTGCCAGATTGAGATTCGCTCAAAATTTTTCGTCACGAACTCAACAAGACTGGAGTAATGTTTTATTCTCCGATGAAGCTCGTATATCGATTACTGATGAGAATCGACGTCGGCGAGTCTTACGAAAGCCTGGGGATCGCTTCGCAGAAGTGTGCTTTGAGGAAATCACCCCTTACGGTGGAGGCTCCGTAATGTTTTGGGCTGGTATTAACTCAGATGACCGTACCGGGTTAGTTTTTATTGAAAATGGCACACTTAATGCGCAACGGTACATAACAGAGGTTCTTATTCCTCATGCTCGACCCACATTAACATCAGTTGGAGGCGAGTCCATTTTTATGGACAACAACGCTCGCGCTCACCGCTCTAGAGACGTTGATGCGTATATGCAGGAAGCCGGAATTCGTCGGTTAGACTGGCCAGCTAGAAGTCTCGACCTCAATCCGATAGAACACATATGGGATAATCTAAAACGATGCATCAGAGCCGTAAAACCAGCTCTAGAAAACATTCAGGCTCTTAAAAATGTGATCGTCGCTGATTGGGAACGTATTCCTCAGGAAATTATAAAAAACGTTGTCAAAAGCATGCCTAGCAGATTAAGCGCATTGAGTGAGTAGAGGAGGCCACACTCGTTACTAAATTTTCAAATTTTATGTTAAATTAATAAAAAATATTCAAAAATAAACTTTAGCCATTTTTAATGTACCAGTATGAAAACACTCGACTGTGGATTTTACATCGTTTTTATGTTTATTCGCATTTTTAATGACTGAAGTAGGTAAAAAAGGTATCTCAATAACAGATAACAATATTCTCATCATATCGCCATATAAAATGCATCAAATAATAATAAAATAACTCTGATATGGTTTATTCCTATAAGTGCCCGTTTTTTTTGCAAAAGAGTATATTATTTGACTTTTGCAAAAATTATTGGGTTGCTTCTATTTTAGTTCTAGTAACACCCTCCAATGTGAAACAGTTTACCAATATGGCTTCAATAGTATATCTGTCAGAGTGGTTCATTTGTTAAAGATCACATAAAAGCTGATCACATAAAGATCACATAAAAGCTAATCCTGAAAAATATAAAGCTGCAAAGTTAAAAGAGAAACAGCGTCAAGAAAAGCAAAAAGCTGAAAGGAAGATGTTAAAATTTTAATATTTAACGCCAGGATAGCAACGTGCTCAGCAAAAGCCATGGCAAGAAAGAACAAGAAAATGTAGACGTTTAAAAAAGCAAAGGAAGCTTCACTTAGTAAAAGTTAGTATATGAGTCTGGACAAACAGTTACGATAAAAAAAAAGAATAAAAAATACAGACTTGTATATGATTCAATAAAGAACCTACGAAAATAATATAACTCTCAATTATAGTAACAATTATATTATACTATAGCAGCCAAATGTAACAGAGAGTGATAGTTATTTACATGGTTCTCACGAAAATTACATAATCGTGTTGGAGAAATTCAATCGTCTTTATATAATAAAACTGTAAAATGTAGATGACTTATGTGATTATTTAGTTTGTAATAAAAATTCTCGCAAATGTATGTAGCAACAGCAACAGACAATATATGCAGCGTGATTCTTGTACAAATAATTCAATTTTGTGCAAACAATGGTTTACAAAAACACAGACAAATACAAAACAAATTACAAAAACAAATAAAGGAAATAATTAAAAAAGGACTGTAAAAGAAGAAACTGTGTGAGAAAAAAGATAGGTTATTGGAAAATTTGTAAAAACAATTCATTTATTTTTTAAACATGTTTTCAATATTTATCACCAGTACAAATGTATCAAACTCATGAAAGATAATTCGTTTGATAATGAAGCTTTTTGCCATGCCGATTTTTCACAGAATTACCAGTGTAAATATGAAGCTAAAACACAATCTCTACACTTCGGTACTTCACTTTAGCACATTTCATTACACACAGGTGTTTGTTATTACATGTGATTCTTTAGTTTGTAATAAGAATGTTCGCAAATGTGTGTAGCAAGAGCGTGATTCTTGTAAAAATAATTCAATTTTGTGCAAACAATGGCTTACAAAGACCGATACTAGTGTAATAAAAAATAAAGAAAATAATTTCAAAAGTACTGTACCAGAAGAAATAGTGCTTGAGAAAAAAAAGAGATCATTGGAAAGTTTGTAAAAACAATTCCTTTATTTTCTAAACATGTTTTCAATATTCACAATTAAATGAAACTACGTGATGTAGTATTATTTCTACTTTCTTTAAGTTCTTTACCACGACCTAGGTTTCGTTGTATTACAACATCGTCAGGTGGGATATTTCGTCACTGAAAATAAAAATTACCTTTCTTGGCGATCAATGGTGAATTTGGCTTTTCTAACAATTACTTTAATTTGCATAGTCTTACAAAAATATGCTAAAAACGAAAAGGATAAAAGATAACACCATTAAGATTTAAGGCCGATTACATTTCAAGATAAAGATTGTTTACAATTCGTAAATAAAAATATTTCGTAAATAAAAATATCTTTAATATCTATAATTCGCCCAAATATCTAAGATTTGAAGAAATACTATGATTGATTTTTAAAATAACATTATTTGAATAACTATCCACAATTAAATAAAACTACGTGATGTAGTATTATTTCTACTTTCTTTCTAAGTTCTTTACCACGACCTAGGTTTCGTTGTATTACAACATAATATTACATACAATATTACTACATCACGTAGTTTCATTTAATTGTCAATAAAAATGTCTACAAAATTAACGTTAAATATATTCATTATTTGAATAAATATTAATAGTATAATATCTTATTTACCATTTAGATAAATTATTATCTGCTCATTGCATTGAATCTAGTTTTAATCTACAAAATTAAAGCCAAATATAATCAATAAATGAATTCTACAAAATTCACCCCAAATATATTAAATATTTGAATAACTATTAATAACATAATATCTTATTTACCATTTAGATAAATTATTATCTGCCTTTTACATTGAGTCTATTTTTAATCTGATTTGAAGTTGAATTTCAAAATAAGTTTCTACGGTATATCAATTATTTCACGTGGCAACGTTCACAAATGGCTATTTAAACGAATCAGAACGTTTGAACATTTTCGAAGAGAAAGTTTTGTTTTTAGAATGGTAGCTGTGATCCTTGTTATAATGCGTATCAGTAGTTTTTATTAAATATATATATATATATATATATATATATATATATATGTATGTATAGTATATTCTGAAGGGAGTGGAATTAGTGAATAAGTTGTTTTTTAGATTGAACAAATATTTGGACGTGGGTTTAGTGTATGCTGAATGGAATTATGACACTGGCGAAACCTTCAGTATGTACCTTGGGCGGTATCCAAATCGAATTTAAAATTTAGTTTATTGCAATACACTTAAAAACAAAACAATTTGAAAATTGGTCATTATCAGAAGAGATTTTAATATTATCAAAGTCTTTAAAAGCTTAAGACTTACGTGTATAAAGTTTTGCAAATGGATGTGTTAGATAGATATGTAAATTAACATATAGCAAAATAAATAATGAAACTTGAATGTACTTCCTTGGGTGCATTTATATTTTTCTTTTTTATTTTGCTCCAGGCTAACTAAACTTATAAACTCTCTCTAAGTCAAATACTTGCAAATTGGGGCGAATTTTTTTTTCGTGATTTCCATCGAGTTGTGTATCACAGGACATACTTTTCAAAGCATACTTCATGTTTTATTCTAATAAGTTTTTCTCAAATTTTCATGTCCCTTTTGGGAAATATTAAATTTAAAAATGTAATGCTGCCATCCGCAGCTTTCATTTTGCTAACGTAAATTTGAAGAAATGGTATTTAATTAAAAGTACAATTAAAATTTATTTAGTTAGCTTGTATTAACAGTTTGAAAAGATGTAGTCGACTAGGAATTTGACACTATGCAAATTCTAGTGTGCAGGTTTTTGTTTATTGTACGGAATATGGAACGAGAAATTTTAGTATTGGATGTTATAATATACGTGCTTTCAATAGTTAACAATATTTCCGAAAAATTCAAGAACAATTTTAAATTTAAAATCGTTAAACGTAAACATTAATATTTAGTCAAATTGATAAATATTGTTTATTTAGTTTTTAAAATTTCTCTCTTCATATCATTACTACAAAATGTAAGGAAACTTTTAGTATTCATCATAATCATTAATTACTAATGCATTTGGATTTCGAAACATAATTATTAGTTATATTAATTTTAAATTCGTAAAATAATTTCATAGGGATTTACCAATAAATATTCCGGAAACTTCACTCATGTCGATCGCATAATTATTCTTTACAGTATTTTTATTAAAGATGACATGTATGTAGACATGTGAACTCATTTTCATTTCAGTGTAGGAGGTAATAAAATAAAATGCTAAAATATTTAAAATTCTGTGTGTACAAACATAATCACGTACATATTCTTCGCTTACAAAATATATTCTTAATTTCAAACCAATTTTTCCGGACATAATTAAATGTAATTTTTTAAATAAACTGCTATGAACGTAAACAAATTCTAGATAATTGCATCGATAATTTTTCGTTGTTAAATTTCATTTTCCTTTCCTGGAAGTTATGTTCAAGTCAAGGGTATTTATAATTTTATATAAAATGAAACTCATTTTATATTAACCAAAAGTTTACAGGAAACGCAAATAAAATAAAATAAAATCAACGCAAGAGATTACCTTATCTACTGAGTTTAAAAGTTTTGATTAAAATCGTTTAAGTTAACGTGGGTACTTGATATCTCGACCTACTTCACAGCTGACTATGTAATCTACAGTGAAAAGGAATTTCCCGGATCATCAAAAATGATAAATTTTCAAATTGTTTTGTGCATGGTGATGAGGAGATACCTGGGTAGTAGGTATGTCATAAAAAATATTACTAGTGTGTATAAATAACAAAAATACGCAAATATGCAAATCTAAAAGTTATTATAGAAAAGATACGTAATAATTTTAAGTGAATGATTTAAAACATTTAGACAATGTTTTGAATTGAAGTATTTTAGATTATATGTGAAAATATCTGTGGACTTTTATGATAACTAACAGCTATGACCATATTTTTGAGATTTTTGTTTCAATACACAATGTTCTAATAACCGAAAGTAAACAACATAACGATAGTAAAACATTGCTGTGCAAGTATGAAACAATTGAATCATCAAAGTAGAGTCAAAGCTACATTTCTTATTTGTAGTATTTAAGTTTGAACTTAAAACGTTATAACCTTTCAACTTAAAACGTTGTAAACTAAAATAAAAAAAGACATTTTAAATACATTATACTTTAAAAGCCTAAGATATGGCGGAGAGGAGAGGTGATGTTGAAGATATATTATGGACCCTTAAAATAGCCCAACACGGTTAGAGACTGTCAACGATCAGACTTTAGATCGCTTTTAGCAAGCATTCTAAATTGAATGGCAATCACGCTGCAGTTACTAATATGTTAATACTAGCTGACCCGTGCGAAGTCTTCGCACTATATCGCCATCTAGCGTGGTCCAAGTATACAATTTGGCTAAGATATTTGATGTGACGCCCACAGATGGCGCTCATGCCAATTGTTATAAAAATTAATTTTTTGATTAACAAAAGATTTTTTTCGAATTTTTTTATATTTTTCGCCCAAAGTAGAAAACATAAGCTTTAAGTCGGTATTTTTTAATTTTTTTTGGTGCAGTAGTTAAAGAGATCGAGCCGCTCGACCAAAAAACACCTTTTAGAAATAATATATTTAGATAAAATCATTAATAGTATGCAATGATCAAAATCAATATCCCATCTAGTTCTTAATTATTGAGATTGTAGTATTTAATTCACAAATAGTAGGTGGTTAATTTAATTGTTTGCTTTAATACCTTTGTAAAAAAAATCGGAAAAGCTCTTAATTTGAATATTATTTGTTTGGCTCATCCGTAATAAATCAGTCGTATGAAATCGATTTATTACGGGCACACACATATTCACAGACTCACACCGCGTTTGTGTGCGCACATGCGCATACACACACGCACACATGCAGCGTGACATATACACATACATGTTTGTATGTGCAACAAACGTGAACAAACAGATACAGACTTTATTGCGTATTCAGATTTGGTAAAATTGATGTTATTCAACAATTACAATATTCCCCAATATGTCCAAATTGGATTTTTAGACATGTTATAAATAATTTGCGCATTTAATGGATTTTACTTAATAAATTACGGTTTTTAATATAAAAGAAGATTATTATTAAAATAGGTTTCAAGGGTAAAAGAGATTTTGACATGTAGTTCATGTTAGCAGAACGGGGAGCCCGTTTGAATGAAACAGTCAATGAAAATGCGCTTATATTTATTCAGAATGTAAAACAGGGTCATAATCTGATAAAAGAAAATATTCAAGTTAAACGTTTCATATTTAGTTAAGTGATGGGGTTATTAAAGATATTGTAACTAACCCCTTCTAATTTACTGAGCAGTCGTTCGGTTAAACTGAAATAACATATTCTCATTAGACAGAATTAGCAAAGTTGACAGAAAACAAAGACAAAGTTGAAGCGAAAGAAAGTTTTGAAGACGTTTGAGCGAATTAGCAATTTTTCCCACATCAACCACAAAACAAATAAATTATCAAATTAATTTGCTGTATAATTATTCATCGTATGGTTATTATTTAAGGTTATTAGAAATTATTTTCTGAAGTACAGTATTTTTTCTTAATTATATTTTTGATCATTAATTCAATTGCCATTATTTCAATTTTAACATTAATAAAAATAATACCTTTTCAAAACAAAACGACCCTCAATATGTTTTATTTTTCCGAAACCTTTACATAACTGTTCTACACGTTTATTTCTTTGAAATATTTAATATTATTGAATAAACGGTATTGAATAGGTTGTTTATATTTCATAATTTTTTCTAGATGAAAAATTTAAAAAAACCTATTAATCACTCTTTATATTCTGTTTTTTTAAACCTGATAAATCATTTAATTGTTAAAAATTTATTAAAATCTTTCTTAATAATTCCAAAGAATTTATTCGATGAACCATTTTAAATTCCGGTGTTTAACTTTTTAATATTTCTGTTTGAATTTGTTGACGAGATTTTAATAATTTCAAATATTTTCATTATCAGTATCTTTCATTTTCACCATTGATGAATTCAAGTCTTTTACATAGTATAAAACTCTAATACATACATCCTATTTATTTTATATTATATGTATATATATATATATATATATATATATATATATATATATATATTAAAAAGGTGCAAATAGCAACTTTTTTACCTAACAACTTTAAATTTTTTTTTGCTCTTTTCAATGATACAAATTGTTACTCTATATCTGCCTGCTCTCTTTATTTTAATTGAAAGTCTACTCTTATCACTATTGCAACTTAAATGTGATCAAAAGTTCAATATGTCGAATAGAACAGTTAAGACATACATATAACTAGTAAGGTAAATTTTGCCTTCATCACATTTTACGGCAAAGCAAATTAGAGTAAAAATAAATGAACTTTTCAGCTAAACTAAAACATCTACTCATAGAAAATATATTTGATAAGATATAATTGATTCAATAACAAAACTTATTATGTAATATATTTGAAGGCGTAAGCCTCGAAAACTTTAATATCCTTATAAAACTATTCAGCCTTTTCATTTTGTGTCACTGAAATACCTCTATAACAGACTCACGGGCAACCCATTCATTTGAATGGGGGAAATTTCGCATTTCCTTTCCTCAGTTTACTTGGAGAAGATCGAAAGGTTATCAGGGACCTATTATTTTTCACTGTCTACCTTTTTCTACTTGAACGAAATTTAACCATTGAGCCTTTTAGTGATGGACATTGTTCAGAGTCATTTGCCATTTGTGCTTTTTTTAAAATGAACGTATTCATACGTTTATTTAATCTAAGATATTAAATATGTTCGTAAAATAGTAACATTTATGAAAAAGTAATGGATTGGACTTTTTTATTTTATTTGTACAAATGTATGTAAAGGCTGTAGCTAGTTAAATAATCTATTTCAAACACTAATCCCTGTATGCACTTATATTATTTTGTCGGTGAGGTAGATAAAAATAATGTCAGCAGTTTTTCTACGTAAATTAAAGAATTATGGATATATTCAGAAACGAAAAGGAAAACTGGTGAATTAGAAAAAAAATACTAAAAACTAAAGAAAAATATTTCCTTTCTTTTTTTGCAAGGTTCATTTTGTAGTCATCACATTCAAAAGGTTAATAAGAATCTTTCTACTTGGTTTCCATTATCGACTAAATTGTTTTTTTTAAATCAAGTACTGTAAGACGGCGATAAAACTGTTATACCAAGTATCGTTTAAAAGTAATTGCAAAACGAAGTTCGGAATACATTGTATATTAAATTTAAAAAATTTGTCTTCTTACGAATTTTTCTATTAATAATATGCTGTTTTAAAATATAAAGCAATATAAATAATAGAAAATGTATTATAAAATTTCTCATCATTTATGTTACAACATTCTTGTGATATTAATTGCGATGCTGATTTTTGAACACATTTTTTGTCACAACTTCTTTTAGTTCACCCTGTGCAAAATTATTTGATGGGAAAAGATTTGCGCTTTGGGTATACTCGGTGGTAGGCTGAATATGGTTAACTCAGTTTTAGGTTGAATATAGCCGAACGGAGTAGTCAAATTAATAAGTATATTTTCATTTCGCCACTACCCAGTGTGTCATTGGATTAGCAGTAAAGCACTGGGTTAAATACGGAACACGGCGGAAGTTTGAGTTTCCATTTCAAAGCTTTGTGTATATAATGTAATTTTGTTATGAATATAGTTTTTATTTATACAATTTAAATAAAACTCCCTTTCTTCTGCAACATAGTCATTATATTAATCAACTTTTATTTAAAAAATGTGTATTTTCTTTTCAGAAAAATGTATTTATTTATAGCCTGATATATTTAGTGTGTAACAGCAAAACTTTTATAACTTAATCGAGCGTAAACGTACGCATTAGTTTATCATATTTATTATGATATTATTTGGTGATAAAGTAGACAAAATAGGATCGGCTGAATGTGCATGCTGCATAGGTTTTGGTTGGTTCACGTATCTACGTAAACTCACAGATAGCACAGCACTATTATTAATTACAGTCATTTTTGTATTTAACATTTTAAACAAATAGAGTAGGATTATATTGATTGCCAAAATTTTTATTTCGACAAAGTGGTCTAAAGAATACCAATTTTAGATACGAAGAACTAGCTATACCCGCAACTACTTTCACATCTACTTTTTGAAACTGTTATTAACAGTAATGTTAATACACGTAACGACATTTTTAACGAAACTTTTTTAAGTAAATGAACATTGCATGACACGTCAATAAAACATAGGCATTTATACATATATATACATATATATATATATATATATATATATATATATATATATGTAAGGAAAATACAAAAAAAACATTTATATATTGAATATATTTGGCGTTAATTTTGTAGAAATTCATTATTCACAATTAAATGAAACTACGTGATGTAGTATTATTTCTACTTTCTTTACCACGACCTAGGTTTCGTTGTATTACAACATCTTCAGATGGGCTATTAGCAACGATCTATCTTTGCTAATTTATTATTATTCTCAGCCCACCTGATTATATATAGTTTCTTGTTTAATGTGTGTAAATTTGTATGCAATATTTCTTCACGCCAAATAATTCGGATAAGTAGTTTAGATTTTACATATCGGATTTTGAGAAATCATAATTAAACCTTATTTTGTATTATTTAATACATTATGTACTATTTAAGCTACAATCCGTTCACATGTGAAGGAAAATAATTCTTTTTATCACTGATGTGTTTCTTTATGGAATGTATACCACCTTGCATATATCTATATATATATATGCAAGGTGGTAAACATTCCATATTCCATACCTATATATATATATATATATATATATATACATATGCATGTGTGCATAACATGTTTGTAGCAATTATACAACTTTATTCGTAACAAGAGAAAAGTTACGAAATCTGGATTCAAAAAATATTTAAATGGCTATAATTAATAATATAAATTACGAAATTGAATAAGCAGGTTAAACTACAAAAATAAATAAAGAAAATATCATTTACTTTATAGTTAGCTTCATGTTTAATTTAGCTGCACAATTTCTCAATATCATATCTCGTCGACACTATATTGAAGGGAAAATTAATGTAGAGATAAAATTAACACATTTGAAATTTAAAGCTTACGTTTGTGCCATAGCCTTCAATATTATTTGAATAGTTTATCCATGAATTTAAATACAACAACTACCATAACAGTTAAAGTTAAATTCAGATCAGCTTAGTAGTTTTTAAGTCATACCCAATTTAATAAACATAGAGATGAACAAAAAAGAGATAGAAAGACAAAACTTTTTTTAAGAAATATATTAAAGAATTAAAAGTACGTTAAATTTTGAAAAGATTCCCAAAAATAATTGCATTGAAGATTCTATTAAAATTGGTCTAGTTTTTTTTGCGTGATACTCAGATAAACACACAGTCATAAATTCTAAAAAAATACGTCCTAGGTTCAGATAAGCTTATTTAGAATATTTTACTAATATTCCAATATTATTTGCAAAGCGCTATTCGATGTAAAGTATAACATATTCAAATAAATCTAATTCCGTATTGATATATTTTAAACATTACGTTATGAGATATATTTCATGAAATTATTCGATTAGCTAAACCATTGATAGAAAAAAATTAATTTAAAAAATCTGAAAGTAAAAATCTACTTTTAATTAACTTAAGTAGGGATGTAAATATATATCCAAAGTTTTATTTAAATCATATCAACATTATTCATTACAGCAATTTAACATACAGCCGAAAGGAAAGACGATGAGACTTATTATATCTAATATATGATTTTTCCCACTGAAAATAAAAACAAAATCATAAAACAAAACTTTTCTACGCATTCATGGCTTCTTACGTACTCACATATAAACAAAAATGATGTACTCTCTGTAACAAAAATATTATTCACAGTAACACGTTTACGGTTTGTTGATATTACATACAAGATAAGACAGACACAAATGATGAACCGTAAGATATATCAATAAAATCGCGCTACTAAACGCAACAGAATCGATAATATATTTTCATCTAAATGCAGCAACGCAATTTTATTAATTTGCCACGTAATAACATCGATATAAACACTGAAAATTTTCATTAGGAATAGACTCACGTCGAGGCTTAAAAATAAAAAAAAGTGTTACCTATGAACGGGTCGTAAGTCGAGGAAAATTTAAAATAATTGAAGGTTATATAAAAAAAATTTGGGCTGATTTTTTGACTCAAATCTTGGTTATTTAGACCAATATTGTGATTTAGTATTTCGAAGTGAAATTACTTTAAATTAGGTTGAAATTATAAACACATAGTGTTATCACGATACACGTGTTAATAGTTTCCTGAATGGACCAGAAATCATGTGATAAAAATGTATATTTGTGCATAAAACGCACGTAGAAAATATAAATATTTTTATTTTGATTTCTATACCTGTTAAAGTTTTCACGGGTTGAAATTCTGTAACTTATATATATATATATATATATATATATATATATATATATATATAAATATAATGCTTGTTTTTCTAATAAGCCTATAGCAGGGTTCGAACCCCACCGCCCCAAATAATTTTGATTATACTAGTAAGTAATTTTTACTCAAGTTTCTAGATTTATCAAATCGGTTAAAACATGCATTATCCTTCATATTATTTTTATCGAAAAGAATTTACAAATTTAAAAATGATATTAGACACAATAAATATTATTCACTGAATAATTTTCATTGTGTCTAATATAATTCAACCATAACATTTTTGATTTTAGTATTTGCAAAAATGTTTCATCTCTATTTATTTTAAATTTTTTGTTACCTGCGTTTACAAAGTTAGACCAAGGCATACACTGAAAACTTTGAGCAAATCAAAAGCATATTCTTGAAAAATTGCATGGCAAAACATTAAAAAATTACCGGGTTATTAGCTTGCGACATACAGAATGATGGATGGAACTCGCAAAAATATGAGGGTCAATAAACTTTGCTACGGAACCCTGAAAAAATTGCCCATTTTGTAAAAATGTATTATTGGATTCAATTGTTTGAAAAAAAAATGGTATGAAACAAACATGGAAGCAACATTTTGATTGTTTTATTAATTTTAATTAAACATAAGTAAGCTTTTAAAAACGTATGTTGAGTGCTGCTTTCAGATGGACTTATTATATTAAAAATTTATATTCAAAGTAAGAAAAAAATTGAGATAACTATCTTAAAAAAAT
Organism: Druceiella hillmani; assembly: GCA_039881145.1. Classification (NCBI taxonomy): domain Eukaryota; kingdom Metazoa; phylum Arthropoda; class Insecta; order Lepidoptera; family Hepialidae; genus Druceiella; species Druceiella hillmani. Next base: position 1,032,718 of record JAYKKI010000028.1, on the reverse strand, counting down.
ATTTAAAAGGTTATTATTAATTAAAAAAATATAATACTGAATAAAGAATTTAGAAAATATAATTAACTTTATAGTAAGCTTAATGTATAATTTAGTTAATACTCAATATCATATCTCGATGACGCTGGAAATTTCTCATACGAAAGTAATCCATTTAAGCCTCTTAACACGTGGATCTAAAATTTATTTACTTGCGCGATATTACACTAAGACTTAGTTCATTTTTGTATGAATTAGTAATTATTCTGTTTATTTGATATTCAACATGTGGCAATAGACGGAGATAAATACAAAATTTTGATGATAAATTAAATTTTCTATTTAAATTTCTACTTGAATTCTTGTTTGATATGAAATAAAGGAGTCGCTCTGAATAGATTCGAATATATTGACTAATAAATTTTCAATTAGTTGTCGTCCTGTAACTTGATGAAAGGAAATTTATCATTTATAACTTCCAGAATAATTTTCATGAATATTATTTTGTTACAAATTTGAAATATATTTCTATAAATTAAACAGTTGAAGATGGAGTAAAATATAAATTCAGAAACCTAAATAAGAATTAAGAAATTTAAAATTTTATTAAGGTATTATTAGGAAAAAATAAAATGTGCTGATTTGTCATGATCGGAAAACTTCTCTCAATATTATCAATAAATGAATATATTACAAATATTTTTAGTTACGGTAGTTTGCTTCAGATATTTTCCATGATGCAAGCCAATTTCAGCTGAGTGCTTCGGAATCTGTTTAGCGGCCAAGTGATGAAAGTAATCGATGATATAAATATACTCCACCATTTTCAGCCATTTGAGCATCGATGCAAGGCTTCTTCAATAGACATTTTCCACTGGTACTACCATCGTTACTGTACCATAGCTTATTCATTAGCATTGAGGATTGAATCAAAATATTGTCATTCAATTTGTCATATACTCATAAAAATACCTTTCAAATCCTCCTGATTTTCTTTTATCATTGACTGCAACTACAAGTTGTTTCTACACGTTACGTATTTGCCGTAACGTACTCTATGACTTACTTCTTACTTCGAGAAAAATCTAGATATCCACGTTCATGTTCGCAACCTGTGCAGTTTTGATCCATTGAAAGTATATACATACACACACACACATTTATTCGTCATTGTTGCTTGCTGGAACTAAACCATGCATGCGTGATTAAATCAAATGTTATTATAAAACGAAAATCTGACCCCAAAAACGAAATTGTTTTTGACACATAGAAAAGTTAAAAATAATAATGGTTTAGTCTGACTGGAAAATATAAAATTCGTTGACATTGATGTATTTTTAAATATATAATAAACGTATTAATTTTTTGCCTTGCATTCGGTGCCAATCTGAAAAACGAAATTGAACACTTAACGAAATTCAATGTAAAATTCCTAATGTAAAAGTCGTATTAATGTTTATTTGTACTCGAAACCTTCTTTTTTGAAGTCGGTTATAAATATCCTTTAGATTTTTCTATCGCCTATTAAAAATCTAAATGAACTTCAGAATTAGAGGGTTAAAAGTTATTAGGCGTTAAATTGTGAAGAAAAATAAATACATAAGTTACTTTTGGCGTATGATGTTTGTAGAAATAAATGAATTGCAGTTAAGATATATGAGTGGATTATGATATTGATAACAAATAACTGGAGTAAATTATCTGTGTCTGTTTTAAGGTAAATGTGGAAAAAGGAAAATTACTCTGAAAGTTTTTTAAAAAGTTTCAGTTATTGCGGTTTATGCGGGTTTATTTGCTTTATCTCTATGACACACTTTGAAGCGTCTACATCAACAAATTTCTGATGGAAATGGCCGTACCCGACTGATAGAAGAATGATCATGTGAGTGTCAAGAACACTGTCATGACCAATTCATTTTTAAGTTGATCTGTCAATATGTAAAATATGAGAAATTACAGCAGAAATTTTGAGAAAACAAAGCGGTTAAATCAAACGGGTACAGGCATGGAGTAACGGCCTTAGGGGTATTTATGGGTGATATTTTTTCTATGTAAGTGATTATCTAAACATATTCTTTTGAAAATTTAACATGTTAGTGAGATCGCTTGTTAGTTACAAATAAAAGTTATTTTCAAAATTGTTTTCTGTCTATGCGCCTTATATAATTGGACATAAAAATAATATGTATTTCTTCATTTTCGAAAAAGGTACCTACATTGCCTATAATATAAAATATATCTGAGAAATTTTTGAAATATATACAAAATTATTTATAAACGGAAAAGATGTCGAATTAATAATGTATAATGAATATTTAAACAAAAAAATAATAACTTTTAAATAGTTATTTATAGAAAATTTAACACATGTTAATTTCTACAATCTAAAAGTTACTGTTTAATATTAAATTAAGTTACTTTTCACAAGAATAAATAAATAAGTATTTTATTAGTCCGCTGTTTTAGAAATTGATTACGAAATTGATAGAATAAATTATATAACAAACAATATCAGTCAGTTGATAGAATAAACGATTAATTGGACCTTATGTGAACAATAATTTGTTTCAAAATCATTGCTTGGAGAGTAATTTTATAGCCTTTGTTGTCAACAAAGAACACCAATCAGCTAATTTTTATAAAAGTCTGGAAGAGTTTCGTTCAATAATCATTCCGTTATACTAGTTCGCGAATATTCGCTCGTGTACCCACAAAGTCAATTAGTGCTTAAATTACCTCAAGGCATTTATATTGATAGGTTATCAAAATACGTTCCTCAGAGAAAGTTTTCTTTGTCTGAATGTCATGAAACTTTCCTTACTTTTAATTAATTCAAGGAAAATTTTATTAATTTACCCTAGAATTGTACCATAGATTAGGTATTTTAATACAAAATTTGACCCGAAATATTATCAAAAGGGTTTATTTATACTTTAACAGAAATCAGGTGGCACGTCCCATCAGATCAAATACTCTACCATTGCAAAATGACATCAATTGTATTCCGAGTAAAATATTGAATATAATAATAAAAGTAACGACTGTTGTTGTATAATTACAAGGTTATGTCAATAGTTTACATTTATTAATATAAATTCTATGAGAAAAAAATGTCAATGCGCATTGATATTATGACTTAAAAGTCAATTTAAAACAAAGCCTAAAGTTTAAAATTGAATCACTAACCTTCGACATGTTCGATTTAAAACAGTTTTGTAGTATGCTTGATGGGTCTATTTACGACTCTATACAGAGTTATGTATTTTTAGTGTTTATTGTTTTTATTATTATCAGAGACCAGGTATTTTTATCAATGTTATATATTTTAATTATAATTAATTATAAATTACTTTTTTTTATAAAATATCATTATTTATACACGTGTTTTTGAAGATATTATGTAAAAAGTAATAAAAGGTTTTATTATTCAATAATTAAATTTGGCTCAGATTCAGCTTGTTTCTTATAATAATAATTTCTTTACACAAAATAAAACATTTATTAAAATTCATGACATTTAGTATAAATTTGGATATCGTGGAGAAACAATATGCAATAATGAGTTGAAGCAGATCAAATAGCATAAAATTTGTCTTTTCTCTATTCTTATACTGTATATTTTGAATGTTTTGGGCAGATGGTTTACAAGCGTACTTTGTTTAATGATAATTTTTAACAGGTACACTTACTTTTTGTTGCAGTTATTATCTACTTTTTTAGCAAAAATATACTTCATTACTTACGGACTTTCTCCAACACTAGTCATGCTTAGTAGCTATTATTTCATGAAGTATCAATAGCGAGACATTTTTTATTTACAAGTGTGGTTTTATTAGAACAGGAATGATGCACTATACTCACGAATCACTGTTCATTTTCTTAGGAATATTAATTAGCAAAAGAGATACTGCTGAAGGCTACTTCCTTGAGTTTCACGAATCATCTTTAAATACGAAAAATGTTACCCATATCATGTATGTAATGTTTTGTTTTATTACATAATATAATAATTGCAGGTCTTGGTTTCACGTTAGTTTCCAAATTATTTTTATTAGAATGATACAAAAGACCGACAATCGCTTCTAGTTCCATTACGAACTTTTCTACCTAAACGTAAACGTTAGAAGTGTTCATTCTATGTCAAATCTTCAATTTGTTATATACCACAATATTTAGTAACATGAATTTTATTATAAATAGGGCATTTCTTGATAAATATATAGGGGAAATACGGATTCCTTGATAAATATGTATTGCTCGATGAATGGGACATTCCTTGACAAATATTTTTTAAATAGGGGATTCCTTGGTAAATTTTACGTTAGTAAGCAATAAATTAACCATCTGTGTTTATCAAGGTTAGCTAATGTGGTAGCCAATCAAAATATTTCATCTTTTTCCCAGATACATGTAATACTTTTTTACAGAAAGCACGAGAATAGCTATGCCAGAAAACGCAAATATAACCGGAGATTTGGATACGGATTATCATAGAGATCAAAATTTATTTCTTTCAAAGTTTAGAACTAATGTTCTATCATTGTATAGTATTTATCTAACTATAATTTTGATTATTTTTTGTGTTGATTCTTTTGATTTTTTGACCTAAATTTAATTCATGAAGCAAGATTCTAAGTTCTCTTTTGGAACTTTCTAAGCTTGTTGGTTAATTTCTTGTCAAAATTCTGTTCCTATCTAAAAAGAAAATCTATAAGAGTTGTTCGAGAAATTTCAACATGGTATCAGAAAATTAGGCCAGAAAAATGGTAATTTTATTAGCTGCCAATCTAATATTTTAAAAGAAATCTTGAACTTTTAACCAGAAATTTTACTTCTAAGGTGCTGGTAACTGTATTATTGTTGCGTTTACGTGCCTGGTTATAATTATTATTAAAATTTTGATAATATTTAGTTCCATCGTTAACTCGACATTATCTACAAGAACATAATGTGGAAATAACAGTGAACCTATTTTGGAAACTGATTCGCTTTGACCGTCATATTCAGTATTAGAACCACTAGCCTACACCCTTACGCCATCTGACTCCTCTATATTTGCATACTGAATATTTCTTTATTAGTTGTATTAAGAAGAAATACAAATGAAATTAAGTTCCTTTAGCACATAAAAAAAAATCAAAATTGGGCGGATCGTAGTTTGCTGTAGTAATTATTATTTTGGTTTTTCTCTACATATAGGTAAATGACCAACGTTTTTCTGCGGCTTCGCTAGTATAAATAAGTGAGAAATAGTGTAATAAGAAAAAAAAATTATTGTGAATATATCGAATCTTAGCATAGGAAGTGGCTGAGTAGTTTGATGCTTATGTACATATTCATATTCACGTTCTTATCCATAGCGGATTGATTCTTTTTTGTCAAAAAAATTCTAAAAAGAGATCAAAATATTACGAATGCTATATGTTTATCGCTATGATTGCAGCCATTTGTACACGAATTGTCAGGAATATTGGTTGAATAGTAGACGCATGAAATTGGAAGAAAGAAATAAATAAACAAACTTATTTTCTTGTGTACGGTATCGTTTAGGATTGCCTAGTAGCTTTGATATGCGTAGGAAAAATAACAATTCCTATATATATTTAATTCAGGCAAGTTGACCATAATAAATTCTTTTTAAGTCTGAAGGCCTTTAATTCGATGTTTAACATAGGTGATTAAACAAATGGTGGATGGGAAAGATGTCACTACAAGACGCTTTAGAGACTCAATCTTTTCAACAAAGGCCGCATGAGTTTAAGTTTTAATTGTATGGGAAAAAACTTTTAGGTATTCTTTTCAATGATGTGCCCACATCAGGGTCCATGAGAACAATTTTATGCCCGAGTTCGAAAAAAATATTGTACCCCTACATTATCTTAAACTGGAAAAGGTACGGTGATAAGATATTCTATATGCATCATTTTGGGTACAACAACATGGCTATAAGAATACTAAAAAACAAGCAAACACTGCTAACATAAAGTTGTCTTATTTTGGTACTTTTGAGGTAATTACGTTTTTATTCGTGTGGAGTATTTTTTAAAATGTAGCATTTGGAGAAAAAAAGTTTCTAATTTGTGAGAAATTCAAACAACTTCACGACTTCACATGAAAGCCGTCCAACTAGTAGTTGTCTGAAATAAAGACATTGTATCTACTGAGTTAAACTTTTAGGTTTGACTTTAACCCAATAGTATAATTCATTATGCAAAATGTCAACCTCTCTATTTCAGTTTAAATTTTTAGGTATTTTTTTAAAATTAATACGAGTACATCAATGTAAACAATAATTTAAACTTAAACTTTCACTAGCAATAAAAGTATTTCGTCAAATTCGTTTACGTTACCTTGCATTGCCGACAATATTTTCACAGTTTTGAAGACAAGAAAAATCCATTTTCAATAATGTATCATGTGCTTAGTTTTAGAAATTTTATTTAAAATAAAATTATGACGAATAAAAGTAAGCATATGCGGTCCATTATAAGCGAATCTTTTCAAACGCTGGATGTCTATGAATTTTTATATAAATGATATAGGCACAAAATCACATAATAACTTTCAGAATTAAATGTTTGAATTCTTAATCAAGATTTGATTGTTTTAATAAGGTTTTTGATTTAGTTAGACATTTCTTGCTGCTAATAAAATCATCATCGTTTAACAGATTGCATTTATCTGACACATATATTAATATATCCCCACTATCAATTCGTTAATATGCCTTCAATATGTATTTCTTTAACTCTTTTAATCTTTGTAACGCATATGTCATTATTTACATGAACGATTAAGTATGATGAACTCTTTTTATGGATTTGGTATTAGATGAGCTTAATGCGGTTTTCCCTTTTTCTCTTGCTGAACAAAGTATTAACAAATACTATTACAAATTTAATAATTCGTGCCTTATACTTGAATGTAAAAGGCCCGTCTTGCACATATAAGGATGAATCGCTGTTTTATTATGGCCCATCTTGCATATAGAAGGATGAATCGTCATTATTAATTATAAAACTGTAAGCTAAAAACAGAAAATTACCTAATAATGCATAATATTAATAGGATAAACTTAAAATTATATTCTAAAATAAAAAATAAAATGGCATTTTAAAAATAATTGAGACGTATTTAATGCAGGGTAAGGAACTTAAAAAAATTTTATTTATTAATTAATTAAAATGATCACAAAAATAACTTACCTACGTTATTATATTTTTTGAAAGCTGAATGTTGCATGCGGATATTTGTCATATCATGACTATTCCTTTTTAAAAATATATCTCAAATACGGTGAACGTATTTTGAAATAATAAATAGCTTGCAAAATTAAAATTGACTTATCTCATAATTTTTTGCGTCATACTTAATTAGTTTTTCAAATTATAAATTGGTAATGAATAAACTTATCTGGAAATATTTAACAGTTTCTGCGTTTTTTGCAATTACAATTAGCTCACTTAGTTGACTAAAGAAACAGGACAGCCTGTGCCTAGATAAAGCCTTCAGTTTTTTATATATATAAATAATTAATATGAATGAAAAGAGTTCAACGAAAAATCTATATCCTTAGTCCAGTGGATATAATCCATTTTATATTTGTTACAAAACTCATATATATATATATATATATATATATATATATATATATATATTATATTATATATATATATATATATATATATATATATATATATATATATATATATATATATATATATAACTCCTGAAAACTCTCGCCGATCAAAACTTTACAATTAAAATGCATTAATGGAAGAAAGAATTAAATTTGCGACTGAAAATGCCCTGACGGGGACATTTAGTCGGCAATGTGCGTCTCTTAACGCACACATTAAGTCGGCGGAAAGTCGGTCATCGACATTGTCCGATAAAAATTGGCAGATGTCAGCTCTTGATACTTTACTTGTTTGATGTACATGAATGACATTTACTTCATTCATGTACATTCCGCGTTATTTTGTTCAACACAGATGACTAGAAACATTTAGGAATATCTATCATTTGACTCGCGTAAATATGTTAAATATCTCAACGACATAATTTTTTTTACTAACTTTTAAAATGTCGCTACAGCTTCTCACAGTCGCTACAGCTTTTTATTTTTAAAACTATTGAAATATTTTCCGAACAAAACACACTTTATTCCATTAGCTAAGTTTTTTTCAATGTAGACCAGACGTTTGTAACTGAGTGTTGAAAATGAGGGACAAAACCCACTGTGATCGTCATACGAATGAATTTCCGACATAAATAGGATTCCGTGCATTCGTATATAAGTTTAAATAATTATAAATATTTAAGGGATGAACCATTTGTTAGGATTTAAAATAATATAGGTTATTAAATATTTGCAAACATTAATATAATTCTTTGGTACGTAAATATATCTTTCACAAATTTAAAACAATAGTTCTGGTTTTATTTAAACAGACTAAAGAAAAATTCTGTGAAATTAAAGTTGGGAATGGTTTTTCAATATATTTTGACATAACTTTATATGGATAATCAGTAAAGTAGTTATGAGAGAATTTAAAAATCAATGAATTCTGTACGGGCTAGTGCGTCCTTGAGCAAAGAAACATTGAAATATTGTGGAAGAAAGCCTCTCTATTGGTTAACTTAATAGCTGATTTACAGCTGTACGCAGAGACTGACGAAGGGTAGGATATTGCTTAATTATGTTATGCCAGAAATTACTTTTCCTTATATTTTGGGACAAATTAAAGCAAAACAAGTCATCATATTACATTTAAATAACATTTGTATGCATAAACCTACGTCGGCATAAAAATTGGTTTATAATTTTACAAAAATTGTGAGTTATTTTAGAGCGTAAATACTTTCATCGTTTATTCGACAATTGAATGTAATGAATTCGGTTACAGAAAAAATGTGACAGTTCATAAAAATTAAACACGAGGTTATGCGTTTAATGTGCAGATACCTGGAAGAATCTTAGTGAAATAAAATCTTAATGATCTCTTATGCATACCTAGCGACGAAAATTAGCAATTAAATTGTAATGAGCAATTAATTTTTTACTCTGTCAATTCATAACAGCCAGGCGAATTCTCAGCTGATTTTTAAATAAGAATTTGAATGTAAAATCTGATGAATAAATCGTTTTTAAATACATATACAATATCTCTCCAAGTAAAAATAAGTAAAAAATACGGGGTAAATTATAAGTGGCAAAAACTTCTATGTGAAGTAATTTTTGAGTTATTTCGTAACAACAGGTGACGAAAAATCATTCAAGTGCAATTTTCCTCTCGTTAAGCTTTTCGCTCAGTATCTAAAATAGAGTTAATACTTATTGAACACGCAATTCGAATTGCAGATAAGATATGCTCTTTTGTAGAATTAGTGTTATCCTTTTTTAATCATTTTACGATACGCCAATATTTTTCTTGTTCTCTAATATGCCAATGAAATAAAATATATATTCAATATAGTCGAAAATTTCTTTATATATAAAAAGATACACATAAATTGTAATTAAAATATATATTTTATGTCTTACAATATTTCTTAAAAATCTATTCCATGAAAATTAGATGAAACTATGTGATACAGTATTATTTCTACTTTCTTTCAGAAAGTAGAAATAATACTACATCACGTACCTTCATTTAATTTTCAATAATGAATTTCTACAAAATTAACGCCAAATACATTCAAAATCTATTCTTTATTTAAACTATAACTTCTTAAGTCTTAGCAAGTTCAAATCGTTTGCTGTACCTCCGATCCAAAAATATCTACATCGAATGTATTGTCTATGGTTTGATATAATATTACATTCTCTGCTCTGAGAATTTTAAATATTGGATTATATGAAAGAGCGTGCTCTGATACCGTCAGTTTGATTTTTATATTTAATTTCAATCTGATGTATTGCATCATGTTCTCATGAAAAATTATCACATGTTTTACATGTTACATTCTGATTCCTTTAACTTTTTAACAAATTTTAAAGTAAATATAGATAAGCTCAATTGTCTTGAAAAAGCAAAAAAATTATCACGACTGCAACTTCCACTCTCGTTTTTCACTAAAGATACGATCCAAAAATTACTCGCTAACGGCAGGGTAAAGACAAGGAAAACAATAATGGAATAGATAAAACTTCAACCCTTTCAAGATAAACTAGAAAAGAGGTAGCAAAAATACATTTTATTAGACATATTGCTTTGGCCTAACTTTATGTTAGAATTTTTAAATAAAAGATAATAGAAAAGTAAACAAACACAGTGTTGTATCTCGCTATATACTAATATAGTATAAGATACGTGTGTTCAAATGTATAAAATATGGATCTAATACTAATATAGTATAAGATACGTGTGTTCAAATGTATAAAATATGTGCCTCGTGTACCTCGTACCTCAATACGTGTGTTCAAATGTATAAAATATGTACCTCGTGTACCTCGTACGTGTGTTCAAATGTATAAAATATGTACCTCGTGTATATGTACCTCGCTATATACTAATATAGTATAAGATACGTGTGTTCAAATGTATAAAATATGGATCTAATTATGTACAGTATTTAAAGGACATCGTTTTGAATTTTTTGGCTTTTTAGAATGAGCCTGAAATTTTCGTTTCATTTCTGCTTACTTTAAAACTTCTACTCGCTTCCTTAATTACCCTACCTTAATTACAATGCCGATGTTATGCCAAAATATTTCTCTAAGACATTATTCTAACTAGGGGAGACCGGGTATAGTAAATGAAATAATAAAATGAGTTCATTAATTGGCGTCAAAGGATCGCAATATCAGTGAAAGTGATTTTTTGGGCATCTGTGTCGAGTCTCGTAAGTATAATTTTTTATTATAAAATACCTTTTTATATATTTACGGAGCTAAATATGTGTTACTTGATATCGTATTTTTTCCAAATAAACATTTATTTAAATTTATTTTTAGAAGATATATTCCAAAACTTGTTTTGGGGCAGGTTTTCATAGACTGACAGCGGCTAGTTGTTGCATGTGAGAACTGATACCCTGAACGTGTGTTGTCTGGTTGATTTTTTAGGGTTTTAGTACATAAAATTTTGTTTGTTTCAGAGCTAGTCATAAAAAATCCACGGCATCGCATGGCAAAGCCTTCTTGAGGGCTTATTTTACCATCATTGATGCTGTGTGCTATTAGAAAAGTGAAAGACCAGGGTAAGTCTATTACCTCTATCATGAAGGATTTGGGCATTAATTATCTCATTAAACAAGGTATTATAAAAAATAATACCAAAGAGATGAGCAACACGACCTTATCAACACTATTTATAAAAATTATTGTTAATTAAAAACTATTGCGTTTAAACGGATTAGTAACTAGTACAATGATATTTATATTATTTTTGATTTTGTATTTTATTATTTTTGTTACCAGGATTCTAAGTTCGTTATATAGAAATTATTCGTTTAAAGCAAAATTTTGGTTACTTTATTACAAACCAGAAGTTTGCCGTTTTATTTCTTGATAAAATTAATACAAATAATATTGTATATTTAATAAAAATACCAATATGATTTAAGTAAGTGTTTGTTTCCATACTCTCTTGTTAATTTACTATATTATTACCTACTCTATACACGGTGGCAACCATCCCTGACACGGGGGTTAGAAGTTACTAATAAATACTAATATTTTTAGAGATTTAGTCTTTATTTCTTGATGTATAAGAATATATATACCATCCACTTACATATATATATATATATATATATATATATATATATTGCTAAGCTAAAAACATGGGCACTGAAAATGCAAAACAAAAATGTGACTTCCAACTCCGACCTCCCCTAATATTTTAACAATATTAAATTTAATTTAATATCTAACGGGGGACATTGAAAAAAGTTGACAGTCTTTTTCTTATCATATTAACGTCGTCAGCTTCGGAATGTATTTCTTAGTTACAGGAGAGATTATAGATAAAAATAAGAGAATTATAATTTTTTTAATGCCAAGTAGTTATTTATCTTTGTAACCGGCAAAGAGGATTGTTTACCGAGGGTTATTTAAATCTCAATCAACTACACCATTAGGCGAAAGCACAGAGTGCACCCTCTAGAATACTCGTACAAGCTTTGAAGCACGTCTGCTGAAATGCAGTGTTTAAGTTTAAAATTCAATTAAACACACGTCTAACTTTAATTATTCTCCACGCGAAGTTAAATGTTATGTAACGCCTTTTAACAATGTTTGCTAGAGATAAAATATGTATATTTCTTATATTTTGGCATTAACTGTCACCATGTCAACATTTTCTAATGTTTATATACAATTTAAGGAAAACCTTTGTGATTATGAAGAGAGAAATGGTTATTCCCATTTTTCTTTATTGAAATTAATTGATTCTTTAAATACATAAACATACCGAATGAATATGATATCAAGGTTCCTATTTCAAAAGATACGGTTATTATTAGATAAACTTACTGTTTTAATTGTATTTTGAAATTATTTCTGAAGCCTTTTGAGATAAAACGTTTAAATAAATTATTACTGTTTTATGATCAATTTGTCAATAAAATCAACTTTTTACTTCTGATTCATTTGGCATTTCGTACAAAAATGACATATTATTTGACTGACAATAAATAAATTAAATGAGTTTTATGTTTAGAGTTCAAGTCTATTGTAAATTACTTCGAAAGATTTATTTAATCGCATACTTAAAAAAATTATATAGCTTTTGTCGAAAATTTGATATTATTTTACTGTACACAAATCCAAAAAATTAAAGGTTATTCAAGAGAACGTTCAATAAACCACCGATCTTACATTTGTCAGATGTCTCATATAGTTACTTTAATAGAAAGAAAAATTAACATTATATGATGGCCGCTAAAACAATTTAGAGTACATATGCGATATATGTACAAATTAAATTATTTGTTAATGGTTTACAATCAATTTCTTAAGTTTATTGTAATTTTCAAATGTGTGAATTATTATAAGTTCATTGACTTTGATAATTTCGAAACTGCTAGTAAGAACAAAATACTTTCCAAGTTTATTTTTAAGACATTACGTGGGGCTTTTTTTTTAACTCAGTAATGTAAACATGTTGAACATAAATCAGTCTAGAATAATAATTGTTCTATTATGAAGTAAGGGCAAGTGCTTTTAGTCTAATTTAAGGAAAGCCGGCGATAAATTATTGAAGGAAAAATTTATTCAAGTAATAATACTTCCATTTTGACTAGAAAACGTATATTCGCTTGGTAAAGTAAAATGATAGCCGGTCAAACTTTCATGCGTTACAAAATACCGTCAGATTTTAATTGCTAATAGCAACGAGGTTAATAATGCATTAACAATGGTTGAGCCCATAACGAATAAAACGTGTCTGTATGTGTCATGCAGTATTTGTTTTGCTTGTTACGTTATCGGATTAGTGCAGGTGCATGTTGATTTGTATCGTTGTAAAGAGCTTGCGGTGGGCTACTAGGACCCAAAAGGAGACAATAAAAATATTCACCGTAATATGTTATAAGTAAAAATTATGCTCAGAATTATTGGAACCACAAATCAGAGCAAAGCTCGTATTAAAAGAAATCCAAGAAATACAAAAGACGAATGGCCGAAAAAATTCGGGAGCTACGACAGCGCCAAAAATAAAATGAAAAAACGACGCAAAGCTGTAATATAACTGGCCCATCGAAAATACGATGTCCAGCGACAGTACCAGGTATATTACTCCATATAACTATTTTATTAAAGAGCCTAGTAATTCAAATACATATTAAAACGAAAACTGGTTATTATTATATACCGACATTTTCACAAAACATTTATTGCACGAACCCGAACTGCACCTTCCGATTTCTTTTTCTTTGGAATTCCGCACCTCAAAAGGAAAAAAAAGTAAACCTTAAATATAATTTACGTTTCCATAAATTTGTCTATATCTGTCTATAGGAACCCTTTTCTCAGAAATCATTTTACGTAAAACCTTAAGGTTTGAGATATTGTAAATCATATTAAAACGCCTACGTTTAAATAATTAATATTAAATTTTAGAGGGTGCTCATACAATTATTCTATGAAAATTTTTGAGCAGAACCTTAAAATAAAACACAGTAATAAAGTATAGTTCTCTGGTTATAATTCAATAGTAAATGCTAAAAAAATATTTAAATGTAAATTTCATTTCATATATATCAAATCGAAGAGCGAATTTAAAACTGTCACAAAATTATATTCATATTAACACGTTTATATGACCTTAATAAAATGCGACTTCATTTATATTTCCTGTAATATAATACATATGTCTAAGTATCAAAAAATTAATTTGGTGTTAATCAACGTTTCAACGTATTTTAGGCTGTTTAAAATTTAAATTAGATTCCTTTTTTATCCCCGAATATAAAATTTAACAAAATTTGAATCGTACTCGTTAATCATTTTTAGTTTTCTGTTGTCCGTTTTTTGGTAGTTTTAGTTTGGTCATAAAAAGCAAGATTAAAGAAATATGATGAAAGGTAAATTCAAAAATGTTTGCTGTCATAAAAAACCATATTGCTCTATTTTTTGGAAAAGCTTTCCCGAAAATGAGAAGTTTGACTGAAATCTTGATACAACTTGATTTCTTTTAATACAAAATTGTTACGGAAAATGGAACCTTTCTGTTAAATTAATTATAAACATTAAAGAACTAATGATTCGGTTTCGTAGTTTTTGACAAATAAAACCATTTTGTACATTTAAACCTCGGTTTTGTAGGCTTCATTTTTTGTTCAATCCGTAACTGTTTGCAACGCCAGAATTATTCGTCATGAGCAGGCAATTATGTAATCAGAAAATATCAACGAGTTAAGAGTGCCTCGTGTTTTTGAATATCGTAATGTATTTAAACTCTATTTTAAGAAAATTTCATTGGAAAATATATGTTAGATAAACGCAATGTTGAGAAGATATCGTTCTGTGTTGGAAAATATATCAACGAATGAAGCCTCAAATTACGTTATTACTTGAGATAATTTTATAGAATAGATTCTAGAATATATTTCTAGAATACCAAACCATTATATATACATATAACATAATCATTTATTCGTTAAGACTTAAAAAATATATAATGCCTACCCTTAATGCAAAAGGCCAGTTTAACTTTAAATTGAATTATATAGCATTTTAATCCCAGCGGACACAATGTCACGAATCAATATAAAGCATTTATTAAATATCGGATGTAGCTCGTGCTAGTGCTTTTGCATTATTAAGATAAAAGATAAAATAGTGTTTAATTCAAAGAAAAATGGGTAATAATCTTGTAAATATTTTAGTTTTATTATTTTTAATTTTTGTATCTCACAAAATATTTAAATAATTGCGATGGACTTCAGTGATAAGTGGTAAGAGCATAATGTGATACCAGTGTAAATAATAGTATACAAACGATTGTTTCTTTTCAACGTATTTAGAAGTGTGTGAAGTGTAAAATCACAATTCAGTATAGAAAACAATGTACCAATATATAAAATAAAATTACCTAAATCAAAGTAAAAACAAAGAGAAAAATGCACGGAGGACTAAGAACGATTTGAAAGAATAAATTCAAGTAGAGTTTTTTTCATTATTTGTACAGATAATTTAATTATAACATATCTTTAGTGTATAAAATTATAATAGAAATACCAGCCATTTAAATATCTTTTGTTCGTTGTGATGACTGAATACACATTTAAAGGGTTGCCTTTTAATTGTGTGACAAGTGGCGTTTTATAAAGTTAAAATTTTTTTATTTAAAATGATATAAGAAAAACGCAATAATTTTTCCACATCTTCGTTATGAAAGATACCTCACTGTCAAGTTTAATTTCCATTTCCACATATGAAAATAAGTGATTCATGTTCACCTGCTAGGTTGGGAGCATATTATCCTTTATACATTTCACAGTTCCATTAATATGAAACTTTTCTTTCGAAAATCGTTAAAAACCTGAATCGCATGTGACAGACATAAAACTTGTCTATGTTTTCTTTTAAATTCATTTTAAGTATTTCTCACTTTAACGTATTTTATAGGAAAGAGCGCGATCAGGACATGATTTAATGAAAGGGTTCACAAGTAAGGCCCGTAGTGGAAAATATTTTTTTGTAATGTTTGCCAGAGTAAAATAGTTTATTTTATCATAGAAAATCCTCTCATTGTAAAATATTGTCTCTGGTTTTATAATGAATGAGCTTTTACATGAATAATACTATATTTAGTGCTGAACAGTAATGATAAATGAATGAAAAAATAACGTATAGACTCTTTATAAAACAAATGTTCTATTTTTGGCTATTAATGAAGTAATGAACAAGTATAAGCAAAGTAGTACATCATTTCTTCAAAGTACAGCCTTGTTTGTAAGTTTGAGGTTGTTCCTATGAGATCATTGTTAGTTTTAGTTTGCAAAACTGAGGTGTATATTTAAATTTATACATATATATATATATATATATATATATATATATATATATATATATATATACATATATACACATATATATGTGTGTGTATGTGTGTAACTGTGATAAGTTTCAAATTTACCAATTGATGTTTAAATTTAGTAACTACTTATAATATGGTATGAATGATTTTAAATAACGTTACACTCTCAATATTTTTCATATTAGTTTAGCAATACTGCAAATCAAAAATATAGCACAAAATAGTTTTATATGAATTTATCTAATGGAAAATATTTTACAAAATGACAAGTAATAACAAAGGCATATCTATACATATAACAAAACCGTAACATAGTGAATCCTTTACGTGGAAAATATTTTACAAAGTGTGATTAATGTACCGTATATAATGTGATAGACTGGTTTCTATCACATTATATACAGTAAAACCTGTTTTTAGGATTATTGTCTGTGTCAATTTGTTCTTCAATCACGCAAAATCTACTGTACGGATTTTGGCGAAATTCGGTATGGCAAGCGATTATACCTTCGAAAAGCATCTAGAATATTATTTATGTGTCTTTTACAGATATATAAAACACCCTGAATTGGTGAATTTTACGATACTGGTACTGCCTCCAAAGATAATAGTTTTTTTTTATAAATGTTTGCTCGTAGAGTTCTAAGAGAAAAATAAATTAAAAAAGAAACAAGAAAATTCCTAATAATTTTCTTATACCGAATTCCACGCGAATGAAGTAGCTTTGAAATAGCAAGTATATAAATAATATTGGAAAGAAAATGCTACGAAAGCACATCTAATTTATGAATTGTGGGTAGAAAGAAATTAATAAAAATGTTAGGTAATAAAATTTTAGTACAAATTTCAAATATAATTATTTCATTTGAACTACATAAAACAATGGAAGAGATATAGACAACCACGGATCCCTACCTTGTGTTTATTCCGATGCGCTGTTGATGGCGTTTGTTTTTTACTATGTTGGCAATGTAAAATTATTTAAAAAGTTCAAGAGATAAAATTTTAAACTAAAAAATGCATAGGTAGATACCTTATTAATTAATCATATAAATTTTAAAAATACATACCAAGTATTATTATATTTATTTTATGATGCATCAGAAAAAGGAAAGAAAAAGCCACGCATCGGCATCACTGTATTGATTTGAATTTAGTATTACTTTGCTCGCGTGAGTTTTAAAACGGTGTTCACAAAACTTCTCTGTAAACAATGGTTCCTGTAGAATCGTCAGGGGTATAAACAAATAAATTGTTAGCGTTGCTGACGCGAAAGAGTGCTAAACGCTGTCCGTGCGAAAAGCAATTGATGCTCAGGTCCACGCCAGCTACGCGCAAGGTTTGTCCTGTTTTTAAAACACGATAACACCAGGATTTACGAACTTTACTAAACAAAAAAAATGCTTCTGAATTCAGATTCGATGGAGTAAATAGAGAAGCAATGTAATGAAGATAAATTACGAACATACTTTGTACCTTCATTTGACAGGCGTATAGTATATGTTTTATATAAAATAAGTAAGATGAGAAAATTATTTTTCCTATGTCAAGTTAATCCATCGACAGTAAAAACAAAATTAACAGAGACTCGTTTGTTCTCCATTCGTTTTCCCCGTACATATCGGATAAAAAAGATACATAGTTTCCATCATAAATTGAAAATTATTAAGTAATTAATTCTATTAAATTTTTCGTGAAAAAATGCTCGCTTAAGAAGAATTCAAGGAGGAAAATCTTTGGCGATCGGTGCAAGTACTACCGAAAAAGCCATTAATTTATAAAAGACGACTTAAATACGTTCAGGGACCTACACTTGGAAGTAAGATGAATAAACACAGTGTTGAATTTCGACAATGATAGGTATTAGATAAGATTATTCTTTAAATATGATTCGCATCAATAATATTGTACGTATTATATAAGAAACGTAAAGACATGCTTAATTTTTTTGGAAAACTTAACTTTAATTAGATATATACTAGCGTGACCCGTGCGAAGTCTTCGCATTATAAATTATTCAACTAATAAAGTTAATTTAATAAATCAAAATTGATTGCAGGTATTCAATTCATTTCTAATTTTGCACACTGCTTATTATGTTTTTATTCCATTATGAAGCTCAGATGACAGATCAAACAAATATTTTACTAAAATTGACATATAGAGGCGCAAGTATCAAAAGCATTGAGCTAAAGCGCCACTTTATTTGTACGTGAGTGGATTTGAAATTAAGCAAAAGTTTTACCGACCGTCAATCATATTGACATTGAGCCGTTAGATGGCAGCATTGCTGTTTTGTGTATATAATTTTAATAATTATTTAATTTGCAAAAACAATAGCAATAATAAATTTTTTAGTTGTTGATGCCGGTAGAGCATGCAATTATCTATAAAATGATATATAATTTATGTAGATTAGTTGTGAGGTTTTTTCTAAAAAGGGAGAGTAACATCTTAACCTTAGTGTATTAATATATATATGATGATGATGATGATCTACCAGAATTAATATAACGATATTTGCCCGAGTTAAGGTAATAGAATTTCATTTCTCTGCAAAGGCTGCGTAATATAAATATTTCTTTAATATAATAGACTACACATAGTATAAACAAAGTATAAGGTATTTATATATCCGATACTTAATATATAAGTTTTTCGGTCATTCAGAATCATATAGGTAAGGTGACGCTCAATGATCGAAGAACATTTACTGTGCACTCGGTTATATTTGCATGAGTAGTCCATTGTTCTTATTCGATTATTGATTTTGGCGTAATGTTTAATTCATAATAAACAGTACGTTCAGGCATCACATACACAGGCACGAACACGCTCGCATGCACATATGCACGCATGCACATATGCACGCACGCAGTAATGCATACAAGCGTACGCGCTTCCTCGCTTTTATCTGCTATTATTTACTTTGTTTCGCGATTCTATTTTGTCAGGGTTTGCGATTGTTCTAAAGTTGAATTACAATTCTTGTATAAGATAAATTTATAAAGCTTTACTAACGTCAAAAATATTATTTTAATAAATTTTCTTCAAAATAGTCCAACATTTTAATCCATAAACATTTTAAGTGGGATTAAGATAAAAACATTTATTTAATTCGCTGTGACCTTAATTGTGTCTGCGACGTCAAGAAATTTTAAATCTACTTATTCGCCGAAATATTAAGTGAATCATTTTTGCAATCTTCTATTATTATTCAGAATAAATGCTCTAAATTTATTATAAAATAAGGTTAAGAAAGAAAATGTTTTTTATTTGTGCACCTAAGCCGTATAATTACCAGAAAGCTTATTGTTTAAAATCTATCTTATTAACCTGTAAGTAACTACATTTAACTATGTGATTTCATCCATTGGAGATAATAACTCACATATGACACGTATTTTAAGACAAAGTATTTGTAATTATTTGACAGATAAGAAAGTTATTTAATAAAGAGTAAAATTTGTAGGTACTAATTCGAATAAAATAATAAGATATGATATAAAATTAATTAAGATGCTTATTGAACAGTAAAAAAAAAAATTTTGTTGTTTATGCTCCTCGGGCACTGTCGATCGTTCGACTCGTAAAATACCCAATATTTATATAATGATATTTATTATTATTTATATTATATATATTTCCTATCATATTCATATATTGATATTTACTATTATTTATATTATATATATTTCCTATCATATTCATATATTGATATTTACTATTATCGTTAGTTAGAAATTCTTCTATCACTAAAACTATACTAGGAGGAATAAATAATTTTGTCCATTACACAGTATTTTAGTGTATATCCATAAAAATTACAGAACATTTCCTTTAATAACTTGACTGATTGGTTCTTGAAGTTTCATTTTTTGTACAAGTTGAAATTATCCAAACTGTATTCTAGATTCCTAAATTATAAGTTTTATCACTTTTGTATAATGAATTAACTACCGATCAAAATATGTGTAATGTTTTGTCTTTTTAAACATTCTAAATTCGACACTTAATTCTAAATACAATATTTCTCTTTTCAATGAAATATCATAATAATCCCTTTCAATTTTATTATTTACAAAAGTCTGTTACAGCATGTATCTTTGTGTAACCGTAGTAGTTAAATTTACTAAGCGAGCCATCCATCATCGTCGCTTTTTCCTTAGATCTCAGATTATAGTTCGAAAGAAAAGAATAGAGTTGAGGGAGCATCTATTAAAAAGCTTTCCTCACTTATGAGTACTTAGCCAGTCTTTGAAACTTTGTAATTTGACGAAAGTACTCTTCCATTTGTGAGTTTTTTTTACAAGGATAATTTAATAAGAGAGGAAATATTGGAAGCTTTATCATGTTATGTTGGCTTTTAATTGTAGGATTCACAGGAAGATAAGTGAGTCGCTTTTTTTAATTACAATTTCGTGAAATTTCATTTATTCTTTTCTCTCAATATTATAGGAATATGCGAGTCTGATCAAATAATATTTTACTCAAAATATCTAAAAATATACTAGGAAGAGGAGCAGGAATATATTTGTTGCAAGTGCGCAGCAACTTTATTTTACACGACGGTTATAAAATAAGAATTGAGATTATTCTCTTGTTAACTTTAAGAAAAGCACTCCTATAATTAAGGAACATGTTGTATTGATAATTAAGCTGATATTTTGCATTATATTTGAAGGGAAAAACTGTTCCTAAAATTAACTCTTTATTTGCACTTTTAATTTTCGAGTCTCACGTTGATTTCACGGAATATTCCATTGGTTTATTTCATGAGGAAACATGAAGTGAATCAGTTTTAATTTATTTTGAAGGATTTTTCAGCAACCCAAAGATATTATAGGCTCTGAGTAGAAAATCTTTTGTTTTATTTGATATAAATCTACATTTTGAAATGAACGTAAACACCGCAAGTTCATGAACGCATGAACAAATAATTTCTGTTTTTTTTCTATACAAAACTGAATGAAGTGCTGATTTGAGGTAATATATGACATCACCTTCAATAAGGCTACCTCGTTCTAATAAACTTATTATATAATACCGTAAATACTAACCGACTTAATATTATAATATCCATTTCATTCTATGTGCATAAAATGGACTATGTTCATTTATTTGCAGAAACGTTCTATAAAGTAACTCTAAAGTCACAAGCGGAGTAGCGATTACAAAAAGTAAAAGAAAGACCATTTAAATTGATTGCTAGAAAATAAATAAATTAGCCCTTAAAAATTTAATTTTTCTTTTATTATTCTAGCTTTTCCAATGATTTCGTTCGCCTGAAATTATAAATAAAAAATGCATTACAATTAGTTAAGAACTAATTATTACCTATTATTTTTTATGGACATTAACCATTACCATACCAAATTTCATTAAAATCCGTCCAGTAGATTTCGCGTGATTTACGAAAAAATTAATATAGAGACAGATAAAGAGACAAAGATACTAAAAACAAGTTTTCTGGCTTCTATTGTTGTTCTTCACGCTAAATCAATCGCTCTTTATAAATTATTTTTCATGTACAGAATTCACTCTGTTACAATGTTATTGTATGTATAAATTTTCTACGTCAAATAGCACCTATGAAAATTATAAGTGAATTCAAATATATTATCACTATATCATCTTGAGTGTATACTACACCTAAGACGATACGGATAAAGGGGAAGAAATTTGAAATCAAAATAAATAATGTTCTTAAAAATTATATTTAAACCTGAATTGGTGATTATGTACTTTTTGGTGTGCAATTTTACAAATATTTGTATTTTATATTTGTTTAAAACTAAACAGCCACACAAAATATTTTAGAACAAAACAAGGGTAACAAAACAAACTCTGTAGATGCGTGGTAAAATATGCGCACATAAAATGCCAAAATACCAATTTATCGAGTCTTTTCCTTTTCTAAAGGCCATTGTTTACTCACTTTTCTTTATATTTACCCCAAAACTCTATTAAAATAGTCTAAGATTAAAAGTAAATTTCTGTAGCCATTTAGATTTTAATTTAATAAGAAGTCAATTGAAGAGTTTTCATTTAACTCATCTGTCCTTCGGTTGTGAAATCGGAAAAAGATTTTTTCCAAAATATTTCCTTATAAATTACTCATAGTTTTAGAATTCCTGAAATAAACAAAAATTTGCTTATTTTACATTTTTAAACCTTTTTTTAATAATTTGGGTATATAATATTAGTAGCTAACTCACTATTAAAAGGCAGATAAGGTGAAATAGGTTATAAATAAAAATCTATAATTATTTCTGCTTTGCAACTGTGAATAAGACAATAAGTTTACTGGTAACGCTACCTAATCCCTTGCATGCTTTCCTAAGATAAACTTTTTAAATTCCAGCTTAAACCGCAATTGCGGTCGTCCTTAATATTGGTAGTAGTAAAAATAAATAATGCTAATAATCCTCTGCAAGCCGAGGCGAAAGTTGCCGCAGCCACTTTGGCCCCAAGTTAAGCGGGCTCGTAGTATTGTAGGATACGTTTGTAAAATACAATTATTGGTTATTGTGGTAATTTAATTAAATATTAAGCAAACCTTATTGATTATGTTTTGTTTGAATTTAAATAAATTTAATTTGTCAAAATCACGATATACGTTTTAATATATTCTTAATTTTAATAAAATTCACATAGCGTAAAAGTTACTATTTTGACCTTTTGTCGGTGCAGTGTGATATTTTGTGAAAATTTGGTGATAGAAAAAAAAGTCAGCGTAAGTCAAGTGAAATTAAAAACAAATTTAAAAACCCTTCAACGTCGGTATAAAAAAGTACTAAAAACCAGGAATGACAAGCAAAGTTGTATTTTTATGAAAAGGATCTAATTTTTCTGAAAACTATTTTAGGAAATTTCATAATATATAATTCCGGGACAAAATTTGTACTTCACTTTTCTCGATTAAAATAAAATATGGAAGCTGTATGAAACTATCAACTGAATGTAACTTTACAAAATGTAGAAATATGCATTATTGTCCATAACCATTTGTTTAGTAATAAGTTAATGTGTAATTATAATGTAGTATTCACATATAATATTGGAAGAAGTCTGAAGCTAAAATAATCCTTTTTTATTCATAGCTAAAATGGATATGCTTTTATTAGCAGCGATTGCGAAATGGATCATGATTTTGGAAAAAAAAATTCAAAATACGTACTTCAATTTTTTACTCTTTAAAGTGCAAATTATAAAATATATATGTATATATATATATATATATATATACACACACACATATATCTATATATGTATATATCTATATATATATATATATTTACATATATATACACACACATATATATATATATATATATATATATATATATATATATATATATATATATATATATTGTGAGCATGTACGTGCGTGCGCGCAAGCGTGTGTGCATGCGTGCGTGTGTGCGTGCATACGCGTGCGCGTGTGCGTACTTTTAACTTTCACAGAAAAAGTCAAAACAAATCCTAACTTTTTTATATATTATACTTATTATATAAACATAAATAACATAAAAATGAGGCGAAAACTGTTCATAAAATTTAAAAGTATCTTGATATTTACTAAAATATTTTAAAAACCTTTACAAGAAACAGGAAATATATTATAAAATGAACAAAATTCCTTCGTCGATGTCTATATGCAATATCTTACTTATCTTTATACACAAGTTCATCGTCTGGAATTCAAAGCTCAGTGACCTTCAAATGAACCTGAGAAAACCACCGACCACCGGTACTGAATAGAATGCCAGTGAAGCGACGTAAAAAAGATAAACCTTAAGGAGAGGAAATATATCAAAGATACGATATCACCTGTTCACACGCAGAGTATTATCTAATATCGTCTGTTCTCCAGTAAACCAATGGGAGTGTTACGAAAATATCTTGTGGCATCACATTCCTGTTTAATTTTAATTCATTATTCCGAATATTGATAATATGTGTTTTAGTTTAATATGAAGAATGTTTCTATGTAATGGGATATATTGTCGCGTTCTGAGATGTTATTGAGTAAACGTAATACTTTTGAATCTAAAATCTAACTAGATTGTTAAATAGTATTTTTCAAAACTGTAACGATGGCCCCATTGTTCTGAATCAATATATTTAAATGACTTAAGATTTACATGACCGAATGCATAAAATCACTTCTAAACCTTTGAAAGGTATGTGAATTCATATAACTTTAAAGCTTTGAAAATTTTGGAAGTAAATCGAGATTTTATTTCTGAATTTTTGTTTATACAAAGCTTTTCCACATTATTTCGAAATTTATATAAATATCATTTACTGTTTTATTCACAGTTAATCATGTTACTGAATATGGATTCGACACATTTGAAAACATCTACCATGGATATACAAAAATCTATAATATTATTGGAATCTCTAAAAATGTATTTGTAATTATAAACAGCTAAGAGCTCTTTATAATTACAAATACTTTCATATAAACCAATATTGTGAATACTGGATTCCTTTGAATGAATTACACAAGAATTCCAGTATGAGACCTCAAATAAAATCCTTCTTTACAATCTTTTTTTAAACAATATGAATTAAATGAAATGAATTCGTATCTCCTGCAATAATTATGTTTCGGAAAGTAAATAAATATCAACAAAATAAACTAAATGAGCGCTAATGAAATGACGTTCATTCATATCACTGTTTTATATTCATTGGAAAATGTGATGAAATGGGTGATGAAATAAAGGACTCGTGATGAGTTTGATTTCTTGCAGGATTGTCGTCAATTCATAAGATCAATTATATTTTTTGGATAAAATATGAATGAATGTTGAATGAATGTTTTAATTACTATAAGATTATCGAAAGTGCTTGAATGAACAATTTTATGTACTTTATGATAATTCAGACATTAAAAAATTATTACATTTCATTTTTAAATGTTAGTTTTTTATAGATAAACGAATTTGTACCTGTGAACTGTAGTCTGGGGTTTTCCATTTAGTATATTGGTACTTGCTCCTTTATTACATCGCTCTGTAAATTACAGAGTGACAGAACAACCATTATTGTGTGCAACTTGACATTTTTTTTAAGGTCGTGGCTATTTTATTGAACTACAACACGATTTTTCATGCGACCGATTCGTATATATACTGTTTTCTTCTTATATCTCTAAGTTAGTTTCTTAATTGCATAATGTAATTTTTTTCTATTGACAAAGGTTGAAAAAATGGATATTAAAATATTGACTTAGAGGGATTGGTTCATACCCTCTTCCATTAGTTTATATATACAAACATGGGAAATACACTTTTGGTTTGTACACCATCCTCTCTCAACATTACTCATGATAGAACCATAAATTAATAGTATTAACATCTTTCTAGTCATTAGCTAACTGCTATTAACAAGAAATATTAGAAGGATCAAAAGAAGAATGTCCACGCCTTCCACGAAAGTCTCATTTCTTATAAGTGTCATAACACTGTTAATATTCCAAGTCCATTCTGAATCGAAAATGGCACCAAAATAAAAAAAAAGTTACAAAGTTTATGGAACTACGTCAACCATCAAGTAGCTCTGTTGTGTTTGTGGTTTCTAAAACAGTTAAAGTGATAAATTATATTCAAAATTATATATAAATAACGAATTATTGACTAAGTTTAAGAACTATATATAAATATCAATACAAGAAATTAAGTAAAAAAAACTGCAAAGTGTTAAATTTGAGAAGTGTCGTTGAAATCAGGTGAGCCGTGCTAAACTCGTAGTTCTTAAGAAAAGTAAAATTATATACATATTTCATTAACAAAATATTAACAACTAGCGTGACCCGTGCAAAGTCTTCGCATTATTTATTCCATTATGAAGCTCAGATGACAGATCAAACAAATATTTTACTAAAATTGACATATAGAGGCGCAAGTATCAAAAGCATTGAGCTAAAGCGCCACTTTATTTATAAGTGAGTGGATTTGAAATTAAACAAAAATTTTACCGACCGTCAATCATATTGACGTTGAGCCGTTAGATGGCAGCATTGCTGTTTTGTGTATATAATTTTAATAATTAATTAATTTGCAAAAACAATAGCAATAATAAATTGTTTAGTTGTGGATGCCGGTAGAGCAAGCAATTATCTATAAAATTATATATAATTTATGTGGATTAGTTGTGAGGTTTTTTCTAAAAAGGGAGAGTAACATCTTAACCTTAGCGTATTAATATATATGATGATGATGATGATGATTGGAGAGGATACTGGGAAAGTGAAAATTATTTCATTAGAAAGAGTTACGAGTATTTTTAGCGGAATTTTTGTCACACTATCTAAAAGCAATCAGGCAAATACACAGACACAAACATCTGGAAATCAGTCAGCAAACGACGGTGTTGCTTGGGATGACAGAACGTTTCTGTTCCAGCTTGGCATCGATAAAAGGCGACGTTTATTTGCGAAGTAAATGGTCATCTTTACCGGAAAAGTTATGTTTACCGGCAAACTATCTCATTATCTCAATCATTCTACTACGTGATTTGGTATACTGATTAGTTCAACAAACTATACTAGAGGGCGCTAAAAATATCAGAAGTCACAGAAGATATTTGACTATCAAAAATATCAGAGAAACGTTAAAAAAACATAAAAATGGAAAGCTGTTAAGTTAAGAACAGAAGTTTTGAACAAAAATATAACACAATCTTTAAATCATGTATGACTAAAAAATGCAAAGAAATAGAATAAAAATACAAAGAGTTGAACAGCAAATTGGAGGAGTAAGAAAAGCAAATTGACCAAATAGAAAAATAATATGGAAAAATATAATGCTATTCGACATAAAAGAAAACGAACGGGTATGCGAGGAATCAGAAAAAGCAATTCTAGATTTAATGAATAAAACTTCACAAGTGACACCTATTCAACGAAACATAGATTCTTTCGAAAAATTAAAAAGAAATACAAAACGAAAAATTGTAACTCTGAATACTCTAAGCAAGAAAACAAAAAATTATAAAAAGAGGAACTCACTGAATGTAATACAATAATATATGAAAGAATATTATCTACAAAAAGTTTTAATTTTACGAAAATAAGAACACCATACTTGAATACTGTAAGTTTCATAGAGAAAGATAGAGCGGAACGGAATAATAACATATGTATCAGAATTATTAAGAGTTTAGATGGTCTCTCTCTGAAAGACTTACAAACAAAGCTTTTGAACAAAAATAAAAACAAGAAATTACCGGTTATGGGTTATAAAAACGGCAACAATCGGAGAGCTTATCAAAGTGTAAGTAAAAAGCGTAAGGACTAGGAAATATCCTTCCTCTTAAAAAATATAAATAAAAATATAAACACTCAAAATAAATCAGCTTTCAATACAGATGATTACCGCGGTAGTCTTTGATTAAAACTCTTCATTAAAAGGAAACTATATATTGGAAAACAAAATGTAAAGTCATTACTAACAACGGAAATATAAAATTAATTTAAATACCTCTTTATAATATTAAGTGGGATTTATTAGTTGTTTCCAAAGTAAAAAAAGAATGAGAAAAAATTATGAAGAGACTACGCTTACATATAAAGGAGAGAGATCTGGTTTCAATCTGGTGGTGCCCACGATGAAAAAATAATTAAAAATTAGGTAGCTAATTTCACTTTGGTTTCAAATAGAATAGCAACAATAGATCTAGCGATAGAGGACATGAATCTAACATGAATTCAAGTCTACGCGCCAACAGAAAAAAATTCTGAAGAAATTGAACTAAAATTCTATGAAAACCTAAGCAAATATCTTCAAAATACGAGTCTAAATGCCGTTCTTTTTGGCGACTTTAACTAAAAAATTCGGATAACCTACCCTAGAAGACGGAAAGACCGTGAGCCAGTGGGGTTATGACATAAGAAATGAGAAAAAGGAGCTTTTAATAAGATATTGTTTCGAAGACTAGATTTTTGTAACTAATAAATTTTTCAAAAAGAAACGGTGGATATGGCTTTATCCAGATGGAAAAACCAAAAACGAATTTAATTATATTTTAGCAAAAATATCTAAAACCAATTTTTAATGCTCAGGATACAGAATCGAGATTCAGTACGGGCCACAAGATTTTAAGTGCCAGCTATACATTGATAAATAAGATAAAAAGATATAGGAAGTCTTTTGGAAATACTTCATCAGAACTATTGAGAAAGAGAATATGAAGAAATCTTTTACAAATCTATATATATATATATATATATATATATATATATATATATATATATATGATTTTTTTTCCAAATTTACGAATCAAATTGTTTAATTATGTAAATATATTTTTTTTTTAATTATAATCCATTAATAGCATGTTAAATTCGTAAGAAACGTCTAGACCTATATTATTGTACATTAAACTTGCATGTTCGTAAATCACAAAATTGTATTTTTGGAATAAAACTCTTAAGAATATAAAGGAGAAAACTATTATTGTAATTATTATTATTATATGTGTGCTTATCCAGACATAACTAGTCGGGTCTAGCAAGAACTTTAAATTTAGCCATCTTCCTGCACGGCACTGAGGCATGGGCGATGAAAAATCGATGCCTTCCTGCTGGAGTCGTTGATTCTCTTGGGAGAAAGATACGCAACATCTCATCTCCTACTAAAGGAAGACGCTCAACCTCTTACACATCCAATATGGGTAAGACCGAGCTTCACCTAGACAACGATGTGACCGAGGTATACACTTGTTAATTTTTCGTTAATATATATTGAGTATGTAGTTATATATACATCTTCTTTGTTTTGTATTCTTCAAGATTTTGTGCATTATATGTAACTAATGTGACCAGATTTCGTCAACTTCAAAGCGGAACGGTTGATGAACTGAACGGTTGATTTATTGTAGTAAAATTAATATAGACATTTACATTTTGTACTATTTATTGTACATAAAGTTTACATCTATAGATATCTAATATTGTATTCTTCAATGCCTCAATGAAGAATACAACTACTGGTACCTATTGGTGCCTCAATTAAAACTTTCCTCGGATTATTGGCACGAAAATATTTAAATAGAATTTGAAATAATTTTGATTTTGATCTGCGTTCCTTTATATTTATTTTCTTTTATGCACAAACGCAATTCATTACTCCCAGGCAAATAAAGCATATATAGAAGTGTACAATTTAGATTTGATTTTAAATGAAGTGGTAAATCACCTCTCTTCTCTTGGTTTAATATTTTTATTTAAATTGTGTTGTGTTTATATATTGTATATATATATATATATATATATATATACATATATATATTTTGTCTCATGTATATCTTTATCCCATAGTTCAACAATATGGTACGAGGCACATGGCAATACGTGTCTTTGCCATAATACCTTAAAAATATATAAATTAATATTAAGAATTAATACAAAGAGTTAACGTGTGCACAAAATACAAATACTAAGTAATCATCAAATATGAATTCAAAAATATTTTCAAGAAATTAACCGAATTCTTGGAAGAGCTTAGGAATAAATGTTATACCTAAATACTGGTAAATGAAGGCTATTGAGTGGTAAAGTGGGTAATCACAACGGTTATCGAGTTTTATCAGGAGAGTCATCCATCATCGCTGTTTGCTGCACATTGGCCGGAAATAACGTAAGGGTTGAAGCAAAAATAATAATGATAAGAAAACGTCCATTACGAACTTCTCTTATCCGTAATTCTTTCGTAACTCGTTCAGATATTATATTAAGTTAGTTATCCTATGTATCAGTTCTGTTCGTGATTTATGATCATTAATAGGAAATCTTATATACTCAGTTCTATAACTATTCAGGTTGGGATTTAAATACGAACTGCACAAAATTGGATTTTCTATTAATGCATATACTAATTTGTGAGTTTAAAATTGACAAAACCCACTGAGAAATGAATGACAATTTCTTATTATTTGTGGATAAATGAAACAAAAAAGATCATAATAAACTAAAGCTTGTCAAATATTATCAAATATTTTTCACATTTCTATATAATTTAATAAAAATAAATTTAATAAATGTTTACACTCTTTCATAATATGTACACTCTTTCATATGTTTTTTACTTCAACATTTATTTTTATTCCCGAACATTGGAAAGGATACCTCAGAAACGACATGATGTATTTTACCTATTTATAAAGTAGCAAGTAAATATTTAAACAACAAAGTGCATGAATTAACTGAATTGAAATTAGCCATAGTTTTTTAAAAGTTTTTGAATTTAAATTAATTTCTGGAAAAATATTTTGGCTTTCTATTATTGGTTTTTTGTGAATATTTTCAACAACAACTCAAAATTATTCCAAGGTAAAATAATATGCCGTTCAGCTGAATATTTTTGTGAGTTATTTTAGCACTATGCCAAATTTCAGTTTTCTACCTCAAAGTTTATCTCCAAAAATAATTTGGACGTTTAAAGTAATATATTTAGAAATGTCTATAATTTATTGTCTTTTCTTTCAAATTAATCTCGTACTTTGTCTTTCAACCGAAATTCCGCCTGATACATAATAAAAAAAATTATTTATATCCTGTAAAATCTTTGTCCAAATATTTTTGAGTATTTTATTTATTTAAAAAATGCTGGTTCTTCGAAGTGATTTAAATTGTGATCGATTCTATGAGCATAATGACATTAAAGCGGATGTCCAATTAATGGTTTAATTAACGACCAAAAATCACTTCCTTGGTCGAAATAATAATTTATTTCCCTTTATGGAAATAGGGATAACTTAAAGAGGAATAAGAAGCTTTGAATACATAAAAGAGAAGAAAATTAAAATAAACTACGAAGTATCATCTAAAGTTGGTAATTACGTCAAAAATGTGTCTGTTCGATACATTTTAAATTTATGATGATTAAATAAAACGTAATATTAATAAGACGGTTTTACTAAACTCATCACCTCAGTTCATGTGGTAAAAAACTTGTGTTCCCACTTCATCCTCAATCATGAAGTTATATTTCTGTTACCGTAAAAGAGCCTGAGTAGCTTTGCTAGATAACACGATTTAAATCTAGAATCTAATTCAATAAGGCTTCTTATTTTTTTTTAATTTATTGCAACAGGTCGCCCCAGAATATAATTATTGAAGCTCCCAAAATTTACATCTTTGAATCTTTAGGAGCAATATTTGGGTTTTTTCTTAAAAGTGTTCACCCTCATCCATTGCAATGCATATACTATTTTTTTGCTTTGTTCTCTTTTTACATTAAATGGAAATCATGAAATTAGGGAACTATAATCCTCTTTGAGAAATTTGCATGTTTTATTTGGGCGTTAATCGGCGAAATTCAGCTACTAACTGAACAGAAAATCGAACGCCGATTTTTTTATGTACCTTTCCAGAGATATCAAGACAAGAATCGGTTAATTAGTTGCCAAATTAATATTACAAGCAAAAGCCTTTTTGTTATTTAAATCATTTTAAAGAAAATTATTTCTGTCAATCTTTTTCGATATTTCATAAAATATTTGCTCAGTAATCTAAATTGCAACTAATTTTGAAGCCATACAAACATGAGGTATGTTAGCGAGTTAGAAAAGCTACAAACTGTTTACAAACTTTCAAGATAAAAAATATTTACATGATACGGTATATTTTACTAAAGCCACATAACAATAAAACTTTACCTAATAGTGGTTATTAGGAATAAAAAATGAGTGAATATAAACTAAAATATTTTGTGTGTTTCTGAGGCTGCAAACTTTTCAATCCACCTTCGATATATCAATTTTGAATTTTTTGAAAAAAAAATAAAAGAAATATTTTTGCAATTTCGACCATGAATAACAGACTAAATTACAAGGAAACTAAGTGATATAAACTAGGGACTTGTTGCTTCATACATCTGCTGATACGTTGTTATAGTTTTATTTTTCTGCCTTTCATGTAAAGTATTTCATAGTAGTCGTCTCATATTTTTATGCGTTTGGTAAAAAAATTAAAGGTTGATTAAGAAATCAATACGCATGCACTCACTTATAATTTTAGTGCTTTTTAGTAGTTGTAGAAAATTAAATCAATGAAATATTTAAGTTTTAAAAGGCGGCAGGTTTTAAATTTTGTTTTGAAATTATTTAAATAATCTTTACTTTTCTTACCCTAATGTCCGTAATATTTATTATTGTTGAAATAATTTACGGATACTTGCTGAAAGTAAACGAACACATTTATTCTAATTCATACCGGTTGACGTTGATATTGGTAAAAGAAGAATCGAAATAAGTTAATGTTTATTGCTAATGTTAACAATATGATGTGTGTGTGTGTGCATGCGTGCGTGCGTATGTGCGTGCTGCGGGCGTTCATGTGTGCGAGCGTGCGTGCGTGTGTTTGTATGCGTACGTGTGTGTGGGTGTGTGTATGTACATGCATGTATATGTGTGGGTGAAACAATATGTATACTTAATATGTTCTGTTGCTGAAAATATCTTCCGAATGTATTAATAAATAGTGTATCGATTGATTTATTCTCTGTTTTGGCATGAAAAAAATTCGGCTTCAACTGAATGTAATAGAATCAGGAAAGGAAAAAAACTACAAAATGTTTAAGGAGCATATACCGACTAATTTATCGACATAATAACACGATGGCACACTGACCGATATTTACTTTATTCTGTTCCTCCTTCACCTCACATTCTTTGTTCTTATTAAATAATTTGTCATATGATCTGGCTCTTACTTAAATACGCAATAATGTTAGAGAGGGAGAAAAGGGAAAGCTACACGAAGTCATAAACATATGAAAGCGGTTGTTTAATCGCTCCACCAACTCAGCAATTCATCGTCAACATAACACACTAAAGCTTCAAACAAATCTCTCACAAAAAATCGTTCTCATATAAAAAAAAACCAAATATAATACCAAATAAATGAAACTACAAAGTTTCCAAGGTGAGCCAAGCGAGCGAGCGGCGAGTGAGGAATAATAGACTAATAGATTTTCTTTTCTCTTGAACAATAATAATACGTAAGGACAACGTCACTATGATGAATGGTTTGCCTATGAAAATTAGTGCGATTGCTACACGATGTAACATATTTAACGTCCTTATATCAATGTAATCGTTTTTGGCGGGACCGTCTTTTACAAATAGAAAAATTGTACGGAAATTGTCAGCATTTTTGAAGGTGAAGGAAAACTTTGTATGTAAAATTTAATTTGAAAAGTTTAAAATCATTAAAAAATATTTATTCTAGAAGTTACTTCACCGTACAAACCTTTCATATGCATGGATTTTTTTAAAGGGAAAACTTGTTTTGGGTAAAGGTTCCCTATAATTTTTTTATAAAAATATTCTTAGTAAAATTCAAATAAAGCTCTATTTCTTCCGCGTTCGGGGTTTGCTCGGTATAAAATGCCACGGTTATAGTGAAGACGTATATTCAATCCAGGCTTATAATGAAAACAGATATCGAGTCCATACTTATAATAAAGACGTATATTGGTATCATAATGAAGACATATACTTATATTAGTTTTAAATATTATTTCTCGGAGTATCCCAAAATATTCCTGAGGACTTGATTGAGACACTGCAAATTAAAGACGTGGTACTTTATAAAAAGTTTACTGCAATTTATTATTAATTAAAAATATATTCGATCATAGTAGATTAAACAGTTAAATAAGTATTTACATAAAACAAACTTAATTTTGCTTTGTCTTTAAATCGGACTAACAAATTTTAAATAATTTTTCCTTGCTGCATAAAGATTTAAAATCCGTAACAGATTTATAATACTATAAATATTGTGCTGGATCATAAATAAATGATTATAAATTTTTAATCGCTATGAAAATACTTGGAAGACCTGAAGCGACAAACGTGGATCTTGCTCACAAATGAGATGACCTGTTGTGTGAACACTTTTATTGCACCACAAATGATATGACCTGTTGTGTGAGTGATCGCTACAGAACCACTATTATCAATAGCGTGCGCCTCTTTTCATTATTGAATTTTCAACCGATTCTGATCTATGTTTTAAATTTCATATCCCTATCTCAGCGGGAAGTTAGTTTAAAATGGTTTGCAAATTTATTCTGTACGTACAAACAAACATGCAAAAAAGCAAGTTAATAAAAAAAGTAGTAAATTACGTGACATGTCAATATATTCTGACGTTGTCGCCAGTCGTTTTTCATTCAGAAAACAAGGTTTATGCTTATTTTATCAGGGGATAATTATTAAATAATAATTTTAATTAAATTCATATATAAATTATAAGTAGAAATTAAATTTACGTTTTCTCTAATATTCTGCAAGAAAAGATTGGAATCTAATAATTTTTCTATAAAACAAAAATAAATGTGAAAGTATCCTGAAACAACAAATTGCAAAAGTCATACATAATCATTATCAATATGTCGAAAACGAATAAAATTTACCGTTACTCCAATATGTGATATAGAATCACTGCAAATAAACAGGATGTAATAGATTCTTCAAACTGATACCCTACAGCTAGTATTACCTACTTCCCGTCAGAGTATTTCAACAGAGGATGAAGCGTCGACGAGTAATTACTTTATACATTAATGTATCAAGAATAAGGATAAACATCGTCATGAAACTGAAGTACAGAGCTTTCCGTAATATCCGGTTGCCAAGCTCATTCCGTTTACTCTGAAAGGTTGACATGAATGAGGATCATACTTTGTTCAAACTAGATGTTAGGTCACGTAGTGAGTATTAGCAAATATTTAGTTAGTTAGCGGGAAAAAACTATATTTCATGTGTGTGTAAATACATAATAAAAAGCGAATATTATTAAAGCTCCTAAATATATCAAAGAATGCAACGAAATAAACTACAAAAATACTCTTGATTGACATTATGCATATGTGTATATATATACATATATATATATATATATATATATATATATATATATATATATATATATATATATATACATATATACAAATATATATATATATATATATATATATATATATATATATATATATATATATATATATACATGTTTATGTATCATTACTACGCGACGACATATATCCGAAGAATTTCATTATGCGAGTTTGTAAAATATTGGATAACGCTGCTTGATACAAAATTCTCGGAGTATAGATGCAATAGCAGGGAAATCAGTCTACGCTACTCCAAGCATTTTTCTTCTCTTTTTTCTCTCGTAGTTTCCAAATCTCAATAGGGTTTAGAAAAATGGGGAACACTAATACTCGAACGAATGTAATGGAACGACTTTTCATTGTTTTTGTAATGTTGCCGTTTTCCATATATTCTTCCGCTTGTCCTAGATATCCTATATATTCCGCTTGTCCTAGATAGCTTTCGCTGTCTATAGTAGACCTAGTAAATATCACACTCCTTTTATTTTCGTAATTACATCCACCATTAATAGGAACTAATGATCCAAATAGACGAAGGAATGAACCACCTCGCAATAAACTAATTGTATCATTGGACGAAGTATGGTTATCACGGACTACAGTTATCTTCTTCGTTATTCCAATTCGAATTTATGGCTGATGTTTCCATTCTCTACAGTAGACTTTCCATCCAACTAATATACATTTTATTATTATTAAGCAGTGCAAATTGTATTATTACATTTTTTATTGTCAATATATATATATATATATATATATATATATATATATATATATATATATATATATATATATATATATATACGTATATATACATACATACATATATATATATATATATATATATATATATATATATATATATATATATATATATATGACAATACCATTAAATTAACTGTCAACTTTTAAACTTATTTATGAAAATGTTATTTTGAAGAACATACCCAAAATAATAAAACACAAAAATTATTTTCGAAAATTTTGTCCCCCTGCCTGTTTCTCTCTAAGTCTATTTATTTGTTTGCGTATCACCTAAGTACCATTAACATCATTTAGATGAAGTCTTCACTGGTGTATTCTTTTGGGTCCGTTTTATTATGTTTAGTATTCAATACATTTCAATATATAGCGAAGTCCATTAAAAACTTTACTTTCTGAATTATTATAATCCCAAATCATTCTGTATATAAATATTGCAAATCCTTGAACTCTTAAAAAGTTATGAGATCTCATATAGAGCCAACCCCATTGCAAAATCTTGGTCAAAGAAAATTAGAGGGCTTGGCTGTGTCACGGAATTACGACAAAGAGCAACGTCAGCAGTTCATCCCTTCACAGCTCACTGCATAGATCATAGGAAAATATAATGCGTTATACTAATGATGATTTAAGTATTTGAAATAATATTAAAGATATTTAACTTTATATAATTACGCGATACAACCAGGCCCTATAATTTCCTTTAACCAAAATGTACATGGAATCTCACAACTTTTTACATGATGGTAGATAGTGAGATTTGGCCACATTTTTGAATTAAATGTTTAGTTGTGATCTCAATTTTTTTTGTAGGTTGGTCTTGTTCCTTTTTTAATCTTAGCATTCCGTGAGAAAACCGAAAACAATATCTGCTCTAACACGTTTACCGCGTTCGGGTGGCTCACTCGCAGACATTCCGATTTTATCCCTTCGGTTCGACGCACGCTGCGCTGCAACCCCCGCCCATGGCGCTATCGCGTTCTTATTATACATGTAAAATGGCTTGCGCACCTTTCGTCAGGGCGGTGGCGGCGCACATCACCCCTCTCATGTTTACTTATAAGTATAAAATATTTTTCCTATTTTCATATTTTATATGCTAATACAAGCTTTCATATAGTACGAAAGCTGATATTAGCATATTTTTATTTCAATTTTCTAGACTTTTGGAAAGTTATTCAACGGGAGACTGTAAGACTTTCATACCTAAAGAATATCACCATCCCTCTGCGAAGAATCGATGAGGAAAAATTACATATTCTTCCATTTTTTCGTTATTTATACGTTAGACTGAAACAATGTACCGAATTTGGTTTCTAGGATAACAGTAAGTACTAAACTTCATTCTAATAAATTAGGGCTCTCAAATATTATTTAAAGCAAACTTATGAAAATTCAAAAATAAGGTTTGTCGCTTTGAGAAAAGGATTTCAGTACCCTACTCGTCTTGACTCGTTTTGACGGGGACACTATCGTGCCCCAACATAGATGTGGTTACATGTAACAATCTTTCAGCTAACTTAATAATATTATCAAAAGGAACACGAGAACGAAGTCGCGAGCATTTAATTTTATTCCCGAATGATAAGTCGCGGACACAGTCAGTTGAAAATAAAATATTAAAAGTGTTTCTATTCTTTTTGGGTTTTTAAATTTAAAAAAAAATATTGTAGTAGTATCACTTATTATACAAATCTTTTCACCTTAGCTAGTTCAACTTTACAATTGACAAAGAATAAAATTAATATTATTGCAACATTTATATAAATAAGTTAAGCTAACATTCACATAATTATTAAAAGTTCCATAAATCATTTTGATTTTACTTCTGTTAAATTAAAATTTAAACACCACTTTCCACTACACAGTTTTTCGGTAAGTCGATATTATTCTCCCTGGATCTTTTTGTGAAAAATTTTACGAAAATAAAAGTTGTTTGTCCATAATCGACAAAGTTGCTTTAAGATGTTTTTAATATTAATCCGTTCCATCCAAGCACATTATAAGGTACCGTGTAATGGAATGGTTATTGAAAGAAAATCTCCCTTGTATGTTAATAAAAACTAAACTGTCTCGTAGGTTGATAGTTTACTAAATTTTTGTAATTCTTTTCAATAGAAAATTCAATTCTCACCTGAAAGCAAAAGAAAATTCAATTCTTTATTTTTCCGCTCTAAAATTTCCAGACAAAGAATTTTGAGTATTAATTATTGAAATACTGGTAGGTTCTATACTTTTCCGGTGATTTTTCATCAATATGCCAAATATAAAGTTTCTGCCTCAAATTATTTCTAAGGAAAACAACGGAGATTCACGGAGGGAGACGTCAGTGATCGCATAAAAGCATTAATTTTTTAGTTTATAATACTCAATACTTAAAATATTAACTAAATACAAACACCTGTACATTTAAATTCTTAATGAATTCAATAATTTTATTACTGAGCTAATTCATTTTTTTTTGGATTTTTGTGTCGTATTTCTAATATGTCGATTCACAAAAAACTTACATTGAAATTGTATATTGAAATTATGTTTAAAATTAATTTTATATTGCATTAGGAATATATTATTTAAGAGAAAACAACTTTGATCTAATTTTATCAATGGAAATATTAATATCCAACTGATATCTAAATAAAAGACAGACGCTTACAAACTTAATTTAAATCTCAGTCAAGTAAGAACGAAACATTTTTTTCCGCTGCTTGATAAGCTCGTGTCTTTTTATGAAATGCGTGATAAATAAAAGAGGTTAGGCTCTAATTATATAAAGTTATTATGAAATGCGGCTATATCTCAATTATTAATTATTTCAGGTACTTATGCACAATTCAAACTATTGCTTCATTAATTTTGTTTGAAAAGTCTTCAATGAAATTGTCTATACTAGGTAGTTTCATGGCGCTGTATATAAAAGAAATTTAATTTTACCTTTCAAATATTTTTTCATGCAAAGTGCTGAAAGGAAAAAAACTGGACTAGAAACAAAAATATGGAAAAATTGTTAGATGTAAACTTCCGATCAGTCAAAAATGAGAAGCGAGCAAATTCTTTGCACTCAAGTAAACAAGTTTTAAATATAAGAAAAAGAAGATGAGAACAGCTCTGTATTTTTTTTAAAATTAGAGCTTTTCGTCGCAAAAAGTTTTGAAAAAATTATTTTAAAAACATGTTGATTTTGTCCATAATTTGTTAAAGGAAAAATGGTTGTCTATTTATCTAAATTTTCTTTACATGATGTTACATCACATTCCATAATTTTAATTTAATCAATAATTCTTGATGTTAAATTTTTCTACATAGTGTAAAAATTATTTAAAGCAAAGCTCTTTTGAACAGCAGCTTTTTTAATTGCTGCTTTCGCAGGATTTTTTAATTTTATTTATTATTGAATTGAATTTCCTATAAATTTTTGAAAAAAATTTAATTTTCTCCTTATGAGATCTTTACGGAAATTATTCTGGTTTCCATTCTGATAATATTTCAAGTTAATTGATTCTTCTATTAATGTAAAAACCGGCCTCATAATCAGAGAATTGATTAATATTTGAATTACCTAAGGATGGGTTTATCAATTAGCTGTCAGATATTTCCAAAAAATATTTTTTCATATCGCATTTTTTAAGAAAAAGAATAATCATATAATTTCCTTGAAAATATATAGAGAGGTTGTAGATAGTTCTTAGTTCACTATTGATTAAAAATAATATTAACTCTAATATTAAATAGGTGAGCAATGACACTTGACTACCGATAATAAAACAATATCACGTTGAAAATATCAAAAGTTAACAGTTAAAACCATATGTCAAATATACAGGGTAGTAATAAAATTAACCACCTTTAATTTAAAGGATACTATTAATTCATTCATTTTAACTGCAAGGTTTACCCAATATTTAATAACGTTATTAGTTATCAAAACTAACGTCTTAAATACGTATGCATCTTTACGATTTTTAATGATAATTTCAAATTACTTTCTTTAAAGTCATTCGCTCTCTTTTCATTATTAAGTGTGATTTGCTTTAATTTATGTTACTAAAAAATTAAATAGTAAACTACTATTTGAAAAATTAAAATATGTCAATGATTTACGACCGATTTGAATACACAGATTTTTATTTTAAATTGCGTTGTCCTATTCTAAGAGAAGTTGTTCTTTATTATAAATATCAAACAGCGTGAAAGAATATT
This sequence comes from Druceiella hillmani, assembly GCA_039881145.1. Classification (NCBI taxonomy): domain Eukaryota; kingdom Metazoa; phylum Arthropoda; class Insecta; order Lepidoptera; family Hepialidae; genus Druceiella; species Druceiella hillmani. Next base: position 992,367 of record JAYKKI010000028.1, on the reverse strand, counting down.
CTGTGCAAAAATATATATAATAAATAAAACCTAGATTATTGTTTAAACTAAAATTTAATTTAAAATATATTAGGGAAATTATTAGGAGTAAATTCAGCAAACGAGTCGATAAAAAGTTCCATCAGGTAAGTTTTTGCAATCCATTCCTAAATAATTTGCAGTGTCATACTATGACACCAAATATTTAGATATTTAAAATATATTAGGCAAAATTATTAGGAGTAAATTCAGCAAACGAGTCGATAAAAAGTTCCATCAGGTAAGTTTTTGCAATCCATTCCTAAATAATTTGCAGTGTCATACTATGACACCAAATATTTAGATATTTAAAATATATTAGGCAAAATTATTAGGAGTAAATTCAGCAAACGAGTCGATAAAAAGTTCCATCAGGTAAGTTTTTGCAATCCATTCCTAAATAATTTGCAGTGTCATACTATGACACCAAATATTTATATATTTAAAATATATTTTTCTTAAGCATATACCTTAGATGCTCCTTTGAACTAGAGTTTATCAATATTTTTGTTTTGACACTGAAACTAATTACCGATCTCCTGTAGAAAAGATGGTTCACGAAATCTATGTCAAAAAATTGCGGTATATGTGCACGTACTCGTATATTACTTTTTACCGAAAATGGTGTTGTATTTCCTTAATAGACAAAGAAATTACAAGGAAACCGAAACCGTTTTCATTATTCTTTTATAAATGTGTTTATCATTTTAAAATGTTTTTTTTTTATGTCGCAGCAGGTTATTAAACTTTTAGCCTATGTTTAAGCTAACCTTTGGCGATAACATAACTTAATGGAGAATTACTTTATTAAAATGCGAACAAATTCATATGATATTAATATACAAAAAAAAATTAATTTTTTGGAAAAGAAACGAAAACATCTTGTTTTACTAGCAGATGAGTTAACATTGATAAATTGAGAGGGTGTGGAATACTTTTCATTTAATATTATTCATTTATGTATATAACATTTTATTTAATTCACATAAATCAAAAAGGTATCAAATAGATACGTTTTTGATGTAAATAATAACTTTAAAGGGTATTTGATAATTTATTATAATGTCATTATATTACAAGTATTCAAAACATCTTAATCGCCTTTAAGTGATTTCTTCTTCCAAAAAAGAGAAATCAATTATGATTTCTATCAGGGAAATAATTCTCGTTCTATAATGGATTCATTAATTTGGCACCCGCTCTTACCCCGTTATATTCACAGCATACCGTAATGCCCACAGCATCGATCAGCATTTAAATTACTCCGCAGTACCTTTATCGATTATCTGTCAAAACATATTATGCAAGAAATTTCCATCAATTCACATTCCGAAACTTTTCTTAAGTCGTTGTGGGGAAAATCGAATTAGTTTTCTGGGAAACATTTAGGTGGCTTATTACTGGTACATTTTTTTTTAAATAACATGAATATAATAATTTTTAACGGGGTTTTAACTCTGTATATGGTTAAGAATTAAAATATCATAGCGGTATAAATTTGGCATTTGAATAATGAGGTAAAATCGAATACAGACTTGTGTACTTAAGGAAATTGCTTTTACTTGTTTACTGTTGGTAAAGGAGTAGCTAATTTTTCTTTATTTTTTAATTCGTGGGTAAAAAAGAAAAAAATGGGCCATTTATAAGATCTCTCACGCCTTCATCCATCTGTTCATTTAACCACCTGTTCCTCTCTTTGTCTCTTAGAAGGATTTTGCTCAGAAACGGACTATTTATAAAAAAAGTGTAAAGAAAATATAATTTTCTTTTATATGATGAATCACGAGATATTTCAGCTGGAAGAGGTAGTTATTAGGATTAAAAAACTATGTAATCATTATTTTTAGTTCGAAGTTTCTAAAAATAATGTTGAAAAATCCATTTTTTTTTCTGAAACGGTTTGACGCAAAAAACTGGAATTTTTCACATTGAGAAATCATCATAATCGGCTCACAAGTACCCACGATGATGTTTGAGAATAACTGAAATAATCAAGCATTTTGTTCTATGTTTATTATACCGGAAATTGTATGCAACAGTATTATTTACTTTTTTTTTTAGAATTTTATGTCAAATAATATTTGATTTATTGTTGAATGTATCCACAAATACAAATGAAAAAAGAGTAAAATAATTTTATTTAAAAAATAATTAAAAGCCGTATTTTATAATTCAGAAAATTTATGCACTTTTATTTTCAAATACCCACATTCCACTTCAGAAACATGCAAAATATTTAATGCTATTTCTAGGTAATCCTCTGGGATGTCGGAGAAATAAAGTAAATATATGAGTACAGGAGTATAGTTTATGAGTACACGAGTACACTTAGTTATATATTATATAAAAGTGTAAATATTTGATTTCTATTAAATTATATAAAAATACGGGAAGTGTTTAACTTTTATTCTAAGAAATAATTTTGTAGAAGTTATTTTGGGACATCCGAAAAATGATGTGAATGTTTGAGTAGCAGTGTAGAGATTTTCGAACACACTTAAGCACATATTAAACGTCGAAGCATTAAACTGTACTGAGAATGTTTAGTAAATTATTTAGTCCGTGAAAATATATTGCCCGGCACATTTTTGAGAGGCATATTATAAATAGATAGAGGCATATATATATATATATATATATATATATATATATATATATATATATATATATATATAAATATAATATAGTTGCTATATCTCTTTAACTGAATAATGCAATTTGACTGAAATAGTCACTAGACTGTTTATTCTGATTTTATTTCAAAACTTACTTAGGAGCGGTACTCGGTGAATAACCATAGTTAACAAGGTTCGCTTGTAAATATTAATGGATGTCAATGAAAATTCAGATATTTAAACTTTACACATATTTTATACCATGAACACATTAATGACCTTGTTAGGTATGGGATAAAACATCGTTGTTAGGTATCAATTTTTTTAGTACAACAATGTATAAAATAAAACGGTTTATGCAAGTAAGCACTACGTATTTTTGGCATTTTATTTATTGTTTTCACCTTTATTTTATAAGTTATTGTTAAAATTGTATTTTAAAAGAAATTGTTAGTTGCAAAGGGGTATAGATTTTGATATAACAATAATGCACGAATTATCAAAGGATTGTTTTCAATATTTGTTAGTCTTGCTACCCAGATTTTTATTCACTTTACAATTTCAATATACAAGAATAATAACTATTTAATAGGTGAGTATTGTTAGTATTTCAAAATAGAAAATTGCAAACACCAAATAATTTTTAATGATTAAAAATCGATAAACGAGCTGTTAATGTACAAAATATAAGAAATTATTTTGTAAATATTTTAAATATCTCTATTAAGTTCTACTAACTATTAAGTTTCAAATATATCTATATCACCTTTAAAGATATTCAAGCAGACAGGTAATAAAAATATTATAAGATATCTTCGATTTCATTTTAAATGGTATCTTCGCGATAATAGCAGATGTAATTAATGCGGAAATAAATTTATTCCACAAGTTTGACGAAGGTTAAAATGTGTAAAAATAATTTCTTTTCGTGTTCGTCTAATTTAAGCACGATTTTCGTTGAACTTAACCACAATTGCTATTAAATTGAAAATGCTATTATGTTAATACATACGGACGAAATATACTGATTCAAATGGAAACATTGACTGTATTTGACATTGGATTATTGAAATAACTTCATTTCTTTGATGAGACTTCCTGAAGATCTTAAAAATAGAGACAGATATTTAAAAAGAAATTCCAGATCTTAAGACGTATTTTTGATCGACTGATATACCTTGCTATCGTATAAATAATTAAAATGGGTTTGGTATAAATTTTTATTTTAAAATTGCAAATGGACATTTAAGTTTATTTACACAATGCAACCTTATCTGCGATTGATATTGTCTTTAATCATATGAATATTTTCAAAGGACATTGAAATATTATCTTACATTTAAATTAAATTCTATTTGTTACATTAAATTGTAAGTATATTTCTCATTAGCCAACTATAAATGAAATAAAGAAGTAAATTATTCCTCCAAATATTAATTAATGTAATTTGTTGTTATTTGTTGACACGTTGTCAATACTTGCACATTTTTGTGTCATACAGAATTTTTTACTTTTTAAGTTATATCACAGCATAAATAAGCCCAATAACCCAATCTTTAAAATCTGCTAAAATAGTTCATCGAGAAAATATGTTTTAAAGTGAATATTCATATTTTCCGAAATAAAAGAAGTGAACGGGTAGAATAAAGAAATGATAATATTTGCACACTCACTTTTATAAATTGTCAATATTTCCACATTTTTAAATTGTTTAAAGTAAATCACATGCCAATTTTTAAAATATGCCAAAAATATTTCAACAAGAATGTATATTTTAAGATGGACCTATTTCCTAAAATAAAATATGTGAACGTGTAAAGAAATACTAATATTTTTAATTTTGTTCCCAATAAAATTTATGAATATTTAGGAAGTTTTTATTTGTTGCAACAAATAAAAACTTCCTCTAAATATTTCTGATAATTACTCTCTGTTTATCTTTTAAAGATGCTAGATCTATGTACTTCAGAAGTACAATTACTTAGGCAGATGGAAATAAAGCTTACTGAACATGTTCAATTCTACATAGAACCATTATATAGGTTGTTCCGTTAGGAGTAGACCAATGGAATATCGGTTAATGGGGGGGGGGGATATTACAAATACGAAACAATACTTTTTAATATTCTAGGCTTAATAGTTTTAGAGACATAATGCCGTCCTCTGGCTCTTATGCATGACCAGCAACTTCTTACAAAATTTCATTGTTTCTTACCACTTAAAAAACATTCCACTTCCGCCAGCACTTGACGCCTTTCTAGGTCTTCCTTCAGGAACTATATTTCGTTATATTCATAAAAATATTCATTGGTCTTGATTGCTGTCCCTAATTGCGGCTTGTCGCCACACATCCCGTAAATGAAATACATTTCTATACATTCACGAGCGGTATACGTTTGAGGTATTTTGCAATGCAGATGATCAAACAATATCCAAATCACAGGCACAAACAAGGCCCAATTCGAGCGTAGGTCAACAAGTAAAAACAGTGTTGTGAAAAAACAGCAAACAACACGTTCTTAACTCCGGGCGATAAGCAAGTCACTACAGAAGCCAAGTTGTTGAGGGAATAAGTAGAGGAGATAGCATGACGGCCGAGAACAAAAAAAAATTATACGAGTGGGAAAGAGATAGCGGAACAATTCTGATAAGCGGTTGTTTTGATCATAAACATTTTTGCGTTCTAATTAATTGCAACAATGTTACCTTTTGGGAATCTATGTGAATTTTAGATATTTTTGAAATAAACTTCCACAAGGTTGCCATGCATTTTTTTTACACAAGCATTGTTCAAAAATCACTTTTCATGTTTTGTAATTGAAAAATGCATATATTTCAGCGCTTAATTTTTATGTTGAGAATTTCAATGAAATTCTCTAATTTTCCAAACTATTTGTTGTCAAAATACTGTAAACATTTGCTTTTCAGTTACAATGTACATAAAGTAATTTACATTTAAGCCTAGTAACACTAACATACGCATTACAATATATATATATATATATATATATATATATATATATATATATATATATATATATATATATATATATATATATAACATATACACTACAAGATTACAAAGTAAATTCAATAAATTTCCACAATAAAACACAAACATTTCATATAACAAAACGTTATATACTGAAACCAACAGTTTTTTAGCTTAATGTTAAACTCTAATTAATTAATACCTACTATCCGCTGAGATCTGTATCGAACCAAGTCAAGTATTACACTAGTTGTTATGGAAACAGACATCGTGTTAAATTGCGTATATCAAAGTGTCTTTATGTTATTACTCTTTGACATTTGACGGGTACTGAATATATGCTTAATTTCGGGTGTTCAATTTGCCATTACTGGTACTGATTATTAATTAATTCATTTCACATGAAATTCAGCCCTATTGAAAATAACGAAATACAAATTTTATTTTAGTAGATATTTCGACTACATAAATATTTCTGTTACTTTAACTTTTTGTAACAATAATTTATTAAAATATACATGCTGTTTAAAATTATAAAATATTAAGAAAATAACAAATTCCTGTATAAATATTCATAACTGTAAAGTATGCATGAATTACATTTTGTAATACATAACTTCAGACACCAGTATCACGGATACTATTTGTACGTGATGAGAAGAACGTTCGCTAATTACCATCTATTAAAATCAGTTATTTAATATGCATTTGGATCTCGTAAGCGTGGACCTAACAAAATAATTGTAATTTACCTTATTGTTACATATTATTTATTTGTTACATTCTTTATAAATCTATTTTAAAATTGTTCATTTGCGCAAAATTACTTCATGGGTGATATAATACTGTTCTTAGGAAACACTTTTTTTCCATATTGAGGCAACAATTATGTTTGTTAGAAATCCTAATATATAACAGAAACTTTTACACAATTTTTCAAAATGAATTCGCTTATCCTTCTTAGGTTGCAGATTTAAAGTTTTTTTCATGTCAAAATCAATTGATGACCAAAACTAAAAGTATTAGCCCATTTTTTAACTCAATTCAATAAAAATTGATATTATATTCAAACTATTCTTACCATTAACGGTAATATATTTTGTTTACCGTGTACATAATTAAAAATATTGTACAATGGTAAAAGCACCAGAGACATCGTTTTAAAGTCTATTATGGCATAAGAAAAAATTTCTCCATTTATAACCTGAAAGAACATAAATGTTTGTAATTAGAATATTTATTTTAAAATATAAACGTCATATATAATACATAATCCCTGCCACAGGCTATACTGGCCGACTTCATATAAAGAAGCATTAGATAGATGAGTTGATCACTTAAGTATCGATATGGGTATTTACACGTATTGCTTTACATTCAAATAATATTTTACGAAATTATCACCATTTATCCGATGGATCGCTTTAGCCTAAATATTTAAAATATAATTCTGATGTGATGTTAAAAACTGATGAAGCCTTCCGCGGCGGTTCATTAATTCCATGCTCCGATAAATTAATTATATATCGTATCGAGTCGTGTTGTATCTGTAAGGTATTAGGATGATTATAAGACTGTTTAAATATTCATCCAAGTAACTTATAGTTAGCAAAACAAACTGCGACAACCAAATAAATATATATATATTATTAAAAGTATTTCACTTAATATAGTTTTAAAACTTTGTTAGACATGCTTCTAGTGTTATTAGCATATGCTAATTATAGTTTAGTAAAGGCACGTCTAACAGAACAACATTTATTTTGGAATAGATCAGTATAATCGTTGATGTATCCTGCTATAATATTCATATAAGTTTACAATGTTATTTCAAGTGTGCAATGTTTAATTAAACGATTTTCGAAGTTCCTTAGTGAAACAACGAATACATTTAATTTACGTTTGTTTGTTAACTCTTCTATCACAAGCCTGGAGATATGAATGCTGTTAAATATTTAAAAGTTTAAGATCTATGTATATACATGTTCGCAAGTAATTGCATTAGATGAGGATCTAAATTATTATATAGCAAAATAAAAAAACAAAATTTTAATGTTTTTACTCAGAAACCTAAAGTGGGACGTTCGTGCTCTGCATAGAGTTGTGTATCATACAACAGATCTTTCAAAGTGTCATTAATATTACATCGAGGATTTTTTTTTGAAGGTTTAAGTCCCATTTGCAAACCAAAAAGCTTCAAAATGTTGTGCAATTGCACTATGAGCTCCCATTTTGCAAACATAGAATTAAAAAAATGGTATTTGTTTAAAAATTCAGTAAAATTCCTTTGGTTTACTTTGATTAACAATTTTGATAGATATAGTCAGCTAAGGAATTTGATTTTTATCAATTTCTAATGTGCGGGTTTTCTTTATCGTACGGATTATGGGATGAGAACTGTGTACTTTAATGTTAAATTTTAACATAACATATTTAATTTTAAAACACATAAACGTATTTAATAATTGGAGACATTTCAGAAAAAGTGGGCACAAAGTCTTAATTTCACGTCGTTAAACATAAAAATTAATATTTAGTCAGTTGGCTAAGAATAGCTTATTTAGATTTCAAGATTAGTCTCATTATATCGTTAGTTACAAGATATTATGAAATATTAAACATTCTTCACCACTACTGTGTTAATGCACTTTTATTTCGAAACGGAATAGTAATATTATTAACTTTATATTTATGTCAGAAATTACCTATCATTAAGTATTTCGAAGACTTCACTCAAATCGATCACATAATTATTCCGTGCAATATTTTTGTCAGAGCTGATATGCTACATACATATAAATGTACTGTTTTATGTTAAATCCATATAAATATACGTGAGAAATCATTTATATTTTTTTCCTGGAAGTTATGTTCTACTCATGATTAACAATCATTTTATAGTAACGCAACGCACTCTACCGTAAATACAGATAAGATAAAATCAAATTAAGGCAACAGATTATATTACAAATTGCATTTAAAAGTTTTGATTATAGTCGTTTAAGTTAACGCGTATTCGAAGTGTCTCGACCTACTTTACAACTGACTTTATGATCCCCCGCAAAGAGGACCTTCACGGGTCATTGATTATGAAATAAGAGACAAATTTTCAAATCATTTCGTGCACGATGGTAATGTGATATCCAGGTAGTGTGTATATATATATATATATATATATATATATATATATATATATATATATATATATATATATATATATATATATATATTATATATATGAGTATGATTTGAAAAATAAAATACGAATTTTAAAATTTGAAAGTTATTATGGGAAAATTTATCTAATAATTATAGGCTATTAGAAAATTTGAAATAATTTAGCCAAATTTTTGGATTGAACTAAATAAGAATAACTGCAAAATTATTTGTACTCTGGACATTTATGATAACTGACAATTATGATCACATTTTTTTTTATAGTTCTATACACAATAATCGCATCATCAAAGTAATCAATATAACCATTACACAAACAAAATACTGTTACCAAAATATAAAAAATCATATTCAATCATCTTCATACTAGATGTTTTAAGTTTGAGGTAATCTTTCACTTGAAACGTTTTAAACTAAACTAAAAAAAAGATGTTAGTTTATATACGCTAAACTTTCAAAGTCTACGAGATCGCGGAGAGGAGAGGTGGGGGCGGAGAAATGTTACTGCCTCTACAGAGACCCAACCCAGTCAGAGACTTTAGAACACGTTAATAAACCATCTAAATACCTTCGGTCACGAGTAATGTTGCTGCAGTTATTAATATTTTATTAAAAATTAATTAATAGTGTACAATAAAAAAAGTTGAAATTAATATCGCAGTCCAGTAATTAATTAGAAAATTAAAATGGATTATGTTAAGGTTGTGGTATTTAATTTAGAAAAAGTACATGTCGATGGTAGTTAGTTTAGTTGCTTGCTTTAATACATTTAAAAACAAAACAAAAACCTTTTTATTTGAATATCTTCCTTTGGTTCATCAGCAACTAATAATTTGTAAAAAATCTGATCTAACACACGCATACAGCTTGACATATACAAATACAGACATATAAGCGATCACACAGTTTTAGATTTTTACGGGGATTTATATGATCTAAAATTATTAACATTCTAAGATAATAATACGATATATGATGTTCTTTTTAGACGTCTCAGAAACATTTTGCGAACTTAATGGAAAATACTTAAAAAAATACGGTTTTTAAAATAAAAGAAGATATTTATTAAAGTAAATAAGACCAGCACCATATCAGAGATTTAACGACTGTTTTTAAGGATAAAAGAGATTTCGATACGTAGATTATGTTAGATGATACGATTTCAGAAGACTTGCTATTTATTCCCTATATGTGTATAAATGTATTATTAGTTGTCTCCATAATTTTACAACATATAAATAAGGTAAAATTTTATCTGTGGACTGTATCTTTGCGTATCTTTATAATAGGATACGCAAAGATACAGTCCATAGATAAAATTTTACCTTTATCTTTGATCGCTTTTCCGTAATCCTGAATGACTTGAATTATAATATCAATTAAAATGCGTTTACGTGTCTTGAAAATGTAGCTGATGGTCATGATCTGACAGCATAAAAAATTCCTATTGAAGATATGAAGAAGTCACGGGATTATTAAATATATTGTAACTAAGCCTTTTCAGTTTATTGAGCAGTCGTTTAGTTAAACTGAAATAACGTAGTCTCATTAGATAGAATGAGCAAAGGTATACTTTCAAGGATAAGTCTTTTGGATTGAAGTGATAATTTTCTAAAATCTTTACCATTAAAATCATGTAATTTATTGGACGAACCCTTTTAAATTCCATTATTTTATTTTTTAATGTTTCGCTTTGAATTTTTTGAAGAGATGTTAATTAATCGAATTGTTTTCATTGTGCGTCTTTTTGTATTTTTAATATTAGTAGATCCATTTAAGTCTTCGAAATGTTAAACAATTCCAATACTTATACACAGATTTTATATTAATTACACCTTTTGTAACTAATATATTACAATTTTTCGTCTTTTCAATACACAATTTGTTTTTTTTCAATACAAATCATTAATATGTGCTTGCCTGATTGCTTTATTTTATTTTAAAACAACATTTTTCCTGTTATCACAAATGAAATTTAAATTTGTTTTGAAAGTTTACGGGAAAGTTATTATGATTAGATTTATAAGCAGGATATAGATTTTAAAGTAAATTTTGAACTCATTATATTTAATCGCATAAGAAATTACAATATAAGCAAATGAACTTTTCAGCTAAACTACAAAATTCAGTCGGAAACAATGTATTTGATGAGAAATATACGATTCAATATTAGAACTTATTACATAATATTATTCTAGGTGTAGGTCCCAAAAATTTTAATACTCTTATAAAACTATTCAGGGTTTTCATTTCGAGTCGGTAAAATATCTCCATAATAGACTCACGGACAACCCATTCGTTCAAAAGGGAGACATTTCCCATTTGCTTGCCTCAGTTTATATGGAAAAGATCGAAAGGTTATCAGGAACCTATTATTTTTCACTGTCTGCCTTTTTCTGCTTGAACGAAATTTAACCATCGCGTCCTTTAGTGAGGGACATTGTTCAGAATTATTTGCCATTTGGGTTTTTTTTAAATGAACGCCGTCATACGATTATTTAATCTAAGGTAATATATTTTTACATAAAATAAGAGTAGAATAGACTATTTTTATTATACTTTTGCATATATATGTAAAGCCTATAGCTAATATGCGGAATTTACTTACAACACAAAGCTTTGTACGTACTTATACTATTTTGTAGGTGAACAAATAAAAAAGTTTCTAGTTTTTTTTTTATTTTGGAGTGACCACTTCCAAAATGTCACTAAGAATCTTTCTACTTGATTTTTATTTAGGTCTAATTTTTTTTTATCCAAGTGTTGTGACGCTTTGAAACTGTTAAATAAAGTATCCTCTCTTAGTTATTGTAAAATTAAGGTTGGAATATATTGTATATTACATTCAAAATGTTTGGATAGTTTTGAATTTTTCTATTAATAATACGCTATTTAAAAATATCAACTGATATAAAAAACTAATTGGACACATATTTCTTATTATTTAAATTACAAAACTCCTTAATTATAATTAGCGATATCAATTGCAGTGCTAATTTATGAAGTGAAAACTTCTTTTCACTCATATTGCATAATTTTTTTTATGAAAAGATTTGCGATGGTATCACGCCAAGCTTGAGGCGCTTCGGATATACTCGACTGTAGGCAGAATATGGTGGAACGGTTCGACACTCAGATTTGGGTAAATTCGGTGCTGGGTGAATACAGCCAAACTGAGCAACCGAATTAACATTTATATATATATATATATATATATATATATATATATTTATGTTTGACCAGTGAGTCATTGGTATAGCAATAAATCACTGGATTACGTACGGAACAAGACGAAAATCTGAGATCAAATATCGAAGATTTGTATCCTTTTTTTTTTTTCTTTTATGCCAATCTATACAGAGATATTATTTATTAACAGCATACAAATAAAATATCCTCTCATTCTTGCGTTCGGGTTATACTCATTATTTAAAATTCACGTTTATAATAAAGATATATTTTTCATTCCAAAATTTAACCATGCAGTTCTGTACTCAACTAAAGCATAGAATAATTAATTTAACAGCCGACAATATTATATATATTTGTTTATATATATATAAATACTTCTTATTACAAAACCGTTTACTTGCATAAAAATGTGAGAAAAGGTACGATTGAAACATATGGCCGCATCCTTTTAATAAAAAATAAAATCGTTTAAATTAAGAAAGCGTGAACTTTGACAAGAAGAATGATAAAAATATGGAGCCGCTTGTCCTTAAAAATTTTAATTTGAAAATCGTAAAAGAGCGTTCCAGTGTAATAAAAGAAACAGACAATTAAAACACAGGACCGTGTTCCAGTAATTAAAAAGAAATATTTAAAATGTCATTAATAGTGATGAAAAATAAATGAAGTGCGTAACAATAAAATCATTTGATTGTACTCTTTACCGTTAATGGTAAAGGTTTTTTCTTGTTATTTAAGTAATTTATATACGAGTACATAGTTGAGTTTCAGAAACTCAAGCGTTAACTAGCTAGAAGCATTATTCACGGGATTGCTCTTCTCTACATTCACCCCACATTATTTGTGTATTGGCATTTAATTTATATGAACACAAATAAGTGTGTGATATCTAATTATTTCTTTATGTTCTCTTCAGAATAATAATAAGCGAGCAATTAATTTCTTTCCCAAATATTAAGGATATAGCCTAAATTAATGTATGAATACTCATTGGTAAATATCATTTGAGAAAGGATATTTGTCAATGAGTATTCATTTTATACATTTTTAAGAACTTTGAGTTTCTATGTTACTTATTATATATGTAAATAATAATATTATTTATAATATTGGTTGATTGTATATGCTTTTTATTCCGGCAAGAATGACAATATTCAATAAAAGAATAGTAATACTCATTAGATAATCTTCCCTATACCGGATGTAGTAGAATACCGTACTATTTTGCCACTGGTACGATATTCTCTTAAAAATCACATTTTACTCCCTGAAATTCTCGGTCATTTCTTATAAATATTAATATAGGATGGAAAATTTAATTTCTTTTTCTTTTTTCTATCTAATTCCTTGAACCAAACGTCCAAACAAGTGTCAGAAAACCAAAACTCTGAGGGAGATTAAAAATTATAATTCAGCACGCTGTATTTCAAAGCTACAGTACAATAATAAAAAATGTAACAGAAGTCGGGGAGCATAGCTTAAGGTAGGAAAATATTAGCTTATTTATTAACTGATCAGCCTATATATTCCCACCAATATACTCCCGACTCTGATGATCAATGTCGTCTGGCGAAAGCTGAGGCGTTTAATAAAAGCGGAATCGAAGGAAAGCATTATAATTAAGAGAATTCTACGCTAGTAACAAAGACATATAATTTGTATGAGTCTGAATTATTCTTACCCTTTCAAAAGTATTTGGAAAATATTTTTGATATGATCGTGTTGTTAAAAATATAATCTATTTTACTCAGAGTGTTGTTAATTCTTTTATTAAATGTTATTAATATCGGTCTGGTTAAAAATACACTTTAAATTGATATACAGTATTTATTTTATGTCATCTCCGAGAATAACTTCAATTATAAAATTTAATCAAATTATTTGTGAAGTATCTCTGTGAAATTAAATTATTTCAAGTAAATTTTGTTGAATAAGTTCACATTGCATCTCATCGTTCACGGTGCGTATGCATTAAAAGCATTAATACAAATATATTAATTCTTGTTTTAAACAGGAATCAAAATTAAGATAATGACAAATATTACCTACGTACATATAACAATTTGGAGTAAACATTATGGAAAATGATAGGTAATTAACTCAATAAAGTACGTTGAATGGGTAATCTTTTCACATAAAACTATGTAAATTGGTACTACAAATAAAATCTCCTACTTATTTCTTTATCCTTAATATGAAAATATTTTTTATTGAGCGTATTAATATTTTTATGACTAAACCAATCTTCGTGATTTTTTTAAGATATCAGTATAAATAGTTATATAATATTCAATATTTACTTCATTTTTTTCTTTTCTCTACAAGTAAAGCCGCAGCTAAAAGCTAGTTCTCTGAGTGAGAGAAGTGTACGTACTTTTACTCGGTTTAAGACACAGTTACGTTTAGTATCTTATTGTTGTTGCACTTCAAATAATATTTTTAACGTTCTACAAATTTATGTAAGTCTAATTCGGTATAATAATATTTTTAAAATGATATTGAGAGATATATATGAGATATATATCAGAGATATATATCATGAAATAATACGATTAATAAGCTTTGTAATTTAAAAAAAAAAATTGTAGAAAATAAATATCAACATTTCATTAATTTTAATATGGGTATAAATATATATTCAAAGCTCCATGAAAATAATAGAAAGTTTGATTGTTACAGAAATTTAATATTTAGCCAAAACGAAAGACAATAATATTATACGTAATAATAGGTTTCATTTTATAAAAATAAAATCATAAAACCGTTAATGGCTTCTTACATACTTACATAAAAACAAAAATTATGTACTATCCGTAACAAAAATAATATTCCTAGAAATACGTTTACATTTTGTTGGATGTTATATGTAAAATTGGAATGCAAACAAATATTGAACCTTAAGATCTGTCAATAAAATTTCGATATTAAACTCGACAGAATCGATGGTATATTTTCATCTGAATACAGCAGTGAAAATATTTTATTTGTTTCGCTTAGTAATAACATTGGAATAGACAATGCTAGGTTTCATTTGTAATTGAGTTACATCGAGACTAAAAATAAAAAGAAATTTAAGGTTA
This sequence comes from Druceiella hillmani, assembly GCA_039881145.1. Classification (NCBI taxonomy): domain Eukaryota; kingdom Metazoa; phylum Arthropoda; class Insecta; order Lepidoptera; family Hepialidae; genus Druceiella; species Druceiella hillmani. Next base: position 977,293 of record JAYKKI010000028.1, on the reverse strand, counting down.
TAAAAAGTAGTTTTGGGTTAATTTATTTAAAACCCGTTAAAGTTTCCACATGTTAAAATACTATCAGTTTTATAACGTTTGCTATTCTAACAGGCCTATAGCAGGGTTACAACCCTATTTTATAATTATATTTCGTATATTTAAAATTTTTGTTTTCATCTTTTCTTTTTCCTCAATCATTTTTACCCGAGTTACTAATTATATAAAACCAGTTAAAACATGCATCATTTATTTAATTAATTTAAAAAAAGAATAATATAATCCTGAAAAGATTTAATTGTGTCTTATAAATTAATTAAGGTGATTTAACCATAACAATTTTCGCTACAAGTATTTGTAAAAAGGTGTCATCTGAATTTATCTTCTATTTTTTAAATCTACTATTAAAAATTAAAGCGGGGTGCGTACTGAAAACCAGTCGGAGGCTAATAAAAATTTTACTATTGTAAAGGATCCTAATTTTTTTTCATGATTTAACTTCATAATAAGTTTTTTAGCTTTAAGCTGGTGACAAACGGACCGATGGCTAAAAATTGGAAATTATAAGGGTGAATAAAGTTTCTTATGGAACCCTGAAAAAATTGCATGTTTTGTGAACATCGATTATTGAATTCAGTTCTTTGAAAAATATTAGTATGTAACAATATAAAAATTTAAGCAACATTTTAATTGTTGTAATAATAATAATTTTTTTTATTTTAATTAAACATAACTGAGCTCTCAAAGGCAAATATTGAATGCTACTTTCAGACAGACATATTTTAATATAACCAAAAAAAATTATTCATAACAGGAACGAAATTGCTAATTGATAATTAATTTCGAAGACTATTTAAATGGTTATAATTAATAAGAAAAATATAAATTATAATAAATGAATATACTGAAAAATAAATTTAGAAAATATAATTAATTTTAAAGCAAGTTTAATGTATAACTCAGTCAATTCTCAATATCACATCTCGACGACGCTGTACTGAAGGAAAAATTAATTAAGGAAATTCCTCATACGAAAATAATTGAGCTAATCTAATTCCCTCTTAACACGTGCTTCTAAAATTAATTTACTTGCGCAATATTTAGATTCAGACTTAATTCGTTTTGTATGAATCAGGGCTTTTTCTATTTGTCTGATCTTAATAACATCTAACAATAGACAGAGAAAAACACAAAATTTTGCTGATGAATCATATTTTCTATTTAATTTACTAATTGAATACTGTTTGATGTGAAATAAATGAGTTCCTCTGAATAGATTCGAATATATCGACTAATAATTTTTGAATGAGTTTACGTATTTAATTTTGATGAAAATATATTTAATATTCATTACTTCGAGAACAACTTTCATAAATATTATTTAGTTATACATTTGAAATATCTTTGTATAAGTTAAATAATAAAACATGGATTAATATATAAATTCAAATAATTAAATAAGAATTAAGCAATTGAAAATTTCATTAACGTATAATTAAGAAAAATCAAATTTGCTAATTTGTTACAAACGGAAGATTACTTCTCAACCTATTATCAATAGATGAATATAATACAAATATTTTCTATTAAGGTATTTTGCTTCAAATATTTTCCATGATGTAAACCAATATCAACTGAATGCATCGGAAACTGTTCAGCGATGGAGTGAAGAAAGTAATAGATGATTAGTAGTAAATACACCACCACTTTCAGTAATAGCTACACCACAAATTTCAACCATTATATCAGGGATCCAGGATTTTCCCAACATTTTTCATTGGTACTACCATCGTTACAGACAAAGCTTTCTTTCATTAGCTCTGTGGAATTATATATTAAGGCAAAGCAGCGCTATTGAACATTTTTAAATACTCGTAATAAAATATGCTTCAAACATTCCTGATTTTATTTTAGAATTGGCTGCAAATATATGGTGTTTTCTACCTGTTCACGTATTTCCCATAACGTACTCGATGACATGCTTCGAGAAAAATCAGGATTTTCATATTGTTCTTAGTACTTTGGGTAGTTATGATTAATTAAAAAGTGAAATGTATGTATATATATATATATATATATATGTGTGTGTGTGTATGTATATATATACATATATATATATATATATATATATATATATATATATATATATATATATATATGTATATATACACATTTATTCCTAGTTATTGCTTTCTGGAAATAAAAGATCACACATGAATAAATTATATATTATCGTAAATCGAAAAGACGACTTCAAAAACGAGGTTTCTTTTCAATTATTGAAATATTCAATATAATAATATTTACCGTAACTGGGTGATGTAAAATCTATTGACAATGTAGTTTTTTTAAATATTCGAAAAAAAATAGTAACTTTCTTTCTTTTAGTCGGTTCCTGTTTTAAAAAAGAAAATGAACATATGTTGTAACGAAATTCGACTTAAAATTCATCCGGTTTGTCTTTATGGTTTTTTATTTTTTTTTTTGATCCGAAACTGTCTTTTTTTTGTCGGTTACAAATATCCTTCATTTTTTCTAATATTTTTAAATATCTAAATTAATTTTACGGTTAGAGAGTTAAAAAAATGATTAAGCGTTAAATTGTTGAGGAATTTAAATATACAAGATTTGCTAAACAATAGTCAAAATTTAAAGGGATAAAATTTATGGCAAAGTATCATCAAAATAGAAACCTACCAAACGATGAAACTGAAATGGAATTTAATTCAAATTTATTTTAGATGACGCTATTTGCTTGAAAATTAATTCAGTTCAGAATAAAAAAAAAAAAATTATTTAATACATATAAGTATCATTTTTTAATGGCCATATGTGTTTCAAAAGTGTGGAAATTTTAAAAAGTAATGTACATACCATAGAATAATTTCTTTGAAATGTGTTAGGTATATAAAAATACGATCTATAATTTAATGCATTTATATCATCATCCACACAAAATATTTTATTTTGTTTCCTAATATTAATAATGATTTCGAAACACTATACTGATTTCATTGATTATTTTGAGTTGAGTTAATTTTCTTTTGACATAACTTCTCATATTGTGTAATGTAAGTCATCGATTCTAGTTTTATCAAAAAAAAATTAAATTGATGAATACATTACATGGAGAATGTTGATTTAGAGCAACCATTCCCAGCATAATTAATAAATCAAGTCCCTTTTCATATTCAAAATATGTTTTACGAAACAGTAAAGACTTGTTACATTATTAATGTTTGTTATAAATTACGTTCAGTATAAAGTAATGATGCGAATATAATTATGTAATAAAGATAATATTGGCATTAGACCAGTCATTCCAATAATTACTCTTGCATTAATCTGCTGCCAGTGAGGTCAGCGTTTAATGTCAGCGTAACTGGCATTATTGTTAAAGTATTATCACTAAGGTCTCATATTTTATTTCATATATTGTGATATGTCATTTATAATGAAAATTAATGATATCGTTTAACTTTAACCGGGTATCGCATATTTATTACAAACGTGTTTAAAATAATTTTAATATTCCTTATTTACAAAACTTGGCACTGAACTTATAATTTTCTATAGTAATTTAAGAAATTTCATTTTCCAAAAGAAGCCAACAAATAACTTTGAATTTTGGGTAAAGACCACAAGATATTTAAAACATAGGGGTTGAATAGAACGATGCCTTAAAATATGTGGCCAAAAAGATCATGAGAAACGCAGCTAAGACATATAAGTGGATGACGATATTGATAACTAATAACAGCAATAAATTTAAGTGTTTAAAACATTTATGTGTTCGTTGTAAGGTGAATATTGGAAAAAGAAAATTACTCTGAAAATTTTGTAAAACATGTCAGTCATTACGGTATATGAGAGTTGGTTTGCTTTATTACTATGGTAAATTTAAAGTTTCTAAGTCAACGGATTTCTGAGGAAAACAGCTGTTACCCACAGACAGACGAATTGTCACGTGAGTGTTCGTATGAGAGTTCAATTTCTTCCCTCAGAAGAATACAACTATAAAAATGACAACGATTTAGTCTCACTTGATTGCGACTTTATTTTAGTTCTTATTCTTTGCTCTATTTTACATTAATCTGTCTATATGCAAAGTATGGTAAGTTTTAGCATGTATTTTCAGAAAATAAAGCAGATAAGTTGAAAGGGTACAAACAGCGAGCAACGACCCCATGGGCATTTAAGGGTAATTTTTTTTCTGTGCAATTTCCTAAGTGCAAATATAGTCTCTATGGAAATTGAACATGTTAATGTTGTCGCTTGTAACTTATAAATAAAAAATATTTTTGAAATATTTTTTCTACTTATGCGCATTTTATAATTTGACGCATGTTGCTATATGTTATATATATATATATATATATATATATATATATATATATATATATATATATATATAAACTTACTCAAAGTATTATAAAATGTATTTTTACGAAAGGACTGCCACTAAAGAAAAATATAAAAATACCATTCCTTTTTTGATTGTTAGAAAAATGTTATCTATATTTGTAACACAGAATCTGCTTTTCATTTATAGAACTCAAAAGCAAGTTTTTTTTAAAATTTATTTTTCCAATATGTTTTCTTAGTGATTACTTATGCTAAAGATTATTAATTAGTATATTAAGCACATTGAAGATATAAATATAAAATTTTATCATGTGGAAAAAAAGGAATTTATTTAACGAAGCAGCTTGTTATTCATTAAATTCGTTATAAATATGTAGAAAAAATAAACGTGTAATGTAACAGATATATTGAATTATGTACACAATAAAATAGAAACGGTAAAGTTGTCGAATAAGTAATATATGATGAATATTTAAGCAAATAATTATTAAATTTTAAATGGTTGTATATCAAAAAATTACCACGTGGGGCCACTAGTTTAAAATTTAAATAGAATAAATAAATAATGAATATTTTGGTAGGTCGACGATTCAGCAGGTATTTAATTGAATTTTCTAGAATAAATTATATTAAAATTTTGATCTGGACAAATTTAAACGAAGTTTAATTTGACCATGATTGAACACTTATTTTTTTCCAAATCACTGCTTTAAATAACTTATAGAGTAATATCACAGCATTTATTCACTATCACAGCCATCAGCCAATTTTTATAATAATTTAGAAGAGGAATTTCCATCAATAATCGTTCCGTTAGACGGTTCCCAAATACTCACTCGTGTACCCACAAAGTCAATTAGTATAAAAATCACCTCAGGGCTTCTATATCGATAGATTATCAAGAGATCTATTATAACGTAAAGACAATTTTTTTTATGTAGGGGTCGTAAAACATTTTCTTAATTAATGCAAGGAAAATTTTATTAGATTTCCGAAAGTTTTACCGCAGATTCGGCACTTAAATAAAAAGTTTGGAAAAAAAATTAGAAATATTATTAAGAGGGTTTGTTTATATTTAAACAGAAAACGGAGAACCACCAGCCTCATATCAGGTCAAATACGCTAGTATTGCATTGATTTTAATTGAATTCTGAATAAAATAATGAACATAATAATAAAAAGTGACAACTGTTATAATATATTTGACAAGATTTTGTCAACTTTTATTAATGTAAATTTTCAGATGGAAGAAATGCCAATTTACATCATTAGTATTATTTAAGAAGTCAATTTGTAACAGAGCGTATAGCATACAATTTAATCGTTAACCCGTAATACGTTTGATATAATATCTTTTTTATTGTGTTTGGTGTTTATGTATGTTTATTATTATCAGAAAAGCCATTTTTCTTAATTTTATTTATTTTATTTATTGATAAACACCCTTTTAATTAAACACTAGCTATGCCTATGAATTCGGAAAATTTATTATTTTTTTTATTTTTATATGCTCATAAGTATGTACTATTAATATACCAAATTTTATAAAAATCCTTCCAGTAGATTTTGCGTGATACCCGATGAAATTAACATACAACATGCCATCACGTCTTGTCGTATTGCCAATAGACAGGTTTTTGGCAACACGACAGGATCGTGATGGCGTATACCTTGTATCCGACCGAGGTCCATTGGCCAAATCTGTAAAGCGTAGCCAGTCCATGATACTAAACCCTGCCGCCCGTCAGCTGTACAGACAAAACTATCAGAAGAAGTTTTTCTGGCTTCAAAATCATTTTATACGCAAAATCAATCAATTTTGAAAACTTGTTTATTGTAAAGAATTCACTCTGTTACCATTTTATTAAGTCTGTTACAATGTAATTAGCGTAGATCAGTATTTATACAGGTGTTTTTGAAGACATTAGACAAGTTAGAGACCACTTACTTGAGTTTCTTGAATCATCTTAAGTAAGAATGATATTATCAATGTCATCTTCATAAGGCTTTATTTTACTGCAGAATATAATAATTACATGTCTTAGTTTCACGTCTGTTTTATTTGGGCGATGACCAAATTAACAGACAAAAAAGACCAATAATCACTTTTCGTTCCATTATGAACTTTTTTATATACCATATTTAACAATACGGATTCATTGATAAATAGGGCAAAATATTAGGTGGATAACTAATAAATTTACCATCTCGGTTCATGAGGGATTTCCCAAAAGCATTAAATTTTCATCGTTGAAACAAATGCCTATCTATGATAAGTGTTTCTTTCACTCTCTTTTGCTTATTTATCGTGTTGCTTTTCTCGCTCTTTGCCCTAAACTTAATTCATGACGCAAAATTCTAAGTTCCCCTCTAGAAATCTCCATATTTGTTTGTTATTTACTTTCCAAAACCCAGTCTCTATCTCAATAGAAGATCTACTAGAGTTGTTGGAGAAATTTCAACATAGTTTTAGAAAAGACGGGAAGATTAATATCTTAGGAAATGATCTTAGGAAGTGCACTTAGCTATATTATTACTGCGTTTGTGCGTCTAGCTTTAATACTTAGTTAAATTTTGATACCATTTAGTTTCATATTTAACTTTACAATATCTTCCAGAAAGCAATGTGGAGATAACAGTGAACTCTATTTCAGAATCCAGTTCACTTTCTTCGCCATATTGACTATAAGAATCGCCAGAACTACACTATCGTATGATCTGACTTCGCTTTAATAGAGTTGAAGTTTAAATTGGCATTATCATTTCTTTCAGATAATAAACTGCATATTTGTTTAGTATTTATATCAAAACAAATTACCAATCATATGAATTCCTTTTATACATAAATAAAATCAAAATTTAAGGATACTTAGTTTGCCGTCGCAAATATTAATATTATTATTCTCTATTTAAAACATTAACGCGGTTTCGCTGACATGGAAAAGTAAAAAAATATATAAGTTTAATAAGAAAGTATTATTCATGAAAATATATCGGATCTCAGGATCGGAAATGAGTACGAAAATACTCATATTCTCCTTCTAATCCTTGGCGGATTGAACTGCAAAAAATATATTCTTTTACAAGAACAAATCATTGCGGTTACATATATTTATCTCCATGCGACAAAATATATGTACATAAATTCTTAGGGAGATCGACTGAATTGTGAGACACTATACCGGAACAAACAAATAACTAAAGAAACTCACTTCCGAATTTACAATATCGGTTAGGATTGCCCAGTATTTCTTTGACAAACGTAATATATAAAAACAATTCTCATATCTCTTTAATTCAGGCCAGTCCACCAAAATAATTTCTCTTTGAAGTCTGAAGGTGTTTACTACGATGTTTAATTTACGTGTTTAAATAATAGATGTATGGGAGGCGTTCCAGGAGGTCACTGCAAGACGCTTTGAAGACTCATATTTCGCTAAGAAGAGACCACATAAAAAGCACGCGGAAAACCTCTTCAATGATACCCCACACGGCAGGGTTCGTGAGAAGAACAATTTGATCCCCAAATTTGATAAAAAAAGGTCTTTACTGCTACTTGTCTATGTAAAAATTATATTTTAAACGTAACAGCTATGATGCTGTTATATTCTAATACAGTAACAGGTATGATGCTGTTAATTCTAGAAAGCAAGCAAATAATGGCAATATAAGTTTGTTGTATTGCGATACCAACAAGGTTATTAGGGACCACACTTCGTCGAAAGCGTATTTGTAAGTGTAGCGATCGGAGAAAAACCTTATGGAATTTCTAATTTTTAAGAAATTCAAAAGAACTTTCCATGAAATCCTTCCAACTAACTCGTTGACTGAATTAAAGACGGTTTATCTAGTTAAATGAAACCTAAAAAGTTAATTAATTATGAAGTGTATAAATTTTTATATTTAATAGAAAATAAGTATACTTTAAAATTTATCCTTTACTGTTAATTAAGATTTTTTGTTAACTTCGTTTATGTTAATTTGCTTTTTCCTTAATGTTTCTTCAGTTCTTGATTACAAAAAAAATCCATTTTCAGTAAGTCCATTTTCAAAAACTTTATTAAAAATAAAATTGAAACATTATGATTCAACAAATTTCAAGGTCAACAAAAGTGACCACTTATCCGTTATAGCAAATAGTTTCAAACAACGACGCTAGATGTCGTTATGTAAAAAGTAAAACGTGCTATCGTAATTTTATAGGGCTGCTCTACGATAGACTATTCCAGCAGCCTAGTCGTACTGGTGTTGCTCGAAAAGATACATAAGAATGTGACCTATGAAGAGGTTCTTAATGTCGTAAAACAAGCATACTATATTACTTAGATAAATGTTGTAAAACTACTATGTAAGTCTACTATATTAATTAGATAAATGTTGTAAAACTACTATATAAGTCTACTACATTACTTAGATAAATGTAAAACTACTATATAAGTCTACTATATTACTTAGATAAATGTTGTAAAACTACTATATAAGTCTACTATATTACTTAGATAAATATTGTAAAACTACTATATAAGTCTACTATATTACTCAGATAACGCGAACGAAGTCGCCGGCGAAACAAGAATCTACTATTTATGATCAATTGTTTAGTTGCAAAATGAAAATCATTGCGGTACCTTTTTTTCTGCTCATTTATATTGGTTAACTATCTTTTTAGGAATTTTTTTAATAATATAATCATAAATAAAAATTCATGCTTTTGGTAAGCACCAAACTTAAATCGCGAGAGGAACCTTTTATATTTTATTCCTTCCTTTATTTTAATCTTATATTTTATTCTTTTTATTTGCTATTTTTAAAACGATTTTAAAAATATAAGAACAACGATGTAATTTATCTTTTACCTTGTATTGAGATATAAGCTACGCCGTATTTAAATTAATACATAGCGGTTGAAATTTCTTGTACGCAATAACTTTCGAAATTAAATGTTTTAATTACCAATTAAGTTTTCATTCTCTTTAAAACGATTCTGATTTAATTAGACTTTTATTACTGATAATAAAAACGTCATCATTTATAATATTTAATTTATCTGGTACGTTTTTAATATATTTCGACTATTAATCTGATTATACACCTTCAGTATTTTTTAATTTTCGACTATTTCAATCTTTATAATGTACAAATAATTATTTATACGAACAATGAAGTATGATGAATTTTTCTTTATGGATTTCATAATTGATGAGCCTAATATAGGTTTCTCTTCTTAACTTATGGAAGAAAGTATTGATAAATGATATTATAGAATTAATATTCGGTGTGACTTTTGAATTTACTTAATTATTTTCTATATATATGACGTCTTGCATACATAAGGTGAATAATATAATCCTTTTTAATATTATGAAACTATAAAATTTAAAAAAAAACAGAGTATCATATAATATTAAGGCAGGGTATAATTAAAAAATATTCTAAAGTAATATAGCATTTGAAAAATAATTGAGATACATTTATTTTATGGTAAAATAATTAGCGAAAAATATATTTTTATGAAAATTTGCAATGATCACGTAAATAACTTACCGACGTTATTATTTCTCTCGAGAGCTAAATATTGCATTTGAATATTTATGATGTGGTGACTATTCCTTTTTAAAATGTCAATATGTATTGAAAAAACAAATTCTATTTAGCTCACTAATTACGTCATCGAATTAGTCATTTTCTCATATTGAAAGACATTTACAAGTTACGAATTCGTAACATATGAATGTTTCTGGAAATATTCAGTAGATTCTACATTTTCTGCTATTGCACTTAAAATATATTACTGTAAAACAAAAATAGGGAACGGAACGAAATATTTTTTGACATAACCATTGACAGTTATTCAATAAAGTTGCTCTGAGAGAATTTAAAAATTAATAAATTTTGTACAGGCTAGTGTAGCTAGTTTTGACATAATCATTGACAGTTTTGACATAACCATTGACAGTTTTGACATAACCATTGACATAACCATAGTTTTGACATAACTATTGACATAACCATTGTCATAACCATTGACAATATTTTTTGACATAACCATTGACAGTTATTCAATAAAGTTGCTCTGAGAGAATTTAAAAATCAATAAATTTTGTACAGGTTAGTATAGCTAATTCTCGTAAAGAAATAATGAAATTTTACCGAAAAGGTCTCTTATTGGATAATTTCATAACAGGTGTAGGCAGAGATTGGCGAAGGATAGGATGTTGTTTAACTGTATCCTGTTTCGAAATTATTTTTTCATTTATTTCAAGACAACGGAAAGCGAATCAAATTAACGTAATACATTGAACGATACGAAAATCTACCATGAATTGATATAAAAATTACTAATTATTATATAGCCTGAATTGTTTAAAAAATAATTTATTTCATAAATAGGAAAAAATTAAAAAATGCTGCAGCTTATAAAGAGTTCACATGAGTTAGTTTATATATTTAAGGCCTAATCCTATACATGGAAAGTCTTATACATGGAAAAATATTTTTTTTACTAAAACTTTTGCGCTTTCTATACTCAACTGTCAATTGAATCTTTAGTTAACTTTTTTTTATAATAATCGAATGTTTAGCGCAAGAAAATTTTTGGTATAATTTTTTGACACCCATGCAATATCTTCTCAAATAAAAATTACGAGAAAATAACTAATGAACATAAGCATGGTAAATGATGTTAACATTGTTACAGGCAAACAATTTCATGTAAGAAAACTTTATGTTTGAATGCATAAATAAAAATGATAGAAATATATTAAAATTATTGCACATTTATTATTAAAGTGATCAATCTATTATTAAAAAGCTTTGATCCTTATTAAACACACATTTTAACTGCAGATAAATAAAATTAATTTTATATATTTGCATATTCTCCTGCAAAATTAACATTATTAAATTTTTATCAGTGGGCAATGCCATATAATATTCCATAATCTCCGATAGACCATCACATGCCGATAAAATAAGAGATACATTTATTATGATCGAATGTTTCATTATGTAAAAGATCTCAATTAAAATTGCAGTTAAAATGTAGTTCGTTTCTAATCTTATATTATTTCAAAAAAATCTACGCGTACTTAAAATATAGCAAGCATCATTAGGCTTCGCCAGTTCGCTTTGTTTATGATACCTTAAAGGAAATATATATTTATATATATATATATATATATATATATATATATATATATATACATATATATATATATATATATATATATATATATATATACATATATATATATATATATATATATATCACATCTCTATTAATGAGAATTACTAGAATTTGAATTAGCTGAATTGACGTGTTCTGATGGGATTAATTTAATATATTTGATTCATATTTTATTTCAATCGGTCGTATTATATTACGATCATGTAAAAAATTATTACACTTTACACCCTATATTCAGCTTATCTTTTATTTTTGATTAAATTTAGTGTAAATAATAAATAGTTTCAACTTAACAATTATCTTGAAAAAGCAACAAAACTATTGCGACTACAATTTCCACTCTCATTTTTCACTAAAGATACGATCAAAAAATAATTCGCTGACGGCAGGGTGCAGACAAGGAAAACTTTTTTAGATTAGATGACATTTCAACGTTTTCAAGATAAAATAGAAAAAAGATATGTTGTAGCAAAACGTGTTATTTTTAAATATATTGCTTTTTATCATGTTTACGTGTGAATTTTCAAATAAAATGTAATAGGAATGTAATGTAAGTATGTAATAGGGAAGTAAACAAACACACAGTATTTTTACACAGTGTTTGTATTACGGGACGTCATTTTGAAGTTTTTGGATTGTGAGAATCAACCTGAGCCTTTCGTCTCAACTCTGCTTGCTTTGAAATTTTTGCTTCTTTGTATGTATCTTTCTTAACTACATTGCCGTTGTTTTAACCACGTATTTCTCGAAATTAATTTAAACACTAATGGTCGCCCAGTGGTCGAAATTCGACAGTAGGTAATAACATTTTTAAGTTTGAAATTAATTGAAGTTCTTTTATCAAAGAGAATACCTGCATAATAATTGCATATCATTTTTAAAGTGGAACTCCTTAGGCGGCGATTCGATAATCAATAAGTGGACGAGAATTAAAAGTCGTTACGTGAGAGAGAAGCAACATATGACGTTGAGAGAAAGAAAAAGAGAGCTGTATATTCCGATGCCATGGAAGTGGAGTAAAAGAGTGCGACGTATACACAACGATAGAAAGCGATTGATGGTGTCGCGCATGCGCGCGTTATGTGATGTGCGCCTCAGAGTTGACTACACATGAGCAGCTGAGGGAGGTACCACACATACGTTGTGTTATTAATATTTATCATTGTGTTTTGTGATTATTTATGTTTGTGTCCTGTGGTTGTTTGATTATATCCGTGAAGAATTATTTAAAAAGTTTCACTTCTCTCATGTGTACGGTGCTGCACGCGCAATTCATTTTTTCATATTTTGTTCATTACGTTAGCTGCCAGCGTGTGCAAATATGTCTTCACCCTGTGTTGTTTGCTTTAATTCCCTATATTGAATTTAAAATTTAATGTTATTAATATATATATATATATATATATATATATATATATATATATATATATATATATATATATATATATATATATATATATATATAATATATATTGCACAATATTCAAAAAAATAATTTTTTTTATATTGACATATATTCCATAGACTATTGAATAAGGAACATTTAAAATAACACACAATTCAAAGCTCGAAACACGTTCTATCAATCGGACATTTTAAGATTCTTTAGCTACAATCTCCACTCTATGCGACTGTATGAAAGAATGATATTTCAATACATTTTTAATATATAATTTAACGTATTTATAAAACATGTTATATATAATTTTTTTTCATTTCTACCCTCTTTCTCCGTATAAGTTTTAACTGTGGCAAATCGCATACCCCTTCATCCGCGCAATATGCTTAAAAAAACGTACAAAGTTTTCTCTCTACGTATTATTATGTAGATTATAAAAGAATATTTCTACTAGATTGAATTTAATACACTTAATACCTTAATGGCCTCAGATTTATTTTTAGTCATAAGGGAGAATATAGACAATAATAAGAGAATTATAATATTTTTAATATCGACCTGTTATTGACCTTTGTACTAAGCATATAAGCATATATGATTTTCGTTCCATTTCTTAAACCAAATTTGAAATAAAATTTTTCTTTAAAAATGGATGTACTTAAATTATACTTCAATTGCTGGCTCTTTCGCTGCTCTTATCAGAATAAGGCTGGTCAAACTTTAAATAAACCGGCAAAGTTGTTTACTGACGACTGTTTAAATCTGAATCAACATCATCATTACACGAAAACACAGGCTGCACCCTCCTGAATACTCTTACTAGCTTTGAACCACGCATACTGAAGTCCAGTACTTGCATTTAAAATTTGTTTGAACTAAATTTCCTTTAAACTCCGTGTAGCATTAAATGTTATGTAATGTTATGTAATTTTAGCAACGTATGCTTGTGATGAAATATGCATATTTCTCATACTCTTGCATTAATTGTGACCACTGCTTGTGCATTAATTATGTTAGCATTTTTTAACGTATTGGTACTATTTAAGAAAATTTTTCATGCTATGAATGTAGAGAATTTTTTAAATTTTGTATTACAATTATTTGATTCTTTAAATATTAAAACTTGCCCGATGATTATGGTAAGAAGAATCCAATTTTGAAAATTTGGTTACTTACTGATTTAAATACATTTTGAAATGATTTCTTAAGGCATACTGAGATAAAAAAGATCTAAATAAACTGTTGTTATTTTATGATTAATTTTTCAATAAAAACAATTTATTTATTTCTAATGTTAATGACGGGATTGAATTTTTTGTTCAGAATAATCTATTATAAATGACTTTGAAAGATTCATCATATCCCATACTTAAAATTCATGTATTCGTGTTACAATTTGTTTCCTTTTGCAGCAATTTTACATTGTTTTATTGTAGATGGAAAAAAATTATGGCTAATTTAAATGAATATTCAATTAATCTTAATCCTTTGTATATTAAATTTGCCAGATGTCTCGCTTAGTGACTTCAATTGAAAGAAAAATTAACATTTTGTGTTCTATATTGAAATCTTTTGATATTTCGAAGTATCAAGTAAAATGTACAATTAAAATACTTTGCTAAAGGTCAAGAATCAAAAATTTAATTTTGCTGTAATTTTTCTCCATACCTTGGAAAATCTTGCGAGTCATAAAATAATGCTTCCCGCAATGCATTTTTAGGATCTTGGATAACATTTTTTTTTTAAATTAAATAACGTAAAAATGTCAAATATAAATAAGCTTGGAAACATAATTTGTTTACTATGTGGTAAAGGCAAGCATTATTGCTCTAATTCGAATTTAAGGAACGCCAATGATAAATTATTGAAATAAAAAAAAATATTAATGTAATAATATTACCATTTCTTTAGAATCTTGCATTTCAAAAGGAAAAAAAACGAAACCTTTAAAGATGACTTTACGTTTTTCGTTCGTCTTTTGTCGGTCAGAGTCGTTTCTTTAGAAATTGTTTGATATGGAAACTTCAAATTCGGCATTTTAGTAAAGCATATTTACCTTTCTATACCTCAATAATTAATGTTAAATTTTAGAGAAAGAACGCACAATGATTCTAAGAAAATATTTGACGTGGAAACCCATAAGTGGCAAATCATAAGGATATCAAAACTTTTTCCTTAAAATTTTGAGAGAGCTTTGCGTATATTATTGAAATTATCGATAAAAATGTATAAGTACCTACACCTTATCTCCGAAATTACGAAAAAAAACAGTGTCGCTATAATTTTACCGGAAAATGTAGCGATGATGATTAATTCAAATTGCTTTCGACATTTTCACGATACATTTGTGAGTATGAAAGATATATTGCGCAATATATAATAATAATAATAAGATATATTATAAATATTTGTAAATAGTTTAATATAATATTGCATACAACTGAAAATGTATATATGCTTATGCGTGTATCGAACTGTGGTAGCGCATGTTGTACTTATGCTGAACAGGTTCATTTATGTATGAATATTTATGTATGAATACAATTTACCTATTTAGTTACATACATACTTTTATCGATACATTACATGTAAACTATCCCTAATGATAAGCAATAACGGTTTAACAAGTTAAAACAAAAGGAGGTATATATTAAACATAAATATAAAATACACAATAACGGAAAAAGATACAGACAAAACACTTCGACAAATTTACTTTTACACATCATAAACAAATCACACTCTGATGCGACCACCATCCGGTGGTTGAGTAGTGGAATACCGCTGGAAACTTGAATGTTTCGATATGATTCGGTTCCAGAGAACGGTATAAGCGCAGGATATTTTTAGGTTGGAAGATAAATTTCATACATGACAATATCTGTTCTGAGTTACAAGAAATAGAATAGAAGAATAGCATACCCAAGAGGAAATCGGTAGAAAATAGAGAGAAGAAGTAACCATACTATATCATGTACAGATATCGGAGAAACTTTTTTTGTACACTTTCAATCAATAAGCTTTAAGTGGCTTCGTGTGCATACTAAACAATGGAGCCAGATTCATATAGGCTCTGCACCAATGAAGAGTACAACAGGCGCATATTTAAACATTAAAAAATAAATTTTGGCGTTACAGTTATCTACCATTTTTTAAAATTTCCCAAGAAGATAATTTTGTTCCGAAAAGAAGTTAGACTACCACCTTAGAATTACTTTATTCCTTTTGTAGTTAAATTGTCATGGGAAATGGAAATTTCATCAAGTTCCAACATAACTTCGATAATGAATTACAGATTTTAGGTTTTAGCTTCAGAGAGGGTTTAGCTTCATAAGTTTTTGTATTATTTTTTTTATTCATAAATACCAGTTTTGCAGGGTATATTCCAGTCTTAGCCCTTTCGCACCTAATAAACATTTACTTATTGTTTTTGTAAGAAAACACTATAATAAAAATTCGAGTATAATTATAAAATGACATCAATATAAAAGCCGAGGAATTAAGAACATATTAAATAAAAGAAATGCTGACGAGAGTTTTTCCGTATTTTAAAAAAAAATTATTAATGGATTCTAATTTTGCATTATTTCTTGGATATTCTAAACAATGGTAGATAAATGCAACGTCAACGTTTATTTTTTACTGGTTAAATAATATTGAATATATATGGCGTTAATTTTGTAGAAATTCAATCAAATGAAATCAAATGTATTGTTATTTATACTTTCATTAAGTTAATTTAGTAAAGATCTTTGCTAATTGCCTACTTGAAGATATTATAACACAAAGAAATCTACGTCGTGGTATAGAACTTAAGAAAGTAGAAATATTACTAGAAGGCACTATTATTGTAATTATTACAGTTTTGTTATTAGTAATATTTATTTCATACAAAATATTTTGAAAATGGCAATGGACTTTAATGGTAAGGGCTCTCCCCCTGAATGCGCGGATATAAAGAAAGCTCATTCTTTTTGGTAGATGTAACACATAATAATATATTCAATAAACCCACGTCTCATTTTTAGTAAAAGTGGACGGCGTCTTCGACGTAGCATCAAACCAGTGTATATAATATACAAATCGTTGTCTCTTTACGGGAAAATCAGAGTTTAGAATGTGTAATAAAAACAGATTTTAGCACAAAAAGCAATAACCTAATGTAATTTAGAATCAAATAGGATCCAATATACTAGTCTGAATCGAGGTAAAAACAAGCAAAAAAATGTTGCACTGATAGTGAAAGGAAACCGGCAAAGGTCCATATACTCTAGAGCCCAGGTATTACAAGAATAAAAATTACACTATTTCATAGAGAAAATTAAAAAAATAAGCTTCTTATAAGTTTTATCAAAATCGTCAATTAGGAAAAAGAGAAATCTTATATTTTTTTATGAAATATTTGGTATATTTTTTATAATAAATTTTAAATGTAATTTCTATGGTATTCTTTGAACTAGCGAGATAAAACCAAGTGCAGATTGTGTCTTGTTGTCTCCTCCATGGATCCACAGATGTACCATATTAATCCATGATGCTGACAGGCACGACAGGGTTATCGAAAAAATTTACGTAAACCTCGGTAAGAGGGAGGAAGCCTTTCGTTTTAACACCAATAAAACCATTGTCAAAGTTTGATAACAATTTATTTTTAATTAATTTAAGCAATGGCTACACGTTAAAGAAAACAAGAGGCATTGATAATTTTTTATAATCCTTTCTATAAAGATATTATGTATTCGGTTAAATTTTTTTTGTTATTCTTATTTCCAATTAATAATTCTTTATATTTTAAAAATATAATATATGCACATTTATTTTGTTTTTTGTTTCGTATTATGGTGACAAATTGTAATTCTACTTTTTCCTCTTTCCTGATTGTCAATTACTGGATTGTTTAGTTTTTTTATATTCTAAAAAATATTAGCTTTTTGAAAATAATGTTTTATCTATTTAACATCTGGGCCCATTTTTGCCGGTCTCCTATACGAAGGATAAATGCAATGACTCTTATTTCTTTATTTATAAATAATATGATTAATCTATCTCTGTAACCCATTTATCTTTAGTACATCAAATCATAACGGAAGTACCGGCACTTCAAGAACTGATGTTCGTTATAGTGACCGAATACACGTTTAAAGGGCTGCCTTTCAATCTTTTGACTAAGAGCTTGCTTTCGAAATGAATAGTTTTTATAATTATGAGGCTAAAGATATAGCGAAGTAGTTTTGTTTAATATAAATTCAAGCATCAAGTGAAACTATAATGGCGTTGATTACTAATTTTACACCGTTATTAAATCAATTATACTTTTTTAAAGTGTAAAAAGCACAATGGTTTTTGAATATTTTTATTAATTAAGGATAAGTGATTTCCAAGTTTAACTTCTACTTGCATGTATGTAGTATATGTGATTCGTGTCTATGGTTCAGTGGAAGTGATCATTGGTCTTTGTACGTATCTATTACTCGAACGTAAAACTTTTCCTCGAAAATCGATAAAATTTGAATCACATATGACACACATGAAATTTTTTGGATCTTTCCTTTTAAATTGATTTCACATGTTCTTCTCTTAAACTTATTTAGTAGAAAACAGCGCGGTCATAACATGCTTTAATGAAAGAGTTCACAAGTAAACCCTGTAGTGAGAAAATGAGAATTTTGCAAAAAAAGCCAGCGTTAGTAACGTAGCCAGGTATTATTCATGTAAAAGTACTTTCATTGAAAATATTTCCTTTGGCAATGAAAGGACTTATAATGAGAAAGCTTTTATATGAAAAATACTAAATTTAGTGCTGAACAGTGACGACGAATGGATGAAATAATAATTTATAACCTCTTTATAACACGAATGTTTTATTTTTGACTTAAAATGATAAAGTAGTACGTACATTCTTCAAAGTACAGCCTTGTTGGTTGGTTTGAGGTTGTTATTATGGGACCATTGACATTTTTATCTTTAAATTTTAGATGTATATTTAAATTTTGATATATATGTGATAAGATTCCAATGTACATATGTTCCAAATAGTCTATTCCGACTATTTGGAATGATAAACTATTAGATTATTGGAATATAAGACTATTTGGAATACGGTATGACTCATGTTAATTAAGGTCGTACTCTTTCTCGAAGGTCGTATTTTTTGCTATTTTGCCATCAATGCAAAAGAAAAATAATACACATGATAATTTTATACAAATTTATGTAACGGACCATATGTGACGAAAATAACATACAACAGCTAAAACATATGTATGGTAAAATTGGAGGGATTCCTTTAATTTTTCAATTGTAAGTTTGAAAAAAGTGAAAAAAATTTGCACGCCAAAATTTTATGACCAATTTCAAACATAATTATTTCAATGAAATTACATAAAACATTTCAAAAGTTATATATAATTTTGCAATCCCATTTTTGGTCTATTCAGACATGCTTGTGGTCGATTTTTTTACTCTATTGGCAAAGTAAAATTATTTAAAAGTTTCAGCTGATAATCGTTTAGTCGAAAAAAAATCATAGTCAGATATATTATTAATTAGTTACGTAATTTCTAAAAAGACACCAATTAATATTATCTTAGTCATTGTACAATCCTCCAGAAATAAAAGAAAAAGCTATGTATCAGAATCACTATCTATATTCTGGATTCCGTGGATTGAGTTTTTCCAATTCCTATAAAAAATGTTGTATTGACAATAAACATTATTTTCTGAAATTATGTAATTTAAGAAATATG
Source organism: Druceiella hillmani (assembly GCA_039881145.1). Lineage (NCBI taxonomy): Eukaryota > Metazoa > Arthropoda > Insecta > Lepidoptera > Hepialidae > Druceiella > Druceiella hillmani. The sequence goes on along the minus strand of JAYKKI010000028.1, from coordinate 957,618 downwards.
TTTCTACATATTATTTGGTGGCCTTCGAAAACTGTTAAAAGTGAATAAAGAAATAGAGAAAAACAAAAATAATTTTCGGTTTTACTGTAGCTTGTTTCTTTTTTCAATTATTTAAATAGTGTATACATCCAACTTAGAATTTTTAAATATCGCATCTATGTAGCGAATTTTGTAGTAGTTTTTCGGTATGATTTTTAATCAAGAAAGAAAATTATGACCTATGTACAAAATTTATGGAAAAAAAATTTTGTCAAAAAGTAATAATCTGAAATAGTGTTTGACAACTGTTGAAGTAATAAAACTTATAAAAATATTTGGCTGTTAAAGTAGGAATTAAAGTAATGGTTTTTAAAAGCCAATGTTTTAAAGAATAAACATAATGTGCTTTATGTAAAGACTTTATGTCGCCAGATCTACGAACTGTTAGATGTCTTTTATGGGAAAAGAGTAATTATAGACCCCTTAATTTGCTAAAGACAATACGTAAATATTTTATGAAAATATTATTTTCTTATGAACCGTTCACTAAATACTTACTTAAATAAACCTTTGACTTTTCACATAAATCCATAGAGCTTGAAAGTTCTAATGATGTCCGCAAGATTTCGTAAAGATATAACCGGTTTTACGCCTGAAGTTTCAAAATATATCATTAAATTTTTGTAGCACTAAAACTAAGCAATCATTCGATTATTGGTTATTATAATCTTAATTTATCCCTACATATTCCCATGCTATAATATTTTTATTCTGATTATTTATTTTTCCAACTTTTATACTGCTCGAGTTTTTTTTGAGAATATTACGTTATGAATAATTTTGTGCTTTATTATCAAGTAGCGTACCGGCCTTGAGTTTTGATGATAGAATAGCTACTTGGAAAGAGGAGATTTCCCCTGAGGAAATTATGCTATTCTTTGATTCATTTTAAATGTCTTTTTTCATCTAAAATTGCCTATGAAAAAGTAAACGACTATCCATGTATTGGTCTATACCTATACATTCTTGTCCTCGCTCTAGGTCGTAATTTTTTATCAAATTTGGCGGTCGATTGGTTAAGTGTTGGAATAGAAGATATTTGTTGTGGAATTGTTTGACAATGATTTTTCATAATTTTATTTTTATAAACAAATTTCTACAAAAATTTCCTATTTTTGTATTTGGCTATTGTTCTCGGTTATTGCAAATATTTCTGCTCCCCCTATATTTTTATTTTTTACAGTTTCTAACATTTTCAACCCTTATTTATTAAGTGAATACACTTAATAAAAAAAAGTGCAGTCAATGGTCACATTTATCATTAGTTTTTCTTAAATTTTTAGTTACAGTTAAGAAATATGAATATGCATATTTGGTTACTTAAATAAATTAAGGAAGAAGAACATTGGAGAAGGAAATACTAATAATAAAATAAAACGAGCGGCGAAACCTTTTGCTTTGATCATCCATCTATTGATTATGGCGTTAATTTCAACTGTAAAACATTCAAGTTGAGGAACATTCCCAATATATTAATTTAAATATTAATGATATATATAATACAAAGATTTGCGACCTCCTTCAATTAGCAATTATTTTGAAGCATTTTGTCTAATTGGATATGTTCCTTTCTACTGGATGATAAGAACCCCTTACTTACATAAAAAATTTATGGATTACCGAAATGTATTTGAATCGCAAAGATAAATTCATGCAAATTAATTGCCTAATATCCTGTTTCCTTTATGTTTTTAAACTTATTTCTTTTCTTAATTATTTCATTAAATTATTTGAAATCATTACTTAATTAGGGCTAATGTATATTAGCTTTCTGAAATAATATCATTAAAGCTCATATGCTTTTGTAGTTCGTTCAAATGAATATTTATGTTAAGAATAAAAAGTAATGAATTATTCACCCCAGTTTTTATGTAAAATCGTGATATGGGAGACAGATCACGCTTTTTACTTAAAGATTGTGTGTGTGTTTTTTTTTAAATTTATTACACGAATGGTTTTAGAATTATTATGAAATATAGACATTCTTTCAGGATTGTATCACGAAATATTCAACCCTCATAATAACGTTATTTTCAAATTTATCATTTCTTCAATTTTAAACCCATTTGTATGATTGCGCTTTGAATAAGTAATAGGAATTTTACTTATTATCTGGCAATATATTATAAAAAAAATTAAACATGCCATACACGTTAAAAATTAAACTGGATTTTTTTTCGCGTATCTCACCAAATTAAAAATAACCGAGCGTGTTCTGTAAAGGTGACAAATAATTAAGTCAATAAATCGCACTTAACCATTTACAATTCTCTTAAATGTTAGCTATGCAACGCTGTACGCAACACATTTAACCAATTTTGCGAATGTGCTAGCTTTTGAAAATTGTTTTATTCCAGAAAAAGTTTATAATAAAGTTTCAATTTTTAAACTACTTCACTCCACTACCGCATGAATGTAAGGCTGTAGTCCCAAATTATGAAGAACTTGTGGTCATTATCAAATAAATCTCGGGGTGTCTCTGTAGCCATGCGTTCCGGCCCACTACCGAAATAAAGTCACATTTTACTCTTCTCTCTTTATGTGCTTAATCCAAAAAGAAAGAAGATGATAATAAAATTAAAAATATGACTCATGGAACAAATTCATTTGTTCATTATTGCATTATAAATTGATCTAATATGTTTAGAAAATATATCAACTTAAAAGCAAGATTGAGGGCTACTGAGCATTGGTTAAGATTTACCTCTGTTATTTGATTTCCAAACATTTATATCGATAATGCAACCTTGGTTAAATTGCTAAATTATGGATCATAGCGACAGAAGAAACATTATTTTTTTCATTTAATTTCTTTGTCCAGTTATACGAACAATACTTTGCTTTCATACAAATAAATGCGTGAATATTACAAATAAATGCGTTCCTAAAATATTCGGGAACACCTCATCGGATTCAAACAACGACGTCATCGAATTCAAACGTCAAAAGTATATAAATAACATTATGGACAAGTTGACACTAGGAGAAATTAAATTTAACACTTAGTTTCTGATTATAAAACCCTTCCCTTAATATAAGAGTGTTTGTCGATGGAATGGATCACAGTGGTCATCCTATTAACCATCCTACATATTAAATACATATTGAATAAAAAAAATGCCATATCCCGGGCCAAGAAACTTCATGCGCAATTGTGGATATCAATATATTTATTGAGAAAATATAGTCCGTCCTTGTGCCTAGATATTCTAAATGAGGTAGTTAAAACACGAAGAAAAAGAATACTTGAGAAAAACAAAAACAGAAATTTAAAGAGGAATGTAAATAAAATATACACTGATTTCAACACAGTTATTGAAGACACAAATAGGTTAATGATTTGCAATATAAACTCATATTTCATTAGGAGTTGGAACTTCCTTATCACCACAATCATATGGTTCCCTTTTCTTTTTTACTAACACGTTGAGCCACGATGATTTTACATTTATTACCCTTGACATTATTGTACATATTATATTTCAAATTTAAAACAGATATATTTGTCTGCATAATAATGTACAGTGTATTTATTTTAGCGGTAACTGGCGAACGTCACGCCGCTATAGAAAAAAAAATTGCGCCAGTTTTCTGTGACTACATGGCGTTCAACTTGTTGTACATGGAAGGGAAACTTCAACTCTCTGTAGTCCATAATTTTCATATTTAGCAAATGAAGTGAATCACTTAGGGAAGTGATACAATTTAAGTCAGTTACGAACATACATCGCACCTCGATTTTATATACATATAAGACATTAAATTACACTCATTTCTTGAATAGTTTCGAAGAAAAAGTCGTTTTGTTTCTATTAGGATCAGGATTTACAGTTAATGATTTTATTGTTTCATGTCAGTTTAAAAGAAAGATTCTTTATAATATTCGTACACAGTAATTTCAAGTTCCGATTCCCATGCTTTATAACAGCGTCAATGATTCAATGAGAAACTGAATAAAGGTGCACTCACTATGCATTACTGCACTTTTTTTCAATTAAACTTGTGTTAATTAGAAAATTAATACACTTGTGATTAGAAATTCTAAAATTACTACACTTATTGAATATATTTGGAATTATTTTTGTAGAAATTCATTATTGGTATCTTTGCTAATAGCCCACCTGAAGATGTTGCAATACAACGAAACCTAGGTCGTGGCAAAGAACTTAAAGAAAGTAGAAATAATACTACATCACGTAGTTTCTTTTAATTGTGATTACTACACTTACTGTCTACTAAATTTGTGTTAATTATAAATTGTTTGAATCTTGCACCATTCGAATAACCATGTTTCAAATTCTTGCCTCAAGTAGAAATGCCTAAGTAACTCGATCACACAGTGTAACACGTCCTTATAAATGTTTTTAAAGTTAAAATATTTTACTTCGTTAGATAAGTGGTTCAGTTGATTAATTTGATAAGTTTTTGTATTAATTTAATTAACTTCTAGCATGGTAAGAATATTACTTCACCATCTAAAAAAATCTATCGGTAGTTAGGATAATATTAAAAGACATACATCGGACAAAAATATATACATTTACTCCTGTAATAATTTGAGAAATATAATTGTATTTAAAATAAAGATTATTAAAATAAACCTTACAGATACGATAAATGAACTTACTAAAATAATTTATTTTCAAGTTTTTCGTGAAAAGCTTTTTCGATTAAGATATGTCATACTGAAATGGCCATAAATTGATAAAATATATCTTATATATATTCAGAGGGCTAATGAGTGTTACATATAGAATGAAAAAAAAACAGTTTTTGATAAGTTTCAGACAAGGATAGGTATTAGATAAGGTCGTCCTTTGAATGTGGTTCGCATTATGAATACTTTACTGTATAAAACTATGCAAATATAATTCTACTAGAATTAATATATTGATCTCAAATCGCGCAAATTGCCCGGGTTAACGGTATTATAACCGTTAACCGTTAAAAATATACCGGGTTTATTATAAATATTTCTTTAATAGGATAAAATACACATAGTTTCTATAAAGTATAAGCTACTTCGTAAATACCCGATACTTAGTATTTAGGTTTTTCATTCATTCAGCGTTATATGGGTTATACGACGTTCAATGATCGTAAAACATTTATATTGCACTCGGTTTTGTTTGCATGAGTAGTCCGTGCTTATTTCGAATATTAGTATTGGCGTAACATTTGATTATAATAAACAGTACATTCACGCGTCACATACGCATGCACGAACACATGCACATGCATGCGTATGTGATCATCCACATATGTACGCACGCAGTAATGCAAACATGCGCACGCGGTTTATCGCTTTTATCTACTCTCATTGACTTTGTTTCACGATCCTATTTTCTCAGAGTTTGAGATTATTCTTAAGTTGAGTTTAAATTCCCGTATAAGATAAATTTATAAAGCTTTATTAACTCCGAAAATATTGTTTTTAATAAATGTGCTTCAAAATTGTCCAACATTTAATTCCGTAACAGTTGAAATGAGGTTAAGATAAAAATGTTTACTTAATTCGCTGTGACCTTTATTGTGTCTGCGACGTCAGGAGATTTTACGTCTACTTATCTTCCTAAATGTTAATGAATCATTTTTGCAAGCTTTTATTATTATTTAGAATAATTTTTCTTCATGTTTCTAAAATTTTGTTCATTTATGGCATACAAATGAAGAAAATTTTAGAGAGACATATTGTTACTGTAATGAAAAAGCGCTTTTCCACGATACGCCTAGGCCCATCACGATCTGCCTTATTATGCAATCGACATATACATCGTCAGTGGTTTTTACGTTTTAGTCAAGAACGCGAAATTTATTCAGAATTTTTTTGAGTAAATTTCCAAAATACAATACATTAATTAAAAAAAAAATTATATAAAAACGTTATATAAAAAACTTTGTTCTCAATTTATTAATGTTTTGTTCCAAAATAGAAGGAATATTTACCTTTTTCTGAGATTTTTTACAAATATAAATTACGAAAAAAACTATAGAATTGATGTACTTGTTAAATAACAAATTTAACAAGTACAAAATGTATTAAGAATTACTGTAGAAAAGTAATTTTACTTATAATAGTGAAAAATTTAATAACTATTTATAAATATACAAACTACAAATGGTAACTAACTGTAAATTATGCTCAATCTCTTGTTCAAATAAATTCTTGTGTCATTGTAATTCTAAAATATTACAATTTCTTTAACGTTAACTCGTTATTTAATTCAAAAATTTTATTGTTTTGATTTTCAATATTAAAAAATATACATGGGGTCATTAATTTACATCCCAGTAAAATTGGGTAAAAATACCGAATGCACTAATGTCTTACAATTTTTAAGCGTTTATTAATTTTGGCGTTGTTGTAATAGTTATGGTTAAATGGCTGTTAAAGGGGTGTTTGTAGGATTGTTAGACGATGTGAGTACCCGAGATATGTCAGAGATTTTTTGATATAGGTAAGAATGAAATTAAATATTTGTGTGTGTATATATATATATATATACACCTGTGTATGACAAAATATTTATAAACAAATAAATTCAAGTAGACAGATGGATACATAAATGTTAAAAGAATGTATTTAATTCCTTGGACGCTTAAGTAAAATTTATTTTCTCAATTCCAACTTGCACCACAACTTACAAAACTAAACTTAGTCGTTCCAAATGTTAGAAACAGCTAAACTAAAGCGATGCTCATTCTCTACAAGGCTAGGAGTAAGTGGCTGCTGTTTGAAAACCACTTCCAAGTTAGACGGTTCCAGGGTATTGAAGGGGTCAACTGTAAGCGCAATTAGTGGTAATTGTAGCCATTTATAATCTCTAGTATGCTCTGTTAACTGAAACCCATTACTGAGTGATTTTAAAATATATGTCGATAGAATAATGATTATTAACATCCAGTTTGTTAGCTAGCAATAGGAGTGCAGGAACAAAATTTGAAACAATTTTACTTGTATTTAGGATTTAAATCATAAACCGAAACTTAAAAGATAATTACGATCGGACATTCTACTCTACACGTAACCTATTTCTATATTTTTAATGTGTGATGGGGAATTTAGAAAAACTAAAGTAATTTAACTTATATATCATATAGTCTAAATTAAATGCGATAACGTGGATATTCGAAGGAACCCTAAAAATTTATCTAAGAATTTTTAAATACTTAGATAAATTTTATATAGGAAACCAAATTAATCTTTGATAATTCAAAAATGTTTGCCATTCTCAGGAATAAAATAATTTCACATTTCATTTTTTTTAATAATGTTACGTGCGATACGAATTATTTTTACTAAACTTTTATTACTTTTGTTAACTTAGTATAATATACGCTCTTAATATGAAATAAAACTATCCAAATAGCAAAATTGTAATTACCTTTTAAACAAATTATGTAAAATATTTTTAATTCGTTTGGCAGTAACTCAGAAAAAATTATAGTTAATAAGAGTAAAAATCAAAATAAGAACCCGAACTAAAAGTAGATATACAATATTTAATAGATATCAATGGAAAATTTATGCTTTAAAAAGCTTTAATAAAAATTATCCTTTACTGATGAACTATGGAAACAACAAAAAAAAATTACGTACGAAAATGAATGAAAGAAGGTTAAATCCTTAATTGTCAAACCAGTCTTATAACACATGTACGTGGATGAATTTGAAACGAAACACATGTGCACGAAGACACAGCATACACGAATCTACGCGCTTGTACCTTTTCACGTTTGCGCATATGCGCACACATGCCTTTTCACGCTCATGTATATGCGTACTCTGTTGAAACACGCACATACATACAAGTACAAATACGCACGCAATCATATACGTGCAAATGCACATACACATATATAGATAATAAAATAAGAATGTATGTAGATGGTTAATTTGTATGCATGCTTCAACACTATTTTATTGTTTAAAATCCAGCGTCTGGATGATATTATAGATAAAAAACCAGTTCGTGACTGCCGATTCAACGAAGGGAATAAATGATAAAGTCTCCCTAAAGAGGTGTTAAAAAGATAAACGCTAGGGCGAGAGAGTCTGTCAAAGATGCGGTTATTTATGACACATACTCGCATGCAGAATATTAATCGCTTCTGTTCTCCAGTAAACTGGTGAAAGTGCTTGCGTTAAACCTAATATCTCATCGTTGTGTTCATATTAAGTGCTGCGTTTATAATAAATTGATTTTTTCTAATATACCTATTTATTTTGCAATGATAAGAGATTGTAAATGATATAACTGGTTTTTTATTTTTAATTATCATGTAACAGCTTTAACTTTAAACCCATAATTTAATTGGTTTATTAAGGATATGTTTTCGCAATAAAAATCGGAAAAATTAAATGTTTGTACTTAAATTAACAGAGATTATCGTTTCTTTGTAAACAACTTCACATTATATATGTATATGAAACTAACAAAACATGTAAAACTGAATGTTTATCATTTTATGTCGGAGCTTAAAAACTATATGAATTTTTGTATATGATCATTGCCAACAATTTGTCTTTGTTCACTGTGCTATATGAACGTATTATGGGATGCCCATAATCGCTAAGCCAGGTAGGCAGCTAGGCAGGAGGAATAACTCGGAGGAAATTGATATTATATGAACGAAAAATAGAGAAAAAGAAATAAAAACTAATTTTCATTAGAAAAATTATCAAATATTCTATTATAACGTTATTTTCATGTGATATAAAGGTGGTATGGAATAAATATGAGTTGATATTCTACGTCATCTTTCCATCAATGTTGGGATTACGCTTAAATATGTTTAAAGTTATTTGAATAGTTATATTTAACAATGAATTAACTAGTGGTAAATAACAGTTATGAAGATAATTACTTTCTAAGAGTATGGAATGTCATCGTCTTATACATTCTATATTCATACTTTACAATGATCCACGTAGGATAGCTGGCTGGATTGTAGATATATATGAGCCTTACAAAATTATTCCGAAAATATAAATATTAATAGCTTCAATATATCCGTATTTCAATATGTTAGGATATTAATATTAATGTGTGAAGTATCTGCATAGGTCTGAAGAGAGCTGAAACAAAATTACGAGTACTAGTGTCGAAATATGCAATTACGATACTCATGGACAATACAAAACTTTTGGTTAGAGGGAAATGCGATTAAATGCATATATTCATATGTATACGGGCATAATATGTGTATGTGTATGTGTATATATATATATATATATATATATATATATATATATATATATGTGTGTGTGTGTGTGCGCGCGTGTGTGCGTGTGTGTGTATGTGTGTGTGTGTATGTGCGCATGTGTGTGTGTATATACACACACATATTGCTCGCACATTAGTAAGTTATGGATCACCTCACATTTAAATATCATCATATTTGGCACGACAGTCCAGGGTGGGCCAATGCCTTCTGTTGGAGATTCTTCCATGTAGTTCTAGTCTTCGCCTAGGTTTCCGAGTTCTTTATCCTGAGAATGTTAAAATCTTCTTCCACTGAATCGATCCATCGTAATTGTGGTCTACCCCTTCTACGAGTTGTTAGAGGTTTTGCGATGAAAACTTTCTTTACTGGGTTTTCATCTTTCATTCTAGATACGTGGGCAGCCCAGTTCATTCTTTTGATTTTGATGGTTTTTATGACATCAGGCTCACATTTAAATATCATTAAAAGGTTATTTGGAAATGACTGCTGCCGCACGGCGACCGGCATGTGTGTAATATGTAACATCTCATTTTAAGGTTAACGTAATTTTTTTCAAATAACCTATTTGAGTACATTCATTATCATGGTACGTGATATTAAAAAATTCCATTAATTAAATTCACCTTATTTTGTATTAAAAATCCATACATTCTGGCTTCTGTTCTGATTAAACTATCCTCTGCATAAGACTTGTCAAGTGTGCATTAAGCGTACAAATTACCTGCTCGTTCTGTCATGGTCCAGGCAAAAACGTAAAGATATATAGAACGTAAGATTTCAATGACAATTTATTCCTTTATAACAAGGGAATAGCGTCTTTCCCTGTCCGACATCTGTACACGGACACCGTGTATGTAAATATATCTATATATACATATATATATATATATATATATATATATATATATATATATATATATATACACATATATATATATATATATATACATATATATATATATATATATATATATATATATATATATATATATATTTATATATATATTTTCAAAATCGTTATATCTAGTACCACAATTGTTATTTTAACGTGAACAATTATGGGTAGAAGAGGTTATTAAAAGTTGATGGTCGTTATTTGTTCGGCCTGTATCAGGATGCGGTTTAAACCTACCACTACCAACCGATGTATAATGGCTTTTACTAAGTGGAATTCCTCACATGCCAGAAATTTACTGCACGCAATGATTCTGCAATTGCATTGACATTCAAAAACTCAATTAATATATTCAACATAACCAAAGACACGAATTGAAAATTACGTCAAGTAACGTATTAAAATCACATCCGAGATAAGAATATACAAAAAAATTAATGTAACTGAAGAATGTCATCCCTCCTCCCTGCCCCGCTATGGTGTCTGTAACTTAAAGAAATTCATAGTGTTTGCTGCATAATAAACACATGGACCAGCTCAGTAAAATCACGTTAACATATTGTAAATGAAACTATTCATAATTAACCTACACTTGATACATTCCTACTTCATCCTTATAAATGTTTATTTCAAATGACCAATTATCTAAAAAATTAATTAAAAATTTACTCTACGTTATATCGATCGGACTTTGCTTAGAGATACTTATTTCACCTAAATAATGTTCTGTATGAAGAAAATTGACAATATGTATTTCCTTTGTTCTTCCGCAAGTGTATCTCAGTGTGTGTTTGAGCGTATTTATAATTAGAGTAAATATATCTTGATTTAATAACTATTATTTAGGTATAATTCTAGATACCCTCTGTATTTACGTAAATATTGATTGGCAAATGCCAATTAATTCAAATCAACTGTAGCTGAAATGAGCTACAGTTCAACTATTATTTCAATATCATGTTCAAAATTAATTTTAAGAGGAATCGAACAATATGAAATTTTTAAAATTATTATGTGTAAGTGAATTAAATATATACAGTATGGAGTAAAGTAAACGGGTCTATACCTAACAACGTACTTGGTAATTAATAAAAGCATTTATGCTTCTAGCGACATTTTCCATCCAAAAGTAATTAACGTGTCCGGGAGCACGTTAAAGCTAAATTAGTCGTGCATAAAAGATATTTGCAGCAAGGGATATCTCGATCATTATCTAAAACTATTCAGACAATAAAAGGAGGATACTTGAATTATTGGATGAAATATCCATATAATGTTGACTTTACCGTCAATATTGTTGATTTTTATTGATTGCGTTAAGCCATCATTGTGTAGTTCATTTAAACTTTGTTCTATTTTCCACATAAATTAAATTTACTTTGCATCGCTTAACATTACGATAGATAATTGATGAATAATATGTATAAGTAAAATATTTTATTATTATAAAGTAACTTTTTTTCTTAAGAATATTATATAATGACAATTAAGTTTTTAATTATTATCTACAAAGAAAAAATGCCACAATTAATAAAAAATGAAAGTATATTTGTTTTTAAACGAATTGACGTACAAATGGATGCATCATTTAAAGGATAAGATAATTGGCTGCCATTTTATTAAATCTGATAAATCTAGTGTTTGTGTTCAATATAAAGTTAAAGTGGAATGCTGTATAAAGGGTAGAGAAGAGCAATACCCGTGATAGTGTTTCCTGAAAACTAATGGAGCTATTATTTGGTTTACATTAGGGAATTTAAAATTTCTAAATATTTCTTATTTTACTCCATTTTTGACGTTTAAAATTATATTCTTTCACCTCTTTTCAACATCAACCTATTTACACGGGTGTCATTTTATTTCATAACATAATCTGTAAACGGTTTGCCTCTCAGTTTTTTTTATAATCTTAGTTATTGTTCGTATATTTAGTTTTGTCTTATATTCATAGTTTTTAATCGATTTTTCTTCATATTTTCCCCATTTCCATAATTGGCCATCTGAACTGGCGTAGATATTTATAATTAGTTTATTTCGTGCATAAATTTCTTAAATTTTTTTAATTTTAATTTATACAGTTTTATTCAATAGCGTGTAAAGGTATAGAATTAAATGAATAAATTTTAATAATTAATTTCACGATTCATTAGTGCATTTATAACAGGACAGATAATTGTTGTGTCGAATAAAAGAAAAGATATCATTGAAAACTAAAATTTTTGACTTGAAAAATAGCTTTTAACTTTGTCACAACTAACATATCTTGGTTCATTTTAAACTATATATATTGAATAAGACATAGCCACAATAGTAGAAATGAAAGAAATAAATTGAAAGCAAAATGAATAAAAAACATGCTTCTTTGTGAATGAATGAATTTGTTATTATTTTCCACATGTTTATTACAAATTCACAAATATTTCTATAGATATTATAGAGTTCTGGAAATAGCTTGGAATATTTTTTAATTTATATACGTGACAGCACTAGTAGTGGTTATTTTACCTTTCATTAAGTTTAAAAAAATATGGAATTTTAAATGATGTTTCTAATATTTATTTTATAAGAAAAAGCTTTTTAAATTTCACATCTATAAAAATGAAAATAACTAAGAGAATTAAATATATTATATTTATTGAGAATTTATCCATAATCGACCTGTATTACACATCAGAAATAATGTACAATATAGAGTAATATAATATGATATATCTCTATTACCAGCTATTCCTAGCCAAAATTATTATGTGGTTCGTTCAGACTTTATGTTCAGATATGTGTGTTTAGTAAATTTACATAGTAATTTAATATTACCAGTTGTTTTGGTAACAGATGATTAAAAGAAGAAACCGTAATTATTAAATTTTAAACTAATTGCGTATCATTTCGTACAAGGTAATGCTGTTGGCTAGGGATTTGTTTTTTTTTTAATTTTCTATACAGTTCATTCTCTGTTCACGAAAAATCATAAAAAAAACACGAGTAAAATATTTCTACATATAAATACAATATGATTAATTAATCAAACTTTCCCCGTACCTATATTCCCTAAACATAACATTTCTAAAAAATTAAAATTAATATACGTTTCCTTCGTTATTATATAACCATTAATAAATATCCTATTTAAATATTAATTACAGTTTACATAGGTGCTTGTGTCTTACGTTTCTCATTGAGCCAAAAAAAGGAAATTTAAAATTAAATAACAATTTCCATCCATTTATTGTCGACATGGTCTGGTTGCAACATAATTAGATGTGACGTAAACAAAAAGTTAATTTTAAGTTCTTTTTTCTATTTTTCTCTGAAAATAAGATTCCAAGTGAATTTGCTTTTGTGACATTTCTTTAATTTCCAAAAAACTTTCACATCAATCATATTTGATAATATGTATAATAAATATACTTCAGTCTAACCAAAAAAAAGGGCGAGAAAGTTATTTTATTTTCATTTATTCAGAGCGTGAAATGAAAATAATAAAATGAATTTAAAATAAATTAGTAGCACATTTATAATAAATTTTAATAATTGTGTTTTGTATTCAGAATGTCTTGAGACAATCTAGAACTCCTATAACAATATTAAAGAGAGTTTAAGCAAAGGAAATTTATTTAGTTCGTCAAGACTTTGAATTGCCACAGCGGATAAATTTGTATTCATTATTCGTCAGAATTAAATTTGCAACTTTCCATTTCATAATTTAGATACAATATATTTTGTTGATGCATAAATATTTGAAGAGTTTTGACTTTGACTATTATTGAAGTATATATGCCTAGTAATTTGTTATTATATGCCTAGTAATTTGTTATTGTTGTAATATGAAACGAAAGTTTAAAAAGAAGGACGCGATTCGATATAAAGCCTTTTGATACAACACTGCTGATTTAAATTTCTTACATTCAAAATGTATAATGAGGTAAATAAATATTTTTTGATACTAGCGGAATTATTAAAAATTTATGGGAACAAGAATAAATTTGTATATTGAAATTAAATTTATGTAAATACTTTTGCTACATATAATTTTCATTCTTAAATAAAATCTTCTCCTTATAAAAAAAAACAATTTGGCAACACTTTGTTATGAAATATGATCCATTCAGACCAAATTTTCAGATTTGTAAACTTCTGAATTGTAAACAAATTGTAACAATTTGTAATAAACATTTCCAAAATTCAAATTGTTTATTTTCCTGTCAAATAAGGTTTTATACATTTTTTGCTACTCATAATCACCTCTCAAATGTAATTAAATATTAAATCACAAAACTAGGTATATTACAAAAGTTTGTTATTATAAACCGATAAATAACAATATGGTTTTAATACTTTATCGATAAGTGTGCCATGAATTTACTTAAGTATTAATATTTTGAAAGTTACACGATAGGAAGGTTACTTTAGATTTAAAGTGCTATCCAACTAATGGTTATAATCAGACTAGCGATGGCGAATAGATAAGCTATCCTAAATATTACGAGCAATATTAACTACTTTCGTTTAAATTTTATTGCAAAAAAACAAGGTACGATAAAATAAAGATGAGATTAGTTACGCAGATGAAGTTCGATTGCATATGAAATTTAAGTAAATAAGTTCGATTCCACTGCCACTCGATGTTCTATTTTTGCCCGTCTGCGCGAGCAAAGAAATGTGATTTTAAATTGTTTTTTGTAGGTATGTATATGAAATACTTAAGCGGTTGCACGAATGTAAAATTTCTGTATGAATTTTTTCATTAGATTCATTATAGTTTTCCGAGTAATATAGGTGACATTACATCACTGATATTCCAATATAGCATAATGCTCTTAATAAAATTATAAAAATGGATTTTGACAAAAGTTACCTATGGATAATAGATATCTTTAATTAAGATTTTATGGATCCACGACTATTATAATAGATAGGGTAAAGTGCAATTAATATCTGCTACATATTTTATATTGTAAGAAAATTAGATATTGTAAGAAAAAGAAGCTTCATTAAAGTGTATTTTTCTTTGAAAGCCAACGTGAAAAACCCAGATCGCTCCGTTTATATTTAAATGCACAAATTTCTACGGTTCAATTTTATTCTAAATAAACTGAAACTTTCTAATTCAACTTCCAAGACAACTTCCAAGTTACTATTAAATATAAGTAAACCTACAGACAATTAAATGAAACTACGTGATGTAGTATTATTTCTACTTTCTTTAATTTCTTTACCACGACCTAGGTTTCGTTGTGTTACAACATCTTCATGTGGGATATAAACAAAGATCTTTGCTAATATCCCACCTGAAGATGTTGTAATACAACGAAACCTAGGTCGTGGTAAAGAAATTAAAGAAAGTAGAAATAATACTACATCACGTAGTTTCATTTAATTGTGAATAATGAATTTCTTCAAAATTACCGCCAAATATGTTCAATATTTTAAACCTACGGAGTTAACTAAATACTTTAATAAAAATTGGTTTGTTAAAGTACAAAAACACACATGTCAGTACAAGTATGTTGTGTAAGATAAAAAAATACTTAGAGAATAATAATTTCCCAGACTATTTGTTGAATGCGTCAACATTTTCAAACTTTCGCAGGGTTACCTTCAATTGATTATTTTTTCCTTCGTTCGCTTCTATCTCAGTTCTCCATTGCTAGCACGTAAGTTTCTTTCGGAAAAAATTTTTACAGATGCCAGTCCTGGAAATTAAATAATATTATAGCTGAAGGATACTTCATATATTTTTAATTAAGTTAAATTCACTTTTTCAATAAGAAGAAGTCGGTTAAAAAAATTTTCATGAGGAGAAAATCATTTGAAATTTTCATATATTTTCCAAATTTAAATAAAATATAGAGGCGAAAGCAATTTGTGTTATTGGATTTCCTGTGAAATTTTTAAAGAAGACTGAAAGTTAAAAAATATATTTGCGAAATTGTTTTTTATTCTTTCATGAAATTGTCGGGTTGAACAAATAGAAGAATGAATGTAAATTCAGCAAGAAATGGAAATTAAGTGAACTAAATGAAATACATATCATAGCCAAAATATTTTTTACGTTGCTGATGGCTTAGGGATACCAAATAATACTTTAAACAAGAAAATTTATGCGAAAGTCGAATGTTTAGTTTTTGTGAAATAATGCTCCACTCGATCGTATTTATATGCAAGTTTAGGACTTTCGATACAGGTGTATGTATAAACCATTAATTGCGTATTTACTTTGCGCTATACAGTGAGATTTTTTTTAACTAAGACCATATGAGGAAATTTCAAATCAAGGCAGATGCTAGAAAACTGTCTTAAGTACCATTTGTTCTTTTTTTATGGAAAAAAATTTGGCATAGTAAAATTTTTAGTCGAACGTGCATTCCATAAAAATTAGAAAAAATTGACAAACAAAATGTTTACCTGAATCGACCAAATTTCATAATACTATGCTTTCATTGTATGGGAGAAAAAATCTGGACATCAGAAATTTGTCAAATTTTTTAAAAACTTGTAATAATTTGGTACCTAAATAAAACTATTGCTCCATTAAATGTTCAATTAATTTCCCATTTTCCTGTATGCAGATACGGACAGGCTTCAAACACTTCTAGTAGCTTTTGACAAAGACATATGGTGAAGTTTGTACAAATATTTATAAACGGCATTGTTTATTCCATGTACGGTCTTATATCGAGACTCATAAACTTGATCCTTAAGGTGACCCAATATGAAAAAAATCAACAGCGTCATATGAGATGGACGTGTTGGCCATTTTATGGGACTATATGTGCCTATCCAACGCCCCGGAAAATGTTCATCTAAAAATCGTTTACTTGCTGTACTATTGCGAGGAGTTGCATCATCTTGTCGAGATATTATGTTATTTACTTCACTTAAGGAAATAATCTCATCGATTGGCTCAACGACCGTATTTAAAATTTCTTTGAATTTATAACAATTTAACATTCCACCATAAATATTTAT
This sequence comes from Druceiella hillmani, assembly GCA_039881145.1. NCBI lineage: Eukaryota > Metazoa > Arthropoda > Insecta > Lepidoptera > Hepialidae > Druceiella > Druceiella hillmani. Next base: position 940,487 of record JAYKKI010000028.1, on the reverse strand, counting down.
TACAAAGATTTTACCATACAATGTCGCACACTGGCAACTAAGCGAAAAATTTATTTTATTACGCGTCTCTGTGGTTCTAAACGGATTACTACATGATCAGTAATGATCATTTCTCCTGATGTACATGCCCTTATTAGAGAAATTACATTCGTCAGTCTAAATAACCAAATTTGTAGAACAGCTATTCTTACAGCCTGTACGATAAACTAAGGGCAACATTCTAATTTGCGGTATTTGTCTCCAGGAAGTAATGCTTGTATAGGTTTACCTTGTATGCAACACTTGTACTTATGTTTCTTCAGAATTTTTCTCACAGTTGATTTATTCACACCGATGTGTTTAACCAACTCTGGCAATGAAGCTTTTGGGAAAGCTTTAAATAACTCCAATAAAGCGATGAATGAAGATAGGTATACAAATTTGCTTCAATTTAATCAACTTTATCTTTTTTAGATTACAACATGATGAATCACAAGCAGTAAACTGATGTCGAATGAAAGTAATAATTAAAACAATATAAGTTCTTTAATTTTATTTCTTTTGATATTTGTTCAGATAATTAAAATAAATAGCACGAGATGATAAATAACACGAGATCGTGAATAAGCCTGCAAATATATTCTTACCATTTAAAAAAAGTGTTCGCTCTTAGAATTTATTTTAATATTGACAAATTATATTTTCTATGCATAATTAATATTTGTAATTTAACGTAAAATTAAAATAAAGAAGTAACCTTTACCAAACATAATATTGATGCATTATGTACATCGAATAAATTTATATTACGAAACTATATTAAAAGTGACAGGTAATATGTAAAAATCTGCTTTTCAGATTTTTTCTTTCTCTACATTGAAATGATGCTATCATAAAACTAGGTCGATTGAGATAAAAAAAAATTTTGTCAATTTTTTATGTTTAAAAAACTCACGCTTTAGCAAAAATTTGATTATGCTAAAACTGTTTCCTAATTGTATATAAAATACTTCCCTGTATTGTTTCGGATTTACTAATACTATCCAAATAAAAAAAAACAAGTTGTATATTGACAATTCGCAGTATTAAATTCATTGCAGATTAACACACATGAATGAAATCATATCTCTGATTAAATAGTGCATTGCATACTGGTATGACATAAGTTGGTGGTTTATGATATAACTTCGAGAGTAACAAATATTCAACAAGATTTTTGTGATGTAAGTAGCGGACAGCGACTTATAAGTATGTATATACAAAGTATGAATGTGGTAGTAATGGGTTGCTTGTTGGCAGAAACAGAAAAATGAAAGTACATATTTAAAATATATTGTAGTTATAGAAAATGTAATTCTTTACAAAAAAGTATATCTATTTTTTATTCTAATCCTCACGATTTATGAGATAATATACGGCTTATGTTTTAAAAAAATTACGCTATTTGCCATTTTCCAAAAATGTTTTGTTGATATCGCCAAACAATAATTAAAAAATGTACACTATTGGCACATTTTTCACCTATTATATATATTAACAGATTACTGGACTTATATCATCCTTGAAATGTGTCTGTTGTTTTTTATATTTTTTTATTGCGAACTTCACGGTTTACAATATATTTGCACTTTTTATACTTCTGAATTTGCATTTTTCTGAATGTCGGATTTAACCTCCTGCAAATATTAACGAAAATATTGTATTATTGTCTGCATAACGATAATCCAAAAAAGTAATGTACAAGTTTCTCTTACCTAAATGATAATAAGATTAAATAGTTTTGGATTAAAGCAGAATAATATTCCCCGAATAAAATAATCAGGTACCAAATATTTCAATTTATAAATTATTTATAATTATTTTCAACCATCGACTAAGTGTGAAATCCGTAAACTTGAAAATTGAGCTAAAAGTGGGACTTTAAATAATTTTTGTAAAATTCACATAGTCGAATATGGAATTTTATATCATTTTCTTTCAATGAAGTTGTTGTGTAGGTATGCGAAATCCGTTCAGAATTCTAAACGTGAAAATACAAATATTTTATTACAAATTTAACTTACAGATGTTGACGTTTATAATATAACAATTTTTTTTATTTCCTTTATTATCTTGCCAACTAAACCACGTACAGTTATATTTTTTTAATCTATTTGGACATAAATGATTGATTTTATATAAATCTTCCATTTACAACAATGGCTCTGTGAATATTCCGCTCAACCAATTCTACAAATTTCCTCTCGCTTCGCTTAGAAATATTGATATATCTCATATTTATATATTAAAATATCAGGATTAATTCTGTTGCATGACTATGTATCCCATTAATCGAAATGAATTGCATAGAAGTCTTACCTAAATTAAATATATGAAAGTATCTTCTGTTATAGAAACTTTTACTGAATAACCAAAATATTCCATTGCAAAATTGTGCTGGTGAAAAGGATATCGTGACAAGAGGAACTTCTGATGCTCACGGTATGTTTTTTTTTGGGACTGAAAATAATAAAGTAAATGTTCTCTCATACAAAATAAAACATATGTATTTTGCATTTTAAAAATTGAGTTACTACAAATTAGTTTTCTGAAATGTTTAAATTGAATGACATAAAGATTGCTTTGGTACCGTCGGTCAATTTTCTCAATTTTATGTAAATGTGTTCAAGTTTTATTCATGTGTTTTGTGGTCGACCCAAATTTTCTACACGTAGACTATGAAAATATTAACAATAAACTCACCCAAAGCCAATTTCTATGATATATTTATTTGCAGTTGCAAAATAAATAAATATATCCTATAGAAATTTCTAATAGAAATTTCGAAATTTTTTTTTCACTTTTTATGATTATTTTAAAAATAATTAATAATTAAAGAATAAAAAGTTTTTAAAAATAATGAATGAAATGTATTTCGGAAAATAAGCTGTTGGTACAGCTTATTTTCCGAAATATATTTCAATGCTTTATTAGTTTCGTTAAAGCTTTAGGCATTTGCAAGATAAATCAATGCATTTGCAAGATCAAAGCTTTATGCATTTGCTAGATGAATTACTTTTCGCTCATCAGAATGCCTTTGACTTAATGCGCTTAACACTTAAAGTGTATGGACATACAACAAAGGACCACGGTCCCGAGTTCCCAGTGGCTTCGCAATCCCCAATAATTGTAGCAGTATGAGCCATAGCAAAAACAAGTATGCTTGGAATCTTTGAAAAAAAAAGAAGCTGCCCCATTGCAAATAAATCTATTATTATAAGAACAGCCTCATACAATGCGAATACCTTAAGAACGGAAGATTTAATCGATGAAGTGCTATACGAACTAAACAAAATTAAGTTACGCACTGGGTTTTGGAGAGCAACTGTAAAATGCTAGATTAGGGAAGTGATGAGCTTAATACAGCAGGAAATAGGCTGAGTAATCTAATATTCGCTGATGACATTGTTTTATTCTCAGATGGCCCTAGAGACCTCAAAACTATGATACCAGAACTAAACGATGTTACTGGGTGTTTTCTTCTCCTTGGGTTGGAAATTATCTCGTACAAATCCAAGATTATGATTAACTTTTCAATAAATAATACTGTGAGCATTAGTAACAGAAAGATTACAGAAATACGTAAATCGTGTTAAAGAGGTTGTTATGAAGAAAAAAGCCAAACCTATCAAATAGATTGGGGCATGACACTAGCGTAAGCAGCCTACTCCCAATTTGAAATCACCTTCAAAATATAAGTTAAGGCTGAACAGAAACCTCACATATGTGACTTGCTTATCCTATTAGTACGGACATATGAATCTGAAACTTAGGTGTTTATAAAAAAGTTAGGTTGAGAGACGGAAAAGGGAGCGAGTAGCTCATATAGAGGAGAAGTCGAAGTCGCGGCCAGAAACCAAGATTCGTGGGCAAAAAGCGCCCAAAAGATATAGGTGGTTTTCTTTAACATTTCGTCATAACATTTTTGGATAAATAAACATATGTCATTTCTCCGTAATGTAGAAGTGTCTGTATAAGGAAAAACTATTTATCTCGTCATCATATGTAAAGATGATAAATTTTCATATTAAGTGATCATAAAGTTTTCATTTTTAGGGTTTCATGTCCGAAGGTTGCGAATAGAAATTTATTATTGTGACAAAATCGTCTTCGTTTACCCTTCTGTCCATTGGTATTTTTTCACAGACTTCTATCTTTTTAACGAAACAAAAAGTCTTTTATTTTTTTAATTAAATTCATACGTAATATTTTGTGCCTTTTTTTAAAGCTAGACAAGGCGTTCAAAATGAATCAAAATTATATTTCGTGAGGGGCTCTTGTACATGTAAATGGGAACTAATGATGGAGGGAATCCGCGAAAAGTACACTTAGAGCAGAGTTCGAATTTTTTTTTAATTATTTCTTCCCAAACAAAAAGATTTTGTGGACCATAAAAATTATAATTACTAGAACAATTTTATTGTCAGATCAATTTTTTTCGTATTCTGTATTTAAACAGAAATAATACTAAAAATAGCTAATTACAAAATGATAATGAAACAAAATATTTAAAAAAATTCATAATATTTTTAAACCTATGAAAGATGTAATAGCCAATATGCCTATTATATTTGATACGGGCGTAAAAATATGATAATGAATGCTAAGTATCCTTTAATGTTTGAACTGTTATTGACACCTAATTTTGTAGTGAAATCTCTTAAAGTTCTACTAGTATTTAAGAGGTTCATTTAAAATTGTTTAATCTTTTAAAAATACATTTCTTAGAATTTAAAAGTACCTAATTTTGCCACATAGTATATCTGTATGAAATTTACTGTAAATTATTCGGAAAGTAAATTAATTATTGTACTAATAATTATCCATTTAGTTCCAATTAACTTTTCAAGCGACTTTAATTGGTTGGTTTTCTGGTTTTATTTCTCCCCAAGATAACAATATGTTCAGTTTACTTGCTCGAATATGCCTATATCATTTTAAATTTTTAGTTTCAATTGATGAAGCGAAAATATTAATTATTTTTTCATCAGATCTTCTTTATTAAATAATTAATAAAAATGACGACATAAAGCTTACAAAATAATTGCAGTTTAATGTCACATGCTTTAAAACAAATAAAAACAATGTCACAAATTTTAAAAATAGATAAAACGTATGAATCATTACGATTATGTTGTAGAAATTAAAAAATAAAAATACAATACAAGGGGCATGTATTTACGAACCTTGGATTTAATTTGTTTACGAATTATGTTCTGTAGTTAATAAATAGACAGACAAAGACATAAAACGGTCAAAACCTGCCTTAAAATAAATTTATTAAAAAGTTCACTTGTCATACCTGACACGTCTGTAATTAAACCCACCGCTGCGAGCACGCATTAAAATAGAATTAGGACTAAGTAAAATTAAAAACCTTTTGTTTCTGATAGACAAAGGGCTTTTATAATATTATTTTGTGATGTAAAAAAATTAAGGTTGTATTAAGTACCACGTTGCCGCCTCGCATATTGATGTCGTTGATCCATTAGTATTTTAATTACGAACTAACCAAAAGCGTTACTAAATATATTTCGTTGTTACTAACTGGAGGCAGAGTTTAGGGTCAATTTAATATTAATATGCCGTTGTAGATACAGCGGCATAGTGGTATATTAAGATGCTGTTGTAGATACAAATACTATTAGACCAAATTTTGAAGTCGGCAATATAGTAAATAGAATTTTTTCAATTATAATAAGTGAGATCATCGACAGAATTATAAATTAGTCGGACCACCGATTTTCTTTGGCAAATAGAAATTGTAAATAGACAACAAAATTCGTTACGTTGTACACGTAATATTTAGTGAGAGGCTTCATTTGAAATTTTCTCTGATCCATATTTTATCGGAATGTGTCAGTTATCCAGACAGTAATTAAATCATAAAGTTTTAGATTTACCTCGAAGAAGTAAATTTAATATCATGAAGAAAATTTTAATTTAATATTTCAATAAATAGTTGAATATTATTTTATTAAGAACTTTTGTGAAATAGGTAAAATCCCGAAGCTTAAGTTCCAATTAAACATTAACATTTGAAATTAATAATTTGAAATCAACGTGTATAAAATTAAAAAAATAATTGCGCATTTAATATATTCTCTTATTTTGGAAAACCACATTTTATTACTGCATATTAGTATATATTTTTCGAGTGAATATTTTCGTCTACGCTATTAACAGAGCTTTATCATTCAAAAGTGGTAAAAAGAGTGTATAAGTGACATGTTTACATATTATGTTTAAAATCTAGTAAGTAAATTGTGGTAACGTTGTTTTAAACGGTATTTGTTCGATAAAGCTTACTTGTAATCACGTTCGGCCAGATTGTTTAAGGTTAAATAAATCACATTATTCAACGTATCGATCTCTTCTACTAAATCGACCATATCTATTCTTCAGCGACTTAAGGAAAGCTTAATAATTCAGGTTTACGTATATTTTAAATTTTTCAATACACTTTTTCATTATAAAATCACTTTCATGATAAGACAACACTAATATTAATTATTTTAGGTAGAAAAATTTGTTTTGAGACAGCTGGAAAATTACCATTAGTTAATGTTACTCTTTTACACATTGTGAAATAATAGTAGAATATAAACAAATATAAATTTGAGGGATTTTAAATAATATTAAGTAAACTCTGCGAAACTGGTATTTTCATAAATTTAACAAATAATTCAAGAAAGATTTAATCAGAATTATTTAATAATATATTTTTATTTTTTAACAACGGCAAATATGTATATAATAACCGTTAAAATATGGGGCCGAAAGGAATTACCTAAAAAGATGAGGTATAATTAATTTTTTTAAAATATTTGAATAAAGTTCCATTCTTTGTGTGACTCACTGGGGAATTTAATGTCATTATAGTAGAGGTTATAATAAAATTATTAGAATACCTTTACCAGGCGCTCAACTCTAATCACGTGCGTAAAATTGTGTCTTCGAAAGTTCGAATTACAACGGCTGCCATAAATATTGAGGTTCAGTCAGTTAATCTCTGAATACGTCCTTAACTTTTTGATAACATTTTTGTCAAAATAATTTATTATTTTATATTTGCGAACCTTGTATTATTAAATATAAAGAACATTTGATAATATTTTGGTTAAAGTGTTAACCTACATTAAGACAGCTGCTTATACTAGTAATATCATTTAAATTATACTAGTAATATCATTTTATACAAGAACAAGAGGCTGACTATTTTTTTTCTTGTTACAGACATGTTTTTTTTCTTGTTGCTTGTCATATCTAAATGAAAAGCAAAATTAAAAATTTTGAAAAAATGCAAGACGCATGTTGTCGTTGTAATTGAAAAACTATTAAATAATTGTTTTGAAAACGTCCTGGGTTTTTTAAAAAAAATTCATTTTGCTTTCTATTTTACACCTTTTTGATTAAAACGGTTACGTCAATCGTGAGATTAATCAATATTTTAATTTTAATTTTCATTATTAGTCTTAATAGCTAAGCTGTAAAAAGACATTCGCCAAAGGGCAATCTTATGTGACTTCTAGTAGAGTACGATCTAGAGGTATACCTTTAGACCTCGTATTAATAAATAATCTAAATCAAAGAACCAGAACCGAAAACCGTATCCAAATCGAACAAACGGTTTTGGATAAAAATGAAAACATTTATTGCAACAAAATGTTATAGCGCGTAATACTTTGCAAAAATAATGTCTAAATCGTTCAACCCAGTTGGGAATGGGAACATTCGTTTGAAACAAAATGTTGTGGGATCAAATTAATCCGAAATATTTTCCAGAAAACCGTGTCTATATCGGTTAAACCATTTTGGAGATAAATGTGAACGTCCGTTTGCAACAAAATTTTGCAATGCCTCCTGGTGAGCTAACACCATAACACCTACGTGAAAACTATCGGCGATTAGTTCCAAATATTTCGCAGAAAACTGTGTCTAAATTGGTCAAACCATTTTGTAGATAAATGGAAACATTCGTTTACAACAAAATAATTTAAAAACTGTCGCCAATTAGTACCAAATATTCTGCAGAAATCCGTACATCGGTCAAACCATTCGGGAAATAAACGGAAACATTGTTTTGCAACAAAATGTTTACTGCGGGGCCCCCCGGTCAGTAATTACCGTAACAACTAGCTAAGGACCATTGCCAATGAATCACAAACATTTTACAGAAAATCGTATCTAAATCGGTTAAAACGTTTTGGAGTTAATGGAAACATTTGATTGTACATACAAACAAACAACCTCTCATCCTAAACGTATATACCTCCTCCGTTCCGTCGTGGGTTGTGAGCATAAGAATTATCAAGATGTTCCTTATAATTTCATGTGCATAAATAAACATATCTAGAATATTGACAAAGAAAATATTTCATAAACCAAAAAAATATTTTCAGTTCTTTAATCACCAAATACAATGTGAACCTAACTAAATTGTATTAATTTTTTTCCTGCGGGGGGGGGGGGTTTATTTTATGTAAAAGCAATTATTTCTTAATTTTAAATTAGCGTAACTCTTTGAACTTATACGAGATATACCTTTATTGTCGAATAGCTGTTTTATTTAAATTATAATATAGGCATGTACATTACGCTGAATTTTAATTGTAATATTGGAAGAGATATTAAAACGATAAATTTATTTATAAATTTCCTTAAATAGGTTTTCAGTGTAATAAAATCTACAAAATGATTTTCATTATAAAATTTCGTTATATTACCCTGAATTAATTTAATGTCCAATTGGAGAAATTAAATAAAAAATCAACTCAAATATAAACTAATCCAAAATTTATATAAATAACATAAGAAAAGTTTTATAATATTTTTATTTTCCTTACAATTTTGATGAATAATGTTAAAATATGTTAACAATTTTAGTTAATAAAACAGAATAATTTACAATTCAATAGGGCAGTTGCCTACATCTAAATTTGTTGTTTTTAATCAAATATCATAAAAATATGGTTTAATTAAAGCAATGAAAAAATGTTAAAAATTGATTAAAGATAAACGAGTATGATCTTTTAAATTTAATGGCAGAGATGGAGTGGTATTTACCTGTCCCATTCCCTTTCATAGATTAAATGTTACTGAAAATAACAGCATAATTTAAATTATCATCTTCGCCTTAGCATTAGATTTAAAATTTTATAATGGATCAGTTTATCTTTAAATTCTGATTTAAGTTGTAAAAAACATATTATAATCATATCATATACACACACATATATATACATATATATAAATCCTAGTCGAAATACGTTTCTTCATAACTAATAAACTAATGTGAATTTTTTAAATATTTTTGATGCTCCATACACTCTTGAACAGTTGCTTTAGAACTTGGCATGAGTTATAACTTTACATAGATTTACAAATCACTTAAATAAAAAGAGTCACTTCCCTTCACTTCGTGCAGCGTATTGAAAGGCAAGTATTAAATTTATGTCAAAATTTTTGTAATACCTTGTTCGTTACTATTTTGTCTGTAACTTTTCATGTGTAATGTCGTAGGGTGTACGAAGTTACGACGTAACTTTAACACCAGCAATAGAATTATAATTACGTTTTCAAACACACTGTCTGTATTATAGAAAAATTTAAATTCTTGAACTGAGACTAAGAATAATAGTAATGAAGACAAAAACATATCCACGTCTGAGCAACTCTTAATTCTTCAGAAGCGAAAAGAGATAAATAATCACGGAACTACAGTGCAATTAACTATTGAATTAAAAACAATTGTTTTGGGAAGAACTCCTTCAAAGTATACGTATATATTACGGCCTGATCAAGTAAATATTTTTTCCTGAAAAGTTTGATTATAACGCAGACGTTTCGATTAGGCGATCAGATTTATTATTTTGCATACTTTCATAAAAACACTTAATTATGACTGACAAATTATAATAAACTGAGAAATAATTGATGTTAAAATACATTGATATAGAATATTAGGTAACACTAAGATGGATAACAAGAGTTTCCAAATTTAATCAACAATTCGTATATTAAAGAGTGACAACGGTTAAAACCTTTTAAATTATGCGTAAAAATACACGGAAAAGTGAAATGATAATGAACCTACGATAAAAACTAAGAAGGAATGTTGCAATAAGTATTTGTAGCAACTAGTATGTTAGTAGCTAGGTATTTTAGTGAGTATGTACTGGCTTAGAAGCAATGGTAAGTATGGGTAGGCAGGAAGATAGGTATGCACAGGTTTTACTTGTTATTAGTCTAAGAAGGCATGATATAACATAAATATGAGAAATTACAAATTAAATAAGGTAGCGAATAAGAAATGCAATAAACGTACGTAATAAGGTTAACAAAAAGTCAGAAAATAATCAATATTAAAATAATAATAAAAAACAAAGTACCGAATTCGAATATTGAAACATTTTGGTTCCAAACAATGAATTGCCATTAACTATGGATTTACTGGGCATTTATTTTGGCAAATAGTTTACTTATTTTGACGTCAATATCTACAATTAAAAAAAAGCCGAATCAAATTATTTACCTGCGATCAGGGTCGTGTAATTCATGTAAGCAATTCATACTAAATAGTCTGGAACTTGAACGTACAATACCTCGTCAACAATATTAATTTAGTCTCAATATAATCGTGGATACAAAATTTGTATCCTTTAATTTTGGCAACTCGTGTGATTTAAATGGAATTATATATTGATTAATTAACACGACGATTAAATATAAACACGAAATCCGAAAACCGAGATCCAGTTTTGAAATCTAAAGTGAAAAACCTCCAAAAAACAAAACTCGTGTTGTAATAAAATAAAAAAAAAATTATGGTTTAAAGCAAATGCGCAAGCTAGGCAGCTAGCGCAGAAAATGTCCGCTATCCCACTGATTTAAAGATTGTATGCCGCCTTGTTTGTACTTTATGGTTTAGTTTGAAGTAGTTATTATTTCACTTTCTACTTTTTGGTTTCATATACTATCACACAAACTAACGTTCCTCATTTTTATTAAAGTGAATTTTTAATATACATCAATTAGATTAGTTAACCTTTTTGAAATGGATGTATAATTTACAGGCAACGTAATTAAAGTTTGTAGGTGTAAACAAATGTTTAATTTCGCAAAAAAAACGTAACTGCCTAATATTACAAACGAAAACAAATTTAAAATATAATTCTTGTGTAAGCAAAATATTTCACAAATTAAATGATAATAAACACACAATGAACATTATATTCAGAACTTCGTTTTGCATACAACAGCGTTTACTTTAGCTATTAATATAAGGCTGATTTTGACAGCACCTCCTATTAGAGTTAGTTTGAAGCGGTGTTAGAAGTTATTGTGTTGGACATTTTTCAACTTTATTTTAAAATTTTTAAGCCTACTTAGTGAATATAGAAGCTACTTAAAGAATATAAAGTTTTGAATAAAAAAGGTTTAAAGGAATAAGGGTTTCTCATGGTAATTTGAAACAATCAAACTAACTGTACAGAGAGTAACGATTATTTACTATGTTGTTCAATTAATTGACAAAGTATTGAGAAAACACCTCTGTAATTATATTTCTAACACCTTAAGCTTATTATATTTAAGTTTATCAAAATTATCAAAGTAAAATTTTAATTTAATAAAAATTTAAATTGTGTAATGCACGTACAAAAAGAAAAGAGAGAAGGCCAAACGCAAAAAAAACTTTTAAAATGATGTCGGAATCCTATATATCTCACATTATTCCTTGTGAATATAATACTATTTTAAATAAAATAAATCCAATGGTTTTGCTTAATGTATACGAAGATAATCAAAAATTCCGATAAGCAACAAAACAAAAAGTTTTAAAATTGGTCTATTTCTCTCCATACTTTATTCATAATCCACGAAACTCATTGTTCAGAAAATATCATTAATATGAAGTTGTTTTTTTGTATATTCTTTTATTATTAGTACGTTTATTGCAATAAGCTACGTTCCAAAAAATTACTTTCTCTCTTCCTGCGTATTGCTGATAAATTAATATTTTCTCAGGACTGATTATTTTTATTAGTACGTTTATTGCAATAAGCTACGTTCCAAAAAATTACTTTCTCTCTTCCTGCGTATTGCTGATAAATTAACATTTTCTCAGGACTGATTATTTTTATTAGTACGTTTATTGCAATAAGCTACGTTCCAAAAAATTACTTTCTCTCTTCATGCGTATTGCTGATAAATTAACATTTTCTCAGGACTGATTATTTTTATTAGTACGTTTATTGCAATAAGCTATGTTCCAAAAAATTACTTTCTCTCTTCCTGCGTATTGCTGATAAATTAACATTTTCTCAGGACTGATTATTTTTATTTTTCTCAGTAGTTAACAATCAAAAATATTAATAAAATAATTTAAAAGGGGGCAAATAAACAGTTTTAAAGTTTGTTTTTTCATGTATCGTATGCATTAATGACTGCGAAAAATATTTTTTTATATGAATGGATAATCGTTATCTTCTACTCAATTTTAGGACAGATTAACTCTAAAAAATATGAAAAACAAGTGGTTTATAGTTTAAATAATGGTATTATATGTTTAAGCGCAGATATTTATAACTGAAAAGAGAATACCCTAATATTCCTACTTTTTTTTCAACTAATTTGTCATGTAGAAAAAAAATATTTGCCTCAAGATGCGCGATTTATTTATAAAATTCGTGTTCTTAGAGACTGCTGTTAATGCTGCGTCAATATTTTTCATTAATTTTCAGGTTGTCTATATTTAACTATTTAATTAATTAATTACTATTTCATCAATATAAATATTTCGAATTTAATTCTTACAACAGATAATTAATTCTTCAAGCAATATATATTCTTGCAATAGATAAACATAAGATAAAATTTATATTCAAAATTATTGAAAATAATTGTTTAAATATATAATACCATTTTATTAAAAACCACAAAAATACACTCAGACATAATTAAAGAATAATTAGCTTGACTCTCATTATAAATAATGCTCATCGTTGAACGTAATGATAGCAGGATTAACAGGTTCGTCAAGTTCATGTTCCAGATTGCCTATTTTGCTTCAAAGTAATGTCGATCTCGTTTGCGGCAGGTATTAATCGCTACACTTTGCTTGAAATATTGTCCGTATTTGAGAATTTTCTTCGAGTGAAACTGTATAATTTTCAATTTCATGACAGTTCTCGGCATTTATATTTTCATATTATTCTAATGACTCATATATTAGGTGGACATGTGTTGCTGGTAAAATTGACATAACTTGATTTAACTTTTATCACCTGTAAATCAATGATCGACTAATATTTGACTAGTTAATTATAATATCCCTAATGTGTGAGTTTATTGTCTCTTTGTTTTTAATCTATGCTGAAAATTAAAAGCTATTTCATTTATGACATTTGTATTAACTCATTGGAAAACCCTATCTAAATAGTTCCTCCCGCCCGATATATATATTTCTTTGAAGCCTGATCTCCGAACTCTTTTTAAAAGAAATATTTATTAAATGTAATGACCTTGGTGGGCGTGTTGTAATTATAGTAAATGTATAGGTTAAAATAAAACTAATAACGTTTTAATTATGTTTAATACCTCTTTAATATCGCTATGACGTTAAAAAACATTCTTGAAAATAGTGTATTTTATTGTAATATGAAGATAAAACATTTTTTTTCGGAACTAGAATCGCCGCTATTTTAAAAACCTTTCACTAATTTTATCCTAAATATTGATTCCGTTTTATACATCTGGAATAATCCAAATGGGTCAAACTATTTTGGAGACAAATGGGAACATTGATTTGCAACAACATTTTTCAGAGCCCCCTGGTGAGCTAACACCATAATATCTATCTAAGAACCATCTCCGATTAGTCCCAAATATTTTGCAGAAACCGTGTCTAAATAGTCAAACGGTTTTGGAGGTAAATGGAAATATTCTTTTGCAACAAAATATTTATTGCGGCGCCCCCTGGTAAGCTAAATCTATAACACTTACATAAGAACCATCATAGATTAGTTCTAAATATTTTGCAGAAAACCGTATTTAAATCGGTCTAACCATTTGGGGGAAAAATGGGAACATTCGTTTGCAACAAAATGTTTATTGTGACGCTCCCTAGTGAGTAATCACAATATCAACTATCTATGAACCGTTGCTAATGAATCATAAATATTTTACAGAAAACCATCCCGAAATCGGTCAAACGGTTTTGGGGATAAATGGAAACAGCATTGCACACACAAACAAACCAACAAAGAACCTCTCACCCTAAACACTTATGGGGGTAAAAAGGCATAACGTTGCAAATGTCTTCTTTGTGGCGAGTATTATTTATTGTTCGAAAAAGATTAATTCTTTTAGCTTGACTAATTTTGATATAAGTTTCTACTCTACTAAGATTGATAAAATATTAAATTGTATTTTCAACATTTTCTAATTAATTTATATTAAAAAATACTTATTGTATTTATGTAATAACAGTATATTAAGACAAAAAACTAAAATTCCGAACAAATTTAAAATTTTTCAAATATCTTAAGAGGGCAAATCTCTCACAAAAAACTTATTAGAACGAACCAATACTTCGACCATATAATCCACAAAATTAGTGAGATTAATGACCGTGGAACACTTTGGACGAAAACAGTGCTGGCAATCCGTTAACTGGGATTGGATATGCATGTAAATACGGTGATGCAAAACAGTTTCAAATACTTCGGCGAATGAAGATAAGACACTTATAAACCGTTAATTTTTTGCATCAGACCTAAATTGAAAATTGGAGTCACACGGAAAGTCTTCCAAACACATCGATAAATTTGAGAACATAATGAAACAGTTATTATAAATATAAATGGTTTGACAAATATATTGGAACGGACCTTGATTACGATGGAGGTAAATCACCAGGACTGGGAACATGTTTAAATTGGAGCTATTCCAGCGCAAGTCTGACTTCGACAACATACACCCCCCCAATAAGCAAAAGAGATAATCCCTTACTAATAGAGGCTCGTGCTACCAAAGCAAAGTCATGCATTGGTTTATTTAAACAAACAACCGAATTTAAAAACTATGCAAAAACGTTCGCAGCGTCTTCACCAGAATACAAGATTTTGGTGTATTCTTTAATTATGGGAAGCTGCTTGTCCAAGCGCCTACATCTAACATAGGTCCACAATATTTTTTCTTTAGACTTAATGTCAGCTTCAACATTCCGGACGTATGCACTACGCAAGGCTCTCATATGATTGTTTACTTGTTTGGGCTGAAACCTAAACATTTCACAATCCTAACTGATAATGTACGTTTTAAATCGTTTAAGTTAACAGGATATGGTCTGAATGAGGCCGATCACACGACACATCGATTCGCTTTTAATTAGAAACACGATCATTTGAAATATCGCATATTGAGGCGTAAACAAATTAATTTTAGGGTTGTTAGCTTTATAAAAATTGTTGCAAGGCAAAGTTTCAAATTTTGGAAATAATTTTAAAAAATCAGCCTTACAAAAATCCCATACAATACCAGCAGCCTCTTGATGCCCCGACAGAGCTACACGAGTCGATAGATTTATACCCACCTCGAGGGAGGGGGGTGGTCTAAATGTAATACCTCTTCCGATATGGGTCTAAATGTAATACCTCTTCCGGTACTGATAGTACGCTCAACCACGCCGCTGCATCATTAAAAAAACATAGCACCAAGTCCAGTTTCTTCCGCTACGATTAACCAACTCAATACACTCTTGCATTGCAGCAACCAAAATAAATTTAAAAACTGCTGTTGTTTTTCACTACCTATCTATTTTTCACTACCTATATATTCTACCTATACATTTTTTCAAGAGTAAAATAAATAACTTAATTGACTTTAATTCCTTAATGTACTACATTTACTTATATACTCGAAAATATAGTTAAGATGGGCACGCTGTGCAACGCGTTAGAGACTTATAACTTGCGAAAAAGGCACTGTATCAGAAAATATTACTTAACAAATTCTACAGTATTTTCGAAGGCTGCTTTGTAACATACTACTAGACAGGATTTCTGAGGAAAAAGGAATTCATGGATAAAGAGATATTTAAAAAACTAGCTGAACACGTTTTCTTCTATATATTTAAATACGTCTTTCTGTAAAATTTAATTACGGTCGGTCTTGAACTTTAAGAATTATGATACTGTGAACGAGACAGATAAACGTGACGAAATTATAATTTCCATTTCTGTCGTTCCGCAATGAAAACCTAAAAGTGAGTCTCCATCACTTGTTGCAAATTAAAATATATCCTCAAAAATAGGTACACCTGATCTCAGGTGTGACGAAATTTTAACATTTGTCGTTGAATATGATTTATGAAATAGCTTTTTCAAATGCCTATAGCATTATGCATAAGGACACATTAAACAAAAAATATGCAAATAAATTCTTACATAGTCTCTTTCTCACTGAATCGATCCCGAATCTTTTCATAATAAGTGATATTAAGGAAAGAAAACCTGCTAGCTTATTCAACAATTTTACTGCTGCCTCGACCCTTTCCGCGATGAAAAGGACGGCCCGCATTGTATAAATGATGAAAATATTCCTTCATTTCCCCTTTCCTTGATTTGTTTTCATACTGCTTTTGTTTTATTTAAATTAGGTTCTGGTTTACGTGACATGAAATAATGTAATGGATCAAAAGGCGTTTATATAGCATTGAAAACGACATTTGGCATTAATGTAAACTTGTCGTCAAAAAAAATATTTTTCAAAATATTTCAGATGAATATGGTTGTTTATTTTTTTTTTATTTATTTTTATAATTCAATTTAATACCTTTTTTAAAGTTTTTCCTATTAATAATTTAACATTTTTTTTTGCAAAAATGAATTTTGTCATCACGTAGTAATATTATATTACGATAATTAAGCTACTGCAACTTGACCGCCATCAAGTTAATCAAAATGTATGAATTTTTGTCACTGAAATATTATTTTATAATTTTAGGAAGGTTTTTTCATCTAAAAGTGTTCATGCCTGTGCTTGTAGTTTGATTTATGAAAACGTAAATTGAAAAGGTTTCCAGTAAAAAATAGGCCACTGAAATTAAATTTATGCAATTATTTTTTTACTATATCTAATAGCTTATGAAAGACATATGAATTTTCTTATTCTGTGAACGCCTCATGCGTTCACAGAATAAGAAAATTCAGATGTAGTATCAGGTTATCCTAAGAACATTTTAATAAAGATGACAATTTTAATATTGGAAATTCAGAAAATCCGTTTTAAAATTAATCGTGAACCACTGCAAACATTGTATTTCATAAATATCGTAATTATACGTCGATGCCATCATCTATGTATATGTGTACTTTATGATTTTTTGATATTTTTACTAATTTACTAATTTTTATTTATGGGAAAGTTTATAAAATATATTTTTTCACTAGATTAGAATATTGATATATAAGCAAGTTTGTAGGAGTAAATTTAATATCACAAAATAAAAAATTTAAACTAACAAATATATCAGAAATATTGTGCAAATATAACTCTAAAATAATTTTCAACAACAATAATAGACAAAAGCTTTTTCTTTAAGTGGATAACAAAAATAAATTTACCCACTTTGAAACTGGATAAATATAGTTCATTAAGCTTCATATTAACTTTTTTCATTAGACTGGATAATAACGGAATAATATATTACATTGACAAAAGACTTTGTGAAAAAATTACCACGTAAATGTCTCTATTTTCGTAGCAAAATTACGAACCATTAAAATTACGTAAAGTCAATCCGTCTACTTGTCAGAACTCTACAGTTTCTCTAATTTTAGATTTAGGTTCGTGCTTCTTGATCTCAATTGATATATGTAAAATATTAAAGTGATGTCTAGCAAAAACTTTATTAACGTTGAATAAAATTGAAATTTTTCTTTCTTATGAAAATAACGCTATGTTTTAATAGAAATTTAATTAGCGGTTAATTTTGTTTTACCACGTTATTTTTATCATTAGTTTATATAGAATACTTACCTGGGCTACAAATGAAAAATTAAATAATTGTCGTTATTTTGTTAACAATGCAATAAAACCTTACATATACATTTCACACAGTACATTTTAGTACTATTTCTCAAAGAAGTATTTAGCGAAATGAAGTGCCGTTTAATGTAATTATTGGAGCGTGTGACTTGGAATAGAATTCATCAAGTATTTCTTTTTTCTAATAAGTGGAAAATATGAGGAAAAGTCATGGTATTTTAAAAGTACCTTTAAACGAAAAACCATTTATGAACTTTTGTTAGAAGACGAATTTTTGGTGATTTTGTTTTTAATTTGAATGTACCATCTACGAAATTATTCTAGAATGTCAAAAGGAAGAAAACCAAGAAAAGCAGGGATCGACCATACTGATAAATATATGAAAAGTGTTAAAATAAGACATCTTACAAATTGAAATAGATATATTACATGTCGGAATAGGTATGAAAATGAATGAAGCAAAAGATATCTATCTTAAGACGGGAGAAATTATGTCCGTCGTAAAATAAGAGATAATTTAGGCAATAATTACCTTTTACACTGTTTATACAGGACATAGTGCAAAAATATAGATTGGTAGATATTCATTGGTAGATATTCATTGGTAGATAGCAGCATTTAAATATTTAAGAAAAACTTAAAACTGGTACTAAATTCGACATTTGATCACTCTATAATATTGCCTCCCATAGCTCTTTATATAAAAATATGCCATTGAGATATTGATTTTTGAAGAAATTCTGATGTTATTTTTATTAAAACGATAAATAATTTTAAATGTAGTTCCTGCTATAGCATTCTTTTTAAAATTCACTTACATATATAATAAAATATATCACTCTTCTTATTACAGAAACTAAATTTTTATAATTGTCAGTTTATTGACTAAGGTTTCAAGAAGAAATATTTGTTCTTGTGTTTATGTTATTCTCTATATTTCACAAATAATAAAGACGAAAATACAGACGACTTTAAATATACAAATAATTTACGAAAACCATCTAAAATGGCAAGGTATTAAAAGAAATTGTAGCTTATTTACAACTAGAATTGCCTAGAAATTATACTTGTTGGCGAAACGAGTTTATTTATTGCTTTGTCAAGAAAGGCGCTGAACTAATTAAATTCGATTATTTTCAGAGGACCCACAGATAAATATACGCTCTAAATCAATAAGGTTTAATGAAATTTTCCTATGGCGTAGGCGTCATCGTAGTACTCTTTGTTCACCTGACACAAATTGCTGTCAACCCATATGATCTTGTGAGTTATTAAAATAAGTTAGTTAATAATTAAGTTCATATCTTTCTTGTGTAAGCATTATGGAAAAGATCAGTAATTTTCTGGTAATACATTTCGTTATTAACATTTTGCTTTCCAAGTAGCATCACTTTATTTCTATTGTTCTATGCTACCCACTAGTTCTAGATAAATGGAGATTAGTAAATAATAAAGTACATAAGAAGTTTAAAAATATGATTTACATACATATATGTACATAATATGTGCCTCTTTATGAGTGCTCGGTGTTAAACGTTTTAGGAGTTAATTTGTTTGAGTAAAATTTATATGGAATGTATTGTTTACCAAGCTTTTGTAATACAATTAGTGCCTAAACGTTTTACCTACAAAACCTCCGCAGTTGAACAAATGTTGATTTATACCACTTTGCCAACGAAAGCGTACATTTAAATTAGTATATTTAACTTGTTTTATTACTTTAGTCTTTAACGAAATGAAACTAGCAAAGTAGATTTTTTCACTGAGAATTAGAAATTAATTAACAAAAAATTAAACATATTCATGAAACTATTATAATAGTCATTTAGAATTATTTTTATATTATTTTGCTTTAATTTAATGTTATTGAACAATTCTACAAAAACATTATTGTATCACATAAATTTCTTTGATTTAATAAAAATATATAAACACATTTCCATATTAACAGCCTCAGAGTTTTTATTCTACTTCATATAATACGGGTGTTGAAAAGTGATATTACGTTAATGAAACTTTCACTTTTTACTAAATTTTCCAAATTTATATAAGTACCAATTCGTATTGTTTTGTTATCTTACTAATTACATTTATGTTACAAATTTCGTCTGGGTCACGATGCAAACACTACCACAAGTATGGCAAAGATTTGGTTCAGAAAGTTCTATGCGGACTACGATTTTGAGGAAGAAACCCGTATCGATGTCCTGTTGAATTGGACATTCATCTATTACGTCGTCTAATTGAGAAAGATCTCCGACTGATGACTCATCACTTGGCAAATGAGGTAAACTACATTTATGGCACCATAGAAACACATTTGTACTATTTGGGAAAAGTTTCTAAATATGGATACCCCACGAGTTGTCATCATATCACTTTCAGTGAAGAGTTGATACTTGTAAATAGTTATTGACATGTTAACTTAACTTCGACTGGCTGAATCAGTTAGTAACGCGATGAGAAGTGGGTTATGTATGTTACACACACACGCAAACGTCAATGGCAGGTTGTCGGAGAAACAGGGGTTTCAGTACTCAAACCTGAAATAAGGGCCAAAAAGGTGATGCTCAGCTGCTGGTATAATGTCAAGGGCATTATTCATTTGAAGTTACTTCCAGAGGGATCTACAATTAATGTAAATATTTACTGTGAACAATTAGACCGATTAACTAATAAATTGAGTAGTCAGAGGATAGACTTTATTTTCTACACGATAATGCAAGACCACATGTCGCAAAACGTACTCTCGATAAATTAGGGGTGCTTAGCTGGGTTCTACTCACTCATCCACCATATTCGGCGGACATTGCGCCCTCTGCTTGTCATTTATTCAGGGCTCTAAATAACTAATTACGTGAAAAAAAATTCGATGTTAAAGCAAATCGCCAAAATGACCTCTCACAGTTTTTTGAATCGAAGTCACCGGAATTTTATAGGAAAGAAATATTGTCACTGCCAAGTAGATGGCGATAAGTAGTAGATAATAATGGCGCATACTTAAGTTAAATATAGTGTAAGATATAATTTTTTTAATAAAATTTTTTGACAGCAACTCAGGATTAAAAGTTATTAGCCAACCCAATAAAAGAAATAATTTAAAAATGTAACCTTTCAATAAAAATTGAAAATGCATGTCGATATAATAGTTTGATCAGAATTAAGGAAACCAAATTAATTAGTAATTGTAATACCACCGTGCTAATTTTATGATTTTTTTTGATCGAAAAAATAAAGTATAGTAGTTTCACCTAGTTTTCAAACTTATGGAATTGCGTTAATGGATATGTTGGAGCATTATTATTGCAGTTCAATCTTCTATATATTAATTTAAAGTATGTTTTCCACCACACATAACTACATACATACGGGTATCTTCTTCTTTCGCCAATACCCTACCACTCCTTGACGTGGGCCTCTTACATAGTTTTTCATGAATATTTGTATAGGGCAAAGTGGTTTCCCTATTCTATTAATATCATACCATCACCAAAACCGAGGATAATCTACACTGCGGGCAATGTCTCTTAAGCGTCTACTCAAAAGAAGTTATTCTTTATTTTTCGTCGAGGTTTCTAGCTATATGCCCCAATACCTCTTCAACGATGTATCTCTTTCCGTGATATCGGTTATTTTGTCCTTATATATACATAACTAAAGCTACTTAACTAACGTAGTTTTGGTTTCATGATGCTATTTCAAACCATCACGAAGTTGTTCTGATATTGGTGTTTGATATTGAGAGCGAGAAAAAATAAATGCAATTATTTTATTTAAACCATTCTAGGACAAAGGATTTTTACTAAAAAAATTTAATAAATATTTAAGTACGAAAACAACATTTGAATTGGCGGTAATATAATTTGTATGCTAGCAATATTCGATACAGTGCAATGTAAAAGATGACCTTTTAATTTGAAGAAGTATTTAAAAAAGAAAATACAGAGTAAGTTGGCGATCTTTTATTGTATTTTCTCTCATTGACAATTCGGTTCTAGGAAGATGCAGGACAATACTTGCCACGAATAAAATTATAATGATATCTCCAGTTAAGTAAATAACGATAAATGTTATCAATGCATGTGCACATATTCTTACTTTACACATATGCAGCCCATACTGTATTATTAATGCAGGCCAAATATGCATTTAAATATTGTGGTATTTAGAAATCCTCCCTTAAGAAGCATACACTTACTTTACTATTTGATCCTAAAATATTTTTAGACAATATTTACATTTTCCATTATATTCCACAAGGTAATATCTATTTTATAAGAGCAAAACTAATTCTATAGGACACCATCTTTGGTACAGTAACACAGTCCTTAATCATCAAAAAATTTTCGATGCAATTCCACAAGGCGCAATTTATGGCGTAGGAACAAAAGCCTTGATTAATTATGTATGCTCATATGTTGTATCAATTTTTCTTAAATAATCTCCTTTAACAAACCTATATCCTATATTCACTCGAATGAAGTTGTGGCCACAGTTAGGGAAGTATACGCTCACTTCTCCATTATTACAAAATACATATAATTCACAGTGACTACCTTCATAAACTATATCACTTATATATGATAGAAATAATATAGACTTCCATAATGAACCTGAAAAGTTTTAATTTATATTGGAAAAATCTACAGTACAAGAATTCCGACTACGAATAAAATTGTCAATTTATATCATAATTGGTAGATATTCATCAAACTGGCAGTTTTTCAATAGATTGTCAGTTTCAATGTAGAATTATTTTATTTTAATCATTATCAATCTCAATTTATGGCTTTAGAAAGGTTCACTGTGACGAATTAATTGTCGTCAAAGTTATTTGAAAATTAACGTCA
Organism: Druceiella hillmani; assembly: GCA_039881145.1. Classification (NCBI taxonomy): domain Eukaryota; kingdom Metazoa; phylum Arthropoda; class Insecta; order Lepidoptera; family Hepialidae; genus Druceiella; species Druceiella hillmani. Next base: position 917,568 of record JAYKKI010000028.1, on the reverse strand, counting down.
AGATTATTTGAAATTAATTAATGTTTAATCTTCATAACGTTACTTATTATCGGGGAGGAGACTATTTGTTTTTAGGTATGCCATATGGTAGTTATTTATAAACTATCTTCTTATTTTGGATATCATATTAGACTTACTATCGAACATTTTCCTACAATAAACTCAATATCCGCTACGTAAGTGATAATGGACATATTATTTCACATAAAGTCTCCAATAAACTTAAACTATTGAATTATTTCATGAAATTAGAATAATATATGCAATTAGCTACTTTAATGATTCGAAATTCTACTAGTGAACGTTATACTTGCGTATGTACTTTGTGAGAAAAGCAGTTTATCATTTCCCTGTCTCTCGAAGTTAACTTTCAGAGTACTTTTCAAAATATCTGCAACACATTTTGAAAACTATGGAGTTCCTTTTTAATTTCCATTATAAATGTTAGTTGCATGCAAATATAGCTATGACGATTTCGCATATAATTATTTTTGAACAAATTATCAAAATACTGTCCCGAACTCTTCATTGCTTTAGATGAAAAGTAAATAAATGTAGATTACATTTTTATCCCCTCAAAAATCTCCTTGTCGTTATTTTTGAGTATCAACCACAAATGTGTGAATATGCTTTATTATTAGTAATATCTTTAAATTTCTATTACAAATTATTTCTAAGAAAATTTCTGAGAAAAAAAACATTGCGGACATTTCTAGCAAAATCTCCAGAAATATCTTATACAACTGTTCAATATAAATTTCAAAAACCGTTCTATAAATTAATATACACAATACAAACAGTGTATAAAAATAATTAGGATACATTGTTTAAACATTTTGTTTCAAATTTTTCTGGTGTTAGCCATTGAATATATGTCTTATCACGGTCAATAATATTACCACGGTCCCAAATTCCCAGTTTCTTCGTCAGTGATGAACAAAAGGGCAGACACGTGAATAATTTACTAGAGATCCATTTTAAACTTTTGGGACAATAATAACTCAAAATAATATTTTGATTAGTGCAGGGATAATAAAAGAAATGATTTTCTAATTTTAGTTCTGTAAGTAGTATTTTTGGACACTAATTTTCTTACAATTTCTAAATAAATGCATATATCTAATTAAGAAAATAAACCATTACGTTGTCATAATTCATATTAAGTTGCGCTCGTTCTGAGAACAATTGACAATGAAAGTTCACACATACGCACAAAATATGTATATGTACTCGTACGGAAACTGTGGTTTTATGCTTCATACAAATACTTCCCTTATTAATTTCCTTTGATTAGAACTTGTGGGAAATTGAAAGTACGCGAAATCGAAAGTACGGTAATGAAATAACTTTATTTTAGGCAAAATATTAATAACCTCAAATTTTGTGAACAAATTGGTGATCATCCTACGGGTATCCAATACATTCAAGCGAGCGAAGCGTGAGCACCATTTATTTACCTTATTTTGAAATTTAAAAAAGGTTAACTGGGTTGACAGTAATTTTTGGTGGTAAATAATTAGATTACAAAATCCGCCAAGCGGTATGACAAGTTTAAATAAACCGTGCTTATTACATACCTATTTTTGTCTTTATCTTCAATAATTCACCATTCATATAATTCGACAGCAGTCATAATATTTTTCTAGTCTTCTAGTCTTCGTCATCAAAAATTCGCTTTCTAAATTACTAAAATGAATATAATTTTTGGCAGCCACACCTCTGCTTTAGGGTGGGTGGTTTATTTCTTAATTCAGCGTCACGTGAAGCTTAGTGAATTGATGGATGTTTAAACAAAATCCCATTCTTTATTTTCTTTCTTCTTTTCTCCACAACAGCCTGACGCATAGTTTTAAAAAGTGCAGCAAAGTACCTTGCAATGATTGTGATATTTAAGGAAAATAATTTGTGAGCTATATTACTTCGGCACCCAAAAAGATTGCAGTCATGAGTTTGGAAACCGACTTTAAGAACTTAAAATTCTTCGACGAATTTTCTCCTTTTTCCCAGTATTTCCGGATTATATTCCGGAAATTACGTTCAACCTGTGGTGAAAATGTTCAAAAAAATTTCCTTAAATTTATCCTCGTCGTTCAATAATTCTTGCAATCTTAGTCTAATAATTAGCCAACTTCATCCAAAGAGAATATAGCACAATTTACACAAAAAAAAATTACTTCTTTAATAAAGCTTCAATATTAAAGCTATGTTTATATAACAATTCTTAGGATTCCTTACCTCAACAAATATAATCCTTATGTATCGCTGAGGTTTCCGTCTGTTATAGCATTTTTTTTCTCGGAAACCATTTTACGTAACAGATTAAATTTTGGCGAACTGATAAAACATACTTACCCTCCTAAATTAAATGGTTTACGCAAAAATGTAATAACCGGTCAATTTTAGAGGCACAAATGAAATTAATTTGTATTTTGTGTAGAATAGCATTTGAAAAAGCAAGTCATAATGATTCTTAAACTTCATTTCAGTATTTTATATTGAATATTTCTTGTGATCTTAATAAATATACCTACGAAATTTTCTGAGTGACCGTTGGACATGGAAATTTGAAATATTATGAAACAGTTTTATTTTATTAACTTGCATGTGTCTCAATATTTGAGAGTAAAAAATATTCACATGTGAATGTTCGAGAGGCACACAAAATAGAGGCATCGTTAATTGGAAGAGAAAGTTTTAACGATTCCATAATTATTTTATTTTTAACCTTTTATGTATTTCTACAGATATTGTCGAAATTATCCCCAAAAAAATTGTCCCCCTCCCCTCACCTAACAACGAACATGTCAAAGTAAAATTTATAATAGAATAGCGTTATTAAGAGTTCAATATAAATGATTTAAAAATTAATAACTTTGAGATATTTACGATAATTGTATGCCTATGTACTAGGCAATATAATTAAATATAATAGGCAATATATTTACGTAGCTGAAATAATTTAAACATTTGTAAATGTGTTCATATTTATAAATTTCATTGCCTTGGTGTGTTCGGTTGATCAAAAAGCTTTTATAGCGCGGCGTACTGCGGGGTTCTGGGTTTGATTCCTGGCGGCGGGGCTGAACTTGTATATTGTTGGGTGGAAGAGATCGCTTTCGTAACAATACATCGACAATATGTATCAATTTGAATATGAATGTCCATAAATAAAAAAAAGTAAATGATAATTGTAATACATAACCTTAAATACATATGTATGTATGTATATATATATACATATATATATATATATATATATATATATATATATATATATATATATATATAATATAAAAAAAAAAAATATATATATATATATACATATATATATATATATATATATATATGTATATATGCGTGCGTGCGTACTTGCATGTGTGCGTGCGTGGAAGCGTATGCGCTTGTGTGTGTGTGTGTATTGAGACATTGTTTTATGACAAAATTTAGACCTCATTGTATAGTTTATGAAAAATTTTTTTTATCATTTTTCAAAATATTTTCAAAAATATTTTGATATCGTTACCTTCATTACGCTTCGAGCAATTGAGCTAGTAGCATCCCATTACTGAATAATAATTTAAATGTAACGTAGCTGCTGTAACTGCCTATCATTTCGTTTCTTGTAAAAAATAACAGAACCACAGGGAGATTTTCATTGTCACCAAGTTACATGACGTGATTTCTCTGACAATCCTTGAGTGACGACTTCGAGAATTCAACGCGACCTACTGTCCTGATTTGGCTCCAGGAACTTAATTCCAGTTTAGAAATTTAAAGAAGGATTAACAGCAAAAGATTTGAGGAGACCATATTATAAAATAATTTGTTTTTGAAAATTTTCTTGACGTTTAAGTACTCTTATATGTTACTTGTTATTTTATTTTAGCTCTTGCTTTATAGGATGATTTTTTTAAATCCAAAAAATAATGTCTATTTTACATAGAATTAGGATTTATTAATTTTCCATCTTCATAACAGGGCCTATACGTATAACAAAATCACAATTATTGGTTGTATAGTTAAAGTATGAAATCAATACAAATAAAGAAACCAATACACTTTTCCGTTATTATATTACTATATATTAAATTTACACCAAACGAAAACATATATTTGTTTGCTAAGAGTATTTTACGGTTAGATGTTACGGTTAAATTTATTACAATCAGGAAATTATAAAAGAAAAAAATGTATTTATCAGTATGTCCACTTCACTTTATTTACAAAAATATGTTAAAAACATGAGAATATTATAAATTATGTCCTTGACATAAATTTGTGCTATATAATAATAACTTAAGAAATTAGCCACGAATCAGTTTCTCTGTAGTAGTTGTAATGGTTCCTTGATTTTTGTACATACAGAAATATTTTAAACCAATATGAATTCATAAAAATATGGAATTAGTTTTAAGAGGCAAATGCTGCTCAATTACTTAAGTTCAAAGTGTTTATCCATTGGAAGTTATTTATTGTACGAGTAAACAGGCAAACGACGATGATGTAAAGCTCCACTCCTATCTCCTCATACAAATCTTTAACCTCATTCATCCTGTTACGTCGTTTATGTTTTCCTGCTTCAATAACTACTTCTATCATATTTTTGGAAGTTGTTCAAGCTGGCTTATCATGATTTATCTTAGTTTAAATCTTTTTTTACGTGTACTTCAAAATATACGTTTCAAGCAATCTTTTACTGTCCACAGGTTCGTTGTACATTGCTAAACTATCTCAACTTCCTTTTATCCTTTCAATATTTTTTTGCGCGCAAACTTTCTTTTACACAAGTCATTTCCGTATACATAAGGTATTTCCGTATGACTCGGCAACGGTTTTTCCAGCATTAATAAAACTTAGTTTCAAATACAACTTTTAACATGTAAATTTCTTCCGTTCAGTATCATTTTCACTTATTTCCTTTTACTTTTGCTTACCATTTACAAAATACACATAAAATGAATTTACCTATTTCAAACACTCATTTAACTTATTAAATAAGATTATTTTTAAGTTTGTTTTGTTCCAATTTTGAAGAAACCTTTAATGATAATTTATTAGAAATAATTACAATAATCTACGCCAATATTTTTTAAGCTCTTTTCTTTCTAAAAATTAATTAAACATTCTGTAACGCAAAAGAGTTAATATTGCTACATGATAGAACTGCATACCTGCATAACATTCTATGTAAAGAATTTTCTTAAAATAATAAGGTTTTTTTCAGAAAACTTCTACATGTTTATAGGAAATCAGATACTATTCTAACGGTAATCACAACGGTTCTGAAGAAATGAAAACTTTATTGAATGGTATCAGCTGGATAGAAAAATATTAAAAACTCACTTTTGTTTCTAAGTGCACTTCACGTCCTCGTTATTATGCGATTTTGCTATTGGAAATTGATATTTTTATGAAATATTTATTTTTACTTAATTTTATGCTCAACTGCTTTGTTGAAGGCACAATACCATTTCAGAAAAATTAGATATTTATATTTAATATGACAGAAAGAAAATCAACTGTATCTCATAAAATGAATACAGTTTTTTTCCACCGTTTAGCCCATCTTAATATAATTGAAACAGATGTAATGATTTTTTATCTAAATTCTACTGATTTTGTTTCTGTACATTTTCATATGGAAATAAATACAATAAAATTTAAAATTATGTTTAATTTTACTTAATTAGAATTTCATTTATTAAATCATTATATCTGGTCCATTTTTTCATTTCCGTTGGTTTGAAAATAACGTCTATGCAAATTTTGCTTCATTACTGCCATAACATTGAAGAACGATATATGGAAATAGTATGTCAGTAGTGGTGTCATCAAAAATTACAAGCTTTTACGTGTCTTTGACTTCATCACAATTCTTTCGTCATCAGATATAGTGATTCTTTTTTTTTTGTGTAACTGACTAACGCGTATTAGGTGTTAAGTCTTCAGTGACAACACCTGGCAGCTCTTTTATTATTTATCAATTTCACGTCTAAAACACTTCAAAGAAATAATAAGGTCGTCTTTCGCATATATCAATTGAGTAAAAAAGTCTCGTGTAGAAAACCTGCGCGCTTTTCCAAAGGCTTAGGAATTTCATTATCGCGCCGACTTTTCATGGAACGGAAAATCATGTCTTAGCATTGTTGGAAAAATAATTTCACTTTCTGTTTGCTTGCTTTGTTTTTATGGGAATTTTATTTTGCTAAAACTAGTATCAAGGTTACGTAAAGAAGTAATCGATAAAAATATGTTTACTTAGTGAGAGTCTTCATTTATTATCAGAAAATATAAATTTTTATTAAGCTTAACAAAATAATTTTTTATTCAAAATATGTAATATTCCAAATAGAGTAGTTTCCTCGTTTTTATATCCATTATTGATCTGTTACATCAACCGATGACATCTTTTAGGAAGCCGATGATAAGACAGAAATTGAGATTATTCGAAAAAAAGAAAATTCGTTCGTCATATTTTTTTTATTTTTATTTTTAATTGAGACTGATTTTTTTAAGTAAAAACACCCTTATATTTATTATATCCTTGTGCACATACTGACCTAAGTAAATTAAACTTTACATTTATAATTGCGAAGAACAAATTAAATTAAAACATCGGTACTCTTTATGTTATAGGCATAAAGAGGGTTTTTTATTCTGTAATTATTTTACCAGTTACTTTCAGTTATACATAATTTAATAGATACGAAAGTAAAATTATAAATATACAACTGGACACTTTCCTTCGTCAATGATTTTGTATTTTTGTCTACTGCAATCAACAATTTAACCGTAACGTATAGTAGTCAACAATGGACATATAAGAGTGGAAATGTGACTTAATTTGATATCTTACATAATTTTATTCCTGAAAAATTCAAAATAGTTAAAATAACTACAACTGAATTTCAGTTTAATAAGCATATATATAACAACGGACCACTTCGTCATTCATCACAAAGTAATCAATTTCAGAGTTTCTCCACTTTTAATTTGATGAAATCAATTTAAGCACTTCGTTTACTGATAAAATAATATTTACACATTTGCACTCGATTCGTTGGATTGTATCTTGACCCCAAATATTCTATAGCTTTTGAAGACCAGTAAGTAAGACTATGCTATAAATAAAGGAATATTGCTCAAAATATCTTTCACAGGCGCAAATTAAATAAAATTTGAATTTCGATATAGAATTAGAAAGCTTTGATTTTTGGATTTTTACCTCACTTGTGCTATAAGACCTTCCATCATGCCAAATTTCGTGATTTCATCTTAACTCCAAATATTCTATAGGTTTTGATGATCAGTAAGTAATACTAAATTATAAATAAAGGAATATTACCCAACATATCTTTCACAGGTGAATATTTAAAAAAATTAAATTTCGCCATAGAATTAGAAAGCTTTCATTTTTGGATTTTCACCTCACTTGTGCTATAAGACCTTCCATCATGCCAAATTTCGTGATTTCATCTTAACTTTAAATATTCCATAGGTTTTGATGATCAGTAAGAAAGACTATTTTATGAATAAAATAATACGCTTTAAGGGACATAAGTTATATTTTTGTTGCGTGAATCAAAAACCTTCAAAATTTTACGGCAACGTGAGGCTATTTGTTTCTGTATGTAATTTCAACTTCATATCTTAACCCGTTTCTTAGAAAAGAACTTTGACTGACAAATGAACAGACGGATGGGCGAACTACCAAGTGATTCTCCAAGATTTTCATTTTTAGAGTTCCGTAGCCAAATGGCAAAAACGGAACCCTTATAATGGTGGACATATAAGATGTCGCGTCACAAAAATATTTCTGTGTACAGATAAAATACTTTCTTTCGATAATTAAAAATAAATTATATTTGCACTCAGCAGCAATAATTACAATAATATTTACACTCGGTCTATTGGAACCTCCAGTGAAGGCTTCCATGGTATGCCATTTTATTCTGTCCTTCGGGATCCTAGTCCATAGGGATACTGTAACACGCATGGTATCGTCACTCCAGCAGCGATGAGAGATCAATAAATTTAATATTATTTTATTTGTTGGAAGAAATATTTTTTTACACAAAAAGTAGTCTACATATATTTTCGTTTTACAGGCTACGTGTGCACTAAATGTTATAAAAACCAGTTTAACACTTAAGCTGCAAAAGTGGAACACACATAATGTCAAATATATTTCATTTTTATATACTGGTTTGATAAGTTATGGATATATATATATATATATATATATATATATATATATATATATATATATATATATATATATATATATATCGATTTGAGGAGAGTCGCAAAAATGTATTAAAAGATTGATATGTAATATTATAATAAAGCCTCAAATTATAAAGTGATATGCGTTGTTTTACTTAACCCTAAAGATATAAAGTGCAGACTCACATACAAGGGTGTTATTCATCATGTCGTCATTATTCTATGTATCGATTCAAGAAGCGCCGCAAAAATGTATTAAAAGAATAATGCGCGATGTATAATAAAGCCAAAAATTAAAAAAAGTGAATTCTTACGTACAAGGCTACACTCGTCATGGTAATATTATTATAGGTACCGTTTTATGAAAAGTCACAAAAATGTATTAAAAGAGTGATGCGCAATGTTATATTAAAGCCACAAATTATAAACTGAAGGCTCACATAGAAAGATACATTCATCATGAGTATCGTGTACGTATATTTTTCCTCCAAATCTTTTTTTATCTTACCTCGATATTATTTCAATTAATATATTTTAAATGTTGAACATTCGTCTTAATAATATATTTATTTATATTTAATTCTGGGCTTTTATTTTCCAAATATAAACAAAATATATTATTATAGCTAATAAAATGCACTAACAAGTTTATCTAAAACAGTTTTTATTAAAAAAAAGATGTTTTTACACACGAAAAAAATAACTTTGCAATAATTAAAATAATATTTACACTCAGCCTATGGAGTCACCCAGTGTTGGCGAAGGTATGGCATGTAATTTTTTTCTGTCATTCGCAATCTGCCTTGTGACATCCTGATGAATGGACCCTGCGACAGACACGATATTATCATTTCAGCGGCGATTAGAAATTAATCAATTCATTAATTATTGTTAATAGCTTTTACAAAGATATAGTTCTTTTTTGGAAGGGAAAGTAGTCTATGTTCATTATCATTATACAGACTATATGAGTTATAAATAAATTATTTGAAAAAAATAATAAGTATTTAAGAAAAATCTGTTTAATATAAGTTGCCAAAATGGAATATATATTTACAAAAATAAATATAATTTTAAATATTTTAAAACAAATATATTAAAAACAAATATAATTTTATATATTTTAAAACAAATATATTTTAATTTTTTATACCAGACAGGGTAAATAAAAAAGGATTAACATGATATATATGCACACACAGACACGCACGCGCACTCGAAAGTGCGCGCGCAAGAGCTTGCGTACGCGCCCATGTATGCGCACGCACACTCGCACGCACGCACGCACGTACGTAAGCGCACATGTGCACACGCACGCGCACACATGTACGTGTGGAATTGCCTGTGTGTGTGTAAATTATACACATACATTCTAGTAGTACGATTAACTCTTGTAGAAACCCTATAAACTGAACTCGACCATGTTACACATAATGGAAAATACTGACGTGACCTAAATAGCACTACTACTAATTACATGATAATCTCCTAATTAGAAATATATGTATGTATATATATATATATATATATATATATATATATTAGTAAATCCATTACATTCCAAAAGTGATGAAACGATGATGATAAAATAGTAATCACTTATTTTTAAGTTAGTTTAGGTTCCATGTGTTGGTGGGAACTATTTCAAAGATGGCAAGTACTTACAAGTGAGGGTCGTTTTGGATTGATTAATATAATAATTGATTTAAGTTTTTTACAAGACTTTTTTTTTAGAAAATCCTCTATCATTTTATGGGGTGTCACTAAGCTAACCAGCCGCTATAAAGGAATAAATGAACTCACATCATTACGTATATGAGTCTTAAGTAAATGAAATTCCTTGTCCAATCATGTAATTAAGTGGGCACTTGTAAAATTTTCTGAACGTCGTAATCGATTTTAATTATTTTTCACAACTTTATGATTAATTGAATCAAAATGCTAATAGTTTTACTTAGTAAAAGTACCAAATACTTTCATAAGTTATACAATTTTCATAAGCACATTATTTAAAAATTGTATCTATCCACAAACAACCATTTGAATTTTAAATTCGTAATGACTTTAAAATTAAATTAAAAAAAAATAGAATAGAGGAAATGTAAAAAACTTTGGTCAAGCTCAAAATTTATATTTTAATTTTGGTTAACCCTACTTTTTACTAAGTTAGTACTTTACTGAAGTATATTTGAAAAATGGACGTTTGATATACGTTCTCAGAATATACTTCGGCCTGAATCAGGAACCATTCATAAATAAATCGTTCTACGTGGCTTCTGAAAGTAATAAAGAAGTATTTTTGCTACGTAACTCATTTATAGACGTACTGCTTGTAATTGAGAATATTAAATATGTCAAGGGCCCAATTATACCAGAAAAGAAAATATATCCATGGTTCTTAGAAATTATTTTCCGTATTTATTTGATACTAGCGTGACCCGTGCGAAGTCTTCGCATTATTTATTCTATTTTACTAAAATTGACATATAGAGGCGCAAGTATCAAAAGCATTGAGCTAAAGCGCCACTTTATTTATACGTGAGTGGATTTGAAATTAAACAAAAATTTTACCGACCGTCAATCATATTGACGTTGAGCCGTTAGATGGCAGCATTGCTGTTTTGTGTATATAATTGTAATAATTAATTAATTTGCAAAAACAATAGCAATAATAAATTTTTTAGTTGTGGATGCCAGTAGAGCAAGCAATTATCTATAAAATGATATATAATTAATGTGGATTAGTTGTGAGGTTTTTTCTAAAAAGGGAGTGTAACATCTTAACCTTAGCGTATTAATATATATGATGATGATATCAATTTATTTTCTATTTCTGTATACGTTTGTTTCCTGTTTAAAATAGTTCTTCGATTTAAAAACATTTAAAAACCATACATTAATATAATGTTAATGTACAGCTTATAAGGCCCTTAAATAATATCACCCTGTTGTCAATAAACATTTTAATAAAACTAGAGTATAATCTAAATTGTCTTCGAAAATTATTTTTGGATATTCTCGTTTACCTATTTTTACGATACTAAATATCTCGAAATAGCCATTACAGCTCGCATCGAATTTATTAAAATTTTTCATTTATTTTCTGTACTTCGTTTAATATAAAAGCATAAATGGAGTCATTTGGCACGTGTGCTTTTTCAAAATATAGGACGGTCTATTTTTTTAATGTTGGATAATACATTTTCTTATAATTATTTAACATCGTTGAAATAAAATTGAGGTATTTAATAACGTACTTCCACAAAATATATCTAAGCCCTAAAGAGAATATAACGTACTTACTCATTATTTTAAATAGGTTGAGAAAAACAGTGTACCAATACTGAAGCTAAGGACGTAATGATTGTATGCCCTTGATAAATGTCATTGTTGTTTCATTCATATAGAATGAAGATTTTCATTCATATAGATGAAAAATATGTATGTATAATTAGTTGATCCAAAGGTTAAATTTGAGTATTTAATTAATTACAACGACATTAGAGAAACAAACAAATTGCAATTTACCTAATTGTAAATTGAAATTAACATATAATAATCCTACTATTTGTGATTAAATTGTATGTAATTGTACCTTATTCTTTGTAATATAAAGTTTACTATGTTTGAATGGAGAAATCGTACTTACATTCAATTGAATATTATTATTAATCTAAAACACTTTAACTGAATCACTAAATAGAGATATTATTGTGTATATAGAGAAAAATAAAATGAAAATATACTTAATTTAAATAACTAAATAATTTTGTGACAGTTAAAATAAAGTCATTCAAGTCATTGGGGCGCCCATTGTCAGATGAAGGCCTCCTCCATGTCTTGCCATTCCTTTCTGTTCTTTACGATCTTAGTTGGTATATATTATGCACTTATAAAGATACATATTTAAGTATTCCCTTTAAACTATTCACAAATATTAATGTCTCACAACATAAATAAATATATTTATGTTGTGAAACATTATTTTTCGAAGGCTTAAAAACACGTATGACATATAATGTGCATAAAGATAATATTATTTGTCACAATATAAATATATTGCCTAATTTTTTTTTACAAACATAGTTACAAAACGGCTAAACCAATATTACTAAGTAATTAATAACGGCGTAGATATTAACCCCAGAAGCCTGTATAAGATATTAGAATATATGAAAAAATCTATTTTTGTGGTATCATCGTCAAAAGCTCGTTTAGAGGTTCGTAGTTTAAAGTTTTTAAGTATATATGTATATGTATATATATATATATATATATATATATATATATATATATATGTATACATGTATATATATATATATATATATATATATATATATATATACTTTACACATTACTATAAAAAATTGTTACCAATTTCAAAGCTTCATATTTGGTAAATCTGAATCAAAAAAATGTTCATGGCGCACCCCAATATGATTAACACTAATTACCTGCAAGTAAAACAGCAGTGACATAGGTACAGATAGACAGGCAGGCAAACAGAGATAAATTATGAGAGTTCCGAATTTAGCTACAAAAACCGAAAACTAGTAATAAATATTCACTGGGAGAAGAGCATTAGCTCAATAGCCAAACAGCTTATATGTAATTTAGATATTCGGATTGATTTAATTGATTAATATTCTATTTTTTTAAATAAGTTTAAAAAGTTTAGGGATTTGAAGTGAAAAAGTTTTTGCGTATTATCTTCCAACAACCAATCGATAAACGTGCCCAGAGGTGATTTAAATGCTAATCGATTCCGCAGGCAGACGAGCGTAAGGCTGAATACCGAATTATTGGAAATATTATTGAAATGAGCTCTACCTTTGACGTTGAAATCAAGACTGATAGACGCTTGAGGATATCGTTCATCAAAAAAAGTTGATTACCAATGTCTCGAGCGTGATTTGTTTTAGCCATCGTTGAATTATATTTTATGTCAGTTTATGAACGTGGAAATAAAAAGGGCCTCATTTTAAACGTATATTAAAATATTTATTTCAGTGATGGTTTAAGTAGAAATAAGTTATTTCTTCTTATTCCTTTCTGTTGGCTTTATTTTGAAGATAAATTTACGATACTCAAGATATCATGGATAAATATCAGAATGCTCCTCGCTATATTTTTTGGAAATTATTTCAGATACACGTTTCTGAGTAACCGACGTAAAGCTCTAAAATAATATATATAATAATTTCCTGTACGCCATATTTTGTGAACCTACATATTCCTTGATAGCTTGTATTGTTATTGTATGTATGAGAGGTAAATTTAATACATTAAATTATTAATACTTTAAGTGTGTCTATAACTGAAATTTATGTGATTTCACATCATGTATATTAAAAAAAGAAGGCAATTATTACATGAAACTGGGGTAACCTTTACCTCAGTAAAAGGTTTTTCACTTTGCAAAGACTTCATTTTCATTGAAAATGATGTGGAGATCAGCTTGGTCTAAATTTTTTTTGTCGAAATATCGAAAAGGTACAATACAAAAAATATAAAATTGAAGTTATAAAAATACCCGGAGACAAAAAACAGTAATTCTTATTTTAGCTCTCTTTAAGCTATTATAGAGTACGGCTATTCGTAAACAATTATTCTTATATCGTTAATATTTTTCATAAAAAATATACAGTAAAAAAAAATGTAAGTGAATCTTTATGTATAAAAATTCAGATTGCATATGTTTACACTCACAAAACTCAAAAAGTATTCAGCAGATTGGTTTGAAATGTTGACATGACGTTGCATTCGAATTCGCCTGTGATTTTGGTTTTCATTACAATGTTTTTTTTGAAAAAGCACTTTCCTGTCTAATTTCTGCAATATGGTGAATTAGAAAGAAGAATTAGAAGACAAGTTTCTACAAATCATCGAAAAAAATTATCAAAATAACGCTTGATCGAAGGAAAAACCATTCTAGAGGTTAAAAATGTCGATGTATACGATAGGAATAATATCTAAACATCGATGTCGATGTACACGATAGGAATATATGTCTAAACAGAATCGCAGGTGAAACAGTGACTATAAACAGCAAATATATTCACTTGTCAAATGTGAAATTTGTTTTCACAATGACCATGCACGAATATGATGCGCCGCAACAAAATATTATTTATTATTAAAATACATATTTTGTAACTAAATGACTATAGGCACAAGTCATCGCGAACTTTTCTAAATATTTGTTCGATTTTTCGTGTTATTCGTTACGTTTCGGGGTTTGTGTTTTAGTATTAAGTTTAATTTCTCTGCTCGTGGAAATAGTAAAATAATTATATGTCAGTTATCATTTAGTTTTTGATTTATATTATCTATATCCATAATTTCGTTGAAATTTGTTTAACCAATAAAACGTAAAAGAAGTAAAAATAAACTAACAGATAAAGAGATAACGTTTCACATTTTTCATTTTAGTTGGGGTTTTAATTTTTTATTTCTTTAGTTTTTTCTATAAGACCATATACTTCATTCTTTAAATTCAGAATCTATGTAGTAATAATAAAATAAATCAATTTTAAAAAGGACTTTCTTGGAAAACGTTTACCATTACCATGAAAATAATTAATTTAACCAATGAATCCCAAAAATATAACAGGTTTTTATATGCTGTTCCTAAAGTTAGTGTTAGTTATCCAAATTCAATTTTAATTAATTTACAATGAAGTTTAAAAGACGAAATGCTGAAAAATGCTTACCTACAATAAACGAATCTATGGTTGTGATTTGTTACATACTAAGCATTACATTAAATTCTTAATTGGGTCCAAGTATCTAGTCCCACGAAAGCATCATTAAACATGTAGCATACTTCACAATTTTGTACATATACCTAAAGAACAGGTTATAATATGAAAATCCATCAAAAAATAAGGCATTTGGAAATTGTATCTATTATGAAAAATGTGACTGTAGTTAAAAATTTGGTGAAGTTATTATTTCGAAAGTAAAGGAGACTTAACGCTACAGAAAAGCTTGAAAAATAAAGTGATATTGATATTTTATAAGTAATTCAAATATTTAATTTCAGTTTATAATTTTTGGAATTACTACAGCGATAAGCAGTGAAAGACGCGACCATCAGCTCAATAAAATTCTTACAAAATTTCAGCACCATGTATAAAATTCCTTTCATCAGTTCGATTAATGATTTATTATCAAGTTTTTATTAACGTTTTAAACACAATTCCTAAAATAAGCAATTACCTTATCCTCTCAGTATTACAAATACACCATTATATGAAAAAGTATAGAACATCATTTTGAACAACTATGTCGCTTTTGATTTATCTTTTTTATTTTCTCAAGAAAAAAACCAAAAGAACACCGGAAAAATCAAATATTTTCTCTTGAAACTATCGGATTATCAAGTATTTGAGTAAGCTACCTAAAATAAAAGAATATGAAATTATTTACATGGATAATCTCTAAATGTGGCTAAAGTTTTTGCTTGATAATTGGGACTATTTTCTTTATATAAAAATGGCGTGCCGTTTAAAGCCTGTCCATGTGATAATAAGCTTATGGTTATTGATAAGGTAATTTTCATGTACACATTTATTAATTTATTGATTGTAACCATAACATTGTTTCCAGGGAGAAAGAGGTTAATACAAATCTACAAGCAAGTTATTAGTTGTTGTCGCCTGTTCACTGTAAAAAATTGCAAATCTAATTTATATGAGAGAAAAATATAAATTTCACATCAAGTTATAAATTAGTAATTTCATTGCTTGTAATTGAGTACCTGTTTATTAATATTTTAATTCTAATAATGAAATACAATATTTCTTATGTGATTTTATATTTCCATCAAAACTATGAAAGAATTAAATTAGTAACAATGGAATTAAGTAAAAAGGGTATTTTCAAACGAAATGTATAGGTAACCACGAATTACGTACCACGAAATGTGAATCTGTATGTATCTATGCATGTACATTAGTATGTGTGCACGTACGTACGTACGTACGTGCGCTTCCAAAGGCTAATAAAATCTGAAGGGCATGTTGCTCGTAAATCCATTTCGCCATTGAGACGTGTCACCGAAAATTTTACATGAAAGCCATATAAAAACTAAAGTAATAACAAAATTAAATATAGACGTTAAGGATGGACGTAGAGGAATTAATATCATTAGTAAATTTTTATCATTTTCGTAACTTTGAGAAATAATGTAAAAAAAATTTCCGGCGTTAAAGACATAAAACTATTGATTTTCCACATACTTTAGAAAATAGCTGGCAAGTCGCAAGTGTACAGTACATAAAGATAACTGCCGTATTAAGACCTTGAATGGTCACGTTTTTCCACAGCCCAGATTTTATTCTTCTTCATTATAACTCGGATAATTGCACTACTCTTTACGCGAAACCGTATAGTCATATTTCTGACTATATGAGGTTGGTTAAGGTTGTATTAAATTATAAGCGTGTCACTTTTAAAAATATCAATTAAGTGGAAAGAATGTGGAATTTTGCAACTTGATGTTTCACATGAGAATCTCAATTAATATTTAGAAAAATATTAAAAAAAGAAATATTTTACTTCCATCCCAATTTATAAAAATTGTAGGCGAATTTTTTTTCACACGTCTCATAGAATTTGGTATCTTCGAAAATTAAGATTAAATTTACGATTTGGCATTTTTAAGCTTCGTTTACAAAATATTGAATCCCAAAATTATTTGCGATGTGCACCCTCCTATACCCAATGATTTTTCAATCATGGATGTGAAAAGTAAAACTGTCGTTTAGTGAGAATTTTCAAATAAAATTATTAACTTTTACTGAATATCACAAAAGGGTGAGGCAAATACGTAGCCCTTATATGTGTATGTTGCAACATGAATTTGGTTGGTCTCTTCTGAAATTAAAAGTAAACAGTCTGTTAGGATAAAATTTGTATCTTGCAAAACACACCTGTAGGGAATCATGCAAGACACATCGTGTTACGATTTTATTACAACAATGAACGATTTATTTTTTAATTATTTAATATTTTACTTCAAAAATTAGAAATTTGAAAATAATGGGATATCTCTTTAACTTCAATACGCACGTAAATGAGGTAGACGATCCAAATTAATTTTGCAAACTATTTTAAACACGGAAACCTCACATATATTTTGCTGTAAGTTGTATGATAGTGTAAATATAGAAACTAATTAAATAAGAGTAAACACATAAAAAAACGAGCGGTCATGGGACTCCTGGTTGATGTGGAACATTTTTTTCACTGACACTTTTACTATCACTGTAACTTATATTCAAATTCCTGAACGCTTTTAAGGTTTTAAAACAGTTTAATGTAATACACCCAATTAAACAGGTAAAGTTGTAAACGTTAGTAAATAAAAAACAAAGCTGATACATTAGCACATACGTAAAGTAGCATATGTGTAGCGTAGTAGAAAGGGAAGCGATAAGCCGGAAACAGGCGACAGACGCAAAGCTGGTCGAATTAAACCGGAAAGAGCCACCATGACAAGAATCTGGCCGAATAGCAAGACGTGACATGCCCTCAGAAAGTTTTATCTCTTATCCAAATGCCCCATTAGATATTTCACATCGAAAAATGAAAAGAAAAACTAAAATTGGCACGTGGAGACGTAAAACAAAAGAAATGGAAGGGTTCATGTTGTAAGTAAAATGAGAGATAATAAAAAGAGGAAACGTGTAAAATTTTTTTCAACGAATTTTAAATGAAAAATTATTTCTAATTGTAGATCATTTTTAAATTAGCTTTTTAGAAAAAAATAAGTGTGTATTAAATAGGGAAATATTTTGTATTTAAATCCTGTGTAAATATAACTGAATTTAAATCTAGTCTATAGATAAATATAATTATAAAACGGAAAATGAATGTAGTTTATACGTGATATCGTATTAAATTGAATTTTCTATTTTATAAAAAAGATTTGCGTAAAAATATAATATTCTAGGCAAATTTTAATTAATGAAAAAGATGGATTTTTTAATTTTTTGCGTATTTTTTTGGCGTATTCGTTTTTACAAAATGAAAGAGAAATTATTGTTACCCGATTCAATGTGTACAAGTATGGAATAAAAAATATTTTAAATAAATGTTATATGGAAGTATTAACTTGAAAATATAATAAAATTAATTGGCGTGAAATCTGCTTTCCTTTGAAATATTGCTTAATTTGAAATATTAATGAAAATATGAAAGAGCATTTATCAGTAATTACACCTATATAGGTAATTGATGATAAATGCTCTTTCATATTTCATTACTGAAAAATAACGTGAAAATGGTGAGATTTTTGCAAATAATCATACTATTTTATAAGTTTTAGTTTAAGATAAAATTCTTTAATAAAGACATTTTAAAATCTGCTTTTTCATTTCGATATTTTATAACATTTTGCATTACAATTTAAGAAACCTTCAATAAATCCGAAATTAAAAGTACAGTTTTCTCATTGTACTGAACCATGGCATCTATATTAGCCTTCATCGATATATCTGCCAACAATTGACGACGGGCAATACTGCTCTAATATTTAAGGTTATCGATGAACAGACGGTAATATGTGTCGTTAGAGAAGCGGTTTATTCCACTTATCAAATGTAAATAACAGTGACTCGCAATTCGAACATTGTTTTACTTAGAATCGCCTGAAATATGAATTTGATTAGTGTTATATTTTATATGCGAAACACCAAAATACATAAGGAATAAAGAACAATTTAAATGAATGTCACTATTAACACTTTCGAAAGCTTCTGATTTTAAGTATCATTATGTCATAGATACGTAAGAGCCGTACTGCACATATATTTTTTATCTGACTATAATATTAGCCATAAATGTAATATAGCACAAAATCATTTCGGCTTTTCTTGAATGATATACAAAAAAAAACAGACTTAAATACAAATGGATAAACATTCAAAACACTTAAACACTATTTTTGTATTCTATTACTTTTGTTATGTTCCCCTGAATAATTTTTTTTTGTAAATACCTTCAATGTGTATACGACAAATCTACAGTTTGTTTATATAAACAGACAGTAAAGTACATTACAATTAAATCTACAAAGATGAATAATAAACTTACCAAGAAGTTAAATAACAAATATTGACAACGGTTAGAAATTTTAAACAAATTTAGGAGCTGACAACAAATACATACAATATCAAAAAAATTATGAGCAGAAGGCCCCTGAAAGTTATGTTGCGCATTTGCATTGTTCACTCAAGCACATACGTCTCCCACACTCATATCGGCCACATCCATTAAGTCAATGCATGCCCGTGTAGAAAATTTGCGCGATTTAAATTACAGGTGGCGCCGTCTATTGATGTATGTAAATACACTTTGCATTTTTGTAATTACTAAACGTTTAGTGGCTAGGCACATCTTCGTTCTTGCTTGAATGCAATGCAAATGGATCATGGAAAATATTAAATTCGCATATCTTCTAACCGGATAAACAAATTCCCATTAAATAATATTTAAATGTCACTTCAAGCCAACCTCTATATTATTCAGAAATATTATATATTGAGTTGGATTGGATTTTGCAAGGTGGAGTTTGGTTATATTCCGATATGTTGAGTTGGGTTGGGTTATATTTGATTATGTTAAATTATATTGCTTGGGTTAGGTTATGGTAGGTTATGTTGGATTTGGTTATATTGAGTTAGCTTTGGTTGGTTGATATTGGGCATTATTTAAGTGGTTTATATTGGGTTAGATTGAGTTGTGTCGTGCTTGGTTGCGTTTTTTTATGTTGTGTTGTGTTGTGTTGGATTGCTTTATGTTGGGTTGGGTTCGGTCATGTTTTCATGGATTGGGTAATTTTAGACCAGTTTGGTTAACTTTTTTATGTTATGATGGGTTGAGCTAGGTTATGTTATATTGAGTTGAGTTGAGTTATTTTAAGTTTATCTCATGCATCTGTCTGCTTTCCGATTACTTACTTAAACACGTACGCTTTCCGCACCATTTCACACTTTACCACTGACCACGCCCTATTTAGCAATTTACAGCCGAGTGGTAATAATTCATGACGCAATTTAGAAAACACGTAGTGCCTTCTATTGAGGCAAGTATTAAGTATATGTGCGTCGAGTTGCTGGTCACTTCTTTGTTGTTTTACTAATGCTATATAAATCTGTTTTCGAAAATATGAAATTCTTATATATCTTCTGACTGAACGAGCCGATTCAGATGAAATAAAAGATAAAATCTGTCAAACAAGAGTAGAACTCACACTATGAGGATCCCGTACACTATTAGTCATTTATAAACGTTTAATGGTACCTAATATTCCTATTAAACTCTTAACAAAATTTTAATTTTGTGGAACTGAAATATATTGCCTACGGTATCTTTTACAGGCGCGCATTTAAATAAACATATCTTTCGTGTGATAGAATTACAAAGTAACGATTTTCTGAGACCTTTACTTGTGCTATATGACCTTATTCCTGTCAAAATTTTTGTGATTCTAAGCATTGACATAGAAGCCTGATTTTATACAGCTCCGTGGAACCGTGTACTTAAATATTTCATATTAATTTCAATTGTATACCCCCTCGCATTCCTGTGAAAAAGTTTCTTGACAAATAGAAAGACAGGCAGAAAACTAAGTGATCCCGTAACGGTTATTTTGCTTGTTGAAATACAGAACTAACATACATAGTTTAAAGGATATAACATAGTTTTAAGGACATTTATCCTCAGTATAATGATTAAACTCTGTTAGGGTTTGACTCTTGGGTGTATACTGATCGTCTATCTGACCTACTGGTTTAAGGTATTAATAAATAATGAATACATCAATACAATTAAATAATTACACGTAGCTCGAATATTTTACGCACACTTATTTCTATTTTACCAATTGCGAGTGTAACGACATCGTCTCAATTCCACCCGATAGGATTAAAATCGTTTTTTACCTTTATTTTATCATTGAAAAAAATGACGATATCAATTATTAAAGAAGAAAAACTTCTCTTAAGTAATCACGATTCAATATGGTAAAAATATTATTGAGAAATTTATTTATCTGAAGATCAAGAGAATTGATTATTTTACATACGTATGGGAAAAACGTTGAGATAAATGTACATTGTCTAATGCTTCATTCCCTAAAAGAAAATTTTACTTAAAATAAATGGACTTGAAGACAGGCACTTCGTTTATCATATAAGGTGGGACTAAAAGCATATATTTAATCATATATATTTTAAATATTGAATATATTTGGCGTTATGTAGAAAGTCATTATTCACAATTAAATGAAACTACGTGATGTAGTATTATTTCTGCTTTCTTTAATTTCTTTACCACGACCTAGGTTTCGTTGTATTACAACATCTTCAGGTGGGATATTAGCAAAGAAAGTAGAAATAATACTATATCACGTAGTTTCATTTAATTGTGAATATATATTTTGTTATTTTTTGCCCTTCTCTGCTGCAATCTCATACAACGTGGCATAACGTGTTTTTAACGAAGAACTTTTTTATAACTTTTACAACTACAACACGTGTTTAAATATTTGCTGCCATTAAATCATAATTATAATTAATATATGTTACATCAAAATTAAGAACATAAAGGGATGACAATAACGTATATCGTGATTCGAAAAACAATGGAAAAAATTACAGAAATGTACCAAGATTTTAAGGAATGTTATGTCATAAGGTAGAAATCAAAAGAAAAACATAATAAATTAATTCATGGCTTAACCACATAGCTGGAACACATATACAAACGGCAAGTTTGACATGAAAAATGGAAACCTTTTAGACCTTCTACATTAAAAAAGCGTTCAGTTAGGTTGATGCATCTTGGAGATTTATCCACAGCTATTTCTAGCTGTATTGCTAACATTATTTTTGTAATAACTAGCAGCTACAATTTCGTGACTAGTGCGCTTGCTTTTGTAATATACTTATATATTTATACGTACCAATGTTCGTACAGCGGTCGAAATTCAACCGTAATTAATTAACTTTTTAAGTTTGAAAATTACGGGGTTTTTTTGTTAAATAGTATACTTCTATAATCATAACGTATATATATTTTTTTAATTTTGTTCTACCGCGTCAATTGGTACGTATATATTTTCATAACGTATATATTTTTTTTCATTTTGTTCTACCGCGTCAATACTAGCGTATGTTGTTTGCCTTACTTCTTTGCAATACCCATGAAATCTCATATTTAATGCTAGTAACATATATGTATATTATAAAAAAATATAAAATGAACGCTTTTTTGCATTAATAGGGTATGTATTGAAAAACAAACATTTGAAATCACACAAAATTCACAGCTCGAAAATCATTCAGTCAATCTGATATTTTAAAATCATTCGGCAAAAATCTCGATTCTGTACGACTATTTGACCACAGATTATAATGTAATTAACATTGAAAATATGAACGTAAACAATAAATCTTTAATTGTTGAACGTTAACCATGAATCTTTAAACGTATTTGCAATATTGTACCTTTCTGCATACCTTCTCCATACAAACTAACTATGCCAAATATCACACTTCTGCGTGCGCGCAACATGCTTTAAAAGGAGTATAAAGTTTTCTATTCACTTATTAATACATTAATATATATATATATATATATATATATACATCAATTAACCATATCTTATTAAGCTTTAAATATAGCATCTAAAATACATTTTATGTATTTATCTTAACAAATGGGTGAACTAGAATTATTAAATTGAAACAAAAAGAGAATTTCATTAAAATTTGCATGGTAGTAACGTTATATTTTCCACGATTCTATTATTAATGAAATGAAATTATAATCTAGTTCCTAATATTTTCAATGAAAAATGAGAACATCTGCCTCAAAAGTTTAATCAAATTGCCTAGATTGCCCTAGAAAGCGCTAAGCACATCATGACGAGTCAGCCCTATTGTGTCATTTTTTTACGAAACCTCCTCTAACTTAGGCAAATCTTTTCTACTTAAACTCCCCTAATATTTCTCATTTTTCCCCTAGGGCATACTACTAATTAAGTTACTGCGTTGAACCCTTTAAACCTAAAGTAAACACGTGGGGTATTTTAAAAAAATTCAATTGAGATTTATTTCTACAGTTATTTATCTTCTTTTTGGTCTGTTTAGATGTTTTAGTATCGTACTTTATTATCACGTTTCTAATTTTATCTAGAATATCCATATGACATATTTCAAAAAATATTATGACCGTGGTCCTAATAACCGTCCCGGTTATCCTCGCTCGTGACAAGTGAGTTGATGACAAGACTTTTAATTTTAGTGTTATTATTTTTTTTGTTAATTAAAAATTCACTCTCTAATTTTAGAAGTTAATTCTAAAAATCACGTAATCTAAGAACTATCAAAACAATTGTTAAAGTTATGACATTGCTGCAGAATTAGAAAATGTCCAAAATTAAATTTTTGAAAAAAAATATAAATGTGAAAGTTTAATCACATGTATTCTGACATATTCATCAAGAACATAGTATTCTCTTTTAGATTTGAGGCTCTGTTTTACAAGGCAAAATCTTGAGAAAGCACATTATTTGGTGACCACCATGAACATTTTTCAAAAAGGAGAGCTGTAGACATTAAAAAATAATTATGTAAGAAGCACATCAATGTTAAAATGGGTCGGCTATTTTCAAATTAATGATAATACTTATGAAGAAAAAGAAGGTCACTAACAGGTCATATTGTAATAAATTCTTTAGAAAAAAGTCTTTTCTTGGGCTGCGACCCTACTGTATAAAACGATTTGTTTTATAATCTTGGTATAATTTTAAAACTCAAAATTGTTTTTCTAATATACGCGAGATAAAAACATATCCATACAATACCGCATGTTTACTCACTGACTATCTTTTTTCTTCTTTTTCATTTTGATCAAAGTGTGTACAAAGACAATAGATGAGTTCATTATTCTAATCTTAAAACAGCGTATATATAATAACACAACGATTTATCTCTAATATAAAAAAAAAACAGAAACACCTTTCAAACTGAATAACTAAGATCAAAGTTTGTCTAAGTGTAAATGTGAAAATTTACCGTGATGCAAATCTAGGAGAGGAATTAATTGGACCTTAATGATGAGTTAAAGGATACACTCGCGGTGCGCAATGAGACGTTTGTGAACGTTACGAGTTTAATGTTAGTAATCATTAGATCGGTAAACGACAGAGATTTTCTTATTCTTATGACATTAGGAATCTCACGTTTTATATCTCATGTTTGTATCTCACGTATTATATTTTTCTTTTATATCTTAATTATTCTTTAATTAAGTTACTCAAAACCCAATTCGATTATTCGAAAATTTCAGTTTCGCAGGATTTTTCTTTCATTCGTATATTATGTTCTAGCTTTTAATATATTTTCCAAGTATGTTTGAAGGTGTAATCACTTTCTGGTATAGTAAGCTACGTGCCATATTTTTATATTTAAAAATTTCTAACACTGAAAAAACGTCAACTTAAATCAAAGATCTTTAAATATAAGTATTTCGTAATTTTGCGTTTATATTTGTTTTACTTCAAAAAAACTACGTTGATAGATCTTTACAAACTATATTTTCATAATTATTTCATATTAATTTTTTTTTTGTGTTTTATTTATAAATATTAGCAATTTGGTTTCAAAAAAGTATTGTGTCAAACTACACTGTAACAGTTACTTTCGTGAAAACATCGACTATGCACAATATTTTTTTTAGAATAATTTTATTCCTTTACAATTTATATTTATTGAGTATAGGTAGCGGTATGATAAGTAGGATACATATGACTGAAATTATTTGAATATCTCTTGCAAATTCCAAATCTATCGCTCATAAATCAAGGATTGACTTTATGCTTACCAATTGGCGACGTCCGGTCGCCAAGATGGTGGTGCTATATACACTTTTATTCATTTGAACAGAAAGTAATATTTTCTAATTTATATTTTAATTAGTAATAATTTTAAAATGATTAATAGATTTTAATATTTTTTCCATAATTATTGCATGTCTCGTTTTTTGGTCCTAATTTTTTTAAAAATGTTGAAAGTATGAAGCGGAAAAAATATTTTAAAAAATATACCATAGGGATTTAAACATTAGCATTAAAATCGTTTCAGTCACGGAAAAATTTATACAGAAATATAACCTCATTATTAACAGTAATAATATCTTGTAGCAGATTAAGTACTAGTATATCAACGACAAAAAAAGAACGCAGCCAGCATTTTTTTGTAGGTGACATATTACTCTCAATATTTTATTCAAGTTATTTGTTTTATTTTATTTAACTTAAAAGTTATAAAGTTATAAAGGTTAAGGTGCAACCTGGAAACTGAAATGTACGCCACGAAATTATTCCAAATTATAATAAAAATAAAAATTTATATTTGGCTAATTGAGGCAAATATAAGGAAATTAAAATTTAACTACTGGTTAAGTTTAATCTAACGTTATTTAAGATACTATTCCTTTTATTTTTAAAACATTTATTTTTATTGAAAATTTTAAATATATCTTAACGAAATATTTGTTGGAAATATGGCTTCTTCAAACGGCTTATCTATGAAGAAAAGATCATATTACCATCATGTTTAGGGTTCCGTACCTCAAAATGAAAAACCTTTATAAGATTACTCACATGTCTGTTTGTCCATCCGGCAAAGTCGTTTTTTTCAGAGAACATAGAGACATTAAATTTACCTCAGTAACGAAACATGTTAACCCAAACCTATCGCAATTACTGAAAATCAAATATATTCATTTGAAATTTTTTGCATGGGCAAATCAAGTACTCGAATTTCTTCAATCCCATGTGTAATGGGGGTTGTCGTTAAATAAGCTAGGTAATATTTTTTTCTATTACTCATACTAAAACATATATACTAAAAACATGCAAACGCATATGTCTCCCTCCCTTATTTCCGAAACTGCTCAACAAGCAATTATAAAAAAATATGGGTTTTAGAAGCCCACGCAAAGGTTTTAGGAAAGCAATAGCAATGATTTTAAATATTTTAATTTTTCAAATATACCCTAAGTTTTTCATGCCTAGAAAAGAATATCTTTTTACAATATATTTAAATTTTTCTTGCAACCCATATATTTTACATGCTTTTTTTTAAATATTCATAACATGGACTTGCTATGAAAATTACAGAAATATTTTTTAGAATCTGAAATCGCTAATTTAAAATGTATTTCAAAAACATTTAATACCATGGCATTTCGCACTCTTATTTCCGAAATTACCGAGCTAAAATTATGGAAGAACAGGGTTGGTAAAATATGACAAGTAGATTACACAAAGACCACTACAATTATCCTAGATCTTATAATTTTTATTTGAGCTATCCTCTATATTTTTAGGCTTATAAATGATATAGTATATAACACGTTGCAATTTATTTATATAGTAATTTTTGTTCACAAATAATTTTATAGAAATATTAATGATTGTAAGTGCCATTTGTAAAATACGCTCGTAGTGCGAGTTTTACTCGTACTTGACAGATTTTATTTAGATGAAAATCCATTCTTTCCTACCTATAAAGAGCTATATAAAAATTTTATTACTTTTTAATTTACCCGAGTAATGATTACTTGCATAGTTGATACACATACCTACAGAGTGGGTAACAGTGGGCAAAATTCCTTTCATTTAAACCCAGCGTGCTCTTGACCCTAAAGTATTTAAAAATGTACAAGAGAACAAGTCAAAATAAGTCAGCACCTCTAATATCGAGGTAGTTTCAGATTACAGTTTCGTGAGATGTGCAACACAAAAACACCCTAAATGTGCTACCACTGAAAGTTGCAATAAGTTGGTCGAAATGTACTAGTAAAAAACATCGTACAAACCAAAGTTACAAATCAAGCACAAAACACAATTGACAATTTGTCCGCGTCGTCTAAAGATGGTCCACTGGCATTTTTTGTTGGAAAAGTAATTTGTTTAGGGGAAGTCTACTCCCACCCCGCCCTTAGTAATCTCGTTTGAGTGACTTTTCTGATACGCTTTCTTGTTAATGCATTTTATTATAAAGTTTATCTTTATATCGGGAACATTTATGTTAATACGTTTATTATAAGAAATAACTATAATATTTAAGTAATTATAAATATTTCTTAGAAGGCATTAAAATACCTTCTAAGAATTTTATTGAGTTTAATTTAACTAAAATTATTAAGTTTTTGCAGAATTCAAGAATAATCAGGATCAATCCCGCTTTTGAATACAAATAAATTGAACCTAATAAAGTGGCAGAATATTAAAGAAAGTTATGTTCTACCATTTCCTTATCAAACAAATTTATTTTATTTTGTTGAATCAAAAGTGAAATATATAAATATTCACTCATAGGACGTTGTAT
This sequence comes from Druceiella hillmani, assembly GCA_039881145.1. Classification (NCBI taxonomy): domain Eukaryota; kingdom Metazoa; phylum Arthropoda; class Insecta; order Lepidoptera; family Hepialidae; genus Druceiella; species Druceiella hillmani. Next base: position 889,933 of record JAYKKI010000028.1, on the reverse strand, counting down.
ATTATTATGGTATGCTATAGTGAATGGTCAGTTATAAATTAATTTGGCGACATTGAATCTGCAATAGTACTCATTTAAAGAAAAAATTACTTTTTAACTTAAATCAAATCAATGGCAACACGAAACTACCAAATAATTTATATTTTATAACTGATAAATCTTGAAAATCTGTTATTATCTCATTACGTTTTTGTACCTGGTGCATTTAACCTAAATTGATTTCCTTAATGTGTAAAAGAAATGTTTGCAGAATTCGTTGTGAGGAATAACATGAGATAATTAAGAAATCATTTCGTCTAATTGTCTCCCGCAACTGTTTTTCTCAAAAACTGTTTAAAGTACAGCTATAAATTATATAAACCTTTATATTATATTTATATCGAATTACAGTTATAAAGTATGTAAACATGAACATGAACACATTTTAGTTAAGGTTTCATATGTTGCGTGTGATATTGAAAAGCTAGTTGTAAAAAATTCAAAACCTTTTTTTAACAAATTTATGTGAAATGGTTTTAGTGACATTGCTTGAAACATTTATAAAAAAATATGTCTCGTTCATCACCTCCGATCCTGCTAATTTCTATTAAACATGCAAGTATGTATATGTATGTATATATATATATATATATATATATATATATATATATATATATATTTATTTGTATAAATAGATGTATATTTAAGAAGCGTAAAAAGTGGCTTAATCCATTTCTACAATCTTACGGTTAACATTAGATAATATTCAATAATATGGTTTTTTTTTTAATTTTGTGGGTATTTTCAACAATATCTTTAACAGCAACTTACATAGAATTGCAAAGAAAACAAAATTTGAAGTCTTTATAACTAACTCATTAAATTGATAGCCCATAGTAAAAGTGAAATCAGAAATTTTTTTGGAGCCTTTTTTTTCAAAATTTAAGAAATATTAGCAAAAAGCATAATTAAATATCTACGTATAAAGTTCCTATATGAACAATTTGGAGAGCTGACTATTGAGATACATGTGGGTTAATATGATTTTTGTACAAAATATCAAGCTGATATAAAATATTAGCAAAAACCATAATTAAATATCTCCGTATAAAGTTTCTATATGAACAATTTAAAGTGCTGACTATTAAAATACATATGGGTTAAGATTATTTATTGTACCTAATTTCAAACTGATATAAACAAATTTCTGTTAAAAAAATCTTGATACTTTCATTTAAACTTAAACAGGTTAAATTGAATAATGTATCTGTTGAAGTTTGTTGGGTTATTACAATAAAATAACGATAAATTAAAAAATATTAAATAATAAGATTAACACCACATTTTCTTTCAAGCACTAACCTTAGACAAATATCAATCTTATAAACTAAGTATTCCATTGGACATAAAGAAAAACGTCCTGACAATTTTCAATTCACTTTTCCGCAATCAAAAATTTCTTTAGACAAAATAATTGTTTCGATATTAAACTTTTCGTAACATTTATATGACCTGGAAGGAAACGCAATAATTATGCTTAGTATTTTATTAAAAGAGAAACTCGTAGAATAGCTACATCTCTGCATCTTTATGTCCATGTATAGATAATCTAAATTTACATGTACCGAAAGTGGGAGATTTTTAACAATATATTAAAAAAGGGAAATAAGGGCGCACGCACACTGGATAGATTTTTATGAACGTTGAAATCAACGAAAGCTCCAGAAAGTATTACATTTGGAAATTATTGACTAATACTCGTATGGCATATACGTTTCATAAATAATTTCTGTTTGTTAGGCGATAAATGTAAAATTTCAGTTTTATTAGTATACGGGTCACATTTATTTTTACACTCCAATCAGAAAACTCTGAAAATCTAATTTAGAATATTAACAAACACAAAAGGAATATATTTGTGGGTAGAAATAATTTTTGAGGAGGTGGTAAATAATACGGAAACATAAATATCCAAATCGTTATGCGTCATGGCAACAAACATATACACAGAAATCACTGCACAAAATCAAACAGTTGGCTTTGTTAATTAAATAACGGAGAGCATAAAGAAATATTTTTTCCTTTCCTTTTGCATATATATATATATATATATATATATATTTATATAAATATATATACATATATATATATATATATATATATATATATATATAGATATATATATATATATATATATATATATATATATATATACATATATATATATATATATATATATATATGAATGTATTTGTGTGTGTGTGTGTGTACGGTAGATTAAATAAATTCAATATATTAAATCTATTACTAAAACGAATAATACATAAAAACGAATGGTTAAACTTGAATTTACCTTTTTTCGCCGAGTAGAACATTTAACTTTTTATTAATGTAGAGCCTTTTGATAAGAATTAACAATACTTGCATAATCGAAAAGAAATCCTTAATCTGGTAGTAAATAAATTTATTACGGAAAATCAAGTTTATATAAATTCAGTCATATCAAAGGTATTTGCTAGTAAATTAATTTGATAACATCGCTAGTGGACACGAAAATAAATGGTTAATTTTTTCATCCAGTTTCAAAAGTTCGATAACATAGGCCAAAATATTCCGTTATAACTTCAATAATATTTATCTAAAAACTTAATTCTTACTAATGTAACAAGAGCTACTTAACTTTAAAATTAAATTGCCATATTTTATAAGGAATTACTGAAATCAAAGAAAAGTTTTTCTTGTGTCAAAAAATCTGAAAATTCGATTAAAAATTAACTTCGCGTTTTGATTGGCCTTGGCCTAATAAAGTTTCAGAAATGTATATTAGTTTTATATATAATTGTGTAATATTAATTGTATTAATATTTATATATATATTCATCGTATTAATATTTATATATTCAAATCGTATCTACTGTACTTTCATTTTACTTCTAAGCAATAAGTTATAACTAGGATACACTCAGTTTTTTATTGCTACTCTTCGGTTGATAATGTAAAATGTAATTTATTTCAGTTCTAGAAATTCTTATTGGCCAATAATTTTCTAATGAAATATTTGTATAACTATTAAATTTTGCACGTAATTATTTATCCTTTTATGTAACGTGATATCAAAATTCATGTTCCCACGACATTCCAGATTTGTCTTTTGACACCAAAGTTTTTCAATAAATTACAATAAATTTATTTAAACATTATTTAAATAAATTACAACCTAAGTTTTTTAATAAATTACAATTAATTTATTTAAATAAATTACAACCTATGCATGATAGTTAATAAGCAATACTTCTTTACTTCGATTACGTTAACATGGATAAGTTTTGCCAATAGTTATGCAATTAAGAAATTAATTAATTAAGAATTAATTTTTTTTGCGAAATTCGATTTCGCAAATAGACATTACTTTTTCTAAAATAAACCCATCCATAACTTTTCCCTAAAACCAGTAACTAATCCAAACAAATTATTTTATGTAAATTTCTTCACAAATTATGTCCCATTGTACGTGATACACGTGACACTACTCCTCAAAATAAAATATTTGAGCATGAAATAAGTTAAATATTTTCCTTTTAGGTCGCGAAAAAATATGAATGTTATACAAATCAATTCATTCTTCCCCAAGAAAAACTTTCGGTTTCTCAATTGAAGAAACTTGCTAAATGACGTAAAAAGAAAATAAAATCGAAAAAATGTTGAGACTTGAGAAAAACTTCGTTTAATATCGCTCTTAAATTGTTTTCCCCTAACTTCCAATTCATCGTTTTATACCATTCTCGTAAAGGCACATGTAGCTATAAATGTTTCCAGGACATATTACAAATAGCTAGCTATTTATCACGTAGTAACTTTTCGAAAGTTACAGAAACTACGAGTTCAGAAACGCTGTATAAGGGTGTCTGCTTGTGAGTTGTACTCGTTTACTCGACTCAACTGTGGAGAAATTATTAAGGACGTAAATGTATAATAATATTACATTTAAATTTTCATTTTGAACGTGTATTTGGATTCAAAATGATTGAAAACTAAAAGAAGACTATAATCCTTTATTAGCTAATACCGCCATATTTAATAATTAAGAACTTCAATTAAATCGTGAGTGTGGATGAATTTTTTTATTAAAAATCTTTTAATGATATTTAACTTTACTTACCAAAAAGGAAAAAAGTAATATTACATGTAAAGTCCGAAGAAAAATGTGGAGCAGGTTGAAAATGTGGAGCATTGAAACATAATTTGTACAGAAAATAATTAACGTGCAATTGAATACATAAACCTCAATTTACATTGATATATTTATTTCGTTATCTTAACAACTAAACGTAATTTTTTTATAAGTTTCATGTCTAAAATGTGTGTATCTTATTTCTCATATCGTAAAGTTATATTCTTTCCCCTCATTGATGGTAAAACTTATGGAAGGTTTTTAATGAAATCCTTGAATATAAGTATTCTAATTAGTATGAGACAAATAGACTGGACTACGAAATAGGTTTATTGACTCTGTGGGAGTAAAATTAAACAAGGTTAATTTTCCAAATAGTACCCATAAACTAAATTTGACAAAATTAAAATTTTATGGAGCAACTGGAGAGGATATTAAAATCTCGTCAAAGTATCCGTAAATCTCGTAAAGCATTAATTTACTAAAATTCAATTGGAAAGCTAAGAAGATAAATTAGGAAAATAAAAACTAATTTCGTTCCAATCATTGCCGCTGTGGTGTATTGATTTGATGACCGACTGACGTCAACTGACGGCGCGACCCATCTGTCCTGGAATAGATTCTCGGCTCTTAGTCCAGCGGGGTTGGAGTAATAATTGTAATTCTGTAGATAGCATGCCACAGACGAGTGACGGACGGCGGTGCCATGGGGGCGAGGAACTACGCACAGCGATCACCAAGCCGCTCTCCCAAACCGACTATTATGAGCATTACATTTAATTATATACGCATTAGGAAAAGCCTATATTCAGAAATGAATGGAGATTGTCTGTTTATTCTATTACATTAACTCTTGGTGTAGAGCTCTAGGGATCCATTCAGGTTTTGCTAGACAGTCACAATACAAAAGTTTATTTCTACCTTACAAAGCGAAGAACGTGTGATATACAACTAGACCAGCGTCTCTACAAAAATCTGATCTTACGCTCGATAACAACATATACACAACATTTTGTCTATCTGGCGCTACCTTGATAAATCAGCATCTGCTGGATATTTGTCAAAATATGAAGTGTTTATCGGTAATTTCCATGTTCGTTTCGTTGACTTAAATATTTCCATCCTTTTTCCTCATTTTGTATAAAATAAGATTGTCTTTTCCAAATCCATTTTCATTCTTTCGTTAAATTTATTATTAAATAATATGATACCTTCAACTACTACATATTTACGTTATTTTAATCTTATCCATTAGTATTTATTGCCTTGCTTAAAACATCACATTGTATGTTTCCTTCTATTATTTTGTATATGTTAGTCTATTTTCATTATTTATTACCTTTCAAAAGATCAATATTTCATGACAAAAATGAGAAAAATAAAGCAAACTCAGTTTATATCTCATGTTACCAAAAAAGTTTGTAATAATAATTAAGTTTCAAGTAGTTTCTTCATATAAAATTAGAAAAAGTTCAGAACGAAAGGATACCCTTTCGTTAAAATTTTGAAGTGTTAACATGTTTAAGTATTTAACATAAATTTTATATTTGAATTAGGTAAGTCTTAAAACCTATTAAACAAAATTTAACCTAGTACATCAAATGCATAAGTCTTGATGTAGGTGAGTTTAAAAAGTCACTCGATGTGATTAGTGTAAATTATATAAAATGCACACGAAGCTATCAAGAACTTGCCTGTGCACTACTGCGCACTTTTATCTTTTTTAATATCGATTTTGTTATTTACCATGTATCTATATGTAAATACTGAGATATTGCCTCTTATCGTTTTACTAGTAATTTGTGGCCCAATTTGATTATCTACAGCAATCTACAATGTCATATATAGAATGCAAGTTGAATAGATTGCGGATCACACAGTAAATCACTGAGGCGTGTTCTTGGCACACCATATCTGAAAACTGTAATAGAAATGTTTGCATTAGTACCGTTAAATTCGTTATCAATATTTTATGACCTAATATTATGGTGATTTATTGCGTATTGGTAGTTTTAGAGTAAAGATTTGTACCTAGTTTTTAATGTTTATTGTAAGGGAAAATTATAAAAACTGTAGAATTGAAGGTGTAGCTGCTTTTACCTTACCTACAAAACGGCGACGGTTACACATTGTAAAGCTCAGAAGACAATCTCCAATAATAAAACATAAGACAATTCCAAATAATATAAATCAAAGGAAAAAATCCGCACACGGTAAATAGTGGCTATAGCTCCGTGCATCGCAATACTTCGGTCCGAACGTTACGCGGCGCGGAAAGCTTAGAATCCTTCAGCGATTCGTGGTCAAATGAAAAGGCTGCAGCTCCGTGCAACGCAACGCCTCGGTTTGAGCGGTGGAGCCATCACCAAGCGCGGCGCTCAAAAAGCTCTGCATCTGTGCGGAGCGTGAGGCTTCAGGAAAATTAAATACAACACAGAGGCGTAGAGTCTCTTATGGTTCAAATATTTTATGTGAGATAGTGAAGAATTACAAAAGAGAATGGAGCTATAAATTCTTGTTCCTATTTAAATAGTATAGAAATTTTACAATATTACTTAAAATCATGAATTTCGTTATAAGAATTTCATAAATCATGGATTTAATTAAACTAATGCAGATGTAGTTTTCCATTGAATATATAATTCTCATTTTAATAAAATTGATTGTTTTAGATTTAATTCACATAGTATATATATGAAAAATAAATCATATTAATTACTCAAATTAACTATCGTTATGATACAAATGCTTTATCAATATTCGCCTAAAGCAGATGTTACAACATAATGCTCATTCACTTGCAAAGAAGACCTGAACCATGGTTTGTCATTACCTTTGTTTCTAAAATATTTTGGTTAAGTGATCATATGATTAGTTACTTAATTAATTAATCTTATTCAGTTAAAAGAATAATTGTTTACAAAACAAGGAAGCAGTTCAAAATACTGTTGTGGACGTATGTTTAGTAATGCTCAGGCCAGTCGTTTATTCAAGTCGATTACAAACGATATACAGCGAGTACGATACTCTGTAATATTGTTTGACATTTAGAAATTTAATAAATGCTTATAAAAAGGGTATATTTTTATAACATATATGTTCAAAACCGACTTTTGGAGTAGGATGCCAATAGATGCGATCAATAGTTAACTGCTCATTAATTACACCCTATGTGGCTTAGCCAATTCAGATTTATTTTTTATACAGTAGGTGTTGAGAAGAAACATTTTTTTTCATTGGAATCGTCTATCCAATTAAAAGATATGCGAATTAATATATTGAAGACTTTATTTACTTTGCTTTAGAACAAAAACAAAGCCTAGTTATTCGACGAAGAGTAATCGGTGCTTGTTAAATACCTACTTCAATAGATTGCTATAAGTATGTTTTAAATCACGCAATAATTTTTTTCACCCTGACATACATTGTCAAAACGGGCGTGGTTAGAGGTGAATTGTAGAATGGGGCCGGGAAGGATAGATGCAAGCACTTACCCTAAGAAACGGGTGTGGCCAGAGGTGAAGTGTAGAGTGGTGCGGGAAGGGTAGGTGCGAATAATGGTAGGCGCTTGAAGGCAGATACCGTTTTCTGTCGTCTTCCGCATATAAAATATTTGAATGTTTTCTATATTGGTTATAAACTTACTTTATTGCTGAATTAATTTCATGTTCAAATATTATGTTTGTATTAAAAATGTAACTATTTGGTAGTTTTAAATGTCAGGCATTTTTGTGATGTTTTTGTCATTATGACAACAATCCATTCTCAATCAATTCAAGGCGAGTGCTAAATATTCAATTCTGAGATGATTCAAAATTTCGAGGCAGAACGCAAAATTAATTTTCTAGCTGGTTGGCATTAATTGATAATTAATATTCATACGTGGGACATCAAACAAAAATGAGGCTAGCTTTGATTTGGGACGTTATCACATTGGCCTTCGTTGATGGCGCTTCTTCTTCTCTATCATGTAACTACTCTATATTTTGGTATTAGCCTTATTTTGAAAGACCGTCTTTAATCGGAATTTGCCTGCAAATCCAGATCTTCTTTAACCTTCTACTTCAATTCAGTGACAATTTTTTTCATAAATTGGTGGATTTTCACCCGTTGGGAATAATTTATGCCAGCAGTTTCCTCACTCCCAGGTCGCCATGCAATATGGTATGGATCATTTTTTGTCGCCACCGAGTTCCGTAGATGCAATTCAGTAGACCCTAGATTCCTTTTAATTATAAATCCCGTTACATTTTTACATGTAGTACTGAGAATATGATTTAATTATTAGGATTTTGAAGAACGTCAATAAATAAAATAAAAAGAAAGAAAATAATGTATGCTAATTATTAAAATCTTATGTTATGAAGGACCTTAAAAAAATAAGAAAACAATACGCTGATTGAAAACCATAATCTCTGTATTTTAATTTCTCTCTTTCTGAAATGATAAGAAGGCCCGTATCCAATTTAGACTCCATAAAAAGGTAGAATGCTTTTATAAAAATAGAAGTTATACAAAGTGATATCATTTAAGCAAGGGTCGACTCTGTCGATATGGTTATATAATTGAAGGTTTTCATGGGAGTTACAAAATAAGCTTTATTGACGATAAGGTATCACATAAATTATTATGTTCATAGATTCAAAATGCACCAAAATATTACTTTGGCTAGAAGTATTAACAAATCCACTACTGGTGGTGGCCTTTTTCGTGTATTTAAAATGGATGTAGGTTATGCATTCATCTAAAGAAAAAAATTGATGATTAGATTAAGAATTCAAGTTTTCAAAATGTTAAAACGCCTTAATATTTACACATGTAAAATATCCTAGTAATTTTATTTACCGTCATTGGTACGTATTTTACCGTTATTATGTGTATTTAAATTAAGCATGCTGATATTTTTTACACAGACAATCCATTTCAAGTGGCTCAATTTTATTACATGTAAGGGTATAATTTATGTAATGAAATATTTAAGCACAAGAAAATTTATCTCCAGGATATATAGTCAACTCACACAGTTTTGTAAAAGCAATCATTATTCGATAACATGAGATAATCTTATATTTGAAAATAAATATAAACCATGTTTACGCTCATTAATTCAAAGATTAATAGTGAAACGTAAAATTTTAACTTAAGGTATGTGCAAAAATTTTCGGTATATGTCGCTATGAGTAACTATAATATCCTCATTAATTTCTTAGCAAAAATAAATGATTAATTTAAGAGTACTCATTTATCCTAAAACTTAACGTTTATCTCTTCAACTAAGATATTACCACATTTTTTTATATATATACACACACACACACACATATATATATATATATATATATATATATATATATATATATATATATATATATACACACACACATACATGATATACATTTATATACTCACGATATAAAGAAGATATCTTTTTAATGGGATGATAATCTTTTGGTAAGTATTTTGACTAATGTAAAATAAACGACGAGCAAAACATTTATCATTTTTTGAATTCAAGCGACGCCTTAAAGTAAACTCTGTTTCAACTGAGATAAGTATTACCCGACGTTGTAATAATAATGATAAAGGTACATTACAAATAAGTAATATTATATCCAACGACACGCTTTAAGCAAAAGAAGACATTTTTCTCCGTCGCTAGAATTGTACTCATTAACGCTGATGTCCTTACATTTACTTGACATATGGGATCATATTCGCAGTATGTAAACTTCGCCTAAGTGGTGTCAATTTGTATAACTTCTTTCGTGATAGACTACGGACATTTTATGTTTTTGTACACAGATGTAGGTTTTACTTTAGTAAAATCTTCTAAGTTACGTAGGTTTGTCAAACTTTTGTATAAAGTATGAGGTGCGAAATGACTAGATATTCTTAATATGTAAAGCCATTAATTCTTTTCATTGTATGAACCAATGAATGCTATTTTAAAATTTATATCAGAGCACATGATGCTAGAGAAACATTCAGAAATTATTATTAACCTAAAAGCGGGAAAATTATATTTTCGTCAAGATAAAGTTTTAAAACGAAAGATTTATAATAAATAATTAGGAAAATATTACCTTTTTAAGGTAAATATTTACGAACAGGAGGAAAACAATTGATATGATGTTTAAATTTGGTCTTCTTAATTTATTAAATAATTTGTCATGATTCTACGTATATCAATTTTTAGTTGAAAACATTCTAATAATTGGCACGTTTATGTCTTTCAAACTAAGAAAAGAAAATATATAACCACATCTATGGATGTAAACCTGTTGAATATATAAATGTTAAGATTTGTCAACTTAAACCCGTTAAATAAAATTACCAAAAGATAAATTTGGTACTATTTTTTTATGTTCATTTGTTCTTATCATAAGGTAATAATTTTATAAAGATAAAATATGTGATAAAAATCCTAATTAACTAGCTCTCAGCCTCGAATTTATTCGCGAATTATTTCAAAAACTGATTTATAAATACAAATAATGAAGAATATAAATAATTGAATTTCCAATAGAGAAATTTTTCGTTGTAATCAAAATAGCGGCCGTATCATAAAGCGGCATCTTCAGGAAGGTTTCTGTTTTCCATTAAGAGATTTATTGCTGTACTAATATTGAAACTTGTATTAGTTGGCTAAATGGTGTATTTATTAAAAAAAACTATTAATATTATTAGTGACTTATCCTAAATTTATAAACGTGACAAAAATTATCATTATCACTTCATCAATTTGGATATGATAGATCATTTTAAAACTAGTCTTACAATATTTACTATTATATTAATATAATAAATATTTCTAGCAATTGACTAGCCAATGCAACATAATTTAAAAGTCTACGGTCACTGGTTAAAGATGACGATACATATTACCTATGATTTTGAACACATAATTGTCTAAGCTTTATATTTATTAACAAAACTTTAAATGAGCTTTATTTAAACATTTAAATTTTTTTTTAATACACGTTTCCAAATCTTAAAATACCAACCAAATATTAAAAACATTTTTTTGATCAACAAATATTAGATTTGTTTCGTAAATATTCTGGTAGAAAATAAATATTATTCAGTAATTTGCACACACAAGCTGTTTTGAATTCTAAATTTCAATTAAACATTTTCGTATTTATCTTCAGTAGAAAACATTATTTCAGATCCTTAATTATTTTATAATCTAATATTTACTTTGATACCATAAAGGATAAAAAGTTATCGTCAAATATCTTTTTACACAATAATTATTATCTTAAAGAGAAAAAAATTTTTGTCCTCCACCTAGTACACAACTCTCTTGTACTCCTTTGTTTCATCCAGTTGATAGTTACATTTAGGAATGAAGTCAATTGTTATTTGTGTCGTCATAATAATTTTTTTACTCTTGCGTAATTTTTATTCTATTATAAAGGCTTATTTTGAATTTTCAGACAGTTTTTAAATGATACCACCGCAAAAATCGTTATTATATTATAGTTATTAATTTATACGCTGAAAATAAGACTAAAAACCAAAGATTCCGAAAAAGCTATATTCTTCGCCAGATTTTATAAAACACAATGTTGAAACCACAAGCTAAATCAATTTAGTAAATATCACGCGTACAAACAAGTAAAGGGGCACCTAAATGAGCATTCCAAAAACTATTGCATTCTCCTTTCTAGCTGTGTTATGGATTTTTAAAACAGAAACACAAAATTTATATTTTCTAAAATGTATTCAACAGGCACTCTTTCTGCCACTATTGCCTTCTTATCTGTATATACTAGCTAATTCCCAGCATAAGTTACAAGGTCTTTCTCAATATTTTTGTTATTAAATTAAGAAGTTTAGTACAAAATTTCAATATAATCGAATGACCGATGCACGAACGGTCGGGGTTGACTCGTCCGATGATTTCGTTCGCGCGTAACCTTCACTAGCTTGCGCGCAAATAGTTACCAAAGTTTCATTGTATCGGATGAACTATATTTGTACGCATAAGTAGTTAATTTTTAAATAATTTTCAAGTCCAATAATTCTTAAGGGATTCACAAATTTGCTACAAAGTTAGTGGTGTTTCATTTATTACCGATATTTAGTTAACCTATCGATGATCGTTACTTACGTGTCACATACAGAGATATGTTATCACTTAAGAAAATGAAGACTTCTATTGTCCGATAATAACTGCGAACAAAAACTCTAATATGTAGGCATTAAGTTTAGTTTTCTTTTTTCAACTTTTCTCTTATAATTGTCATATGTATAACTATAGACAGCCTGAAGTCAAAAGTAATGGAATACAGACAATTCGATAAATTTACACTTCTTCAAAGCAAAAAAAGCGCAAGAATATTCATTATTAATAAACTCCTTTGAATTCCACAAAGTAAATATATTAATATTTGTAATATTCAACGTGCTGTATGCATAACAATAATTAAATTTTTTGTGATTAAAAAACTGCATGATTTTAAAGAAAAGACTAATTTATTATTATTGTCTTGTGCACAATAATTGTATTTTATGTTCATATTTATGTTCTTATTAATGGTTTCACGGCTGTATCAAATGTGTGTAGGATTCCGGTAATAGTTTAAAGTCTTCACATTTTAGTTATTCTAAATCTGAATTATATTTATTTTGATATAGCGATTAATTAATTGAACATAGTAATAGAGCAAGGCTAAAAATAATACATCAAAGTCTTTTTTTTTAATTTAAAGCTGAAATTTGCTATCCGATGCTAGTTAGTTTAAATAATAATAAAAATTTCATTAAAACATTAAAGTTACACTTTTGTTTATTTTTCTCTAATTTTCGAGCCATAAATATTTTGCACTATTTTAAAATTTTAGGATATATTCGCATTTTCTAACAACACGTGTGTCAGTTTTTTAATGAAAAATAAATCTTGCCAATTTGGCGTTAATAGTCCTTTATATTTTTAATAATAACGAACCTGAAAGTGGCACAATATTCTTTCGACGCTTTATTCTATTTTCGTAACTTATATGTAGGCTAGATATAGAATACACTTTGCTGTAATTCGAGGAGCCTAATCGTACCGACGAGACGAGCAAAGTAAAGCTAATATTTGAGTATATTAAAACTATCTCAAAGAATATTATCTTTGAACCAAAAAGCAATTAAGGTGGAGATAACAAATTTTATTTTTTGTTTTTTCCTGTGTTGGTATAAAAACCCATAATATAACAAAACAAAAGAAAATCGTACTAATTTTTCATCTTCTTTTAAAATATAGATTGATATATTTATAATATGCCATCAGTTTTTTTTTTAAATAAGTTGGAATACCAAGAATGTTATCGTATTATTTTTAATGTTATCGATGATTGGCACGCTAATAACTGGTAGTGTGTATACCGTGGATAGAATCCCAATAAGTGGTTAATATAAAGAGCTAATATACTAAAACAAACTGAAATGTAAATAATTATCAAATATATTATAATTTTAAATCTTAATTTAATTATATATTTTTCTCAAACTACGTAAATGCACGCCTACGTACATACATACGTTTGAACGAATATATCAGAGTACTTTGAAAATGGAATGGAAAATGTTAGCGAAAAAAGATTCCATAATAAAAGTTTTAAATTCACGAATTTGTTTACTCTACTTCTTATTCATTTGTTTTTAATTTTATATGAGGTATTGCCCTTGTTCCTTTGGTTCTTTAACGAATGTCATCATTTATCGTGGTAGTCATAAAATGGATTATATAAAGAAACGTTTGACATTGGGTTGGATTTTATTAAATTTTTCTTCCTCTCACATAGAGATAGAGACGTCTCATATTTGGTTCCTTGTTACAAATGTTTATCTTGCAAAACTATTTATATAAACGCTTAAAATTTTACATGGCAATAAAGTTATAATTTTAATTCTTAACTTAATTACGTATTTTTCTCTCAAACTACGTAAATACACGCCTACATATATAGATAAGTTTGAACGAATATATCGAAGTACTTCAAAAATATAATAGACAAAGTTATATTACTTATTTAAGTCACTTATTTAACTCTTCAATAGTTATGTAATTCAATACAGACAACAGTTCAAATAATATTATGGTTTCAAATTAGAACAGGGTAATTGACTGTCATTAAATTGGATATTTTTAGAGAAATATCTTGAAAATTAAAGTTAATTAAAATTTAATTTTCAAAAAGTTATAATTTTATAAAAAATTTTATAAGTACAATTTTATAAAAATATGAGCTAGTTACAAGCTTTGAAATTTTATCGCAGTGGTAAATCAGGGATATTTCCCTATCTCATTCGCTTTCGTGGAATTTAATGCGCGTTACTAAAAAAATATAAAAAAGGATAAGCATGGATCTACACCGCTATAATACACATAATAGCCATCCTATTATTCCCTTAATAAATAAAAATAATAACATCCAATATAATCTTGTCCGTTTTTTCTGAAATCTTTTATAAATAGCTTCTGTATTTAATCTAGTCTTTTGCGATACATTTATTTCATTAAAAATGGTGTTCACTAAGATCATCAAAGACCAGTGATAACTCAATTAGATCGTCACAGGCCCAATTTTAAAATACCAACCAGATATTATAAACATTGTTTTAATCGTCTAATTTCAGACTTTGTTTAGTATAAATTATTTAGGAATTTGCACATATAGTGTGTGTACGATTTTAAATTTCAAGTAAACATTTTCGTAATTATTACGAAAATGTTTACTTAAATAAAATTGGAAAGCTTGTAACTATCCAATATTTTAATAAATTTATACAACTTTTTAGAGTATGATAACATGGATTAAATTTTATTCTATTGCATTAGAAAACTATATAAAAAGGCTGCAACATTTTGCTCTATGAAATCATTTACTACGTAACGGCACTACGTCGTAAATTTTGACAGAAACACAAGGAATTTGCTGAAATGAAAAATAGTGTGAACTTACGTTAATTTCTAGACGTTTCATAATGTTTTACATACGAATTTTTTATAAAAACTGGGTAATTTTTTATTTCTTTTACTTGACAAATATAATAAATTTAAAATTGTTGCATAATTATGTATTAATATAGCTGAGTTATATTACATTATTATAGTCCTGTATAGGACCAAATTTAAAACATTGTAAAGTAACCGGTGCAAACAACTTAATACTATATGTCGACCATTTAATGATTACTCTTATTGACTTAATGATTTTTGATAAAAATGGTTACTCATCAAAAAACATACGTATTTCAAGAATGTTTTCCTGGAAGACTATAAATTCCACCAGAAAAATTAATTGGATTAAAACTTAAAAATTGTCACAAAAACTTGTTTTTAAAACATTTAAATTTTATGAAACAACGTTGCTTCATATTTTTCCAAAACTAATAGAACCATATAAACATCAACCCGACTACATGTCATGACAGCTCGTAGATAATATTCTTATCCATACAATAATTGTAATTTATTTCTTCGGAAAAACAATTAATGTGAAATATTTACGGGAAGTCTCGTCATTATTTTTATTGGAAAGTTATAATTATATAATGGTCCTAAAATAAACAAAAACATTCATTTACTTTATGAACACCGTTTATAATAAAACACGAATTATATAATCAAAAGTATTTCATACACGAATAAAAGTACATTTAAACCGTTTTTGGAAAGTGTTCCAAATTATTTAAATAAATTAAATCAGGTTAGAAGTATCACTTATACTTAATTGCCCATGTTGAGGAAATACAAATATTAAGAAGAAAAAAAAAATGTATTACAATTCATGCCATTTTTATGAGAGTATTTTCAAATGAATAACAAACTGCACAAATATACGGGTGCTCTTTATTAGTTTTCCATATCATGGAAAGTTTGAATCATGGATTCTTATTAAGGAACTCTTAACGCAGTGACTCATGGTGTAATAAATAAAATTGTTGATAAACATTTGAAAGATTATAAAGTAATATATATATATATATATATATATATATATATATATATATATATATATAAATAAAAAAGTATATCGTATTTTCAAACTCTACTCATAAAAAAATAATGCCTAACGACACTCGCAGACATCGATATAAAAAAACAATAGATATGGCTAACGGTCAATCGCAGTGTGGCCGCCGATAGTATAATAATCCCTATATTTAGTAGCGTGGCGAATACACGTAATAGATGAAAATGAACTTGCGACGAGTACCGATGCCTACAGGTTAAAGGCTTTTTAGTAAGTAATTATGTCTTATAGTACCCTAAAAATATGTACAAACCATAAGAGAAAGAAAAATGAAACCAATAGCGACATAACTTACCATTCATTCATGTTCAATAGAGATGTACGTAATTGCAACATCGAGATAAAATTTTTGTCGTAATATTTTGCATTAAATTAGTATTACTTTTTTATTTCAATTACAGAATTTAAATGTCTCTATTCGCTATGAAAAATGTAATCGTTAACATATTTCTAAAAAAATAACATAATTTTCCATTTTATGATATTAGATTTCATTTACCGATACCATAGATCTAAATGTTTTAAATGCAATTATATTTCGTTCGCTATTAAAAAAAATCATCATTCCATTATAGAGGTCTCTTTTGTTATTATTATTTTGGTGGTATTTTCAATTAAACACTTTGTAAAAGTAAATTACAATTCGTTCTTCGGTGAAGAGACTGCATAATCTTTTTAAAGGAAAATCAATATTAGTGACTGGATTATGCATTTCTTAAAGTCTATTATTACTCTCAAATATGTATTTATAATATTTGTGTACGAATATATATATATATATATATATATATATATATATATATATATATATATATATATATATATGAAATGGCGATAAAACAAAATGTCAGAACGATTCGACATCAATTGCGAAAGAAGCTTTAATATTTAGAGTGGTTCGAAATAAATTTGTCCCGGTAGTATTTCCTAATAAATGGTAATACATGTACTCAAAAAGCTAAGTTAATTGGAAATTACATTTTTCATTTAAAATCAACAAAAATAGTTTCATTTGACTGTGCACCTACCCACTTCGTTGGTTAGAAATGATTCATAAGTAATTCATGAAGGAAATTCGCCTTAATTTACTTCGGTTGTGCCGTTTCATGGAAATATTGAGAATTACTTAATCAAATGTAAATTTTCGAAGTGCTTCATTTGGGCAAACATAATCTTTATATGTAAAACTCTGACGTACATGTGTTTCCGATTCTTCTTCTTTTAAACGGCTGGACTATTGTGATGAAATTGTCTTTATACTTATGGTGTTACTTAGATCGTTCTTAACTATAGTTAGACTTGGTTGGTGGCACTGTTATCGAGATCCAGAATATTTTTAAATTTTCCATAAAAAATTTTTTTATGTCTTTTTTAATTTCTTATGTAAAAAATATAATCCCAAATTTCCAGTCTCCTATCACCTCTCAATATTTTTTACTTCAGTATTTATTTTTATATTTGTAACTTATTAAATAACGAGCATTTCGTTCATAACTGGCCATATCGTACATATTCGTGTTTCCAAATGACATCTTTTAGCGCAACCAATTTTGTTCAGAGCAACGATGGTCGAAATTTTGAATCGACATTCAAAATTTTAGGCCAAGTTTGCTGTTAAATTAGCTCTTTAACGGCAATACATGGTGCGGACTCGAAATGCCTACAAATTTACTTCATTGCTGATGAACAAGAATGGGTGGACCCAAGATGTTGAACGTACCGAAGAAAGGGAAATAGTGACATCGTTGGAGACGTTTTTCAACATTAAAAATTAGTTTATTAGATTGTTCAAAACAGTAGCAAACTATTTACACATTGATACTTATGCGCTCATCGTCAAGGCGTCAACTGACAGCGTCAACTAGAGAGCACGCCAACCGATTCAACGCACCCAATATAAATGAAGGCGCTGTTGTTATACCTGACGGTAGATTTGAGCGTCAAGACTTCAGAATCCAACGCAGAGACAGTTCAGACGTTTGCGGACAAACAACGTTGGTACGATATTCTAAAATATCCACTATTGGTTTAGAAATGAGAAGACTGATATTAAATTAATATGGAACAATATAATCTACGAAGAGGTGATAAATTTTCAAATATATGACTCTTGTTATGTTAATTTATCTTATTTTGTCTCTTATTATGTTCAGTTTATTTATTCATACTTTCAAGATGTCGAAACCAACAAAACTGTCAGCGCAATAAGCTATTATTCACGGCTGAGGATTCGATACAATCAAGACAATCACATGCTCAAATATTGGCAACTGTTTCATTAGTACATCATAGACATGTATGCGAAATGGGCAAGTGAGAGCGAAGAATTAGGTTACATCGGCTTTAATCAAGCGAAGCTGCGTTCGTAAGAGTATATATTCATTTGAGAGATTCCATTATCGGTAACGTAGATAGAAATATAAATATTAACGAAATAGGTAACGCATTCATATTTCCATCCACATATATTGACAGTGTACGTCATCCCCATATATTAGCGTCATCCATACATATTGGCGTCAAGAATACATACATAATGCTATGACTTTCGTGCGCGCTTGTGGTTGACCAGCTTCATTTATAACGTTCACTTATAATCCCAAATGGGAAAATATATAAACTTTGTTATTATCAGTTAATCAGCAATACATCGGCACGATTTTGCTGCACGTGGATTCAAACAGCAATTAAAATCATTTATTAGTTTATTAACCACATTACACGTTTTCGGACCAACACGTTGCTGGTTGTATTCTATTGAGAATCAAAAACTTGGTTTACCACATGCACATAATTTGATATTGTTAGTCGATAAAATACGACCAGAAGAAATTGATAGTATTATTTCAGAACAAATACCAGATAATTCAACTGTAACGGATTGTTCGATATTGTTACCACAAATGATTCCCGGTCTGTGCGGTAATTTGAACATGACAGCGCTGTATGTAGACAATGGAAAATGTACTGAGTTTCCCGAAATTGTATATTAACAATACTATTACGAACATCGACGGCTGTCCATGGTATCATCGTAGGAACACAGGAAATGCAAGTCATTCATTTACAATGCAAATGTCAAATAGTGAAAATCAGATTGACAATGAGTGGATAGTACTATATTTATCTCTGTTGTCAATCACTTACGAAGCTCGCAATTATGTGGAGTTTTGCAATTTTGTTAAGTATTTAAATACGTTTGCAAATACGTTCATAGGGCAGCGATATGACAGTATTTGCATTTCAAAATGTAAAAGAAAACAATGGAATAGCACTATACCAGATGGGTAGATACTCTAGTAGCAATGAATCTGTTTGAAGTATTTCATGCACGAATGAGACTAATATGTGACGCATCAGGCCATATATCTTGAAAACGATCAACGTGTTTACTGAAATAAAGACAATGTTTTGCAAAGAGCATTCAACACACAGACTGAATTCTACGAATTATGCACAAGAACATATATTTTTGGTCCATTCGCACGAACATTGTTTTATTTTGATAGTACACGATATTTCATATAGAATAAAGAATCAAAGAAATGGAAGCCGCGCAAGCAAGGCGATCCTGTTCCAGCATTTCCTGGCATATTTAAAGCACATATATTGGTCGATTGTATACTGTTCACCCAAATCAAAGTTGAGTGCTTCTTTTTGTATTTGTTATTGGTAAATATTAAAGTACCAATGTCCTCCAATCATTTACGAACCGTCAACGGTAAATTGCACGATACATATCACAACGCGTGTCGTAAACAACAATTGCTGGAAGCCGACAAACATTGATACATTACGCTTGCGGGCGCAAAATTCGCTTCTTCACCGCATAAAAACCGTGAATAGTTCGCCATTTTGTTGACGAGGTGCCTTCCGGCACAATCATTGAATCTGTGGTATAAATATAAAAATCACATGAACGAAGATTTATTACACAGAATACGGGAAACAAATTAAGATCCACCGATGGTCTACACACGAGAAATATACGACTAAGTATTTATTTTGATCGATAAAATTTGAGTTCTCATTTCAAATAAGTCAATGATAGCTTTGGGTATCATAGCCTAATTGGCAGCAGATTTAATTGATAATAACATAGAGCGAGAACAACAATTAAACACCCTTATTTTGGCTACAGTTGTTGCAAGTAATGAGCAATTGCTGACTAATGAGTAAACGGCCATTGACACTCGAATTATGTTGACTATTAAAACTCAGCAAGGAGGATTTTTTTTTTTAATGCGCCAGGTAGCAGAGGCAAAACATTTTTCACTTCGCCCAAACTTGCAAGAGTACGATTGCAAAACACAATCGCATTAGCCATTGCATTTTAAGGAATTGCTGCTTTATTATTGGATGGTAGAAGAACAGTACATTCAGCGGTCAAGGTGCCATTGGACATTCATAATGATAGAAGTGCAGTATTCGACATCAAAAAAAGATCCTATTTTTCTTATGTACTCAACAAATTCCAAATTACTATCTGAAATTAATGCACAATGGCTCAGAAACATTTTCTTGAGGCATTAAATAGAATGCAACAAAATTTGAGTGGCAATACCAGCTTTTCGGTGGGACCTTATTGTTTTTATCCGATGATTTTTGACAGACATTCATCGGCAGCAGTCATTCCACGTTCTACGTACGCGGATCAAATTAACGTATGTTTTAAATTGTCCAGTTCATGGCGGAATTTACAGACATTGCAACTGGATTTGTGTACAATTGTAAAACCTTGCATCGGCAGATAATTATCCAAACAATTGCTGGATGTTACTGATCGTAAAATTCGTTTGCATGAAGCTACCAATTAAATAAATGGTCAGACAATTTCTGCCACATAGTTACTTGGAAATAGGATTGAATTAAAAGTGTATTCCCTAATTAAATAGATCAATACGTCAGTCAACGTAGCTCAGTGAACGAGAAAATTTGGCAGCTAAAACTGTCGATATTATCGACAATTTCCTATTTATTTTCACGAAATTCATGAATTCATTTTCATGAAAATTTGGCAGCTAAAACTATCGATATTATCGACAATTTCCTATTTATTTTCACGAAATTCATGAATTCATTTTCATGAAAATTTGGCAGCTAAAACTATCGATATTATCGACAATTTACTATTTATTTTCACGAAATTTGAGCATTCGAAAAATTGACGTTTTTTGGTTTCACACTGGAATTCATTATACGTCAGACAGAAGCAAGATATTTAAAACTATTAATTTTACCATGGAAACAGAGATGTTAAATTCTTTAATCTTGATTGGATCAACTATTTTATAATAATGATTGGATCAACTATATTATATTTATTGAAAACCCTGACCACTAGCGATATTTTATTATGTGCATTTTTCCCTCCGTATTGTTAAAGAATAATTTCTATTGTTTCAAAAATCCTTAATACAATATCTTTATCTAACATCTTGAAACCGAAAGATTGATGTTAGGAAATAGCTAGACATTTTCCGACCGCCTGCAGGCACCGTACCGCCATAAAGGCTGAACGAGCTATAAAAGCTTTCAATACGATCGCCCTGGTCACCTTCCAAAGTATACCCATTGGGATCGCTTTCTCACGAAGCCATCGCGGTTAAGAGCTTTATATGTATATCTTACTGTTATTTGCTTAGAAGGTCCTGATTAAAACGCAGTATATACCTTACGCTCCGTTTGGTACGTCAAATAGTGCGTCCTATTTAGATACACATCGTTTACAATTTGTAGATCTTCATGACATTAACATTTATTTTCTTAATTCAGATTATCGTCGCCTTCACAAAAATGAATCTATTTTATAAAAAAAAAATTTTCATCTACATACTGATAATAACTTTGATTTCCAGTGTCAGTTCAATTATTTGTTACCTGCACGTAAGTTTTTTTAGATTGTTTTTGTTTCACGCAATTTATTTTCTGTAAAATCAATATGAAAATATGTAAAATGGTTTGTTACAATTTTATTTATCATTTTTAGTAAGTTTTCATATAATTTTTGTAACTGCCTGGTTTAAGTATTTACAGTAAATCCGGGAAGTAAGGGAAAATAATTAATAAAAAAATGTATATTATATAACTTACATTGATTACAACCTGTGCTCATTCAATGATGGCCATGTTTAGGAACAGTTAAAAAAATTTACAAACAAAATTCGTTCACCATGTGAGAAGCAAAGTTTGATTTTTAAAAGGTTTTAAAGACACTAAATGTAAGCCAGTAGATAAACTGCAAGTTTTTGAAGTAAAGTCACTTGAATAACATTTTTTCAAGCAGAAAATATTATTCTAAAAACATCCATTAACCCATTGCTAACAGAGTTATAAAAGCTTTATATTTTAAAAGTAATAGAGATGTTTTCAGGTTTTAATATTATGAAAGATTTAAAGTCATTACTGGGCCGAAGTAATTTTATTTTCACCTGATTATTAATTTAAAATTGGCTGAATTTGATTGTACCAAGAGCTACAGAAAATGCAAAAAACTTCTCTTTACTATTTAACGAGAACAGCTTTGCATAGTTGGTAAGTATAGATGTGAAATAACTGAAAATAATAAAAGGGAAAGAGAATTATTGACTTGATCGTAGAAATAAATACGTTCATAAAGCGCAAAGTAATAACCATAACGTGTAAATTAATATTTGGCTCAGAAACAAAGGAAAAATATTAGTCAATCGTATATGAACTAAAAAGTAACATAAAGATGAAGGCCGTCTAATATTTTTCTGCCAACCAATAAAATAGGCGTTCAACTATATATAATGGTAGGTAGTTATTACACGCATGGGCGTAAACGACCTTTTTATTCTTATTCTACGTAATTTAAATATATGTTGGTCACTAATCGTCTTCGAATTACGATAAAATTAATTTATATACGGTCTGTGATATTGCTGTAGATTGCATATACCCAGTTGGATGAGTTAGCTTCATCGATGATTGCACCGTTATAAAAAAACTTTAATTTATCAAAAGTTCCACGCAAAAGCAAAGGAAGGATATCTATACAATACACTTGGAAATTATTGCCCCAGAAAAGTTTCCAATTTTGGACATGTTTGCCCTAAAATTATGGTTTGGTACGTTTGATATTTTAAGACGAGTTTTCTTTTTAAATTAATTTGAATGTATTTGTTAAAAGTCCAAAAAGTACAACTATATATGAAACAGGTCTATGCAGTGCATATTATTATTTTTTTATTTATTAATCTTGCAAACCCGAATTATGGATTAAAAAAAAACAATGTATATCAAGGAAACCAAAAACTAAAAATTATTTCATTGTAATTTCAAAATTAATATATCATATTTAAGTCTAACTAATTTTTTTTTCAAGTAAATAACCCATAAAACGTATTGTGTATAATTATTTTTTTTCTAGAGGACTATATTAGACTTTGGAATACCTATATATATTGTAGTATTATGATGTATATTTTTCATATTATAAAGGAAAATATATTAATGAGAAACAGTCTACGAGGGAAAAATATATTGTATTTAAGTTATCCAGAAATTATCGGCACTGAATTGGCATTTTGGTTCGCGGAAAGAATTTCCTGAAAATCAATTAACGATTTCTGAGAAGTTGTACGGTGTCATTTAACCCAATTCATGTAGAAACGTTTTAATAAAATGAATATTGCCCAACGTCAGTAGGAATTTCATCGGCAGTTTCAATTTTCTTACGATTTTCCTTTTCGTATACCTAGTTTAAATGACTCACCTACCTATGTCATACGCGGAAGAAAATAAAAATTAATTATAATAAATATGGAATCAGAGATCATTCTCCAAAGAAATATTTATGAAAATGAAGTGATGGTGTAAGGAGATGCCGTGGGAACACCGGTGTACATGTCAAAAGAGAGAGAGGCGTTCTATTTTTCTGTTAGTGACTGAAAAACATTTCTAGCCGCAAAGTGTAGCTTTCTAAAAGTTTTTTAAAGAAATATCATTTGTAAATTTTTGGTATTATTTTTTCAAACATTTGGTATTATTTTTTCAAAAACCTCCACAATTTTGAAACTCATACCAATTTTATAGGTATATCTAAGTAAATTATCTAGATTTCGATCGAAACGATTTTTGATACAAGTCAGTGCAGTTCATCCCTATCTGAAAGTTTATCCACAAGTACTACAAAAAAACATTGCGTTATATATTTTTCCTAACGATAGGTTTTGTGTTTAGGAACCACGTTCGATGAATACATAATTAAATTAACTCAAATTCCAATGTCAAGACCACCACAATGTAATTCACCTCAAATGCATACGAGACGATATCTGTTCCTATCATTTTGTGGATGATACTTAAGCTGTAATCTATTTCTGAATTAGTTATGATACAAAAACAGAAAAATTTAAATTTCACACCCATATTTCTAAGAAACGCATAGTGAGTTCATCTTAGAGATAATTGCTATAAGTTCAAATTTAGCTATTTAACAAATTTTAAGTTGTCCCAAATATTTCATATTATAACATAAAGAAGTCAACAGCTGCTATGAAAACATGAAAAGTACGGTGGATATTTTATTAATTATGATATGTCATGTCTTTTCTTCCCAAAACAAATGTAAGAACCCAAAACTCAAATGATCCATTTTACTGTATAATAAAAAAAAGTAAAACTTTATCTCTACCTAACAGCCGCGCAAGCCGGCGTTGTTTTTATGTCGGTACACTTATCAATTGTTCGTTCGGTTTCATTATGATTTCCCTCATGAGGCTATACATATGAGTTACTCATATACGTACATTTCTGTGTATGTGTATCTTTAGAAGCTTTTTATCAAGAATTATTAAAAGCTTCTAATTGCCCTATAATATTCCCCTAGAATAACCCCCTGATTATTATTGCAGTTAGTGTAATAAAATTGGAAAAGTAAAGTAAACTCTATGATTCAGTTTACGGCCGTTAGTGAAACCAACTTTTTTATGGCTCAATATATAATATTTAGCATTGAAAGGTGAACAAAAATTTAATATATTTGGGGTTAATTTTATAGAAATTCATTATTCACAATTAAATGAAACTACGTAATGCAGTATTATTTTTACTTTCCTTAAGATCTTTACCACGACCTAGGTTTCGTTGTATGACAACATCTGCAGGTGGGTCATTAGCAAAGATCTTTGCTAATAGCTCACCTGAAGATGTTGTAATACAACGAAACCTAGGTCGTGGTAAAGAACTTAAAGAAAGTAAGAATAATACTACATCACGCAGTAGTCACGTAGTTTCATTTAATCGAGGTGAACAAAAGCCAAATATATGTTTGACGATATAATGGCCTAGTTACTTCTTTATATTAAACAAACATATCTAATGTCATATGACGTATTGAACGGCTAATTAATATTATCATGTTACTCGTTAATATGAGTCCGAATTCGGTCGTAGTTTTTGCATTTCTTCATTTTCGGCATTCTCTGAAAATTGCTAATTTGCACTAGCGTTTACAGTACCATCTTAGTATGATACCAGTGAATTATTTTCTTTCAAGTTGTGTATATAAGTATATATATATATATATATATATATGTATATATATATATATATATCTAGATGTAAAAACATTCCTTAAAACTGTAAACATATTTATCAGAACAAAAATATAATGTTTTAATCATATTAAAATATTCAAAATATACCCAGTACATAAGTATTTTTGGTAATATAGGTATAAATATTACAAATTTTAAACTTCCAATTATGTGCTGACATCAAAATGAAATAGTTCTCATGTGATTAATTCACATTTTCTATATCGATATAAACATTATCGTGGAATAAAGTAGCAGTAGTCCATGTAAGCTTACTATAATATATAATAATATACTATAGTTTAGATTAGACTATAGATTAGAAATAATGCAAATTAAAAAAGGCACTCAGACCCGAGTTTTAACGATGAGAAATATTTACTTTATAGACACCTTTTTCGGCAAAAATATTTGCATAATAGATCGAAGCGAAGAATACGCCAGAAGAAAATAAACGACGGAGCTCTGTACGTACCTCACGGCTCGTGTTTATGAAATGCTTTTGATCTTGAGTTTTTACAAGTCGATATATATATATATATATATATATATATATATATATATATATATATATATATATATATATATATTATATATATATATATATATATATATATATATATGATTTATTTTGCATTGTATATTATGAAAATCATAAATCATGGACTCGGAAGATTTATCATTTCTCTTCGATGATGTAGCAAAATCTTTATGGTGACAAAAAGAATAAGTGGATATTAATGTTCACGTTTTTGTCCTTGTGGCAATAAAATGTATAATGAAAATAAAAGACTTAATTTTTAAAAAAAATCTGAAGGTAATTAAAGTTAATTCATGTGATCAGGACGGAAGAGACATTTTGTAAAATTAATAACATTGTAAGACTACTGTTGAAAGCTTTTTGAAAAGATTTCGTGAAACTCCTGAACACGAATTTAATTGATATGGTTATTATTTATTATTTATATCAATGTTATTAAAATGAGGATAAAAATATGAAATCCATTTTGTAATATATAATTTTGCATACAAATATGAACAATTTTAGAGAAATAATAAAAATATAAAAGAAATTTATAAAAATGTTGTTATTTTTTGGCTGTTAATTGTTTTTTTTTTTAATTGTAAATTAAAATTGGCGATCTTGACAATAGACATATCTCTTATTAATATTTTCATATTTTGAGGATTAAAAAAAAAAGAACTAAAAAAGATATAACTATAAACACATGACTTGGCTAAGCTTCTCTCATAGGTCTAAAAAACATGAGAAGCCGGAACTTAAATTTCTGGGGTTTACAATATTTTATTTATATAATAAAGTAAAAGTAAGCATATGCATGGGCCCATAATTTAATTTTCTTTGCCATTTATAAATAAAATTTTGTAGAAAGCAGTGGCACTGTCTCCTTTACGATGTGTTTTTTCTAGTCGTGACAATTTAGATTATATTACCTTTTCTTGACAAGGATTAACAGCACATGTATTGCCACCAGCTCCCTAATTAAAAACTTGGAACGAAGAAAGAATGTAGTCCGATTTTTCAGTTTACCACTTTTTCTTTTAACTTAAATCCTTCCGTTTACTGCACAATTTTACTTCAAAAAGAAATTTTCATTAACTTTTATATCATAGAATTAGACATTAAATTTATCCTTTTTTTATTTTACTTAACCATTTTTAACACAAAATTTTGGAATTAAAGAACCCTATTTAAATTCACCAGCTACATATTTTCAAATTCATATAATTGGTAGCTCCAGTTCATGAAGTGATAAGGATAGGCCTTTTATTTTTGAGGATATAAATACGAATAAGCAAGCGGATTTAAGTATTATCATTTAAATGACAAGTTATATTTCAGGTTATAACGTACGTGTTGTAACGTATATCAATATCACAACTTAGCAGTAACCAATATTTAACAGATATCTTGCGATTTACACGTGCTGAATTGATAGATAATGTTTATAGTACGGGTGGGGAAATTAAATAGGTTTAATGATGAGAATAAATAAGCAATGTAATTTTAATCAAATTTCAGTTTACAATTAAAAAACAATAACAGCCAAAAAATAATTATTTTTATAAATTTGTAATGATAAAATATACAGAACATATTTTTGATTTAATTTTTTTTATTTATCAGTTAACAGTACGTTACCGCATTAGAGTTTAACAAAACGCCTCAGACCCAAAAGTTATGTGTACTTTAAATGACACTGGTACAGAATTCACATATGTTTTTATCTATTTACAATAGTACAAAATATCTAGCAATATAATATATTTAACCTAATTAGAACACGTACAAATATTCTGCAGCATTCGTTGGTTTTTGTGTGCTCAAATTATTCAACGCGGTATTAGGAAACGCGCTAGAATTTAAAATTTATTTCTGCTCCGTTGATTTAGGAATAGGTCTGTGGAGTTGCTCTTTAGTTTACGGCTGATCTCCATTAGAGTGATTTTTATTCGAATTACTGTATGTTTGCGTAGTATTCGTGATTATTTGTAATGTTCTTGTATAAACAATTCTTGTCCTTATTGTGCATCGACATGTTCAACGCTTTGGGTAATTTTTTAAGATAGACATGGTGTTTCCATGAAATAAGTAAAAAATTATTCAACCATGTTACGAAATAAAAACCACCCAAGTCTGACCTGCTGTTGACCTGATTTTTCTAGATAGCAGATGAAGAATATAATTCCTAAACAATTTTTACTCAGTTTCATGATTGCCCAACTGTAAAATCACCTGTGTAAATAACAGAAACGGTCTTAGTCGCATACTTTGTATTTACATATGTGTACACACAAGTGATTACATGTTTCCAAATGAGAAATAAATATTAAGAAATTATTTGCATTTTCTTTGTAAAACTGTATTAATATATTAGGTGTTGTATTACCGAAATATAAACATAAAAAAAATATTAAAAAGGTTAGTTAGCTTTTAAGTTAATGAAAGTTGTATTGTGATAAAAAAAAACAGAATGGGAATGAAGTGCGTTATTGTAATATAATGACTGCAGAAAGAAATTATACATTAGTCACTTTTTTATATATGTTCAGTTTATTAACGCTAGTATGAAAGAATATACACGCACATACACGCATGCACTCACCCACACACACACGCGCACACATGGACGCGCTCACGCCCGCACCCACGCACGCACGCACGCACGCATGCACGCACGCACCCACGCACACACGCACCCACGCACGCATGCACACATACACACACACAAACATATCCGTCTATAGATTGAAGCATAATAAAATAACAGATACATAACCCATGCCATCTCCATATTCTCTGCCTTCTATTCAATGTATTACCATTTTCGCAGAACACAATCCTCGGTTACTGTCAGGATTTTATTCTTCTTTTTCACAAAATTACTTTCTTTTTACAAATGTTCTTACAGAATGAGTATTAAAATACGATAGATACGTACTATTAAAATACGGATTAATTTAATTTCTGATATGCGCAACACCTCGTTTATATGTAAATTCAAAGTTTTTCCAGAATCAAATTCATCTATTATTAATATTTCCATTGATTTCATTTTAAGTTTTGTTTTTTCCTTTATTTTACTAACACGTAATTAGAAAATCTTTTGTAATTTACAGTATCTGTAATAATTTTGATACAATTTTCTGTTAATATAAGTACATAAATCGCATTCTGTGTAAGCACCATTACAAATTAAAAATTCCGAAAACCTTGGATCGGGTGAAACTCTGATTGTTAAATATAATGTTGAAAAAATATATTTCCCGAATTTTCTATACAGTTGGAAAGTGTAATTCCACATGTTTAATTTTTCAGCTCTACATTAGACATCAATTGTTTTATATATATGAGTATAGTTGGTTCTCAAAATGCATATTACTGGTTGAATTTATGTGAGCAAATTAATTCGAAGCGAGAGCTGTAAATTAGGTTAAAAACTATTTAAAATCGGTCCCAATTAAATAATGGATACCTCTAATTCTAATTGCTATTTTAATTGAAATCTACTAAATTGTACTAGCTATAGCCTATTCGCCTTTGTACTAGCCTTTTCATCGAAACAAATAAATAATTATGAAAATTTCTTACATTACTCGGAATTTTGAAAATAATTCATTTACCAGTAATTAATAATTACATAAAATTTTGCCAAATTTGTCGATTCTTACATTATCGCCATTTAATTGACTTGTCATTAAATAACTGTTAATTTAATTGAAATTTTTCTCGGGCAGGTCAAATAGTAATATATTTATTAGATTTAAGGTTATATTAGAAATTATTTCCTTGTCAAAACATGTTCTTCGAAATCATATTTTCATATAAAATTTAAAAATCAAGTAAATTTTTTATTCCTCGTGTAATAATTTTCCTTATTATTATTATATCACATTACATAATTTTATTAATATATTATATTCAAAATATAAACAGAACTTTAATTTGGTAATGTAATATAACCGATGCTTTTACCTTCATTATTCTTTATTTGCTTTCCTAAATACAAACCAATTTTGAATTTATTGTGTACTAAATTTATATTATAGTTTTGTTTTATTGTTCTCTTACAGTTATAAAAATATTGCTTAAGGAAATGTATGTAAAAGAAATGTTTGTGAATATTTAAGATAAATTTCAGAACGTTTTAACAAAACTGTATTATTCCTTATAAGATTGCTATTTTAACACTTAATAGCAGGGATGGAAATAATTGGGTAACTTAAATACGAGCCTTGTTTTTATAGACGTAAATATTTCATTCTACATAATGAAAAATCCCGTAGTCTGTGTTTTCACATTGAAAATGATATACGGAAAGCTTTTTTGCGAGAAATGAAATTTTTTTCACTAAATATATGTATACTATATGATTATTCGTTCCGTTTTCTTATTAAATATTTGCTGTAAATTTACTCCGAAAATGATTTTGTACATTAATATTTTTTCTGTTCCCTCAATTTATTTTCGTCTACTCCCCCATTATATTTACTCTGTTATAATTTGACCAAACAAAAACAAAACACAAATAGTATATTTTTGTAATAGCAACAGCGGCATTACGAATTCATATTACTATTATTTTCTAAATACTATGTAAAACGGATTCCTTCAAAAAGGAACAAATAATGAACCTGTAAAATGACAAAAGATGAACCAAAGAATTACTTTTTCATTTCTTTTTTTTTAGTCGAAGTATACCTCTGAGTCTTTCAGATCAATTGTTACGTCCATAAACAAATATTTCATGAAGAGATGTTTTATTTTCGTAATTAGCATTATTATGCCATAGACGTAATAACCATTATTATGCCGTAGACGTAATAAGTATTATTATGCCATAGACATAATAAGCATTATTATGCCATAGACGTAATAAGCATTATTGTGCCATAATAATCACAGTTCAGTTCGAAAAAATTAAGTGAAATAAATATACGCACCTCTAATAATAACACAAAATTCCCCGTTTATAAAGTATTTTAATTTTTTTCTATTATCTCTCCCATCTAATAATAATTATTATTGAACAATAAGCATAATTAGTACTGTTTTCTTACAAAATTATTTTAAAAAGGGATTATGGTAATACGGGAAATAATAAAATGTCCTTATTAATAATTATAGAATATTTATTAATCCTTCATCCATCAACATTTCCAAACAATATTAGTTCACACAGCAAAACGAATAATGCCGACAATTCCAATTACATTACAAACAGGATATTCACCACAGCCGAATTAATTGAAATAAACAGACATTAAATATTAAAATAAAGCCGACAAGAAAAACCGCTCAGACACGATTTCATGGTGAGGAAAATTCATTCAAATTAATGGATTTTTAAAAAAAAAGTGTCGCAATAAACTTTTACGGCTTTTACTTTCTAGATAGAAAATTTCTTATGGTTTTCTTCGAGGGGCTAATAGCAGAATTTGGTTTTCGAATAGTATATTTTTAAAAGGAAAAATTTTCATTTGGAAAGAAGATATATTCATAATCTTTGGGGATAATTTATAGTGCATATGATTAATTACAAGAAAAATTGTATAGTTTAAATATGAATGAAAACATTAATTCCTGTAAATCGTGTGAAAATCTATTCACGAAATGTTATTATATTTCCTAGTAGTCATGATGATGTAAAACATAAAAATATTAATAGGTTGCATCTTTTTTAAAGTATAATGCAATCAGTAGCCTACTCTGTAAGTTATAAAAAAAATTATAATTTATATTATTTTGTATAGAATGTTATTGAGATTTTACTGTGTTTTCATAATTGTGGTTGCGTGTAATAGTATTTCTGTTAATATTTTACAATAATACTATACATTCTAATAGATTTTGCTCTGATTTTATTAAACATGCAAATTTTTTCAAATAACCTGTCCGACTAAGTTGTTCAGTGTTGTCGAAAATAAAATCGATTTAGATATATCGATAGTTCCAGATAGCATAAACTTTTTCGCAGTTTCAAGAGTAGTTAACCTTAATGATACAATGTTTAAAATATAC
Organism: Druceiella hillmani; assembly: GCA_039881145.1. NCBI lineage: Eukaryota > Metazoa > Arthropoda > Insecta > Lepidoptera > Hepialidae > Druceiella > Druceiella hillmani. The sequence continues at coordinate 857,644 of JAYKKI010000028.1, read as the reverse complement.
AAAATACGATATAGAACGTCTCCCTATAATATAGTATATATTTTAAAAAGTTATTTTTATGGGCTTCTAAAATCCCATATTTTTTGCAAAATTTTAGATTGAGTAGTTTCGAAAACAACTGGATAGAAGAAAAGATGGGCAGGACAATTTTGTGTTATATAAGACATTATGTGCACTTATCGCAATTTATCATGTGAAATGTTAAGTGAAATTTATATACTTATTTTAAAAATTTGCATATTCAGGCTGATTATAATCTGCATATTTCCTCCTAGTCTCATCAATAGGGGTCTAAGAGTAGTCTTTTCTCTACGTGTGGGTTGCTTTAATTGGAAGCATTATGATTCGACCCATCACAGTCCCTAGTTATGAACAGCGAGATGACTTTTTGTTAATAAGTTAAAAATGAAGTTTAATAATAATATATTATTCTGACTCAGAAAAGCTTATAGTATAAAAGCTTCTTTCTTTTATTTTTTTACTCACAAATTTTCAAGAAGGCTGTTAGAAATAAGAACATATACATATAGAGAAATTGCTGTCTGTTAAATTTTACGTTATATTCAAATAATATGTATTTTACAGTGTCATTGGCAATACTCATCTCTGCTAAGTTTAAACAATTATTAAAACTATTATTTATAAGGAAGCACATGTTAGGAATAATACTTTTAAATATTGTTTAAACTTAGCACATATGAGTATAATCTGGACGTTTATAGAATATTGTTTTATTGCATGTTTCCCTGTTTGCTGGGGTTTTGAAAACAGAATTGTTTTATAGCCCGTAAGTCCCAAATGAATAGTTACATTCCTAAATTTATATTGTCTGTAAAATTATGTTTAGCAAATGCAACTTCTTCTCAGAATTGTGAATAAAAGAGGGCACGCCGATAAAGACCTCTGGGTCCGTTTGTCGTAAAGCAAGTAGGGGTTTCCACGTAGCATTATACGATTCACATGTTCTCTAAGTACCTATTCTACTATGAAATAACAGCAAATTGCAACCAATAGGAATTTTGCATACAAGAAACAATGTATTTTGTGTAAAATGTCTAGTGACGATATATTCTATGGAAAAGTAGTCGTCAACACTCTAGGTGACAATGTAAATTACAAACAAATATAAAATTTTGCTAAAATTCGTTTAATTATTTTAATAAAGAATCGGTGCGACTCATTAATTTGAGTCGCCGACAGGATTTATAGCTAGCAATAACAAGATTTCAAGTTCCTACCTATATGCCAAAAGATAGGCATTTAATATTAATTTTGGAAAAAATATATTTTTCGTTGACTTAACACGATCGATTTAGAGTATTCAAAATAATATAAAGAAATAAATCTGAAACAACCACAAAATTTCAGTTTCTGCCATTCAGCAAATAAAAAGATAAAATACGGAGCAATCTCATGAAATCTTTTTAACAATGTTAGGCGTTAAAGCTGTGACGTAATTTATTACACAATAATTAAATATTGGCACGTGTTCTATGTGGAAAAAATTACTTCGTGAAAAGAGAAATATTATTAATCATTTAATAAGTATAGTTACAAGATGAACATTTAAATAATTTTTACTCAGAAATGAAACTACAACCTTACATAATGCAACAATAATATTTGTTATGACTTTTAATAACAGGACATTTAGCTCAATTGTTCTGAAGTAAACATTTTAAAATGCATATTATGTTATTAATTTTTTATTTCGATAGCGTAAAACATATCAAAATTTTTTCAAAATATTTTTATTTTTTGAAACAAATACTGAAAACAACAGGCACCATTAAAAACCAGTATTTCGAGGTCTACATACATATAGTAAAAAAATATGAGCAATTTTAAAGAAAATTCTTTTTAAATTAAAATTTGATATAATAGTTTACATCGTTTAAAATTGGCAAAATATTTTCTATTTTTAATATATAAATATATAAACTATTAAAGACATTTCCATTTTCATTTAAAGACATATTATTAAAGACATTTTCATATCATTCTCAATTCTAGTAAAGTTCTGCCGTAAATAAAAATTATAATAACACTGATTAAATGCCTACCTGAATCTTCTAACAGAGTACTATTATCGGTTTATATGAATGCAAAAGTTGATTTAAAACGGATCAATTTATTATCACCTTTTTGAAATTATTTACAAAAATTATATTAAAATACCCTAGGAATTCTAACAGCAATTTCTTACTGTCATTATATTTTGGTCTCAAAATTCCAATAGATCTGAATGAACGGCAATATGAATAGATGTGTTTTCCCGACTTTAAATTGATGAGTTAAATTATGGATATTAGCCATTTCTTTTATTAAAACACATCTCTCAACAGCAAATATCAGCCGTTCATATGTAAAATATCCAAATGATTATTTTACCAAAAACTTTATTTATTTGCAAATGAAACAAACATTTATTATGAGTTTGTATTTTAACCTTTGTTTAACAAATCTTAAATGGTAAAAGGTACACGTATATTGGAGTATCCATAGAAAGAGAATCCGAAATCACATCGTTCAGTGTTTAGACAATAGCTTCTATAATATATATCTATATATATATATATATATATATATATATATATATATATATATATATATATATATATATATATACTGCATATGTATACCAAGAAGTTAATATACGTTTAAAACAAAAGAGATACTCTCTTTTGTTTTAAAAGAGTATTTTTGTATGGGCTTAGACATTTTCACAAGTGAGTTATTAAATGCTAGTCAACACCGGAAAATTATTCGCTCACTTACACCGGTATGCATCACAAAGGGTCAGGTCTCTCAGTCGGATTTATTGGCAGTTAAAAACATATTTACTCTAGCTACTTAAGCGATTGGACCAGGCAATAGGATACGGTCGGTAAAATAGACTCTTGTACCGACTCGACCGACAATTAATGAAAAACAGAAATACGTTTTTAACATCATTAAGTCTTACTGACAATCTTTACTACGTATGGTGCATATGGGCGTTACAGTTGTCAATTAATATCATTGTCCGTTCAGGCTTTTCAAAACAATAAGTTCGATTTGATAAATTATTACTTAGATGTTCACGGTTAGAATTTTCCATGCAATTATTATTTGTGACGTTATAAACTTAATTTATTTTGTTTCAATTTGTGTTTGAAATTGTATGACGTGAAATTAAATATTACTCATATATTTCATATTTAAATGTAATTTAAAACATATACTTAAATCATTTAAAGAATTCTCATTTGATTAGAATAATGGGAAAGTCCTATTTTTTATATTACACTTTTTATATTATAATATCAATAGAATGCTGTTGATATTGTATATATACAAAAGACAATATTTTCAATAAAACTCACGTCATATGCCTAAAACACCCGTACACCAGGAGAAAGTCGAGAGTTTAAAGATATAATTCTTCTAGAGACGGATATTTGCTCCATTTTGTGTGCCACATACCCCATATTTTTGATAAATGTGTAGATTTCATTCGAAACTAATTTTATTGAGATAGCAATTAATTTTTATTGAATGTAGTAGTATTTAATCAGATCTTATTTGAATGTACTTTAAAAGTGTAATTTATTATATTACATTTAGCCTTTATACCGTCTTAATTAAGATTAATTTATTAGTTTGAACGAATATTTATTTTTTGGGGTCACCGTAATATGTAACATTTTTAAGCATGCTTTGCTATGAACAAAATTCTTATCTAAACTCACATGATAAATCTTGCGGTGAATAATATGTCAAAATACGGTTCTTGACATCAAATTTATTCAATTACGTAAATCCAGAGAGTTTATTACAAATTATGCAAGTATAAAAGTGAAAAAATATATAAAAAGGTAATTCACGACAAATGACTGAGTATAAAAGATTATTGTAATAGAGCATTCATATTATCTATGTACGTCATATCGTTATCAACCTGAATTTGTACAAAAATAAACCAATATTAAAAAGGGTTCACGTCAAACTAAACGACTGTATTAGTTTAAAATAAGGTATTAGTGGAGGAAAATTATTTTAAAATCAAAACATAGATTTAGAATTATAAGACCTATTCGAAAATTTAAGATGCTTTTCCTTGTGTAGTGAAAGTTTTTAATTATGACTTCAGAAATTTTTAATTATACTGTATACGATAGTAATAAAATCGTTAAAGTTTAAGCTTTACTTACAGAATTAGCTTTCATTGCCATTAGCCTCCATTTAAATATTAATAGTAATGAACTTCGATTTTGTACTTAAAAGAGACCCATCCACGTCATACATGCTATTGGCCGTACTAATACCATACCACATGCGTATGCGCGGAGTTGAGTAGAAAGTGACTGGGCAAAATTAGAAATTCTGGAAAACATGTAAGGCAAAATTGTTCCTCATACCGTGAGAAATCTTTTTGATCCAAAAACTTTTTCTATGAAACCAATGGTTCAGCAGTCTTAGGAAAATAAATAATTGCATTGTTTATAAAAATTAATGCCCCTAGAATTTTTTAATTCTGATCATTTTTCTGCAATTTGTGCCTAATCCCCAAAGTTCATGATTTTTTTCACATTTTCTAAATAAACCTTCTAATGGAGTAAGGAAATCTATGAATAGGGACAGCAATTATTGAGTGTTTTCCCCGAAAAATTCATAAAAAAATATCATATATGTGGTTGAATTTGTGCATTATTTAGCTTTCACATTTAAGGATTTTTTTTTTCATTACCCAATGCACCCTGAAATTAATCTCCAGAATTAAAAGGAATATTTTTATATGTATTGCTGCAATGCATCTTTTTATAATGTTTCCCATCTATAATTGGACCACCATACTCTATCTCGCTGGTAAATTTCAAATTATTACATAGCATAGTTTCCGAGAAAATCGTCTATGATAGACCTGCCAGGAAATTATTATGACTAAATTTTTAGAAATTGAAATTGTCTCTATGTCAATTTCTTCATCAAATACGCGAAATTTACTATACTGATTTTGACGAAATTTGGTACAATAATAGTTAATACAGAAGAGCAATATATGACATAAAAAATCTAATAAATGTTTTTATTTCAAATTTCACGCGGGTGAAACTGTAGGAACAGCAGGTTGAATATAACATTTTTTTAATATTTAATAATTAAATAATTTGTCTTAAAAGTTAAAAGAAAATAGATTTTCCTTAAAATATCACCTTATATGTTAATATAAATTTCCAGTCATTTAGGTTTCTATAATTTATTTATTATAAAAATATTTTTTGTTTTAAATATACTGTTTTTTATATTTTTTGTTTTAATATACTGTTTTTAATAAACTACGTATACTGAATAGCTTCCGATTTTTTTATATACTTTTTTACAAGCTATAGTTAAACAAGGGACCATTATAACTTCATTTTTATCCGTCAGTCTTCTCGTCACATTTTCAAACAACCTATAATAATTTGAATTCATATCAAGCAAAATACTAATTTAGGTCTTTCAAGCAAAGCTTCCAACCAATATTTAACATAACATTAATAAACACGTTTTAATGTAGAAAATAGACAGAGAGGTGGTAAAACATTTTTTTATGTTTAGAGTGGCAATAATTAAATTTTTTCAAGTGAAATTGGTATTTATTTTGAATTTTTCATGTTTGTTGCCTAAATTTGTGGAATACAAAGCTTACAAGTAAAAAAGCTTACAATACGTAATTGCCCTAACTTTTTGAAGGTGGAGGAACTTAAAATTAAAAAAAAACGAACAAACAATATTTGATTAGAACTATCTGTTTTTTTTATTATTATTATTATTTGGCATTCATAATTTTTCTTTGGCCAATATTCATAATTAATTATCCCATGGATTTTTTATTATTTTCATAATCACTCTTTGTCTCTATAATTAGTTTTATCAATTCAATATTTTTTTGTCCTCAATCCACATTATTTCGAAAATTTCCTGCGTATGAATATTTCAGCTTTCTTAGATCTGATAAACGCTCTGGAAACAATAAATTTCGTTGAAAAAGTGGACCACTCGAAAGTAGTTATCAGGCTTACTTTATGCAGATCGAATTTCCGTTTGCGGCGAGATTCAATTTGAGGGATTAGAATGGCAGTACAGACGCGGTACGAAATTTTATTTGAAGCAGAGAAGCAGGAATTTTTGCAGATATATTTTCTAGTGGTTGTAATTTTATATGTCATAAGGAATTTCAATTGATTCTGTTTAAATTGTTTTAAAGTAAATAAATTATTTATACTATACATAAGTATAAACCAAACGTCACTTTATCACTTCCTGGATCGTAAATCTTTTGTCACATATAGCAGTGTCCTTTTCATGGCAGTGTCAAACAGTGTATGAAATAACTATCGTCGCCAATTGCAGAAATAAAGCTATTAATCCAATGCTTTCTGCACGTCGAAAAAATAACATAAAAAAGAGAAAAATACTTGCGCAGATTTATTAAAACGATCTTATTTTATCGTAAATAGAGTACTTTAAACTTACGCTACGTCAGCTTGCAAACATCCATCAAACGTCACATGTGATTTTTCTTCTATTTCCCGAACCCTCAAACGCCCTACCGAACCGTTCTGGCATGTGTCTGAATAATGACCTTTAATACTGTGCGGAAAAATAACGTATCACTATGGCAGTGATAAAAATATATCAGCTCCCTCAGCTCAATTCTACTTCGTTATCGAATCCAAGATCGATTGTTTCCACGAAAGAAAACATTAAGCGTCCTCATGATGGTAATTAATAAATTGTCAAAACGGCGTTGTCTTTCAACGCTTTCCAATTTGTTTTCCGTTGAAGGCATAATCTCGCTTGAATGGATCGACGGCATCGTTATATACTTTTGTTCAATATGCTCAGATATTCTACGCGGGATTATTAAATTGCAATTAATTTTGCGACTTCTATTGTTACATTACAGAAGGCGGGCTTCAGATTATTTTTGAGGATTCAAAATATTGTTTTTAGTGTTTTCGCTGAAGATAAGGTAAACATTGGAAAATACAGTAATATAGCGGCAAATATTGACCTAAAATAAAATTGCAATTTGTTAAATTAACATTTGCATCTTAAAATAATTGCGCCGTTTCTTACGTTATTATTTTTCATTAACTGAATTGATTAATGAAAACGAGTCTAATTTTTAAATTGTTGTGACAGACGGATATACAGAAGTATAAACAAATGGACTGACAGACGGATAGGATGAAATTATTAGGGTTCCACTTTTGCCATTTAGCTACGGAATCCATTAAAAGACTCCGTAATCGTATTCCTGAAGTAGTCAATGGAATAGGAAAAAAATTCAAGTAATCATATTTTTATCCCTACCAAGCTATTTATTTCTTGATATTACAAGATGAAGTTTATTTATACAAACTTCTTCAGGCCACAAATTTAAATCCATTTTCTCAATACGCGTGTTTTCTAATATCCCCTAGTTTGACTTGTTTTACAAACTTGAGTTATCGTACCGTTTTTATTATGGACTAATTATAAATAATAACTTTTATTGTCTTTTATAAACTAGAAAACATTTAAATTAAATTTATCATAAGTGCGAAGAATTCACTCTAATTTATCTACTTCGAGATATTGTAAGGGAAACCATATTTATAACATTTCAATGAGTCAAATAAATCTCAAAATTTATGGATCTTAAGTCCGATTAATATTTTGAAGCTAATGGCACATCATCGACAATAGCTAATATCTTTATTAACAATTATTAACACTGAGGCAACACAGTTTAGATGTCATATCCAAACTTCCTACAGTTCGGATATGTTAAAAGATGTATAGACTAAATGAAATACATATAAAAGTTTCTAAGAAATCATTAAACTTGTAGAATTAAAAAAATGTCAAATCAATAATACTATGATTGGCAAGCATCGTGGCATTAAATTCAAACATAATCAAAAATATAAAAATTCATAAATTATATGACATATAAACATCCTGTTGGGAAAATTAACGGAAGTAGATTTATTCATATAAGAATAATTATTTAAAGTTTTTAAGTGAGAAAAAAATAGCATAAACTAATGTGAAATGAATGAATCGAATGACAAGTAGGATACGGCCTTAAAGCTCTAAAGAAGAATTCGTCAAAATTGTTGCGTAAACTTTATTTAACATTCGCCATCATGTCGCTTATCTATTATATCAATCTTGTGGGGCCGGGCTTTTGATTGATCGTTTTTATCTTTAATTTAATACGGAAAGAAACTTTAGGGATGACTCGGACATTTTTGCTTCCGTCTTTGTTATGGCAGCTTCGAAGCTTACGTGATACCTAAGTACGTAATTGATAAGGTGTACAGTACTTCAAGTTTGCTAGGGTATGTCGATATTAACATATTGGTGTTTTTCTAAAGCTAAATTATTCCATTATATTGATGACAATTTTGTGACGGGGGAAAATATATTGACTTTATCAAAGTTTTTTTTTAAACAGAATGTAATGTTTATTCGAAATGGATTACAGTGCATGTTTATTAAAAGGCAGTATTACTAAGACTTTATATACTGCAAATGTTTATTCAATAACATCAATATCTACATACATGCCAAGGAATTGTTAGAGCAATATAGCGACTAAATTACTATGAAACATAAATAAAAATGTACGTGTGCTATGAAAGAAGAAATAAAATTAAATAAATTATAATAAACTAAACTCTAAAACTAAAATATTTTCTCTGTCTCTACATATAATATTATAACATTTCTTCAGTGTTATTTTAAATAACCAAAATACTATCAAACTCCCTAGCAAAAAACAGTGTGCGTGTCAGCTCCGATGCGCCACTGAAGTTTACTCCTTAATTACGATTGTCTTGGAATATATAGAATAGGTAATACCGTATACAAATATAAATATCATCTATCAAATATAAATGCATATATATATATATATATATATATATATATATATATATATATATATATATATATATATATATATATATATATTACGATTAACGCAGCGTTCGTAAGAAACGCATTCGCTCAACTGTTTTTTTCGTTGAATTACGTTGCAAAATTGGTTTCCATGAAATTTTTTTAAATACTTTCTAAATATTGGTGAAAGAATTTTTGAAATCAGATCATTAGTTTCGGAGATTACCTCCTACATCCAAACTTACAAAATTTAAGTTTTTCGTAATATATGAATTTCTTTTAACGGGATAACATACAACATATGTCCATACTGAAGGTCCTTTCTAAATATTGGTGATCGAATTTTTGAAACCGGTTGAGTAATTTCGGAGATTACCTCCTACATCCAAACTTACAAACTGTTAGACTTTTTTTAACGCGCTTAACTTTTGATCTTACTCTTCATAAAACTCTAAAACGGGCGCTAAATATGAAAATCGATTCGTAAGTAGTAATCTAAAAAAAGTGCATAAAGGAAATTATTCAAGTTAAGGTCTATTCAATTATGTAGGGAAAAGTATGATTTTATCTTAATTAAAAATTTGCTTTTCTATTGTGACTTTGATTACTAAACACATCCAAGTTTTGCAAATAATGTTTATATATATATATATATATATATATATATATATATATATATATATATATATATATACATATATTATCTAATTATCTAAATACAAACAGAATCCTTACAACTAATTGACAAAAATTGAAGTTTCTACGTAACATAAATGATTAAAGGACTGCTCCCCTACAAAAATAATATCAAATATAAGCCCTCTTTAGATTACATACTATCTCAACTAAGACCTCCCATCGAAGAGACATCCCACGTACATTCACTTCAATTATTCCTTTTGTTGCTTTATTTTTATGGTTGAAGCTTTAAGTGATTTGAATGAGCTTTGAGGTCAAAGTGGCAAGTTTGTTGATGCGTCATGCGACGTTATCGGTCATATGTGGATCATTGTTCGAATTATTTGTTGGATTTTCATGTTTTTGCTCGTCATTTTTAGTTGCAAAATAATTTTCCTTCTTTTCTTTTCTTTCCGTGAAAGTTTCGCATGAAGAATATTTTAAGGCAATTAATCTGGTAATGTCTTTAACACATCGTTTTCCTAAAAATATTTCTAAATATTATTTCAATTATTTCTAAATATTTTATTTTATTAATTTGTTTCAATTTAAAATCAGATATAATGTATACTCCGATTTTTAATCCCGTGTAATTTTTAATGCATTTGTAGGTATTTATGTGTTATATATAAGTGAATGAAAATAAATATTAAAATCCTTGCTTCGTTGCAGATTTATTAATATTATGATAAAAGTAAATTGAAGAAATGATTAAAGAAACCGAACATTTTTGAAATAACATGATTCATTTCTAATTATATTTATTTGTGCAAAAAATCGTACTTATACAAATACACTTACTTAGTCAACCGTGACAAAACCCATATAGGTATTTGTATGTAGAAAAAGATACAAAACGCCGTAAAATACAGAACACTCTGCAGACCATAATACAAAAACTACAGTATATTAAAAAAGTCGGCAAAGTGTGAGCCGGACTCGCGTACAAGGGTTTCAGTAGCACCATACAATATTAAAATTACAAATTTGTATTTTTGAAGGACAATGTGAAAAATAAAGTTATTGCTACGGTCGGTACCGAAAATATCCCATACCACAATGCCGCTATTCAAACCAATTTTCTCCGAAAGTATATTTTTAGTTCTACTACCTTCATTCTTTATACGATAATCTTTCTTACCTGTGACATACGAACAGATAGAGGAACAAACAGACAGAGAGACAGACCGGCAGGATGAAATTATTAGGGTTTCGTTTTTTTTTTCCATTTGGTTATGGATCTTTTCAAAAGAATCCATTATCGTATTCCTGAAGTGGTCATTGGAATAGAAAGAAAATTCCAGTAATAGTGTTTTCATCATAACGAAAGTATTCGTTTCTCGTTAGTATAAGATTTAATTTCTTTATACAAATTTCTTCAACCCATAAATTGAAATCCATTATATCGGCATACCTATCTTCCAAAATACCGTGTTGAAGTTCTTAACCTTATTTGTCATTAAATATGTTTTACAAACTTGGGTTATCGTTCTATTTTTATTACGAGCTAACTCCATTTGTACGGAATAACTTTAATTTTTTTTGTAAACTAGAAAAATATTTAAATTAAAATATTCATAAAAACTGAGGCAATACAGTTGGGATGGGATACAATCGTCTGCAGTTTAGTTTTATGAAAAGATGCATAGACGACTCGAAACATATATAAAAATGAGCTACATAAGCATTACTCTTGTAGAACTAAAAAAATGTCAAGTCAATAATGACATGGATGGCAACTTTTACTTCATAAAATTCAATCATAATCAAACAATAAAAGTTTATCAATTTTGTAACATATATATATCTTTTCTGGGAAACTAATGGAAGCATATTTATTCAAATTAGAGAAATTATATATTGTTAAAATTAGAAAAAAATGTCGTTAGCATAAATTAAAGTGAAGTGACTGAATCGAATGGTAAGTAGGATACGACAATAAAGTTTCGTAAAGAGAATTCGTCAAAATTTATGAGTAAATTTTTTGCAAAACTCTCCATCATATCCCACATTCATTATCCAAATCTTATAGCGCCGAGTTTTTATTGATCGTTTTTATCTATAATTTCATACAGAAATAAACTTTATTCTGTATGAAATTATACCCGGGCACTTTTAATTCCGTGTTTCTTATGGCAGATTCGAAGCTTACGTGACACGAAAGAACCGTAATTGATGAGGTGTACAGTATTTCAAATTAGCTAGATGTTATCCAATTAGCATAATGGTGTTTCAATAAAGCTCGATTATTGCATTATATTAGAGTCAATTGACATAATTGCAAACAATCTGACTTAATTAAAGATTTTTTAAGCAGAGTACAAAATTTATGGGATATGTGTAGAAGCGCATAGTTATTAAAAAAGTATTACTAAGATATGATGTACTGCAAATTTTTATTCAATAATATCAACAAAAACATGGATGCAAATTAAATGTTAAAGCAAAATAATGACTTAGTTTTAATGAAACAAAAATTAAACTCTACGTATGATATGATACAAGGAATTAAATGAAATAAATTAGACCAAATTAAACTCTTAAACTGAAATAATTTCTCTATCTCTACGTACGATATTACAAAATTTCTTTAGTGTTATTTTAAATAATCAAAATTACATCAAACTGGCTAGCCATATAATTTTTTTTTCCAGTGCTATACTGTTTAGATTCTTATTAGCTCCATAGCAAAAACAAGAATTGATTAAAAGCTACAATTATAAGTAATAATCCATATCGAGTATCCTATTAATGAAGTGTAACTGTATCTTTATCTACTTACAATGTAGCTTCAACATTTTAACATTAGTTGAAATGACACTCCAATTCCAACAGAACAATTCTATGTGAAATAAGATTAATAGAACGATAAAAAGATAAACATAGTTAAAAATGTCACAAAAGAATATATTGAAGTTCGGGGCAATACAATTATGCCGTGAAAAGTATGTTTTCATCTTAAATTAATTAGTTTTCCTAATAGTCATGATTGATTATTTGAAAAACGTGGATGTGACTGTCTCATGACACATCCACGTTTTTCAAATATTGTTTGGAAACACACGTGTACATTATTATTATTTACACAATCATTTCATATTTTGTTCAATAACTTTTATTATTTAATACTAGATAAAAGTTATGGTAGTATCTGTGATTGTTGCCCGATGCAATATCTGTTGCTGTTAAGACGGACGCGCTCTTACAATAATAACAATAATATTTAAGTCCCCTTTAGATTACATACTATTCCACCTAACACCTCCTCTCGAAGGGACTTATCCCTTGTTTATTCACTTCAATTACTCTTTCCTCAGCCGCTTTATTTTTATCGTTGAAATTAACTGATTTGAAGAAGCTATTAGGTCAAAGTGACATGTTTGTTGATATTATCGTGTCATGCAACGTTATGCGGATCATTATTTGTTATGTTTTCATGATTTTGCTTCGCATTTCAGTTGTAGAAATATTTTCATTCTTTTTTTAAAACTGTGAAGGAATATACCTTTATAGAATATTCCTTTTAAGGTATTTTATTTTATTAGATTTTCTTTGATTGCAATAAATTAAAACTTTCGAAAGAGATAATTTGCGATATCGGTGTATCGATGCCGTTCATAAAATGGGAAATGTAGTATATTTATATATATTTATTCACCATCACTATATACTCGTATTTATGACGTCACCGAAAAATGTGACAGTTGTAAGCGTGCTATGCTATAGTGAACATTCGTGTCTAAACACAAATGGTAATTCTAACGGCGTATTAATTTGGACAAAAATTAACTACAGATGTTTTTCAGGGTTCTTTTAAAACTAAACGGAATTTTAACGGATATTTGAAAACATAGGATTTGTAAAAAAAATTGTTTTATAATAAGCACACAAATTTAAAATTATAATATATGTTCAACAATTTGAAAATTATTTTTGAACACGTTATTCGACAACGAAAATTTGTTATGTTATCTTTGAAAATTTTAAATTATGCGGTGAGAATAATGACCTTACCTAATAATTGCTAGCCACTTTCCCTCACTTAAATATTCATATTAATGTACTCCGACTTTGTGCTTAAAAGAATCTACCTACACTGTAACCAGCCGCCGATCGCACCAATGTCATATCGCATCGCGTATGTATGGAACTGATTGGGAAGCAAATAAGCCAAAATAAAAATATTAAAAAACGTATGAAAAAAGTTGCTCCTCATATCGTGATGAAATATTTATAATTAAGAAACTATAATATTTTATAAAAATTAATTGAAGGGGAATTATATTTTATAAAAATTAATTGAAGGGGAATTTTTCAATTGTAATAACTTTGTTGAATCTGTATCTAATTCCCAATGTTCATGATTTTTTTTTCATATTTTTCTGAGATATATTTCTAGTATAACGGTAGAGTATAATGTGAGGGAAGGAAATAGTAATTTTTAGATGTATTTGCAGAAAACTACCTAAAAAATGCATTAAAAGTATATATCACAAATATGGTCGAATTTGTGCTTCAATAAGTTTTCATTTGACAGCCTGTATAATAACCGTCAGAGAATATTGTTTTCCCAATTTACCCCAAACAATTAACACACTGGAATAAACATTTATTTTTTTATATGTAAAATTGGACCGTCATACTCTTTCTTTGCTAAAACCTTTACATAGGATAGCTTCTGAGCAATTCACAAGTACCAGTCGCATGAATGGATGTCGAAATGATTCCGTTTTTGAAATTTGGCCATGTAACATTAAAAATGTGTCAGAAAATTATTATGATTCAATATATAACTAAGAAGCGATGTTCGATATAAAACCTAGAAGTGAGCAGACTTGTAAATTTTGTAATACTTTAAAGTTTCTCAGTTAATGTATCTTCTATCGGCAATATATTTGGTGTTAGAGCTTGCTATGAATATGGAAAATAAAGCTTCATTAATTTTTTACAATTCATTGATTTTCTAATAAAAAGAAAAAACACTAGATTTTCTTTTGACTATCGCTGTAAAAATAACTAATAAATGCATCATTGCAATATTTGCACGATGCATTATTTACATATACAAAGTACTATTTATCGAAAAGTTTAAAACTAATTTTTGAATGTTACTTACTCCTACTTGCCATTGTAATACATAAAATCTCTAACTTTTATATTAAAACAATTAACATTTTGATGCTTCTAGAGATTTTTCTTTTCTTAATTTCGATATTGTTTTAATCTTTTAAACACTAGGCTTCGCGGTTAATGCCTTTAATAAATTAACTTTATTTTGAAGCACTTCCAGGCATTAAATATTTACCTGACTATTTTTATCTATGTGCCTAGATTATACATCTAAATAACAAAAGAAACAATAACTATAAACCACATTAGGTTACTCACGCATACTCCGTCCAGCTAAACTAGTCTTCATATTACACTGTTTTAAATATTCGTCAACTTCGTGTATTGAATTGCTATTAATTTTTTATGTTCTTTTTTACAAGTCATAGTAAAACAAGGAACCGTTATGACATCATTTGTACCCACCAATCTCTCGGTCGCAGTTTCAATAGTTTTAGACCTATAAAAATTTCAATTCATATCTAGCAAAATATTAATTGAGGTTTTTAAATGAAAGTCCCAATCATTATTTAAAATAAATTGAGAAACACATTTTAACGTAGGAATTTGGCTGAGGTGGAAAAATATTTGTGTTTTTTTCAATCAGTGTGTCAATTGATAGACTTTTTAAAATGAAATTG
The DNA here is from genome assembly GCA_039881145.1 of Druceiella hillmani. NCBI lineage: Eukaryota > Metazoa > Arthropoda > Insecta > Lepidoptera > Hepialidae > Druceiella > Druceiella hillmani. Next base: position 842,297 of record JAYKKI010000028.1, on the reverse strand, counting down.
TAATTTCATTATTGGAATTTTTAAGTTCCTGATACTAATTTGTGAAATATTAATTTTTTAAGTAAATCACAGTGTGCAATTTCATTAATTTTTCATAGGTGTAGGAAATGAAAAATATAAAAAATTATGGAATTAATAATTGATCAGAATTTTCAGTTATTCTATTATTATTGCCTAGTATTCATAATTACTCTTTTACTTATATTCACAGTTGATCATCTCATAGTTTCTTTATTATTTTCACAATCACTCTTTATGTCTCTGATTATTTTCATTATGAATTAATAACTCAGTCTCTATTAAAAAAATTCATAAATTCTCTGCGTACTAATATTACTACTTTTCTAGACCCAATAAAAGCTATAAAAAATTAATTTTGTAGAGATTAATTTCGTACGCCGGTTATATGCTTTTAAGTTGTCGAAAGTCAACTTAAAAGCAGATAACCGGCGTACTTTACGTACATAAGATTAGAGACTTAATTTGAGGGATTAAAACTGCAGTGCGGGTACGTTAAATATTATTATTTTAATCAAAGTGTAATTTTTTATTCCATTCACAAAATTTATTTCAAAACTATTTCAAACTGCCTACAGCGATATGCAGATAAATATGCGACTGTTTGCAATTATATACACCAAAATGAATTTTTATCGTTTCTGTTCAAATTATTTTAAAATCAATATTTTTTTATACTCCACATAAATATAAACCAAACGCCACTTTATTATTTCTTCGATCGTAAATTCTTAGTTACGTAACGCAATAATCCATTATTAAGGTGAAGAAAAAAATTTGCCTGTTACATGCTACCAAAAAGCTTGAATCCTTATTTGACAGTCAACAGTAAAATTAACTAAAATTATATATTTATATATATATATATATATATATATATATATATATGTATATATATGTATATATATAAAGATATGTATATATATATATACATATATATATATATATATATATACATATATATATATATATATATAAGCATTATTCCCGTGCATTATAATTACTTATGGCGCTCGTCGGCAATCTAACGGTTAAAATGCCGCAAGTCGAAAAAAGTAACATGAAAAAAAGAAAATTATTTACTTGAATTTATTACAACGATCTTATTTTATCGTAAGTAGAGTACTTTAAAGTCTTACGCTACGTCAGCTTGCAAACATCCATCAAACGTCACATGTGATTTTTCCTCTATTTCCCGAACCCCCAGATACGTCCTACTGAATCGTTCGGGCACGTGTCTGAATAATAACCTTTAATACTGTGCGGGAAAATGACGTATCATGGCAGTGATAAAAATATACCAGCGCCCTCAGCTCATTTCTACTTCGCTATCGACTCCAAGATCGATTGTTTCCACGAAAGAAAACGTTAAGCGTCCTCATGATGGTAATTAATAAATTGTCAAAACGGCGTTGTCTTTCAACGCTTTCAAATTTGTTTTCCGTCGAAGGCATAATCTCGCTTGAATGGATCGACGGCATCGTTATATACTTTTGTTCAATATGCTCAGATATTCTACGCGGGATTATTAAATTGCAATTAATTTTGCGACTTCTATTGTTATATTACAGAAGGCGGGCTTCAGTTTATTTTTGAGGAATCAAAATATTGTTTTTAGCGTTTTCGCTAAAGATAAGGTAAACATTAGAAAATACAGTAATATAGCGGCAAATATTGACCTAAAATAAAATTGTAATTTGTTAAATTAAGAGCACCTTGAAATAATTGCGCTGTTTCTTAGTTATTATTTTTCATTAACTGAATTGATTATAGAATACGAGTCTAATTTTAAAATTGTTGTGACATACGGATAGACAGACCTATAAACAAAAATAGACTGATAGACTGATAGGACGGGATTATCAAGGTTCTGCTTTTGCCTTTTGGCTACGGAACCATTTAAAAGACTCTATAATCGTATTTCTGAAGTGGTCAATGGAGTAGGGAAAAAATTCAAGTATTAATATTTTTATTCTTACCAAGCTATTTATTTCTTGGTATTACAAAATGAAGTTTCTAACCTTATGTGCCATTATACTTGTTTTATAAAATTGATTTATCAGATCATTTTTGTTTTTGTTAATGTTGTCGTGTCCACATGAGATGAAGAATATTTCATATAGAAAAATGGTTGCCAGAGCCTCGAAGGGTTGGACATCTCCAGTCTCGCTCGATGAGGGGTTGCGAAGCGAACCCGGGTCTCCGTGGTGCGCCGTGCACTCAAGGGCCGTATGCCTTGCGATCAACCCAACACACCACGGTGACGATGTATCGTTTTTATTACGGGCTAATTCGTATTATACGCAATAACATTGATTTTCTTTTGCAAACTAGAAAAACGTTTAAATTAAATTTATCATACATATGAAGAATTCACTCTAAATTATCTACTTCGAGATATTATAAGAAAACCCTACTTATAACATTCTAACAAGTAAAATAATATTTCAAATTTTATGGCTCTTAAGTCTGACCAATATTTTGTAGCTAATGGCACATCATCGACAATAGCTAATATAATTATTAACAATCATTAAGATTGAGGCAATACAGTTTAGAGGTCATGCTGCAGGTAGTTTGGATATATTAAAATATGCATAGGCGAAATACATAACATACGAAATACATAAATACATAACAAAAATGGCTTATTTAGCATTTTACCTGCAGAATTAAAAAAAAAGTATCATGTCAATAATAATATGGTCGGCTGGTATCATTGCATTAAATTCAAACATAATTATAAATATGGAAATTCATAAATTGTATGATATTTAAAAATCTTGTTGGGAAATTTAACAGCAGTAAATTTATTAAAATAAGAGAAATTATTTAAAGTTTCTAAGTGAGAATAAAAAAGCATGAACTGAAGTGAAATACCTGAACCGAATGGAACAAGTAGGATAAGGTCTTAAAGCTCTAAAAAGATAATTCATCAAAATTGTTGCATAAACTTCATGTAAAATTCGCCATCATGTCCCTTATCCATTATATCAATCTTGTGGGGCCGGGCTTTTGATTGATCGTTTTTATCTTTAATTTAATACGGAAAGAAACTTTAAGGATGACTCGGACATTTTTACTTCCGTCTTTGTTATGGCAGCTTCGTAGCTTACGTGATACCTAAGGACGTAATTGATGAAGTGTTCTGTACTTCAACTTTGCTAGGTTCTGTCGAAATTAGGATATTGGTTTTTTATTATGATGTAACATAGTGGTGCTAAGTTATTGCATATATTACAACTGTCACCAATATATGGTGCCAATTTGTGACGGGGTAAAATACGGTGACTTAACCGAAGCTTTTTTTTAAACAGAATATAATGTTTATTCGAAATGTGTATAATTGCAAAGTCATTAAAAGATAGTATTACTACGATTTTCTTTATTGTAAATGTTTATTTAATAACATCAACAAAGATGTAGATGCAAACGAATTGTTAGAGCAATATAATGATTAAATTACCATGAAAAAAAATTAAAAATATATGTGTGCCATGATAGAAAGAATTAAATGAAATAAATTGGAATAAACTTAACTCTTAAACTAAAATATTTTCTCTACGTCTACGTACAATATTAGAAAATTTATTTAGTGTTATTTTAAATATTAAAAATATCATTAAACTGGCTTCCTCATATTAATCGTTTCTTCTTTTATATCCTTAGCTCGTTTTTTTCAGTACCAAATAGCTCCATGGCCAAAAACCATTGTGCGTGCCAGCTGCGACGCGTCGCTGAAGTGTACTCCTTAATTACGTTTTGCAAACTAGTCTCAATGAAAAGTTTTTTAACAGGATAATATACAACCTATATCCAATCTGAAGGTCCTTTCTAAATATTGATAAAAGAATTTTTTAAATCGGATGAGTAGTTTCAAAAAACACCTCCGACGTCCAAACTTACAAAATGTAACTTTGTTATTATATGGGAATTTTTTTAACGGAATATCTTACAACCTACGTCCATTCTGAAGATACTTTCTGAATATTGGTGAAAGAATTTTTGAAATCAGATGATTAGTTTCTGAGATTACTTCCAACGTCCAAAGTTACAAAATTTAACTTTCTCGTAATATATGAATTTTTTTAACGGGGTAATATACAATGAACAGGTGAATAGTTTCGGAGATTACCTCCTACATCCAAATTTACAAACTGTTAGAATTTTTTTACCGGGCTGAACTTGTGATCTTACTCCTCATAAAACTTCAAACTCCAAAATTGCATAAAAGAGAGTATTTCAGTTTAGGTCGGTTCAATTACGTGGTGAAAAGTATGATTTTATCGTCGATTAATTTTTTTTTCTAATGAGACTTTGATTATTCATCACATCCAAGTTTTTCAAATAATGATATATATATATATATATATATATATATATATATATATATATATATATATATATAATCTGAATACATACAGAATCCTTACAAATAATTAACAAAAAATTAAGTTTCTATGAAATATAAATGGTTAAAGGACTACTCTCTCGACTCCCGTACAAAAATAATATCAAATATAAGCCCTCTTTAGATTACATACTATCTCAACTAAGACCTCCCATCGAGGAGACTTATCCCTTGTACATTCACTTCAATTATTCCTTTTGTCGCTTTATTTTATCGTTGAAGCTTTAAGTGATTTGAATGAGCTTTGAGGTCAAAGTGGCATGTTTGTTGACGCGTCATGCGACGTTATCGGTCATATGCAGATTGTTGTTCGAATTTTTTGTTAACTTTTCAAGTTTTTGCTTGTTTTTTTAGTTGTACAAATATTTTCCTTCTTTTCTTTTATTTCCGTGAAGGTTTCGCAAAAAGAATATTTTAAGGCAATAAATCTGCTAATGTTTTTAGCACATCGTTCTCCTAAAAATATTTATTCAGGCACTATGAGCTCTAAATAAAACTTTTACCTTTTCAAAATTAAAAGCCATGTAAATTAGCGATCTGAATGCTAAAATTATTTCAGTTCTTAAACTACTCTTTGCAAAATTTGCAAATCAGTAACGGATTGATAGTCAAAATCTAATGTAATAAATTCTCCATATTTACGGTTTTGCAATTAAACTTTTGTCACGTCTATTTGTCCGTCTATCAGTATAAGATGTTATTGCAATTTTAATAAGTTTAAAGTGATTTGCAAGGAATTTTGCTAGTATATATTTCGTACAGACTTCTCAATTGATATGTAGTCATATACTAAATTGAGAAAGTTTATTTTACATCATATTGAGTCTCATTTCACAAGATAAGTCTTTTATAACAACTAAATTTCTACAGCCTAATACTGAACCCACATATGTAATTAAATTACAAATATTGAAAGCAAATTCAAATTTTAAATAAATTGAGGAAACCAGTTAAACTTATCGAATAAATGCAACATAGAAAAAAATTTATCCTCGCAGGACGACCAATAACGACATCCATCCTCATGGGTTCTGTTCGTAAGACTGGCCAGGCCAATTTTGCCAATGAGAGTACAGATATAAAACTTTATTGCGCGATTTAAAATACACATAGGATGGCGCTACGTACTCATGTACATAGGTTTACAGCACCTTTATTTAATCACTACGATTCTAGTAGCTGAAAACTTCTTCGTACTTAATGTACTGATGCAATGTAAGTGAATTTTTAATGGCAATAGATTTACATATCTCATGGTTGGGTGAACCGAAATAACAGCTAAATATTCCTTCAGGTTTACCTCAATGCTATTATAAGCTTCATTTGAATCGGGTTAACAATTTATAAATGATGCGCTTTCAAACAAACACATACAAATAGACAAAAAATACACATGTATTATTTTTGTATTCTATTACATTATGCATCCTTAAATCATTTTTTCATAAATGTTTTCAACGTGCCTACATGCTAATTCTACATTTTTTTCATATGTACAGATTAATCGCTTAAGTGCCCGTGTGTTTATAGTATTCTTTTGAATTAAGTTTTAAAGTGAACATTGAAAATGCAATGCAAAATAAAAATAGGTATTTACTTTAATAATATATTATGTAAATAAGAGGTTGTCTACCGTTCCAAAAAACCCTGGGAAAAAGTAGAGGGTTGGTAATAAATTTATCTCAGGAAACTGATTTCACAACTTCACAACCCATATATAAAAAAATATTAGTAGGTTTATGTGACCTAATCACGAACGTGAAGTGTTTAACCAACTACAAGAAGTAGGTGTATGTTCCAAAAAGAGTATAGCTTTTAAACTCACCTCACTCTCATTGGTGTTAATTGAGTGACGTTAAGATTTTCCTAAAATGATGGTCATAATGGCACTTTAATGGGGTCATGTTTAATTCACTTATTGGTGGTTAGAAATTTACGTACCGAGTAAATGAATGTGCCAAAAAACAAAAAAGTACTCTGCAATTCCATTCAGGATGTTATTTCTGCGATAAAATTATAATAGTTGATAATAAGAATGTTAACAGTATATGTTCTAATTTTTCTTTGAGCTATCAAAAAATTAATTCGGGAAGAGCACTATGTTTCTTAAACTACAAAGTGAGACCCCGGTATTTATAAGGAACAGTAATATTCACGAAGCACATCCCATGTTTGAGGTCACCTTATTCTATTAATTTGAAGCGTGCATTGTAGATGAGTGTTAACACATTATATACGGCGAATGAAGGAGACTAGGAAGGTTTTAGAATTAAGTATGAAGTAATAAATACTTAATGCCACATATGTAGAATTAATTCATATTTAATTTTTGGGATTATTTAGCACATTCTGTATAATATCCAACTATGCTCCATTATCAATGGGGCAGAAACGTGATCAGATTTTGAGAACTTATGATGCTGAATTCTTATGATGTGAAGTGGTGGATTTAGGAGAAAAATAGTTGTGAAGTCTCATTCACAAATGTTGTAGAATGAAAATTAGTATTAATTTAAACATCAGCATATGTTCAATTTGACTATAATTGGTTTAATCGAAAATGCAAGTGATGGAAATATATTTTAATTTGCTTGTCACTAATGCAGCAAATCATATAAGTCTCACAAACTATCATTTCTTATAAAACTAAGTTTTCAAAACATTTCTTTATTATATTAATTTCACGCCTTAATCGAATAATTATATAAAAAAATAAGTAAATAAAGATTATAATAAAGATTGAATTATCATATAAAGATTTTAATTATTACAATAAAGATAGACCATTCATCTAATTGTAGATTTGATAGGTAAAATGTGTATAGAGTTGTAGTGAAATTAAACTCGCTATCTTCACATAATTAATTTGGATAATACTAAAGACAAGAAAATTGTTGTGGAAACTTACTTCGACAAAAAAATCTAATTTTAAAATATTTTCTTTCCTTGTAAATATGTAATTTTACGTTAAAAAAAATTATGTAATAAAGAAAAACTTCTCACCTAACCTGAAATCTGTGTAAAGTAGTAAAATTAAGCTTATTATCTTTACTTAATCTATTTGGATAATATTAACGGCAGGGAAATTGTTATGGATAATCGTTTCGGCAAAGGAATCTAATTTTTAAATATATTTCTTTCTTTGTAAAAATGTCATTAAAGCTTGAACAAATGAATGGGCTGGTGAGTCTTAGAACGCTTATTAGGAATATAATTATATGAAAATATTATATTTAATCTAAACATGCAGTTTTATTAACAGTATCTTATGGTTTATGGATACGAATAGTACAGTCAAATATATATAAAAATCTCATTAATGTAACAGTTTTTGCACTTAGATTGTAAATTGTACTTTGTGGATCTGAAATAACGACCTGGCCCCAAATATTATACATAAACTCATGTAGATAATTACTTTCTCTTAATTTAGTTTAGGTTCAATATACGTACATACATATATTAAAAATAAACTCGACTATTTAAACATATTATATATATTATATTCTGTTTTTTTAACCTACAAACCTTTACACGGATATTTGAAAAGGCATAGTCACTTGGAGCTTTTTGAGTTTCAGGTAATATGAGATAAGAGTTAATAAAATAATAGTTTATTCTTGATATTCTGACATATTATCTTCAGATCTGGAAACATCTCAGTTACAAAAATCCTATTTGAAGATAAAATAAAAACCGCACAAATCCAGCAAATTCGCATGTGACATTCGTAAGATCCTATCAATCTAAAATAATCCGAATTATGTTTACATCTCGATCAGTGTCAAATGTTTTACACCCATGAACTCTGCCATATGATGCAAATTTTTTTTCCATAAATTTGTTGATTTGTCTGATCGCCTTTTTCAAATTCCAGGCTTATCAAAAAGTAGCTAAGCCTACAACGTTACTACTAAGGTGAGGCTCGTCTGCAAGAATATTTTGTGGCTGATTTCTCAATATATCACAATTATATTTCCGCCTTTTAATCCCCTTATCACGTTCTGTAAAAAATTAACTCTTTCGAATGGTAGCACATTTCTTAGTCTGACCTACTTGCCTGATCTAGAAATTAATTATTTCTATTTCGTCTACATCTCATAGAAGATCTGAAGCTTCTGAATGAGCTCCTGGACCATTGAGCCCTTATTCACTATCTTGATCTTCTTCAAGAAATATTATAAATATTATTGTTGAAGAGAACATTCAACTAAATTTATTTTGGTTAACTTTGTCAACAATTTTGAGAAATATAGACAAAATAGGGTTCCATAATTTTTGCGTGTTTACTTAGTTGTTTTTTTTTAAATAATTTTCCGCAATTTTATTTAGACATGTACGTAATTAATTTCATTTTAAATGTTTCTTTTTCTTATTTATGGTATATTTAAAACGCGATAAAAGGGATTTGAAATTTTCTTGAAACTATCAGGTACATATCAGTAATATTATCATATCGTCTCCTGATGCCAATCTACGCAACATAAATTATGGTATACTAGTGACTATATATATATATATAGTCACTAGTATATATATATATATATATATATACGATTTAATCTTGAAGAAATTTTTCAATCATACCCATTATCTGTATTTGAGTATATGTTTAAAATGTTATTAAGTACAGGTAGAACTCACACTGCGAATACTTAATAGAAATCCATAATATATACCCTTTATTGTTCATATGCGCCTAACTATGTACAAGAGGGTGCCGTACATAGTCTGATATATATTCTTCTCCAGAATTTTAATTTATTGCTAACTACATCTTTCTTAAATGTATATACTTTATAAATTTCACGAAAACTACAAGATTTAGAGTCATCGCTATTGTTTTCATTATACGCTATTGTCGAAGTGAGTTCCAGAGATAAACTTAATCTCTTTTTATTAGTTTACTAGTTTGTTAGAGTTATACTTTATATATATATATATATATATATATATATATATATATATATATATATGTATATATATATATATGTATTTAAATCAAACCACCTTAGTACATATCAAAATGTTTAGTTTGATTAAGTACATTACTTATTATAAACATTGTACATAATGTTGATAAAAGGTTATATTAGCAACAGAAGTAATAATAAACAATTTTTTATATATAACGGAAAGAAATAATAATTTAGTAACTGACATTCAAATCTGTACATGGTAATGGCGCATTGTTTGTATATTTAATATAAAAATATAGAAAAGGGAAAAAATATTCTTTCTACTTGACTATTATATAACATCGAAGTAAATTGCAAGTACTGAAGTCGCCAGAGATTTGATAAAAATTCTCTTAATTTACGGACATAACCGGCATTCTTAATTGAATGTTTACTCTTAAATCTAATAAGCTGTATAATATTTTGTAAGCAAAAGGATAAAATAAAATCTCATAGGATATTTTTTCGTGATATAATTAAAACTTTTTAACAACGCGATTATGTAATTCAAGCAAATTTTAATCATAAGAAATAATGATAAATGTGTGTAAGAAAACAATTTTCAAACGACCTGTATAAGCAAGTAAATCATTCCCAAAATAAAAATGGAAATTTGAAGTAAATATACGTCAAAAGGGAAATAAATGTTTTCTAAATGCACCATAATTTTTTTCTACGAAATAGACAATATTTCTTCGAAATATCCTGTTCAGCTTTGGTCTCATGGTTTAAACCACCAGTCAAAGCAAAATTATCGTCAGTTCCATATTTGTTTCTTTTTTTTTGTATCATTACCATAACTGTAGTATAGTTATACAATCACTGCAACGCATTTTGATTTTCTTCAAATACACAATTAAATGAAACTACGTGATGTAGTTTGTTTATCGTGAGATTAATTGTGATTAACGAATTTCTACAAAATGAACGCCATATATATACAATTTTCTTTAAATACTTAACCAAAACTCGTAAAAAAATATTGGATTCATTTTTCGAATTCAGTAAACCATAAATTCTACTTACGTACAAGCGTGAACCCGGTTGAACTCTGAGTAAACAGAATTATTTTTAATAGAGCAATATTCTTAATATAGAAGTCAATATTAACAAATGGATATAGGAGGATTAACATATTACTTGGGGAAAAACTATTACTTCAGTTGAAAACAGAAGACGATTTATTTTTAAAAGTATTGCAATTGATGTGAAGTTATATTCATATCGGTTAATTTAGGTGAAATATTTTGATGAAAATATTGAGACAAAAAAGAGATTTTAAGTTTTGTTCATCAAGGTCGTTGTTAAGTTGGTATGGCAAGTCATTTTTCCAATAATTATTTTACTATTTTATCCCATTACAGAGTTAATTATCTGAATCTTAATGCTAGCGTTCTGCAGTACGTGTTCTGCAGTGATGAACACCTTATGAACTATGAATATTTAGCGATATGAGTATTATCTCACAAAACATTTAGTTAAAAGACAAATTACTAACGTAAGAAAATAATTCAGTGTTTTTTGTATTCATAGAGGTTCAGTCTATGAAAATGAAACATTTAAATAAGATTATCATTCAGAAAACTATTGAAAATAAAAATATTAAAATATTTTGTCATTGGGAAATGAATTATTTCTATGTAATAAAGGACCAAAAAACTTAAATATTGTATTATTATCTTATATTTTTGCAAAGAAAAATAAATTGCCATATCTAAAAAAAAAGTTCCTCATGTAAAAAACCTGGTATTGACCAAAAAACTTAAATATTGTATTATTATCTTATATTTTTGAAAAGAAAAATAAATTGCCATATCTAAAAAAAAAGTTCCTCATGTAAAAAAGCTTGATATTGAAAATATTCATATATCGAGTTTGCAACATATACATTCGCTATATTATCTTATATTAAGTGAAAAAGATAAACAAAGGCTTAGAAATTGACAGTGCTAAAATTTCATGTGCGAAATGTTGCAGATTTTAAACAGGCTATATACACACTCACACACACACACACATATATATATATATATATATATATATATATATATATATTTACATATATATATATATATATATATATATACATATACATATATATATATATATATATATATATAATCTCTAATAGATTTCGCTTATTTTCATCTTTCACAAGTGTTAAAACATACAGAGAATATTTTAATTTATTTTCATCACTTCGGATTCGAGAATGTATGTACAGTATATGATATTTATGTTAAATTATATAAATAGGTCTTGAAAACTTACATTTAATATATTTAATCTGAACATGTTAAAAGACTGAAATTACAAAATGTTAATTATATAAACGGTATAATACGAATGATACAGATTCGTACATATTATTACGTCTATTTAAAGCATCACAAAAATAAATTAAAACGATGAATGCAAAATTGGAAAGTGATATGTCAAGTATATAATACAGAGTATACATACTTGACGTCGAGTAACGCACTGATCACAGCCAAATATCAAATTGAGAAAGTATCCCAGTCGAATTTAAAATTGAAAAGTGGTATATCAAGTATATAATACAGAGTTTACATACTTGATTTCGAGTAACGCACTGATCACAGTCAAATATAAAATTGGGAAAGTATCACAGCCGAATTTCAAATTGAAAAGTGGTATATCAAGTATATAATACAGAGTGTACATACTTGATTTCAAGTAACGCACTGATCACAGCCAAACATAAAATTGCGAAAGTATCACAGCCGAATTTGAAATCGAAAAGTGGTATATCAAATATATAATACAAAGTGTACATACTTGATTTCGAGTAACGCACTGATCACAGGCAAATATAAAATTGGGAAAGCATTACATTCGAATTTCAAATTGAAAAGTGATATATCAAGTATATAATACAGAGTGTACATACTTGATTTCGAGTAACGCACTGATCACAGCCAAATATAAAATTGGGAAAGTATCACAGCCGAACTTGAAATCGAAAAGTGGTATTTCAAGTATATAACACAGAGTGTACATACTTGATTTCAAGTAACTCACTGATCACAGCAAAATATAAAATTGGGAAAGCACCACAGCCGAATTTAAAATTGAAAAGTGATATATCAAGAATGAAGATTACAGTGTTCGTGATAAATATCTAGTAACATACTGGTGTCGTGTACTTATGATTTTTCAATACCTTCAAGTCTGTCTTATGTCAACTCGATTCTGTTTCATTTAATATGCTTTAAATCATGATTTGATTTAATGTACATTTGTCACATTATTTATTATTTTTTGTTTCTGTACTTTGCCTAGAACTTGTTTTTATTGGAATAGAACCTATACTAGGTTTAGTCAAACATTATGAAAATCAGATAAATATTTGTGCCACGAATAAGGAACAAACATAAAAATAATGCCCAAATATCACTACAACTATATTCTTATTAATGTCATATTTTGAATAAACTTATAGGAGTCAATCCTACTAATAGGAGTAATACCAGTGGTATCACTTGAATAAGAGTAATACTAGTGTTATCACTTGAATAGGAGTAATACCAGTGTTATCCCTGGACAGCAACGTCGGAAAAATAATAAACAGCTACTGTTAAGTATAGTTTTAAATTAGGTTACGTGGCATTTGATGAGTATAGTATTAATTTAGAATAAATTATTTGAGTAACGATTGTACTTATTGGTGAATATCGCTTTATGTTGTTAAATATGGTATTTAAGTTGGGCTTTTTAAAACATATCTATATAAACAATGTTCTTTATCATTTTATAAGTTGTCGCAAAAACAACCAGTCGCCACGAGAGAATAAACAAAGTCATTTAGTTAAATCTGCGAATACTAATTTAATAACAATCCTTTTTGCATGATCATGTAATAAATATCCTTATATTTGTATAATCGATTTAAAAGAACATTCACAGAATCTCATTAAGTGAATAATCGAGTAAATAATCAGTTTTCTTCATGAAAATTCCATTACTGCGTTATTAGTTTTCTAGTCCTGTATTCAAATTTTAAATGCGCAAATTTAGTACACGACAGCACCATTTATTCCAAATATTTTTTATTAAAATATAATTTACGAATTCTACCTGCACACAAATAATCCTGTAAATTCGTAGTGCTCTCGAAACCTTGAAAGGAACATTTATTTAATAAATAAATTATCTAAATTTGGAGTTCAGAAGGCGATGGAGGCGATGGACGCGAAGACAAAACGAAAAAAAATAAACTCCACCCTAAACCTTACATTTGATTGTTACTACTCAGTAGTTTACTGAAATATATTTGAAGGCCCTGTGTTTGATATCCTTTTCTGAATATACTTCATCCGAATCTGCAATCATTCATAAATAAACTGCTGTGCGTAGGTTCTAGAAATATTAATAAAATTGGTTTGCCGTAAATCGCGTATAGATGTACCAATTGAATTCGTGAATGCTAAATGCCTGAAGGAGCTCAGCCATATCGAGTATAAGAATATATTCATGGTCGAATGAAGTTATACGTAATCATTTCCGAATTTATTATTCTCTCAATTTATATTCATGTGGCCTATTTTATTTTTTTTACTTTTCCTTTTCTTTAAAACAGTTATTTTGTTTGAAACCTCTTTAAACATCAAACGTACCCTACATTATCATACTTTTGAATTTATAGTAATTGAACTTTATATGAAAACTTATAACTCAAATAAGTCTCCATACTTAATAACTTATAACTCAATAACTCCATACTCAGGAATTCTAATAAAAGTAGAATATATACGTTATATAACCTGTCTTCAAAACTTGTTTTTGGGTAGGTTCTAATCTACTTATTTTTATGTTCCTGTGAAGATCGTATATTTATCGTATAGTTCATATATTTGTTTCATTTAAATGAGTTTGAAGAAAATATTCGATTATTATCACATATCACAAAATAATTCCTAATACCCTACATTTTCCAACATATTATTACAAGCTTGCGACTGACATCCGAAATTGTCCGACATGTTATTAGAAGCTAGCTGCTGACATCTGACTTTGCCTAACATATTACCACAAACTTGCGACTGATATCCAATATAGCTCGACATGAATATGTCATTAATATGTGTGATAATTAAAAAAACTGTTGATTCCCGAAATTGTCAGACACATTATTACGTATTTGGAACTGAAGCCAGATCCCAAAATAATTATTAAAACCCGTCCGACATATTATCACAAATTTGTGACTTATACCAGATATTACCCAACATTTTAGTTCAAGCCACTGGATATTTATCAATATATTATTACAAACTTACAGCTGATACCCGATGTCCCGCCAATTATTTAGATCCAATTTCTTGGTGATAATGAGATATACATGGTAACCTTATGTTACTTTCAGGTGATTTAGTGGTTTACTCAAAGAAAGACAAAAAGACAGTTACAGTTCCGGATCTCTGTACGTTAGTATTCGCGGTTCATCTCTCTCTAGATATATCGTTATGATACATAACACACTATACATAAAGTAGGCTGAATCTACACATTACCTTTCTAAAGTATCGAGTTTCATATCACTAAAAGTTTTGTTAGAATCAATTCAATATCTTTATATGGGGATGAGAAACAAGCAATAATACTTTCTCTTCATGAAATAACCTAGTGTAAATAACAACTAAAGTTTTTGAGGTTGTTCATGAATTTATCCCCAGAAACTTGAAGAGAGTGTGCAGAAGTAGCATTAATACCGTTTAATACCTGTGATAAAGAATAAAATATAAATATTATTCATAATAAACTCATGGGTGACAGATACATTCACAAAGAAGCATGGTTCGTATTTCCTTTTCTTAATTTACAAGGGAAAATATCGAAATATTGTAACGGAATTATATTTTTCACCATTTCTTTTCTCTGCCTACGTCTAATTTAGCGATAGCGCTTAAGCCAAACTTAATAATTTTGTGAGGGATATTCTTTGAGTTATTTTCCACTTGTGTTTATTTGAAAATTCACTCTAGGTTTGCAGAGTGATATTTTTAAAGTAACCATGAAAAATTTTAAAAATGTACTAATACAAAATTATATAAGTTATCATTAGATTTTGCTGCACATACCTTTTTTTTATTATGCAAAATAATCTTTGCATAAAGTTATATAAGAACTATATGATTTGTCACGATAACATTATGTCAGTAGTCAGTTATGGTCAACGTCTAAGGACGAAATGCTCGTACGCTCTTAGCAAATGTCCTTTATCTTCCAAGTATATTTGTATATCTATATATATATATATATATATATATATATATATATATATATTTCTTTACAAAGCTGAAATTGGGTATTTTAATTGCAATTGAACCATCATTAACTTATGGCTTTTATTTAGTTTTAGACGCAGCTATACTTTTTAAATACATATCTCGAGTTGTCACTTTGCTTGTTCAGTGTGTTAATCATATTTGTGGCATTATATACATTTTACTGAAACAAGTAATAAAAATGCATTAAAGTAATAGTTCGCTATGTAATTTTTTCAGAAGTTCTGGTATCTAATTTTACTTAAATCATAGAGCATATGTTATGAAAAAATTACGTCTAAATCCTTAATTAGAAAAGAAGTGATTTTATAAAATCAGAATACTGCATATCAGTACATTTACATTAGAATTAAATTAATTGTAAAATATGTGAAGATATGGATAGGTCCCTGCTGAGAACTGCTTAAGTGGAAAGTAACCTTATCTTACTACGATGAAAAACGGAAGGAAAATATATTTCTTTATTTTCCTTCATTAACATGTTGATTTGACAGTACGAAGTTAAATGTATACCCAGTGAGTACTAGTTTTCATAAATAATTTAAAATGGTGAAATAAACCCTTACACCAAGAAGCAAAAAAAAATTCAAACAAATTAAGTAGCATTTAAAATAAACGAAACCTAAACACAATTTGTTTGCGGTTGTGGTTTTTGTCGGCACGTTCGGTTTTTGTTGGCTTTTGTGGTTTGAAATTGCATACATCGTGTTAGAAATTACAAACCCCTTAAAACTATTCCTGCGAATAATTTTAAGACATTGCAAACCACTTAAAACCACTTTATACAGAAATTAAGAACAATTTAAAACTACTGAATTTTATTAATTGATTTTTGGAGTACGGTTGAAAAACACGATATAATATATGAGGATTAATTTAATGTCGACCGGTCAATCCACATTATATATATTAATAAACTAAGATGAAGATAATTTAAAAAAGAAATAGAAAGAAAATAAAACTATTAGGAAAAGAAATTTTAGGGCTCATTATAAAGGATTTTCTGTAAGTTTAAATTTTATTCGTAAATTTGAAATTCCTTCTATGTTAGTTATCTCACATAATGTAATAATCTCTGTCAGTAATAAATATTCGTTAGAATAATGGTACTACCACAATAAATAGAAAATTATATATACATAAACACACACACACACACATATATATATATATATATATATATATATATATATACACACATGTATGTATATCATGAATTTTACTAGTAATGTAATCGACTATTAACCTAATTTTTGTAAAACAACTTTTTTAGCGATTTGAAAAGATAAAAGTTTTAAAAACATTTTGCGTATTATCTTCGGATAGCTAATCGATAAACGTGCCCAGAGTTGATTTAAATGCTAATCACTTCCGCAGGCAGACGAACGTCAGGTTGAATACCGAAATATAGGAAATATTATTGAAATGAGCTCTACTTTTGACGTTGAAATTAAGACTGGTAGATGCTTGTATATGGATGTCGCTTATCGAAATAGAAAAGAGTCTCATTTAGCTTTTGTTAAAATATTATCAAAGAGGTCTTAAGGAAAAATGAAGTTAGGAAATATAAACTTATTGATTTCGGGTGGTTTCATTTTAAAAAGAAATTAATGATGCTCCAGATACCTTGAATGAATGATAAAATGTTCATCGCTTTAATTATTTGGAAATTATTTCACATCATGACATTTTTCTGAGATACTAGTGTAAGCATCCAAAAATTAATTTTCTCTATGATATATTTTTGTAATTTGTATATTCTCTTCTAAGATTTATACTTAGAATTTTAAATTGTCAATATTATAAAAAATCCCATAAATAGAACACAAAAAATTGCATGCAACTTAGATAAAAAAAGGAGGTAGGTATTATAAAATACTACTATGAACTCTACCTGGATAAGAAACTTTTCACCTTGCTAAGACTTCATTTTCGTGGGACATGATATAGAAATGAACTTGGCCTTAATGATTCTAGAAATATATGAAAAGTAAATTAAATATTTCCGCGCCTTACAGTATACTTTTTTATTTATACTATTAATAAAATTGCTTATAATTTTTTTATACTATTACCAAAATTAATTTAGCATAAGAGTGACAATAGAAGCCAGAAAATCTGGCATTAGAATTTTTAAGTGTCTGCCTGTATATTCATTTGGTCACCAATCATGCAAAATCTACCGCACGTATTTTGGTAAAATTTGGTTTGGTAATAGTTTATAACTAAGGAGCAAAATATGAGAGAGAAAGAAAATCCTGATAAATTGTACTAATCCGAATTTCACACTAGTGAAACTGTGGGATACAGCTAGCATATTAATAAAACGCTTGTAACTTAATTTTAAATATAGTTTAATAGTTTTTAAGAGATTTTAATTTTTTTTTATGTTAATACAAAAAATTAATATCTCAAATCCAGATATTTACTGCGCCTGTAACACGTCAGGAGCTAACTTTCACGTCTTCATTAAGTATGATGTTCTTATAGGATTCTTTCTAATATGTACTGTTTTTTTTTAAACAAAATGCCTAAAGTATTTTATAAATTTAATTATGTAACTGAGAAAAACATTCATGTATATATATATATATATATATATATATATATATATATATATATATATGTGTGTGTGTGTGTGTGTATATATGTATATATTTATACATGTTTTTTTTATTTTTGAAATTGTTTAATATTTTTAATAGAGATTCTTAAATTAGTTTTTAATAGATACTGTCGCAAACATATGAATCTGATATCCAGGCGTGTACTGTAAATATGGCCTGTTTTGCATAAATGTTTTTAAATTACACCGAAAAGACTGGATATTTAAAACAGCAATGGCTACGCCAAATCTCGTGTCATTATGGAATACAGTCATTCGTGTAGGATTATTTCTATATATGTACTCTTAGAAGAAAATAAAGAAAACGCAAACAATTTTATATAAATTGTACTGTCACTGAGAAAAACATTCACTAATGCTTCCAAAATATTTAATCTAAGTAGAGAAAAAGAGATAATTTTTATTAAATGTTAAATTTTACCGCCTACGTGGTATTTAAACATATCCCTCCCTCTTTCTTCACCTGATACCGTATGCAAAGATTTCTTCCTCCAGAATTCCTCTGTCGGTCGAAATACATAGAAGTCACGTACACAAGGATGAATGATTAGCTTCATAACTACTAAAATATAAATGATAAGTACATAGTGTCAGAGAATGTATAATCACTTGCCAATATTGATAATTAAATGATAAGTACATAGTGTCAGAGAATGTATAATCACTTGCCAATATTGATGATAAATTATGATGATATTTTATGATTAAATATAAATGATAAGTACATAGTGTCAGAGAATGTATCATCACTTGCCAATATTGATGAATGATTAGCTTCATAACTACTAAAATATAAATGATAAGTACATAGTGTCAGAGAATGTATAATCACTTGCCAATATTGACATTTATTTTCACAATAAACACACATGAACATGATTATCCGCGATAATACTTTTGTTTATCTTTCAAACACTTATTGCGAGTTACTTATTGAGGATAGGTATATGCCGTCGCCGACCTTTCTTATAGTTTTCACCTTTTCATTTATACTCACTATCCTGTTCTTATAAGTAATAGTATAATTATACATAGCTTCTTATTTGATCTTGCATTTACATCATCTGTATTCAAATTTCAGCAACTGATTATCTCAGTAATAGGGAATTTTTTTACAAATTTTCATTGCATTTATATTCAATAAAGAAGAATTCACAATTAAATGAAATTACGAGATGTAGTATTATTTCTACTTTCTTTAATTCCTTTACCACGACCTAGGTTTCGTTGTATTACAACATCTTTAGGTGGGGTATTAGCAAAGATGCAGAATCTTTGTTAATACCCCACCTGAAGCTGTTGTAATACAACGAAACCTAGGTCGTGGTAAAGGAATTAAAGAAAGTAGAAATAATACTACATCACGTAGTTTCATTTAATTGTGAAAAATGAATTTCTACAAAATTAACGCCAAATATATTCAATAAAGAAGAATTCATGTGAGGGTTATGAAACGACAAATGTATCACTAATACAATGCTGTAAGCTAATTTATTGAATTAGTTGTTAAAAAAAATTAATAAAAAAACGCTTTTGTCAATACTGCACTAAAAAGCAAAAATAATTTACCAACCTGTTTCCTCTGTCTACTTTGTAAGGGCTTTAGTGTATCCCATGTTCGTTATGAAGTATAATATTTGAGTGGGTAAACACGAGCGCGCCTCTGGCTTCCCCACTCAAAAATTATACTTTTCTCCAATTTTGACTGAAATGTTAAGCATTTTCATTCACGTAATATTAATTTGGAAAGCAAAATATTTTATTTTTGAGATCGTAATCAGTGTGATGAGAACAAGCGTACAGACAGAAATTAAATTATTATGTTTCTTGCAAATCGTATAAATCAAATATGCCTATTATTAAGATGCAATTAAAACAATGCTTTCAAGCAATCAAGTCGCATAAGTCACAAGTATTCTTATTGGCACTGAAATTGGTTTACATGTGTTCTCGTAAACGAAGAAAGGGTGGAAAAAAACTAAAAGGCACGGAAATGCTCGATCACTGATGGTACATTGAAAGACTGGGTTCTGTCGCTCTCGCCAGTTGAATGCGTTAATTTGTTCACGCTAAAACGTGCCATAAGAAGTTTCACTTCAAAAAGTTATAATTGTGTAGATAAGTAGTATTAAGTAATATACAAAAAGTTAGCTCTAAAAACAATATTTTTCTTTATTGCATGATTAACATACACAAGCGTTTTTTACAATATTTTAATTAGAGTTTCTAGAATATAGAATCAAAATTGCAATTATTTCAAAAAGATGCTCACATAAAATTTAAAAATTCAGACGTATTCTTATAGAGGTACAGGGTAATTAGAGATTTGAGCAAATTACTTTAAATATAATAAGGAAGTTAAATGGTTTAAATAAATATTCCTAACGCTCCTTCTAAATGTTAAAATCAACAATGTTTAGCCAACTTAAGGAAATGTAAGTTTTATAAGCAAATATTAAACTAAAATAATAACAATAACAAAAACAAATTCATAAGTCAGCGTAGTACCGTTAGCGATGAAAAAAGCAGGCCATCGTTTTCCATTTTATCTCTAAGAACTGGCGTGACATTACATATACCAGCTACATAGTTAGATTTGTTCAATATATGTCTAATGTTTGCCGCTATGATATTTGTCTTTATTGTTATCGATTACGTTATTTTCGTATTTAGTGCATTGATTCAAACTATAACCTTGTCAAGATATAGGTCAATACAAGACAAATAAATTGGTAGTTTCAGTCGCCTGTTTTTACTGAAACAAGAACAACAATGCCAATTTACCAAGCAGAACAATTAAATTTGTATTTAATAATTGACATGCTACTAATATCAATATTTTTAAATAAAGTTTTCGTTAATTAAATTTATTTTAATAATAAAATAAAACATCTCAAATTAAAATTATGAAAACATTTCAATACCTTCAATAAAAGTAAGGGAAGAAGGGTATTTTCAAAAGAAATCATATCGTAATATATGTTTAGGTATGTACGCATATTATTTTCTATGCATACATATGCCCATGTACGCCTTTGAAAGATTATAAAAATTTAAAAGGCCATCCGATTGACTTTTATTAAACAGTGCTCAGAGAAATAAAGAAAACTTCAAGTTTTCGAGCTCAAACATCAATTTTGCTCTTGAGATATTGCCCCGAAAATTATAAAGCCACATCCACCAAAAAGCAAATAAAATATAAATGTATTGAACCTGAAGAAATTGTCGTTCTGTATTGGCTCATAAATGACACATATTACATCTAGTTCTAAATTGAAAAGCGATGGTATAAGCAAAGCGCACAGTTTCCATACACTACAAATTTATTGGCAGGCTGAGCGCTTGTATCAGGGAAATATAACGGTCGCATTTAATGCCTATGCTATGATAATGTTGTTTGACATCCCAAATACTAGTAATTTTTTTTGTAGTGACTTTGTTAAATCAAGTACTCTTGATCACCCATTACCTCATTTTGGCAATTTTTTTGTCATTTATTGTATTATATCTTAAGTAAAAATTACATAATAAAATTTGTACAAATAATACATTCCGATCCAGTATGACTATATTTCCAACACTGCAACTGAATTTCCCTTTTCATCAGTTCCATTCGTCAGTTTCTCCGTCCATTAATTACAGTCTCAAAGTCGCCACAGTTTTAGACCGATGCACGTGAAATTTTGCAAGTAGATACATCAGAATGAATAAAAATGTAGAAAAATATTATACAAAAACTGAAGCACATCCGCATGTGGCCAAATTGGAGGCGAATTCTTTTATCGCGCTTTTCTTCAATTAGTGTATTTTTGAAGAGGTTTTTCAAAATAAGAGTTAAATTTTTATATTTTTTAAGACTAAGCAATATTTTTTCCTGTAACTCTTATGTATTTTGAAAAATTTGGATGTCTATTTAACTTTTAGAACCAAATTAATTTGCACAGCTATTATAAATGGTCATGTCTCGCATCAATATTTTATCTTAAATGGTGTAAACCTAAAAACTGATAAAATAAAAGAATACATAAAGGAGATAAAATCTGTAACTAACGCAAGAAGAAGAAAAATAAAAAATAGAGAAGGTTCATCCCGTAAGTGAAGAAAAGAGACTACGACAAGAGGACACAGATAATATTTTTTTAATGAAAATTTAATGGGAAATATTGTTTTTTTCCTTGATAACTTTTAAATTAGCTTTTTGGACGAAAATAAATGCCTATTAAAAAGAGAAAATATTTGTTATTGTAATTCTTAGTTAATATCTCTGAATTTAAATTAGACAAATAAATTTATAAAACCGAATACGCCTACAAGAAACTCTGTCTTATCTTGTAAGTGGCATCCATTTTATGAATTTTGTGAATCCAATCATCGTTACCCAAACACACACATCTATGTGTGTGTATGTATATATATATATATATATATATATATATATATATATATATATATAATATTTATGTACATGTGTGTGTGCGTGTGTATCGAGCAATGCTAAGTTCCGTCTATGTTCTTTTAAATGTATTCACACCAATAAAACAATATGATCGTCGCCTCTTTTAGACTGTTCGACTAAATTACGTGCCATCATCTAAATATATCTGCGACAGTAAAATCATATGCAATAAGGACTTCGAGCCTTATTAATTGATGTAGTTTTCACAATATCGTTCATTACAATTATTATACAGAAATACACAATAATTTTAAAAATTATTTAATACAAGAAACAAATCAGGCAATTGAACGAATACACAATATGTTTGTATGTATGTGTATTTCGTGCAATAAATGGGGCTGTAGTACAATAATGAACTAGTCGTATGAGACTCAGTATGTGCGTGGTGTTCACACATATTTATCCTGTGTATATTATTGCTTCTTTGAACAAGATTGTTTATTTTTTTAATACATGTTTATCGGACATGTAATATACAGATTATATTCGTTGATAATGTGTATATACTTTGATATCAGTTCGGCAGTAATAATTATTGATTTGAATAAATCTTCGGTTACAACTCTTTTCTATTGTGAAATATGCATATTATAAACATATAATGTTGCGTAACAGTACAAAAGAAAATATAAAGTCTATGACTTATAATATACCATATTTGGCGTTGTTTAGATTTCTATACAAGAGCATTTTTTCCTTAAATTCTCGACCGATTTTCTCAGAAACCCTGCAACATAGAAGAAGCTTGAAATTAGCATAGTAATGCATCATATTAATCCATAAATTTAAGGACAGGGTAAATAAAGACCTTAATTTTTTTTAATATTATATATCTCATGGGTATCATTTGTTTATGAGACATACACTAATATTTTAAACTTGTATTTGTAAAAACATAATCCAAAAATATGCAAAAATTTAGCATTCACCTCTTATTTCCATAACCACTAAATACATTTAGGTTATAAAAAATTAATACATATTTGCAAATAGTTACATAAAAATACCATATACCGTTAAATACTTACAACTGCTTAAATGTGTAGGAAACCTTCATAATGCGGGTTCTACTTGTGCTCGACAGGTTTTTATGTATTTTACTTAAATGCATGTACACATTATAATTTTAAAGTTTCTCTGCTTTTATCATTCTAGCATTGTATTCATAATCAAATTAATCATCTTTCAGCCTTATATTATTAGTTTCGATTTCATTCCATTTATTCGACTATTTAATGCATTTCGCTTATTCATTCTAGTACATTATTTTAATGGGTAAACTCTTAAAAAGTATATGAATTATTTCATTGATTCGTATGTTAATTTTGATTTGAATCTCGAATATGTGCAAACGAGTGAATCACAATGTGTCCTGTTTTTTTTATAAAAATTTCATTCCAGAATAACACTATTTACTCAAAGTTTGTATACAAAACATCTAAAAGAAGGACCAGTTCTATCTATAAATACTAACTTTTATCTGTAGCTTCGCTCATGTATTTTTTTTATATTTTATTTATAGTAGAAACTTGTAGGGAAATAATTAAGCTCTGTTAGAATCTGAATATCAAGTGATCATTGATTGCCTTTCTGACCTATTGGTTTAAATCATTAATAAGTAATGAATATATAAATACAAATGATTAATTACACAAAACTCGAATATTTCCCTCTACTTTGCTAATTGCGTGTGTAATAATAAGCTCTAAATTCACTCGGATACAAGAAATATTACTTTTATCTGTATTCTACGTTTGAAAAAAAATGGAAAATATAACTACATAAAGAATAAAAAGATCTTATAAATTTTAATAAGTTAAAAACATTATTGATAAAAAAACCGGTCAAGCACGATTGGAACTCGCGCCATCAGCGTTCCGTGCACATTTAGGTATTGAAACATTTAATATTACATAATATTTCTATTAAACTATTAACAGAATTTTTATTTTTAGGCCGAAAATATATTGCCTATTATGTCTCTCGCAGGCGCGTGTTTAAAAAAATATTTTTTTGTCGTAAAAAGTACAAAAGAATGATTTTCGTATTTTTCCTTTACTTGTGTTATGAGACTTGCTTCCTGCCAAATTGCATGATTCTAGGTCAACGGGAAGAACCCTACAGATTTTCATTTACTTGTGATTGTTCAAAAATTCGGCATAAATGACTGATTTTGAAGCTTGATTTTTTTCACTTCCAAGGGACTATAGACATAAGCATTTGATATTAGTTTTCCTAAGAAAAAGGGTCTAGAAACACGGACAAATGGAACGCCAAGTTATCCCATAAGGGTTCTTTTTTTCCTTTTGAGATACGGAACCCTAAAAATATAATTACTCATCTATGGAGAAACAGAGTCATTGAAATTCGTTTATATACTTGAGATAAATGGAAATATTACATTCTCTAAAGATATTAATAAAATAAAAAATAATTAAAATAGATGAGCTGAAGGTCAGACACTTCGTTGGTCAAATAAATTATAACATGTAATAAATACGATACAAACAGGCTTTTTGTTAGTTTAGCGCATAATGGAGGTTTTCCACAGTAATTTCTAGCCACGTTGGTAATATTATTGTGGTATTACGTAGGAGCTGTAATTCTGCGAGTAGTGCCCTTACCTTTGAAGTATACTTATGTATGTGCATGTAAACACATACTGTATATACAAATCAACTAACAATATCTTATTAAGCATTGAAGCAGAGTATCTAAAATTTTACTTTACTTATTTATCTTTACTGATAGGTAAACAATAATTACAAAATCCTAAGAGAATTTCAGTAAAAAGCATTGAAGCAGAGTATCTAAAAGTTTACTTTACTTATTTATCTTTACTGATAGGTAAACAATAATTACAAAATCCTAAGAGAATTTCAGTAAAAAGCATTGAAGCAGAGTATCTAAAAGTTTACTTTACTTATTTATCTTTACTGATAGGTAAACAATAATTACAAAATCCTAAGAGAATTTCAGTAAAAAGCATTGAAGCAGAGTATCTAAAAGTTTACTTTACTTATTTATCTTTACTGATAGGTAAACTATAATTACAAAATCCTAAGACAATTTCAGTAAAAACTAATGCTATAATGATAGATTTTCCAGAAATATAGTACTAATGAAGTATTGTTATGATCTAGTTGCTGATATTTGTCATTAAAAATTAGAACATCATGCACAAAAGTATAGTTTATTTGAAAAGTTGAGATATTTAGCTGCTCATTTATACCGCATTGCCTTAGAAACACAAGAGAGCTTTAACCACATCCTGTCGAGTCGGATGTTTATATCGTGAAGCCTTTTCCAATTCGGACAACTATCCTCTACTTACGTTACCCTACTATTTTTTACTTTGCCCCTGGGATGCACTTTGCTAATTAAGTAGCAACTTTGAGCTCTATATGCCCAGAGTCAGCACTTGGGGTGGTTTTTAATTAAAGACATAATTTAAGGGGTATTTTTGCAATCATTTATTAACTGTTCCATGTATTTCAAATTTCTTTTTTGTCGAATTTTATAATCGCGTTTCTAATTTTAAAGCTACGTTGCATAAATACTTTTCTATCATATGGAGATATAATATAGTATGTAATTCGTTACAATTATAGACAATTGTATACATATAAACAAAATAGGATGTTTGTGCACCGAAATTTATCGAAGAGTATATTTCACCCGCATTGTTATGCCACATACTCGTAAAATATGTTTGGTGTGAATGGTCACCAGACGTTTTTACTTTGATATATTGTAGCTTTATAACCTAAGCTAAGATGAAAGACATCAAACTGCTTATATCTATTTAAAATAAAAGATACTGGTGAAAAAAGATGGATTCTAATTATGAATTTCACTAAATAGAGAAATGTTCAAGTGTTAACGTTTATCACGTAATAAAACAGATGATGTACATAATGAGCAGTATTGAACAATGAGTTTTGGTTGCTAAAGGTAACTATAAGTTAATATTAACATATTAGAAAGAAATAATTTTTATAATATGTGACGAAATACAGTATGAATTATAAGAAGTAATAAATGAAAGCAGTAAAAACAATTTGAACACATCAGATTTTTTACATAACCTCCATGATTATTTACATTTTTCTCATCACATGGGAACTTTTTTAATATCGTCATTAAAGAAGGAATTGAACCATACAAGGCTGAATTGAATATAAACATGGTATTTTTTAATTGTGTAATTGAAATAAAAATAATTTGAACGCATCAGGTTTTTTATATAACCTCCATGCATATTTACATTTTTCCCATCACATGAGGACTTTTTTAATATCATCCTCAAAGAAGGAATTTAATCATATAAGGCTGAATTGAATATAAATAGGGTATTTTTTAAATGTGTAACTGCTTTAAAAACAATTTGAATACACCAGGTTTTTTATATAACCTCCACGCTTATTTACATTTTTCCCATCAAAAGGGGATTTTTTTAATATCATCAGTAAAGAAAGAATTGAACCATGCAAGGCTGAATTGAATATAAACAGGGTATTTTTTAAAGTGTTATTGTATTAAAAACAATTTCAAATCATCGGATTTTTTAATTAACTTCCGTACTTATTTACATTTTCCTCATCACATGGGGCCTTTTTTAATATCGCCGTCAAAGAAGGAATTTAACCTAACCTGCTTAGGTTAGGTTAAATTCCTTCTTTCAGCAAGCAACAGTTTCTTTCTGGGGTAATTCATACATGTGGTAGCCACAAATTTGAAAATTTGTTATTTCCCTGTCTTGTTGACAGTTTTTGGAAACCTTATTTATCGACATCTAATCGATACGTATGTCGGACTTGTTGCCACGAGAGTAATCTCTTACAGTCAGCCAGGAATACCATTCCCGTATAATATTCCAACACATAGATAATTTTTTCACACTTCAATTTGATCACAAAATGAGTGATATTTTAAATTTTATAAATACATAATATTCAAAAAGTCTTACACAAAGTTCTGTTTATAGGGAAAATTATAGTGAAATTATACATTCATTTTGCCTTAAATAGTAAAAAATACCTATAATTAATGGAGTTCACTACAGTGTCCAATATGCAATAACAAAAATTCGTAAATCTGTGGTTGTCTGCCTACAGAAATTTTAAATGTCTAAATAGTTTTTCTAGCCTACGCAATATAAAAAATATTTTTACGCTATACCTCGTATTTATTATATTGATCAAAAGAAGTATTAAGCATTCGAAAAGTTAGTTTTATCAGACTCATATATGCATATGCATGTATATGTGTGTGTATATATATATATATATATATATATATATATATATGTATATATATATATATATCTAAAATAACAATTATCTGCTAAACGCCCATTCAACTCAACAACGAACTAAGATCAAAATGTATCCTAACAGAGCGCTCACTCAATAATGAAACAGTAACCAATGAACTCAATTATTTATTTCCTTAGAGACTGAAACGGCGCTAAGTATAATTGCGAAAACTTGCCACTATGCAAATCTCGGAGAGAAATTAATTGTGCCGTAATGCGAGCTCACAGTAGGGTACGATGGGAGGTTTAAGAATGTTATGGGTTTATTGTTCGAAATGTTCATTTGATCGATAAATGACGTGAATTTTATTACTTTTATTACAGTAGACATCTTTAATAAGTTGTTTAATGATTCTTCTACTTGTTAATAATTCTTTAGTTAAGTTAATTAAGGCCTAACTCGAACAGTAACTTAATGTTACTTTTAAATTAAACCTCTTTAAACTACATTGAGATGACACATTAAGTTACTTAGCAAAAAAGGGGGTCAACTACTACTTAAGGACCCATGTAATGAAACTAGAGATATATCTATTTATGTCAATTTAAATTAATTGGTTAGAAATCAATATCCTATTTTCCTGCAAAATATAATTTTATTCATTATAATATATTATTTTAAATACGTGGTAATCTAGTGTTTAAAATACGTTTGTTTTACTTTAAAAAGCTAGATTGATAGGTTAAAAAAATTATGACCTTATATTTCTTTCATAAATCTTATCGATGTTTTTTTTTAATTTTCCACTGATTAATTTCAGTCGTTTTGTTTCGAAAAAGGTATCCATTGTCGAACATTTCCAGTTATTTTCGTAAAAATGTTAATCTAATTATTAAGAGAAATAATATATTAAAAAAGACCAGTATAGAATATTACACTGTACAATTAAGCAAAATGCGTAACTCTTTCAATTTCTTGTTGAACTTATTCATTTTACTTTTTGGACTTAAAATAAAGTTAAAGAATAAATGCATACTGGTTTAGACGCCACGAAACTATTTTTAATTTTTTTTCTGTGATCTTTGTTAAATTTGATTCTAAACCATTTAAAATGCGTTTACTTTTATATGAAGTACAGCCATTTATTTTTCTTGAAATTTATAAATAGACTTTAATTCAATTTTATTCGCAATAATTTCATATGGCTTCTCCATGAAGAAAAAATATCTGGGAAAATGAACACAATAATGTAAATATTTTCTTCAAAAGGCATTACGAAAATTTAATTATTTTCCGTTATTAGGTGAATAATTACTTCTAAACGATATTATTGAGGAGGTTGTTAACCATTAAGATATGTAAAAAAAATCTGAGATATGTAAATTTTTGCTAGTCACATTGAAACGTCGCTGAAATACGATTTTTGGGATAATGTTATGTGTATAAAAGTCCTCAATTTGAACGTTATATCAAAATAAAAATAAATTATAAAACAAATGATTGTGAAAATCAGTATGCATCTGTTCTAATAGTTAGCCAAAACACAGAAATAGAATTACTTAAGTGGACCAGGAATTATGTATTACGTTCGTATGAACGTACATATGAACGTATGAAAATACTTACAGAACAGTGGACAGAGATTCGTGTCTTGTTTTAAAAAGAAAATCTAAAATAAATTATAAAACAAACGATTGTGAAAATCAGTATGCATCTGTTCTAATAGTTAGCCAAAACACAGAAATAGAATTACTTAAGTGGACCTGAAATTATATATTACGTTCGTATGAACGTACATATGAACGTATGAACATACTTACAGAACAGTGGACAGAGATCCGAGTCTTGTTTTAAAAAGAAAATCTCTTTACAGAAGGTTACATCAAAATATAATTACTTGCAAAGTTACCCGAGTTACAATTGCTTTTATAACCGATAATTAATGATGCCCGCCGAATGTGCAAGAGTTAGGGGACGCCACCTACAGTATATGTAGTCCATACCATCATACACATCGTACCATCGTACACCCTACGATGGTAACTCTAAAGTATTGTGATTTCCAAAGCAATACAAGTCAAAATGAGTAATGCAAATACAGAGACAATTTCCGATTACCGTTTTCCCAGATGCGCAACATAAAAAAAGCATAAGTCGCATCCATTAAGAGTCACAATAAATTGGTCGAAATTAACTAGCAAAAAATATTGCACAAGCCAAATTTACAAACGGAGTACAGCGCACAATTGATAATTCTTTCATTTCGACTAGAGATGGTCGGCTGTGAAAGCATTTTTTTGTTGGAAAAGTAATTTGTTTGAGCAAATCCTCCCCGCCATTAGTAATCTGGTTTGAGTGACTTTTCTGATTAGCCCTATTTTCCCGTTAATGTATTTTCTTTTAATATTAACTATTTAATCCCGAACATTTATGTTGTTGTATTAGATATTGTTTACAACAGATTTAAAATTTTATTTTGTTGAATAAAATCGTCATTAATAACTTTAAAGGACAAATCAATTATAATCAAGGTTAATCCCACCTTTGGAGTAATGCAGATCGATTCCGCAGAATATATTGGCGAAACATGAAAAATATTATGTTTTACTATTCGTTGACAAAGCAATTTTTAGTCTATTATGCTTACTAACAAGTTACATATCGATAAGTTTACTCATATGTATTATATATTAATATAAGTTTGATAACCAATTGTCAATTATGATGTAAGAATGCATCCTGATAAATTCAAGAAGTAATTTAATTTTAAAGTTTTATTAATTTAAAGTCAACGTAAAATTCTCAAATATTTTAGCTTATATTTGATAAAGTAGACCAGAGTACATTTGACTTATATCGATTCCACTTCTTCATATTGGAAAATTGTTACTGAAAAAATCCGAATCCTTGAAAGAACACTTCATCTGTTTATCTGTCGGAACCGCTTTTCTCAGAATTAAGTTCAAACTACAATTGCAAAGTATGTAAACTTCCATATATCGTATAATTTCAAATATAACGTATGCAAACTTTCATATATCGTAATTTTCGTATATCATAACATTTAATTTGTCGTGTTGCATATCGAAAGGGTGAGTTATGAAGATTCCAAAACCATTTTTAAACAATTTTGCGTAGATTGGTTTCAGAGACATTGCTTAAAATATTCTCAAAAACAGATGTTACGTTCACTACCCCCAAAACTGCTTGTTTCTATTAAACGTACACATACCTAACATAAGTAGCTCAAAAACTATTAAATTGAGAAGTATCGCTATAGTTTTTGGTTTAATCTTTAATAATCTTCTCTGATTTTTTTTATAATTTTCACTTTAACACTTTTGGAAATGTGTTTTTTTTACAATTTTCACATCAATAGTTTTGCATATATTGCTTTTTATTACTATTTTTACTTCAAAAGTTTTTGAAATATTATTTGTTTTCACAATATTCACTTTGGCAGTTTTGGAGATATTATTTTTTGGTACAAATTGCACTTCAAATGTTTTGAATATATGGCAGTGAAAACAAATTCATGTGGACGTTTTCTCTTTGAAACTCTTTGAATTGATATCACACTCGATAAATAAAATCAGATATATTATCTTCAGAATTAAAATCCTGAAATTTCTGAAACTTCCTCAAAAAATTTCCTCATCAATATTATGGAATGTAAATTGTTTAGGTAAATGTAAATGAGAATGAATGTGTTTTATCAGTTCTCTTATAAATGTAACGTTTCTACATTAAATGGTTTCTGAGAATATTTTTGTAGGCCATTTCAATATTATTTTCATAACTCTTTTGCATACAGCCTAAAACTAATAGTTTCCCTTTGTTCGAACGATAATCCATACTATACATGTAATCAAAAATATTATTCGCATATACATGTAATCAAAAGTATGTGTAAAGTTCCCTTCCTCTAAATTTTTCATGTAAGTGACGTGAAGTGTTGAACTGTTGAGATAGTTATGTATTAATTAATTAAGGATAATTGCTTTATATTTGTACCAAATTTCAAACTCTATTAGTTTCTAAAAAAATGCTATTGCGTGCATTTAAACGTACACATATATTAAATTTCATAATTTGGCTATCACAGTTAATGATAAAAATTAAAAGAACATCACTCTTTCTTTCGTAAATTAACCTTTATTCGACTAGTTGTTGTATCCAAATGAGATGAAGGATCCTTCATCTCGTGTCCACAAGAGTGAAGGATCTTTTATGGATAAATGGTTGCCAGAGCCTCGAAAGGTTGGACTTCTCCAGTCCCGCTTTATAGGCGGCCGGAATCGAACCCGGGTTCCGGCGGTGCGCCGCGCAGTCAACGGCCGTATGTCTTGCGGTAAACCCAACACACCACAGTGACGACCACTACTTACTCTTAGTTAAGTCTACTCAACTTAACTTAGAGTAACTAATAAACACTATGGAAAGCCTCCGTGCGAACATTTGTTTAACATCCCCTTTTTTTAAGTCACCCGTTTTTCCAATCGGAAATCACTTTACCATTCATTTAAGCAAAAGTAATTGTATCAGTATTAAGGGTTGCGTAAAATGTGTAGTACCTTCGTAGAAAATATTATAATTGTGCTTAGGTTTTTGGAAAAACGAAATCATAGAGTATAATATCTCTCTATATCTATTTCCGTACATAAATAATTAAAATTATACTAACATTATGTCTAAAAAAATGAAATGCGCGCACTCTGTTGTTAATTTTTGCGAACGCTGGATCGCATCAGAAACGTATAAATAAAGGTTCCAGAGGGAACGTAATTTGGAAATTATTGGCTAATATATGCATATTTTACCAGAAATTTCAATTCATTGGGGTATAAATTTGATATTTAGGTTATTTTTTAATATACCTGGTGGGTATATATTGGTGGTATCCCACGCTTACCACCAATTTCTGAAAATGTGTCTAAGGTAATAACGTGAAAAATACAAAAGTATTTAAAATCTATCTGTAAAGTTTTAAAATAATTATTACAGGATTAAACCTCTAGAGAGAAATAATTTAATCTGAAGGTATTGACATAGAGATAAGCCTCCGTGATAAAAAACATGGAAAAAAAATCGCTGAACTCAACCAAAGAGAAAGATTTTTGCCAGTAAACGAACATCATAGAATGGACATAATAAAGAAGAAACATTTTGTCCTATCTCGCTTTAAAGTTACTACCATCGCTCTAATACAGTCAAAATTTTACTATATTGTACGCATTCAGAACAAGAATGTCCACCAGCCGCATATAAAAATATTGTTTCGTTGGAATTCGCCACACCAAAATATGAATGTTGATTAAATAAAGTAATTATATTGTATCAATTTACGATTTCAGAGTTATAATAAAATACATAAAGAGAAGTGGTTAATATTGAACTTAACATTTTTCGTCGGGTGCAGAATAATAATCAAAATTTACTAATGTAATCCATTTCGCCTTGTATTTTGATAACAATTATTAGAAATAATGTAATCGGAAGAAAAACTTGAGTCTGGTATATAATAAATTTATTAATCAAAATTATAAAAAGCCATGTGAGATGAATATAATTTAGCCATTTTAAATACTGACGTAACAATTCCATTACAGCAATGTATAGAAGACCACCCAATGTTCAAAATTAAATTCACAATATTTTAATGGGAATAGTTTAAACCAAATACAATTTTATATGCATCAAACATTCTGAAAATTTTATTTAAAATGGACTTTGGTTTTTTTATCGTTACTGTCACGTTTAGGTATTTTTTAATATTTATTTTCCTTTTTTCCAACAAAAACATTGTTATATTACCGCGGATATGTTTTTCCGGTAATTCTGCAAATATAAATTAAATAAGAAAATTGCAATCTTAATTTATATTTGCAAAGTTTTATTACTTTTTCTAAGACAAATTATAAAATATTTTATTCATAAAAAAAATAACTCACTCAAGACAAACATTTTGTATAAAAGTCTTTACAAATTACACTACATTTTACATAATAAAAGTGAACCCATTCGTCAAAATAAAAAATGTAAACATGAAATAACTTCAATACTTTCTTTTACGTCGTGGAAACAGATGAATGTGATACAAACCAAGTCATTCTTCCCTAAAAAATTCTTTCGTTTTCGAAATCGAACAAAGCTAAAAATATCGCTTTTAAACTGTTTTTCATCTAACTTGGAATTCCTCCTTGTAAACCGTTTTCGTATTGCTATAGATGTATTGAACACATACATAAATACCAGGCCATTCATCATGTAATAACTTTTCGAAAGTTACGGAAACTGTGGATTCAGCAAGCGAGTCTGCTAGTGAGTTGTACACGTTCAGAGTTTTGGAAATTGATTACCTATAGTAATAAAATATACAATCGTTTTGAAACGAACTTTTTATTTGGAACTTGTAAGTGGATTCTAAATGATTGAAAAATAAAACAAAAACGTGAATAAAACAAAACGGTGTCAAGAATTTAAATTAAATCACTAGTAAACTGAATTTTTTAGTTAAAACCTTTTGATAAAATTTGCTTTTATATGCTAAAAATTACAGAGAATAAATCAGTGAAAGTCTAAAGAAAAATATGAATTTGGACAGTGCTATATTGTAAAAAAATACAAGATATAAACCTCAAATTAGGCCGACATAATGGTTATCTCAGCAACTAAGTGCAATTTCATTATAAGTTCCACACCTAAAATGTATGTAACTTATTGCTCATACTGTAAAGTTACGTTCATTCCTAAGATAAATGACATAAGCAAAGAATTTTTTTGAAACTAAGTTTTTGAATGTTGGGTTCTCGGATATAAGGTCAGTTTGAGAAAAAAATGATACAGGATTTTGGAACAGGCTTTGTAATAAAGTGTGAAAAAAATCTATTTTTCAAAATTTTGCCAATGGACTCAATTTTAAGGATATTCCAGTTTATATATATATATATATATATATATATATATATATATATGTTTTTATTGAGTTCGAATAGGCAAGATATTCCTGGTGGAACTGGTGGAAATGGATTTCAGTACTGTGAGAACAGGTAAAATACAGGTCATCATTTGAGCCTCACTTGAAAATTTCTAATTTTAATTATGATTTACTGATACAAGGTCATATATTTTACGTGCTTAGATTAATCATTTCACTTTTTTCGTCTTTTGAAAAGAATTTCATAAGCATTGCTCTCCAAAAACAATGTTTTTTTTTGAGTGGGCAGGGTTAACTTTAATAAAATCTGCCACAAGAACCGAGCGATAGAGTTAAAAACAGTTTTGAATCCAACTACCTAGTAAAAGTAAAGTTAAATTACAAAAATTCATAATCATTTTAGCAGCTATCAGTTTTATTAGCAACTTTTAAACAATATCGAGAACAAATTTTGTTATTATTTTTCCTGGAATAAATCTAGTTCTAATTTAAAATTAATAATAATAATTGACTTATTGACTTATTGATTGATTAATAATTGACTTAGCCATGGAAGGCACTTCGTCAGACTTTCGCAGTATATAACCTTTCAACCATCTGATCGCGGAGTTTGATTTGTTTATGATGAGTGAAAGAAAATTTATGGAAATGTGTCTTTTGTTGTTCTTGTCTACTTTTGTAATAATATTTAACCTACAATTTAAAATTTTTAAACTATTACTTTTTTTTAATTTTTACGAACAGGTTAACGGTAATGTATAAATAATTGTGTTTATGTAATTAAATAAATATTAAAGGGACGTAAGGCAATACACTTTCCTTTCAATATACCTTTGAATCGCATTAATGTAGAAAATTTTTTTTGTATTATAATATTTCAAAGATTAGAGCAACGTGGTGTCAGTGCTACAGGAGTAATAAGGATATAAGTAGAACTTTGAAGACCTAAAAATAATACTCTGATAGAAGGAGTTAAGATCATAACAGGGACCATCCCTTTTCTGATACCGATTTTGATTCTTTCAAAAACTAAACTTATATTAATATGTGAAGTAGTATTTTTGACCTATTTAATACATTTGTAGCGGGTGACTTTGTTTTTTTTCCTTTCAGAAAGAAAAAGATATCTCAGAAAGCGAGATCAGGGCTGTAGGAGAGGTAGCAGAACATAGGAATACCATATAGGAAACAAGCTAAGCTGCAAGCGAGGTGCAATTTCGTAATGTAAAAATATTATTCTCAGGCAATTCTGACATATTTTATTTACGATTTGACATAGTGGCTTTCGTTAGTCGCGCTTGTCCTTCCCTTTCATTAACTACTTTGTCTTTCGATGTCAGAGTTATACTAAAAACCGTCTCCAATCTCGGTTTCTCTAGTCACATTCTTCTTCTATGCTCCATTTTATTTTGTTGCAGCGTTTCTTGAAAATTTGGCACTTTGAACATTATTGTCGCTTGCGGGTTCGTTATCACTAAATCATCATAAATATATGATTTAGGACTCCGGAAAAAAAATGTTTGCAATTATTAGAATGTGTCGTTTTAATGAATTGATAATTATTTCGTAAGTAATCTGACTAATATAAAATAAAAGAATATTATTCTAGAATAAAACTTACATTGCTTTTGATATAGATTAGAAGCAATTTAAGTACTACTGAAGTAACTCCTCATATCACAGAAAAAAAAGAGGAAAACATTTATTATTTTTGAAATCCAAATAATTTTTTAAAAGAAAATGTTTTCCAACCGAGATAAATATTATCCATATTGTAATAACAATGATAAAGGTACGTTAGAAATAAGTAATATTATATTCAAAGTAATGACACGCTGTAAGAAAAAGAAGACATTTTTATCTGTCGCTGGAATGGTTCACATTAATACTAATGTCCTTACATTTATTTGACATATGGGATCATATTCACAGCAAGTAAACTTCGCCTAAATGATATCACTTTGTATAACTTCTTTCGTGATGTACTACCGGTATTTAATCTTGTTGTAGACGGATGTAGGCTTTACTTTAGCTAAAGCTTTTATGTTATGTGAGAAATAAGACTTGTTGTATAGAGCTTGAGGTACGATATGAATGGCTCGTGACGCCATTCATAGTTTCTATTGAATGACTCAAATACAAATAATTTTATGACTCTTTTAAAAGTACACAATGGTACTGAAGCATTAAGAATTTGTTATTTACTTTCCGTAGGAAAATTATAAAGTCGTCAAGAAAAAATATTTTATGCAAAATTTTGAAACGCGAATACTATAGTAAATAATTAATAACTATTATTATATGTTTAAGGTTAATATTTACCAAAGCTGTCAGAGAAAAGATGCGATTTACTTATCGTGTACTAAAATACGCTTTTTTTAATGTATTTAATCATTTGTTATGATTTCTACGCATTATTTTTTTTTGCTTGGAAACGTTCTTACAATTGCTAAACATACGTATTTTTTTAATGATAGAAAAAAACTTAAAATAACAGCTATTGGCTTTATCTATATCCCATAAAAATTTACCTAATCACCACTCACCCGTAATTTCCTTCGGGTAAAAAATTATTTAAGATCACATGTGACTGAAAATATAAAGAATATAAGTATTTAATCGTCAGATGAAAAAATTGTTTGCTTTAAGCAGAGCAGTGCAGCATCATTCAGTGGCATCACACGGATGGTTTTTATTTTGAAATAAAAGATTGTTTGTTGTATCAAATTAAAAGTTTACTATAATAAAACTGTGTTAGTAGGACGATAGGTTTATTTCCTAAATATAATCAAATAGAAATCTCAATATAGAAATATAAAAGTTTATTAAATTTATATCAGGACAATTCAATGTAGTCAATTATTGATATTTTCTTTATTGTTGAAATTTTATATAGCATAATGAAAATGGTAGATTTTTTTTAACCATTAATATTAATGAAATAAATGTTTCTACCAAGTGTTAAGGACGGTTAATGAAAAATAATTTGAAAATATATTTCCACTGACATTTTGGAAACTGACAACAATTTAATTTTGAAGATTCATTTAACGATACATATTATTAATAGTGTTGGATACACAATTACCTTAGAATTAGCTGAAAATAAACATATAAATAAACATATAGTAAATATTTAAAGATTTGCGTTTTGTTAATGTTCACAAAATTTAAAATATATACTAGACATTTCAAACACTACATAAATTAAATAGTTTCAGGATTTGTTAAGCTAATGTTTTAAAGATAGTAAATGTTATTCAGAAATTTGTGTATTTGTTCTATTTCGGATTTTAAACTCGACGCAAATATATTCCTAATTATTTTCAGGTAAAAACTTATTTCGATTCTCTAATTATATTCCAATGTAACTTTTACTTCGAAGCTGTAAATTTAAAAAAATTTCATCAATCGTATTTCTACAAAATTCATTCATATCCTAAACTATATTAGGTTCAGGTTTTTATTCGCCTTACCCTCACATATTCTTACGTTTAACCCAGTTGCTAGTTAAAGTAACATAGTTAATCGCTAGTCACGTCCTCATCATTAATTGCCATGTTCGGTTTTCATTTTTTTTTTGTCAAAAAGATACACAAGTTTAATTTCCGATTCTATGATACAATGGCAAACTAGAAGAAAAATTAATAAAGTAAATTTTGTATGAAGCGCGTACAAAGAAATAGATACGAAGAGGTGTATATTAAAAATTACTGTATTCTCTGCTCCAGTTTTTTTAGAAACTTGAATTCATTTTCTGCATAATGTATTCAAATGGCGATTTTTTGCCTTTATTGCTTTATTATAAGTTAATTAAAAATTTTAATTGTAACTCTATACGGAATTTCGTAAATACATATCCCATGAATATGGAAACAAATGTTTGCTAAGGTGAAATTAGCAAAATTTGCTGGTAATTGAACGTTGAACGTAAAATCAGCCAATTTTCGATTCTCGTTCGATTTGCACAAATTGTGTTAAATACTTGCTACCCTAACTCAATAAACAGAGTACCTATATGGATATATTGGTTAATTTGTTGATTATGTTAATAGAATGAGATAAAAATATATTTTTTTTCTTAAAAGATGAAAATAATGCATATGAAGTTAGACAAAAAAGTTAAAACAAAATTTAAAACTTAGAAAAAAATTAATTTTACTGCTTAGTTTTAATTTTCAAATAT
Source organism: Druceiella hillmani (assembly GCA_039881145.1). Classification (NCBI taxonomy): domain Eukaryota; kingdom Metazoa; phylum Arthropoda; class Insecta; order Lepidoptera; family Hepialidae; genus Druceiella; species Druceiella hillmani. The sequence goes on along the minus strand of JAYKKI010000028.1, from coordinate 803,136 downwards.
ATTTTCTTTTAATTTTTAAACTACTTCCAAACTTTTAGATTTCATTAATTTTTTTTGTCTTGTGTTAATTTTTTCTTTTTAATAAAGTAAATCTTACGCTAATTAGTATTAAAATATATAAAAGTGTTAAGAAAACCTTTTGTATTTTAATGTTAATTTGTGAAAGTGACTAAATATCTATATTCCTTATACCACAAATAAATAATATATTAATATTACTTATTCGTGGATAAGAATATAGTATATATATATATTTGGTACTTATTCCACGAATTAGACTTATTCACTCTAAATTTGCTGTGCATGCGACTTCGTTCACGTGAAATCCGGAATAAGAAAAATGATTATGAATAATAAACTTTATAGTTTCTCTGTTTTTTTCATTTCTTTTTACAATAGCCACAAGTATAAAGTTCACAGAAAACGGTAATAAATGGCGTTGGCAGTGTTAATATCGTAATATTCACCAAGTCAATTTTTTAATAAAATGACAAATCAACAAACAGACAAAAATTCTAAAAACACGTTTTGGGCTTCTATTCTCATTCCACAAGCTAAATAAATCCCCCTTTTTAAAATATTTCCTTTCTTCTAAATTAAATTTTTAATGAAAAATATATTAAATAGGGGACAAAATATTATTAAATTTTTCCTATATAAAAGTATTTGCGTCAAAATATCGTTTTCAAAAATGAATAAATTTTGTTGAATGCTGTCACTCCCAGACATTTTTAGAGCCAAATATATAAAAAGGGATGCTTGGATTCTGTGGATGCTTATCTCTCTCTCTCTCTCTCTCGATGCTTCTCTCTTTCTCTCTCTTTCTCTAGATGCTTCTCTATCTCTCTCTCTTTATCTCGATGCTTCTCTCTCTCTTTCTCTCAATGCTTCTCTCTCTCTCTCTCGATGCGTCTCTCCCTCTCTCCCTCTCTCTCTCTATGTATAGACACATCACAGCATAAAGGTTTGGCGGACTCCTGGCTTAGATTGAAATCTATTCGGTCCCGATGTCCTTTTCTCTACACCCCTACGTTAATATCTTAGTATCACATCAAATTCGGTCTAACCATATTAAACTTGAGACTGGTAGTTTTGTTACTTTATACTTTTGGGTACATTTATTATTCACTGAATATAAAATTTAACCGCCTTCAAACGACGATTTATTTAATAATAAATTTATTTAATAATCGAATATAAATTTTACAAGGTTTATGAAAATAAAATTTGAGTGAAAACAAATGATTATGAATTTATTTTCTGTGAAATAAAAGAATTTTTAATTTTTTGATACATTATATGATGTTTCAGATTTTAATTTAATTGTTAGTAAACGTATTTATAATTAGTAATAATCGAGTGGTTTTCTTAAATACCAGTATCAGAATATAATATGTATATTTAACCATAACTCATATTTTAATCTGTGATGGTAAGGATGATAATACCATCAAAACTAAAAAGTAAATTCTGCGTTATACTAGTTTATTTTGCTGATGGAAGAATTGCGGTGCAAAAGGCTACTAATCGTTATTCGTTGAAATTCTAATCACACATAACTTTTTCATTTCTCAAATCTAAGGTAAAGTTTTATACAGTGGAATATCTTATATATTCCACTTATGAGATAGTGTGCTAAAATGCCTCTTCAAGGATATGCACCCTATATAACCTGTATAATAGTGCAAGAGTAAATGACTCTTCAAAATGAGATATTTTCTAATATTTCTTAATTTCTAGAAGCAATATGTGTTAAATTTTGAATACACAGATTTTTATATGGATATTGATAAACCGTAAAAATTTAAAATCTTTAGCTCCATAGAGAAATAATTACGAACGTGTAAAATATGGCTTAAAATGATTCCTGTAAATAAAGGCAGAACTGTATCTGCACAAACTTGTTTGACACATTGTTTCATGTCTAAGCATAATGATCGAATTGACAAAAATGTGGCATATTGTGGTTTTATATTTAGTTTTATTACGTTTCATAGAGTGGTAAGATGTATAAAACTATCCATTTTATCATGGAAACAGTGAACTATAATTCTTTAATCGAATAGAACTATTTTGTAATGATGCTTGGATCAATTGTATTATATTAATTAAAAATATTGACCTGAAGCGATCTTTTGTAACGTGGGTTGTTTTTCTCCGTACTCTCTCTTAATGCAATATCGTCATCTACGATTTTGAAACCGAAGGAACGATGTAAGGAAATAACTAGATATTTTCCGACCGCCTGCAAGCGCTGCAGCCTCATAAAGGCTGTACGAGCTATAAAAACTTTCAATACAGTTGCGTTGGTCACGACCTAAAGTTCACTTATTGCGGTCGCATTCTCGCTAAGCCAACGTGGTGATGCTTATCTTATAGTTATTGTCCGTACATAGCTTAAGGGCTTGATTCGATGCAGTAAGTACGTCAAGCTAAGCTTGGTACTTCAAATAGAATGTACTAGTGAGGTACTTATCGCTTACGATACATTGTGGGTCACTTTGATTATTTATATTTACTGTTTTTATTAACATGATCATTTCTTTCAATAAAATGTATCGCCTTTATTAAAGAAAATTATTTTCATCTACTTAGTGATAATAAATCGTATTTCCAGTTCCAATTCAATCAATTAACATTAACGAAATATAATTATTTTTTCTTCCACTATACAAATCGAGTTATACATTTTTTTTCTTTTTCAAATTACTGTCGGCGAGATCAAGATAGAAAATTTTAAAAAGTTTTTGTTGCAATTTTTTAAATACGTTTGTTATAATTATTTTTACAATTTTCCAGATTTGGTCTTTTTTAAACTTTTGCAGAAAAACCAGGCAAGGAAATGTTTCTTTTTGACAAGCTTTGCATTAATTTCTTATTATGATTACTATGACCAATGTGTGCTCACTGAATGACGGTCAGTGTAAAAATTAAATATAAATTCGATTATTTAAAAATAAATTAAAATAAAATTCATTGTCTACTTTGGAGACAATACTCAATTTTTAAATAGTTTCTAAGTACCTATATATATATATATATATATATATATATATATATATATATAATATGAGATTTCAGTATAAAAGTGTATCAATGTATTTAGTGGCTCAAGAAAAAAAATTGTATTACAAAAAAATTCATTAATTAATTTTAAACAGAGTACTAAAAGTCCTGTTTTTTAAAAAGACGGAAAATTTTGAAATATTGTTTTAAAAGTCCCGCAGTATGAGTTTTTTGAAATAGTTTAAGTCTCATTTAAGTTTTTAATTTATTTTAAAAAATGGAATTTGATTGCTCCAAGCCCTACAATGCAAACATTTTTCTCCTTACCAATAAACAAAATGCAAACATTTTTCTCTTTACCATTTTATGACAACATCATTGTACTGCTAGTAAATATGCACAAGTAATAAGTGAAATTAAAATGAAAGAAGAAAGAAAATTACTGAAATGAGCATAGAAGTAATTAAATAGACATAACCAAAGTATGCAGGAATACCCATATATATATATATATATATATATATATATATATATATATATATATATATATATATATATATTTCTATGTATACATTTGGTTTAGGATTAAAAAAGATCCACGATCCCGCCATACAGGGACTAGAAACTTGCATCCATCAAACATTTATTTCTGAACAAATAAAATAGACGTCCAACTGCACATAATCGTTGAGGTTTAGCACTGGTATAAGCTTAGAGACCACGCTCATTCTTATTCTAAATAACTTATTTTTATATAGGTTATCAATTGAGCTCAAATGACGATAAATTTAATTATATACAGTCTATGATATGCTGTTTGTTGCTAATAACCAGTTGCATGAACTAGCTCCATAGATGTTTGTACCTTATGTAAAATATATTCTATCACGTTTTCAAGTTTTATTTCCCTTCTTTCATCGTTGACTTTTAACTTTTTACTAGAAAACGAAAATTATATAACGCAACTAATCTAAAAATTTTGCAAAAAAAGGGTTCGGCAAGAAAAAGTCTCTTGTGCTTTTCTCTAGAAAGTAGGCATGAAATTCATTAAAAATTCAATGTGATAATAAAAAATTATGTTTCGCGAACTAAACGTTGATATTTCAAAAACTATCATATTTTTTGGATTAAATTGTCAATAATATTATATAAATTTCATGTACACTAATAATTAATGCATGTGCATGAGGTTTCATTTTTCACAAATCTTTATAAATAAGTCAATTTTTATAATGAATTAAAAGAATTATTGATATTTTAAATTACATTTTTGTTTTCTTTCGCATTTAAATTAATTTATCTACTTTACATATGAGTACTTACTTCCATACACCTAATAAACTGGTGTACTTAATTACTTTCTTTTGCAGAACGATAATAAAACAAGAGTTGTAAATAAACTAAAACATGCCTTAGTGAATTTGGACAAATCAGCAAATCCATAAAGGATTTGCTGTTTACCAGCGAGAAATTCCTACGACAATCTTCATCCTCCATCATCGGACTCTCCTCGAGAAGTCAAATGAACTTAAACTCGATGAATTTACTATTAACCATTGAGAAGACATCATCATCACTTCTCTCCTCCATCATTAGGTCCTTCTTGTAACAACACAAGGCCAAAGGTCTCTTTAAGATATGTCGAATGAGTTAAAGACCAGTACTTTTATTTTAATTGAGAAATTCTTATGATCCTCACTTCCTTCCATCATTACATCAGCTCAGTTTTAAAATTTAAGTTTCTAATGCTTTATATCGGTATATGACAGTTAAAAGTGGTTGAAAAACAAGTTGAAAATTTGCTTACAATATTTAAAAAGGGTCAAGATAATAAACATTTTTTAAAAATGTTACGAGTAGTGTACCCAAGATTATTTTATATATTTGGTTACACCTTGCAATATTTATTATGAACTCAGTTAATTAAAGAATATTTGCAGCTTCCATGAACCCTGACATATTTGATAAAACATATAATTAATTAAAGAGTAATTACAGCTTTCATTCACTCTGATATGTTTGTTAAAAAACACAGTTAATTAAAGAGTAATTGCAGCTTCCACACGCTCTTATATATTGACATAAATATAGTTAATTAAAGAGTGATTGCAGCTTTCATTCACTCTGATATGTTTGTTAAAAAACACAGTTAATTAAAGAGTAATTGCAGCTTCCACAGCGCTTATATATTTGACATAAATATAGTTAATTAAAGAGTGATTGCAGCTTTCATGCACTCAGACATGTTTGAAACCAACATTAAAAGTTATTTTTTTTTTAAATTTCTTTTATGCAATCTTGTATATCGAAATAAGATATTGGAAAAAAGACGGAATAACTCGACAAGAAAATACAAACTATTTCCTTATAATTTCAAAATTTATAAATCAAATTTACGTCTTACTTATTTAAGTCATTAAATTTCTAACAAATCCATATATTTTTGCCATCCGAAAATATATAATCTATAATGCAAAATTTGTCCGATTAAATATTAAAATATAACGATGGCAAATACCAATTGGGAAAAAAAAATTCTAGGGTTTTAGATACTTACATTGTATTCATTTTTCAGGAAAATATATTTAAGGGTCGTCTTGTACGGGGGATAAATATTAGTTATTCAAATATCCCACAAATATTTGGCATTGAATTAAACATTTTGTGTCCGAAAAATGTTTCATGAAAATTAATTCACTGCTTCTAAGAAGTAATATAGTGCAGTTTTGTTCAATTCTAGTATAATTATCCTATTTAATGAAATGAAAATTTAATTCTGCTAAATAATTAACACAACGCCGTTTGGTATTAGGAAATTAATAAGAGATTAAAAATGTCGTACGAAGCTCTTTTTCTAAGTATCCTGTTTAGATGAAGCACTAAATAATAATTATTTAATTGAAATTATTATAATCAAATAGCTCATTAGTCAAATAATTATTTACCAAAAAGAAATGATGTTTGTTGAGGAAGCCGTAAGAATCTCCGGTGTATAAATTAAAATAAAGGTTAGGTCGTTTTATATTTTTTTCAATTAACGACAGAATAAAAATTGTAATCAGAAGTTATAGTGTTTTAAATGTTTTGAAAAGAAGTATCACTTGTATTACTTGTATTAGATTATAAATTTTTGAAGGTATTTTTTAAATATTTTGAACCACCACCAATTCAATTTGGATTATGATCTAGGTTATTGTTGAGTCAAGTCAATGAAATTCATCTTTATCGAACAAAAAATTTGATTTCCCTGGCAAGTATTACATACACACCTTTAGTAACTAAATAACCCATTCAGACAAATCAAACGCATACAAGTTTCCCTCGCAAGCATTCGCATATTAGCATTTAGTATTAACCAAAGGACCCGTTCACAAAAATCAATCGAACCCAAGTTAGATGGATTCATTATCAACCCTTGAAAAATTTCTATGAATACCTCCCTCCTTCAACATCAGACTCACATGGATAAAATATGCAATCAAAGACTTGTTTAGAAAAATCAAACTAACTCATTCGATGGGTTTACTCTTAGCAACTGAGAAGATCCAATGACCTCCCCTATGTCATAAAATCTCTCCCGTGAGAAATTGTTATGACGAAATTTCATTTCATTCCATGTAAAACTGTACCAAGTATAGAAAAACTTTTCATTATATATTTAATGTAATCCTGGATTTGGTGTACAGGAACCACAATCGATTAAGATATAATTAAATTATCTTAAAATTCAATATCGAGATCGCCCCAATAAGATTAATTCGACGAGCGAAATAAACTAAAATACAATTGGAGTTATAAATATAATATTTCTAAAATATATCCGTATGTTCACAAGTGATATTTGATTTAAGCCGAGTTCCGAAAGATCACCTTTACATCGATTAACTTCCAAGACTGCTGAAAAAGTAATGAACACAGAGTTAAGTGCAAACCGGAATTGCTTGGATGTAGAATGTCCAAATACTAATATTAGACTGCTGTTACCTACTTATAAATTAATAAATTAGCTCTTGTTAAATAACAAAAATATTCGAATAACATCCTATATTTTTGGATTTTCAACATTTTTAATCACATTTTGATTAAATTTTCATATTTCTAGGCAACAGATACTGAGTTTGTATTTGAAATGATTGCTTTAAATCCCAACCTATATATTAAATAAATTAATTGTGTGTTTCAAATAAATAACGTTAAGATATCAACAGACGCCACTTAATTTAGATATGACCCAGTTTTCCTCTTATCGTGACACGGAAGAAAGGACTCAAAGCCAAATACTTCAATATAACTGTATACTAAAAAGAAGTAAAACTTTATCTCTAAGTAACAGCCTCGCAGGCGGCCGTTGATTTTATGTCGGTACACTTATCAAGTGTTCGATTTTATTAGGATCTGTTTCATAAGGCTTTGCGAAATAAAATGATTATTGAAACAATGTTGTGGAACGATCCACTAACGTTATATATATTTGTATGTACATATATATATATATATATATATATATCCTAATTATGAGCATACTTGACTAATATCTGCTTGGTAACTTTTAAGTCAAGAAATACTTGAAAATAATTCGATATGTGAAGCTCACACCATTGATGTAAATGATGAAATATATGAGACAATATCCCATGTATGTGTAAAAGATTAGGAAAATAATAATGTGTAAACAAGAGGAACTAAAATAAACAATTTAACCTTTCAATAAAACAAACATTGTATTTTTTTGGAAGAAAATATTGATACATGTTCCAGCAATAATAAAGCGTTGCTCTTTTCAATAGAGCAAGTCTCAAAGGAAGTGGCAAAAGCAATGGATGGAGTTGCGTTGTAGAAAATACCGATAAGACTTTGTGAGGAAATATTCAAGAACATTCTATTCAGGATCACCATGTTATACGCAATACGGTTGTCTTAAATAGAAATTTGTTAACTTCAGGCTGTATGTTGTCTTGGTATCTGTCCTCAAATTTAAAAAAGAAGAGACAGCATTTCACAAAAGATGCATTACAGTTTCAAAAAAAAATCCTTTCTAGAAGAAGAGAGAAATTTAAACAACGAAGTAGTATCCTGGTCAGACAACGATGAATATTAGTATAACTACGAGTATAGTGCACCCATATATAAAAACGAATAATAAACATTTATTTATTTTTAAAAAATATTTGTTTATTAGATTCAATTCTTTATATTATACCTTAAAATATGAAATAATGATGTCTTATGTAGTTCAAATATAATGGCAAAAACAAATATTTCATATCGATATGCTTTGATTGAATGCTTGGAATCATTAGAATTAAAAAAAATAATTTGGCAATATTTTCATGTTAAATGACCTTCGGAAGACCTTTTTTAATTATGTTTATATAAATTTTAAAGCTCATACATGTATTTAAATTGCAGTCCAAAAATGACCAGAGTAATTTATATATTTAATATAACATTTCAAATTAGATTTTTTTTTTCTGTTTGTATCCTGCGATCAGTCATTAGAACTATAAGCAGGTAGGTGGTATGTGTCTTGTTTGGGCGAATATAGGGCCAGTGCCCTTAATCGCTCTTATTATGAAGCACGTCAGCTCTCTTGAGTCTCTTTATCGAGTTGGGCTGCAACAGCATGTGCGAAAGTGGGTTAGGATGGAATGTCAGACGATCTTTGTATGTGGCTGTGTAGCGTTTTGCTTCGTCTACGATGGTTGAAATTTGTAGGTATTCGTGGATTTCCGAATTGCGGGAGTACCATGGTGCACCTGATATGACCCTAAGTATATTGTTTTGGGCTCTTTGTAGGCAAAGTATGTTCGAATTACTGGCCGATGACCACAGTTGAATCCCATATGTCCAAATGGGTTTTATTACGGAGCAGTACACTCTTAGTTTGTTGCTTAGGGATAGTGCTGACTGTCTTCCTAGAAGCCATAGCAAATTTCTAAATCGAAAATTGATTTCGTTACGCTTATTTTTGATGTGGTCTTTCCATGTCATCCTTCGGTCCAGATGAAACCCCAGGTATTTGACGCAGGACGATTGCGGTAAGGTGTTGGTACCTAAGTTGACTGCAGGACAAGTTGCACGTCTCAGAGTGAACGTGATGTGGTGAGATTTTTGGGCACTAGCTCTTATACGCCATTTGTTCAACCATTTATTTGTGTCATCGAGTTGTGCCTGCAGCAATTTACTTGCCTCTTCTGGACTGCTATTACATGCGAGAAATGCAGCATCGTCAGCATAGGTTGCTACTAATTTAGGTGTCTGGGGTAAGTCATTCGTGAAGATGTTGTAAAGCACCGGACCGAGTACCGATCCCTGGGGTACTCCTGCGTGGCAACTATACAAGGAAGACCTGGCGTCACGGTGTTTTACTCGAAACATTCTGTCTCTAAGGTAAGAATCCATCAAGGGATAGAAAGAGTGTGGAAGTGCTTGCTTTATTTTACATAGTAACCCTTTGTGCCAGACCCGATCGAATGCCTGTTGGATATCGAGGAAAGCAGCAGAACAATATTCTTTCTTTTCCAAACAGTCTCGTATAGTACGATAGACTCTGTGTACTTGTTCTAGGGTCGAATGTTGCTTGCGAAACCCGAACTAATGATCTGGTATGACGTGATTGATATCTAGGTATGCATGTATCCTAGTAAGGATTATTTTTTACCACAATTTGCTTAGAACTGGAGTTAAGCTGACAGGACGGCGTGAGGATGCATCGTTGACTGGTTTACCGGGTTTATGGATCATAACTACCTCGGATATTTTCCAAATAGCAGGGACATGTTTTGTTCTGAAGGTTGCATTGACGAGGGTTACCAGGAAGACAATACATTTTCTAGGAAGCTCTTTGAGTACCTTCGGGGTGATCAGGTCAAATCCTGGAGCTTTCTTCGAGTCCAAGCTGGCTATTTCTTTGGACAGCTCCTTTGGGGAAGTAGGTCTTATCGGCAGACACAGCTGCAGGTCCTGATTTAGGATCAGATCTATTTCAGGGTCCTCAGGGTTGTCAGATCCGTTAGGTTTGAAGACATTAGCAAGGTGACGGGCGAAGGTCTCAGCTTTTTCTGGGTCTGTCCGTGCCCATGTATTGCCATTCCAGATTGGCGGTGAACATTGTTGGGGCTGTGGCATATTCTTGGTAGCTTTCCATAAAGAATGGGTTCCATGGCCATTGGGTGACATCTTTTCCAGTCTTTGTTTAACTGCAGCGTTAGTGACATCAGCAAGAAGAATCTTTAGCTCTTTTATTGCTTTGTTCAGTCGCGTTTTGTCTTCGCTGTTACGGGAAAGTTGCCAAACTCTACGAAGGCGGCGTTTTTCATAAATTTTTTGACGGATTTCAAACGGGAGCGGTGTATTCGCAAATGAATGCTTCAGTGTGGGTGTGCTTGTCCACGCTGCCACTTGAATCAGGTTTGTAATGTATAGACATGCATCGTCTACATCTTCAGCAGTTTTTAACGGAAGTTTGAGAGTGATATTTTCGTCGAGATATTCTCGGAAACCATTCCAATCAGTTTTAACGTTAGTTAGATAGGAGCTATGCGGGGTATCGCAATAGGGCTTACAGTAAGAAGTATTGGTGTGTGATCAGAAGATCCATCTAGGTTTGACTCGATTAGGAGATTTTGATGACAAATGCCTTTTGTGATAAAAAAGTCTATAAGATCAGGAGTTCTCTCGGTATCTGTAGGCCAATATGTAGGTTCTCCGGTTGAAATGGTCGCTAGATTGTTGATCTCAGTACTACATTTTAATTCTCTACCTCTTGTAGTTGTTAACCTAGATCCCCAATGTGTGTGCTTAGCGTTCCAATCACCACCGGCTATGAATCGGTTTCCTAAAGCTTTGAAAAACTCCGTAAACATATTCTCCTTAATGGTGTGACGCGGTGGACAGTATATTGCTGAGAGTATGAGGGGTCCGGCACGATCATCGATCCGTATAGTTGTAGCTTGCAGGTACTTGGTTTCCCAAGACTCGAGTAGGCAATGCTTAATGTTCTCCTTAATTACTATTGCCGCACCACCATGAGCTTCCCCTTCGGGGTGTGAAGTTGTGTAAACGCAGAATCCACGAATGCATATGCGTGATCTTGGTGTAGTGTGAGATTCTGATATAAGGCAGGCGTCAAGCCTATTGGTTCTCAAAAACATCTCAAGTTCTTTAGTGTTGGGAGCAAGTCCGTATATATTCCACGTGGCGATGTGTAGAGAAGTCATTTTGTCAGATTAGATATCAGGGTAGTTATAAGTCCCAGTAGGGAGCCTATTTGTTGAATTAAGAGATCCATTTTCTCACTTTGTTTGGCAAGTATATCTTCTAATTTATTAGATTGTTGATGAGTAGATTGCTGTGTTGTTGGTTGCCTACCTTTTGCAATATCGGCATAAGATGTTTTGTGGGTGTTACTATGACCCTTAGTGGCAAAGTTGGTGGTAGTTGGTATGTTGATAACAGGTGTTTGAGAGGTTAGTCTAGCGCGAAAGGCGAGATTCTTGGTCCTTCGAGCTAGTATTTCTTTGTATATTTGGCATCCTTTATAATTAGCAGGGTGGTCGCAGCAGCACAAAGCACACTTGGCTGGAGTTGTCCTATTCTTTTTGCACTCTGAGGTTATATGGTCTTCACCGCATTTCACGCATCTAAATGGTCTCATGCAGTTATTTTTGGTATGACCATATTGTTGACAGCGTTGGCATTGTACAATGAACTTTGATTTCCGGGGATCCTCAATCTTAATTTTTTGCTGTGCGATAAATGCAATGTTTTTAACGTCAGGATTGTTAATGCTAGGCTCGATATTGACGAAGAACGTTGAAGTCGGTTTCTTTTCGGGGCCGTATCGTGCATTAATTATTTTACCTCTGACTTTGTTGTTGGTCGCTTGAACTGCCTCAACAATAGCTTCATGAGGTGTGAGGTGATGCAAGTTCTTAATGACAATTCGGTAGCATTTGGAGTCCTTAGGCGTAAAAGTATACCCTATAAGCCCGTTATCTCTGAGGAGATTGATAATTTTCTTATATTCTTCGGGAGTTTTTATTAGCACGTGAAGGATATTTTTGGTAATCATTTTGAGCTTATAATTATCTTTTTGGCTAACAGTTTCAATTAGTTTTATTAACTCATTGACGTCTTCTATACCACTCTATTGGTGGTGGTTTGTTGGGTTTCTGAGTTTTTGAAAGGGCAATGTCATCATTTGGATCAAGCGGTAAGTTGCTAAACCGGTTCTTATTTACAATTCCATTAGACGGTGGTGGAGAATCGTACATTTTCCTCTTCTTATTGCCACGAGGAAGTGGTACATGTTGCCATATGGGTGGGGCAGGATGTTGAGAGATATCTTTTATTGTTGTAGTTTCAACAGGCAACAGGTCTGATTCAGGTTGTTTTTTTGAAGTTGTTGACTGTCCTCTGCTTATATCAGAGAGGGATGATGATCTTTGCCTAGAGAAGTAGCTTTGATGAAGTACTTGTTGTTTAAGTAATTTCTGTTGTGGTTGTGATATTGTTTCTTGTTTGGAATTCATATTGTTCCCACGAGTAGGGTCGATATAATAGGTCACTCACAGGGTAACGCCCATTCCTGTGAGAGGTCACTTTTCAACGATGTGAGCCAGTTTCATCGAGGTTTGCGCTAGAGACTGACTACCTGCAGCCATTCATCCTATCGGCACGGTCACACCTTAGGATTAGAGTTATTTTTTCAGGTTAAGAGGTTGTCTTCCTCGCGACCCAGGCGACCAAGCCCAGGTCTCCGTTCTTGCGAGACATGACCACAAGATTACGGGTGTGGAGATCATTTTCTACCTCCAACATAAGAAGCTGTTAGGCTTGCTTAGTAGGTTAGTTGACCGCCGCCTACGACTCGGCGTTTGTTGTTCAATTGGCACCACCCGAGGGGCACGTGTAGGGTTATGGTTAGGTAGCTCCTACGGACGCGAACAACATTACCCCCCAACAACATTACCCCTCAAATTAGGTAGCGCAGAAAATATATTAGAGATATTAATCATTTCAGAACTGGTTCAATAAATAAATACAATTTTATTAATATTTTTAAAGAAGCATTTATTTATTATAGTAATTACCTAAGAAAATATTTCGCAGGATTTAAAAAATTACCAAAGTTAAAGTTGAGGCTTAAAAGATATTAGTAAATCAGATTTCGACAGAAATAAAAGAGAAATACATAAATAAATTTACTTGACCTGTTGATTGAGAACATATTTATTAAAACAAAAAGTATAACGTTTTTACTCGTATTAAGTAACCAAAATATTTCTGTGCATAAGTATTTTAGGGTATATGGTAAATAAAGATTTAAAATGTTAAACGGAAATGTCGTAAATAGAAATTTCAAACTTGAATTTGTATGCCGATTTTAAAGATAAATTTTCATGTGATAAATTTACAATTTCTTTATCGATATATACATAGCCGCATAAGAAAAGAGTGTACATAAGAAAACTTGTACATCAGAGACGGTAAAGGCTACAGAAAGCATATTAGGAACTTCCGCTCAATAAATAATTTTTGTATCTTTTAAAGTTTTTGTCTGGTTTAAAGTATATTTATTCGTTTGCGCTTTAAAACTACTGAATAACCTGAAAATACTTACGCAACTAATGCAACACTCACTATTTTTTTAGTGTTTAACACTAAAGAAAACACTTAAATATCTTAAAACTTAAAGAGTATCGGAATACTAATAAAATCATATGCTTATCCATTCACAATATATCTTACTATCATTAACAGTTTGATAAACTAAGTAGTATATGAAAGCGAAAGTGTTGACAAAGAAATAATTTGTACTAATATACAAAAGCTGAAAATTTCTTTGTTTGCAATAACTCGTAGGCCCAATTCCAAAAATTATTTTTGTGTTAGACAGCCAATAATTTGTAAAAGGTTATAATTCACGGAAGCAGCTCAGTGACCGAAAATATAAAAGAAGTCGGAGAACAATGCTTAAACGGTACCAAGTAGAGACGAGACAGACGGGTTTTTTCATTGATTGGTCATTCCGAGTATTCCTGCCAATATATCAACACAACAACTGTCATTTAAACAAAGAGATAAACTTATGAAACGATGTTTGTTACAAAGTCATTAGGGTTAAAGACCATATGCATTGCAATCAATCCAACACACTCCGGCGACGATAATTATTAATTTATAATGATAATAAAATGTTCCAGATGCGTAAATATGAGTAAAGGATTTTGTTTTTCTTAGACTAGTAAAAACATATTTGACACTTTCAACCATGCATCATTCTCGCTTTTCTTTATTCTTTCCTTCATAATACTCAAAATACGAAAATTTAATAATTGAAATATACACTTTCATGATTATCGAAGTCAGTCATTTTTGTATTAAAAATTATTCTCATCTTTATGCGAAAATCATATATGACCGAAAAAAAAACAAGTCAAGACAGCGGAATTTGTTGTATTGATTTTTTTTAATAAGAAAATTTAATACGTTTTTAAACTAACAAGCCTAATAAAAAGTAAACATAGTAATTTAATCCGTATTCAGGAATTTTTATGCTTAATACACATTTTCAATAGCTAATATAATGATATCATTTCTATACATTTTGGCACGAGCTGTAGCGTAAATGGTTTGATGGATTTTAACATAAGAGATATCATTAGATTCGTCTTGGTGACGCAAGTGGGTGTAATAAATTTTTAAGTCACAAAAAATGTTTCTTCGCTAGCAATAATTTTTAATACTTGGTTATATTTATAATATGCTATATTTTGTTTTTTGCTTATGTAGGTATCAAACACAAAACGTCGCACGCTGCATTCTATTGCGCTCGAAATAAATTACATAAATTGTAGAGCTCGTTTTTATATTTTCTGTTATTTATTTTTTAGAAAATTAGGTTTTTTCAATATTTTTTTTTATCATTTATATATTTTCAGTCGGTTTTTTGAAATAATTTTATTTATTTGGCAAAAAAATTGTCATGACAGATCGTTTCGAAGTAAAGAAGAAAACAGTGGAGTATAAGGAATACAGTTCTGTACGAAGCTCAAGGCTTTATGTAGGGCTTGTGGTGATATTTTATTTAAAATTACTTAATACAAGTATCTGTGATTTATTTTGTATCGTATATATATCGGAAATCTTTATGGAAACTGATGCGACAGAAAGAGGTGATGGATAGATGGATATTAATGATAACAGATTTATCCTTCTGAGAACAAAAGTTACAATGCAAATGAGACTTATTTAATTAAAGAAAAAACTAAACAAAATTAAAGCTAATTATTCATGCATTCAGAAAATATTACTGAAATTTTATAAATACGATATCATTACAAGAGTGCTACTCGAAATGTGTGTTAACTGATTTCATAAAAATTCCTAAATACGGATTAAATTACTATGTTCACTTTATATTAATCCGGTTGGTGTGAGGATTCAAAAATTGAAACCTATTTCTTATTAAAAATGCAGTACAAAAATTTCGCTCCCTTGACTTGTTTTTTAATTGGTTATATATGCTTTTCCTATATAGATAAAAAATTTAAACACAGAAATTACTGACTATAGAAGTCATGTCCGCGTATATGTTGATCTTTATATTTTCGTATTTCACTATTATGAAAGAAAATATAAAGAAAAGGAAAAATGACGAATGGATGAAAATGTTAAGTGTATTAAGTGTATTTTTTACTAATTTAAAAGAAAAACATAATCCTTGACTCATTTTTACATATTAAGAACGTTTTATTAACATGATAAATTATTAATTATCGTCACCGTGTCGCGTTGGATTGTGTACAAGACATATGGCCTTTGACGGCATGGCCACCGCGGTGACTCGGGTTCGATTCCAGGCCGCTCCTTGAGAGGGGCCGTACTAGTCTTCTGGTTGACTCTTGGTCTGGCTCCCATAGCAATAATTTCACAATATGTATCAATTGTAGGCATTAGATTACATGAATAAGTAAATAAATTAAGGGTATACACACAGACTCATAATTGATGTAAGCTTTTTGTTGTAATTTTGAAATCAGATGTTTGCGGAAAGCAGCAGCGCTATCTACTTCATTAAGTGTTTTCTGAGTCGTGACTGTTTCTATTATATATTTTTGTGTCAAGAATGTACAGATCATGTATTGCCTCCGGTCCGGTTCAATTAAATGAAACTACGTGATATAGTTTCTTTAAGTTTTTTACCACGACCTAGGTTTCGTTGTATTACAACATCTTCAGGTGGGCTATTAGCAAAGATTTTATATCTTTGCTAATAGCCCACATGGGTCGTGGTAAAGAACTTAAAGATAATAGAAATAATACTACACCATGTAGTGTCATTTAATTGTGAATAATGAATTTCTACAAAATTAATGCCAAATATATTCAATATTTAAAAATTTTAAACTAATTTAAAATTTTTTTTCACTCAAAACTGTTCTTGTCTAGCAAAATTTAATTTTAAAAAGGCTTATCTAACTATTGCAATTAACAGCTAATTATTACATCAAATAAAGAAACGTTAAATGATTCCTTATTTTTTTTTAAACATTTTCAAACATATATCAAGTTCTTCGGTCTAAGTTAATCATACATAAAGAGCCCTAATTGAATCCATGCAGCTATGAATCCATGCTCTATACGATGCCGAACCGTGTAATCGGAGCTTCTGTTTACGAGATATTTTTAAAAAATTCTTTATTTATGAATTTAAGTCGATTCCTCTGTGGATATTTTCAAGGACGCGGCTTCGTTTTGTAAGGATGCAATTATGAATACGCAAGAAGATTTAGGTATTGACATTTAAAGGGCAAATAATATGTCTGGTAATAATACCCATATAAATCCTGTCAGTATTATAACTTAGTAGTAATCGACATTGGACAGAAGACTTGCGATACACATGTGCCGAATAGTAGATGATTTTTGTAGTACGGCTGTGGAAAGAAAATAGGTGTAATAATTAAAGGGAATAAGCAATGTAATTTTAATAAAAATCTAAATCAAAACTATAATACCAATGACGGCGAAAAAGTAATGTAACATCTTTTATGTATTTTAAGATAAGGATATATAAAAAATATCCTTATCTTAAAATACATAAAAGATGTTACAATATTTTGTTTACATAATAACTATTTGTCAAGTTTATAATAACACCGCACACACAAAAAACGTGCGTACCTAAGACGGGACTGGTATGGATTTCACATATGCTTTGACGCATTTATTTACATGGTTTATCGGGCACACACGAATAGTCTGCAGCGTTCATATATCTTTTATGCACTTACTTTGTTCAACACTTTAATGAAGTTCATTGTTGTAATACCCTAATTCTTGAATTTTTTTCGGAATTACTTGTTACTTCAGGGCTAATCACTAATTGAGTGATGTTTATTCGAATTTCTGACTTACTCGTAATTTTTTGTAAAGCTTTTTATAACTATTTGTTCGTTGGTAGTTCCACATGATCAATGCTTTGGATAAAAATGTAAATTGGGCATAATCTTGAAAACTCCATGCCCATCCTAAGTTGGACATGGAGTATTCAAGAATTAAGAAAATCAATCCTTCAACCATACTGCGAAAAATAAATCATGCAAGGTCTGCACTTGGGCTGGGTTTTTCTTATAGCAATTGCGGAATAGAATTTTCACATAGTTTGTTAACATATTTTACTCAATTTCATGCATATAATACGATCCTTTTCATACTCTGTATTTATATATACATACATATTATTCTATATATCGTACTGAGCGGAATGTTAAGAAATTATTCACACTTTCTTTATACGACCGAATTTATATATTAAGTGTTGTAAATGTTACTAAATATATGCATTTAACAATTATTATAAAAGTCGGTTGGCTACACAACAAGCAGGCCCTCTTATGCTATTGT
Organism: Druceiella hillmani; assembly: GCA_039881145.1. Lineage (NCBI taxonomy): Eukaryota > Metazoa > Arthropoda > Insecta > Lepidoptera > Hepialidae > Druceiella > Druceiella hillmani. Next base: position 785,217 of record JAYKKI010000028.1, on the reverse strand, counting down.
TAGTACATAGTAGTGATCCTATTGTTGCCGCATATTCCATCCTATTGAGAGTTCCCCCTCTCACTTTCTCTCTCGAAACTCCATTCACTGTTTCACTGATATAATCGGAACTTTTCCTGACAAAAATATGATCAATGTGCGGGTTATAAATATTATCTGTGACCAATGGAACAGTATCATTATACGTTCTATCACCTTGGTTTTGAATTCGAAATGAAGGAACATTGGATGAACGAATAGATATTTCGTATTTTTTTATCTTCATACAATTTCAGCGGGGATTTAAGGAAAATAAATAATATTTTTTTGCTTGAGTTTGGGCGAGTAACAAGCAGAATAATATTGACAAAATTTGTTTTAGGTTGAAAAAACAGAATAGCGATAAATTATATTAATGTAATATTATGATAGCGACGGAAATTAAACCTAAATGGTTATATTGTTTATTTTAAAAAATTTGTTGTTTGTTAGCGGTAGCGTGAAGGATTATTTCTACATAGGTCGTACATGATATCCATGTGTGAGTGCACGTATGTTTGTCTGTATGTGCGCGTGTATGCGTTTCTGTGTATGTGTGAGTGCGTGTGAGCGCGTGAGTGTGCGTACATGCGTTTGTACGCGTATATATGTGTGTGTATCTGTGTGTGTATTTGCGCGCGCCCGTGTCTGTGTCTGCATGTGCGCGCGCGTATGTGAGCGTGCGAGAGCATGCATGTTTGTGCGTGTATGTGTATCAATGTGTGTGTGTCCGTGTGTGTGTTTGTCTAAGAGTGTAGTTGTGTGTGTGAGTATGCGCGCGCACATGTTTATATGTTTATGTGTGTATGTATGTGTATGTGTGTGGGTTTGCTTGTGCGATCGAACTCACGCGTGAACCTGTGTGCATGCGTACGCGCGTTCGTATGCGTGCATGTGAATGTGCGTGCGCTTGTACGTATACGTGTGTGCGCACGTGTGTGTATGTGCGTGTGCGTGTGCGTACGCGTGGGCGAAAACGTGCGTACGTAATTTTCGTTTCGCATGTTTCGTTTATTATGTAAACACATAATCGGAAATCTTTACAGAGCTGACGAGATATTTAAAAGAAAATTGTAGTAGTTATGCCAAATATTTGTTGTTGTATACATCTAATCACATTTTCAAGCACAATTATAAATTGAAAAGTCCTTGGACAAGGCAAAATTTCAAACGGTGTTTCTTATCGACGTATGTACTGAAATTATTGTAACTAATAAATTTAACGTTGAAAAAATATATTTCATGAATTTCCTATGTAGTAGAGAAATATAACTTCACATATTTAATTTTTCAGATTCATGCTAATTGGCTAATTGGCTAATTGTAACATAAAAATGGTTAAAAACTACTAAAAAATTGCTTTTAATTAACAAGTGCACGTCTTCAGTTCTAACTATTTGTTACGTTAATTATATTCTAATAAATATAATTCTTTGCCTTGCACTAGCCAATGATAAAAAAGAACACTGAACCGGTTAGGAGGGAGATATTGAAAATAGATATACGTTCCGATGAAGCAAAAATACTCTTACGCCCATATGCACCACACACGGTCAGGACTCTCAGTCGGATTTAATAATAGTAAATAAAATAAAATGTATTTATGTTTCTCATTAATTGTCAGTTGAGTTGGAACAAAGTTACTTTACTGACAGTGCCATATTGCATGGTCCAATTGCTAAAGAATCCATGCAGCATATGTTTTTAATTATCAGTAAATCCGACTGAGAGACCTGACCGTATGTGGTACGTTAGATGTAACCCTCTTAATGTAAGATTAGTAAAATTGAAATGCATTTTATTCCTCGTGTCATTATGTAACGATATTCATTTTCGTTATTATTGTTATTACATTAAGTAATTATATTTATTTATTATATCCAGAATATAATAAATACTTAGTTGTAATATTACCAATACTAGCGTGACCCGTGTAAAGTCTTCGCATTATTTATTCCATTATGAAGCTCAGATGACAGATCAAACAAATATTTTACTAAAATTGACATATAGAGGCGCAAGTATCAAAAGCATTGAGCTAAAGCGCCACTTTATTTATACGTGAGTGGATTTGAAATTAAACAAAAATTTTACCGACCGTCAATCATATTGACGTTGAGCCGTTAGAGGGCAGCATTGCTGTTTTGTGTATATAATTTTAATAATTAATTAATTTGCAAAAACAATAGCAATAATAAATTTTTTCGTTGTGGATGCCGGTAGAGCAAGCAATTATCTATAAAATGATATATAATTTATGTGGATTAGTTGTGAGGTTTTTTCTAAAAAGGGAGTGTAACATCTTCACCTTAGCGTATTAATATATATGATGATGATGATGATGATGATATGATGATGACTATTGTTTTTATTAGTGTATTAATTTATAATTATATATATTGGTGTACTGGAATTAAATAACGTTTCTTTTTTATATTTCCATTGTAGTGTATGTACACATGACTTGATAAGAAAATGAAGATAAATTTAAAACATTTAAACAAAATTATATTCTTTTTAACTATATATTCATTAGAATCTCCAGATTATTATATTTAACGTCGAAACGAAAAAATATAATACCAAACGAAAAAATAAAGATAATTGGAAATACGAGCCTTATGTAAATATTTTGTTCCATAGAATAAGAAATGCTGTAGCCTGTTTTTGTAAGTCGAGAATGAAACATGTTTACCGTTTTTGCCAGAACTCAAATATTTTTCCCTTTATATGTGCTTATTATATGAACATTTGTTCCATTTACTTCTGAAAAATTTTCTATGTAAATTTAGTTAAAATATAATACTAAATATTTTTTTATCCACGCAATATGTTCTTGAGATTTCTCTGTTTATATTACCTATTTTCCAGTTTTATCAAACAATTGCAAAAAATAACAAATACCACATTCCGGAAAGAGCAAAATTACTAATTTTCACAATATTATTTTCTTAGATATCTTTATAAAAAGAAATGTTCATAAAAAATATGCCATTCAAAATTATGGAATAAAGAAATTGTAAAATGACAAAACATAAACAGCACATTCAATTTCAGGTTTTTTGTGCTTTAGTCGATATTTTCCTCTGAATGTTTCAGATCAATTCTTAGGTAGATAATAATTTTGACCTAACAATTATTATTTGTAATAAAATCTTAATTATAATTAACTATTACTGTTAACTATTTAATGATTATTACAAAATAAATACAGTTAAAATAAACATTATAGATATACAGTTAAAATAAAAATTCGTGATGTCTCTCTACGCTTATAAAATAATTCATTATTTTATAAACGTAGAGACACTATATATGTACAAACAAAATGTATTTATTTTTTAATAATGATGAAATAATTAATTATATTTAATTAATCATAATGTACATCGAGAGAATAAAGTTATGTAAATACCTATAAATCTAAAATAAACAAAAATTCTCCATTTCTATAGGATTGATATTTTCTCTGATATCTGATGTTGATAAAAAGTAATATTGAAAGAATAAGTATGCTGTTTACTTATGTAATTATTTGTAAAGGCAATTTTATAACATAAGAAATAATCAATATCATGGTTAGTATTTCAATCATATATCATTGTTAATATTTGTAAGATATTTATTAGTCCTTCCTCCAAAAAACTGCTCAATCCAAATTATATTACACAGTATAATAAAACACATCAAAGCCTCGCAATTAGGAAGCAAACGACGCAATTACCATACCAAAATCAAGTTAAATAAACAGAAATAAATCCAGTAAAGTAAAGCCGACGAGAAAAACCACTCAGATCAGATTATTCATGGTGAAGAAAGATCGCTCAAAAAAATGTGCTTTTCGACAAAAAACCATTCTCGCAATAAATCGCCTCAAGGTGACTTGGTCGAATAAATAATTACAGTGCTTAGCGTAGGGCTTTAGCGTTTTAGATAGTTCATTTTTAGTCGTTTGTTTCGAGCGGCAAGTCGCTGTTTGATTTTCAATAGCATATTTTTAAAGCGAATATGTTCATTTGTGAAGAAGATATGTTAATAATTTTACGGGTAATGGAAGGCGCATTATATTTATTATAAAATGAATTATAGCGTTTGTACATGAACAACGAAGTTAATCCCTATAAAATATGATATATTTATGTAATATTATTGTATATCCTGTGTACGAAATGTTATTAATATGGCCTACTCATTAGTTATTAAAAATTATGAGTTTGTGAAAAGTAGTTATAACTATTTAATAGATAACATATAGAGTGCGTGCGCGAGTGCCTGCGTGCGTTCGTGTGAGCGTGCGTGTGCGTGTGTGCCCGTATGTGTGTGTGTGTGTGAGGGTGCGTGGGTGCGCGAGTGCCTGCGTGCGTTCGTGTGAGCGTGCGTGTGCGTGTGTGCCCGTATGTGTGTGTGTGTGTGAGGGTGCGTGGGTGCGCGTGTGCGCATGTGCGCGTGGGCGCATGTGTGCATGTGTGTGATAAAAAAACTAAATTAAAAGATAGTTATCCGTATATAATATTCTCATGTACATATGCCGTCGCTGTGGTGTGTTGGGTTGATCACAAGGCGTACGGCATTTGACGATGCGGCGCACCGCAGGGACCCGAAAACACTTAGTAATATAGTTAGCTTATTCACGAGAGGAAAAAGGGTGAGGTTTTCTTGCACAAGAAATCATTTTTTTTTTAATCATTTGCACTATTTGGATGTTGTAAATTAATTACATACCCATATAAATATTTCTTAAAAATGTTAAAACAAAACTTTTCTTAAAAATACTGCTTATTTACAATGGTTATAAATATATGCCTTTTATATTTAAAACAATACAGATTTCAATGGTTTCTTCTTGTAAATTTTAGGTTGAAAATATCACATTAGACTTTAAGTATTCCTCAACTTCGTGCACTTTACAGCTTTTGACTTTCATTTTTTATAACCCATAGTCAAACATTGAACCAATATAAAACTATATATAACTGTCTATTTGTCCATACCAGTTTCAACAGTTTTAGACCTGTAATTATTTAAATTAAATTTAGCCAAACAATAATTTAAGTCTTGAATGATGGTTTTAACTGATATTTCTTATAATCGTAACTAATAAAATTTTAATGTAGGAAAATGAGGAATATTTTAATTTAAGTAAGGTGTGGTTGGATATATTTTTTGAGATATAATTTGAATTGTTTTTGAATTGAAATTGTTTGATGACAAATAAACAAGTTGTAATCATTTTAATGTCTGATTATTTTTATTAGTAAAATAATTAGCTTTCACATAAACTTTAGGTAAAAATAGACCGACAGTAAATATGAGAATATCAATAATAAATTTTGTTGAGAAAGTTCAAGATTATAAAATAGATAAAGAGCCAACATCAAGTAGATAGAATTTTCCGTATTCAGTGGGATGGTCAAAAATTGAGAGATAAAACGTAGTTTCCAGATTGAGAAATTTATAAAAAAATTCAGGTTTAAGTTGAAAATATAAATATCACTTTCGTTTAGTGTAAGGTGATAGCTTGAAAGTTTCAATTTCTCATTATACCATTTTCTAACTTTGCTTGAATTAACAACAAAATTTATGGCTACCTTTTTACAAGTATGAATAAAGTTTTTCTTTTATTTTTAACCGAATTTCATATTTATTGAATTCAACTGGATTCATTATTAAGTCATGAAATGAACAATCTATTTGCAGTATTCATAAAATTTAATTATTAGAATTACTACTTAAATCCGAGTGATTGAAAAGTATAAGGACTATTTACTACAAAAGCTCTGACAATTGTATACATATTTTTTGTCGTTGGAAATCCATACATATCATAAAACCGTACGTATCCTAAAAACGCCCCCTATTGCGTTCCTTTTTCTGTGTATTTACTCACAACAAAATACTGTAAAAACCGTTTGCATCCTAAAAACTTCTCCTACTGCGTTCATTTTTCTGTGTATTTACTCACTACAAAACACTGTAAAAACGGCAACCATATTTTTTGTCGTTGAAAATCAATACATATTATAAAACCGTACGTATCCTAAAAACGCCCCCTACTGCGTTCCTTTTTCTGTGTATTCATGATTTTCTCGGTAACTGCTAAATATATTTTGTTTCAATTTCATTTAGTGAAGAGATTGATTCATAAGAAAGGTTTAAATGTCAAAACCTAAGAATATTTTGTAAAAATTAACTGACATGTAACAATGAATTTTTTAAGTGAAGTCAGAAATAAAGGATTTGTTGAGCAAATAATTAAAGATATATGGGGACAATATACGGTGGTACAGGTCTTCCCAAATGTTCTAAACAAAATTTGCGGCCGTATGTGTGTATATTATGGAACATTCCAATGTTTCATTAATGAAATACGTACATACGTATAGATTGTCATAAAACTATTAATATTAACAGACTGCCATTGATATGAATTAAAACAAATAAGCGTAAGACAAAATCTTACAAATGCTCTGGTCAAAATCAGATTAAGAATTTTAACTAATGAACTCAATTCCATAAGTAGGTTTAGTCCAGGTTTATTCATCAAAATATTCCATTTCTTCACAAATTCTGATAAATACACAACACAAATATTGTAGTTAAGAAACATCCTTTGATCCAATTCAACATCATCAAGCGACAAAAAACCGCCAATCCACAATATTTCTGGCAATAAAAAAGTGTCACACAGATGAGTAGAAAAAAAAATCCGTTAAAATCCCAAACAACAATAACTACAAAACCCCTTTTCAATTTACGCAAGAGTCGCAGCTCTTTTGTGCTGCGTGATGAAACACTATGCGGCCAAGCGGCAAGAGCGAAACAAAAAAATCTATCTAGAGAGAAAGCTCCGGCGCGTCTCTTATACAAATATTGTATAAAAACTTCTTTTTTCACACAAAACTCCCTCCTTAGCTCCGAAGTAAAAATCATTAATCGTCTGCAGGTGACCCCGCCATTGTTTGATGAAGTGTACGTGACGTGACAAAGCGAGGTATGGGCGAACAAGAAAGTTGCGCGAATTAGAGCGAGATGAGAATACCGACAAATTTGAAGTACAAAATTGCAGTATGGACATGGCACGGACATTAAACGTCTTTAATTTAGACGAAATATATTTTTGTGTGTACTAAACTGACCACAGTAATATTTGCCAACATATCTGCTTTATATTTTCATAAATGGTCGTTTAGATGCTTTATATTTTCTATTCATTTTGATGCATAGAATAATTTGTGTAAATAAAAAATCCATTTTTGTAACAACTTGTAAATATGCATACAAATGTAAAAAAATATTCTATTGTTGATAGAAGTGAAATTATGCATTCAACTAAGTGTATTTAAAGAATATTTCAAAGAATCTCCCGTATTAATAATAGACACGTTGTTGTTGGCATGATAAATTAAAATAATCGTGTGAGTGCTAAAATTGTATCCACTTTTGTGTGAAATGAATTAAGTCAGGGCTCATATAGCTAGTTTAGGTTATATTTCATTGTTTTGTTTTCATGCTCAGTAAAAATAAATTCTTTCTCGAAAATATAAAGGTGGTAATACGTTTAACATACCATGCTTAATGTTTTGTAAACAGACGTTCAAATTTCGAGGTTATACTTTTAAGGAACCTTTTGTCTATATTGGTGTATGCCAAATAATATAGTTTGATCAAAACATAAATTACTATGATATTATAAGTGTTATTAATTTCTATGTAGAATGTTCTCACGTTTTTAATTAATTGAAGTAGCTAAAACTAATTTGGTTAGCTTGATTATTCTGTATTTTAATTTACTTCAAAGTTTTAGTGTTTAGCAATTAATAATTTTAAAATATACTTTTATAAAAAATATCCAGTTTAATATAAACATTTAATTATATCCAAAAGTGGTCCTATGAAATTTTTCTCGGTTACAAAAACTAGTATTCATTTATGTCGTATAATAACTTAAATGTACATGTATAAAGCAAGGAAAAAAAACAAAATACACTGCGTTCTTATCTACAGAATTATCAACAAAAATTTTCTGGAGTGTCGCAAAGATTCTAAATAATTTTATGAAAGTTCTTTTTTGACTCAAAAATACCTTTTCATTTTATTAAGAATTGTTAAGTTTTAAAGCTATACCAAAAAAATCTCCGTATATCATTTATAAAAATTAATTTGACTTATAAAATAAAATGGAAGGACGCTGGGATATAATTAATGAAAAAAAAATTTAATTATTCTGGTTTACTTATATTCAAAATTTAATCAACGTTAATATTTTTCATTTTCTGTCCTTTTAGAGTCTGCTCTTATATTTTATGTTTTGATATACGAATACATATTTTCATCTTTCAATAAATCAATTTACATTGTATAGGAAACAGAATTTTCGGTATTACTCTGGTAAGATTAAACAGATATATGAAGAAGTTTCCAAATTAAATTTTGTGACTTACAATCAAATCAACAAGTTATAAATGGTCACTTGGTAAAATTTTTAACATTCAATTTTGGGTACGGCGGCTGAAGCAACGCAAGATCTTCCTTTTGTAATAAGACTCGTTATGACTCGGCACTTGTAGGAATAAACCATATCAGAGTTATTTTATTATTATTTGATGCATTTTATATGACAATATGACGAGAATATTGTTATTTATTATTGAGATATAGCTCTTACCTACTTCGATGTAAAGTCCACAGACGAGCGTTTCCATACTGGTACATTAAAAATGGCTAAAGTTTATTTTTGAATATTTGTTATTAATTTAACAAAACATTTGTAAATTTAGTAACGAGTATGGCCTCATCTAGCTAAAATCAATACGCCTAATCTGCTAGGCATGCTTTCGACGATGTTTTTTTATCATTTCCTGAGGAATACGTTCTCATTCAGCGACGATCACCTTTTTAAGAGCCTGAATGTTTTTGGAGCTAGTTTTACGGCTCTGACGCATCGTTTGAGATTATTCCATATGTGTTCTATCGGATTGAGGTCGGGACTTCTAGTTGGCCAGTCGAACCGATGAATTCCGGCATCCTGCATAAACGCATCAACGTCTCCAGAGCGGTGGGCGCGAGCGTTGTCGTCCATAACAATGTACTCGCCTCCAACTGCTGTTAAAGCGGGTTGGGCATGACGAATAAGAACCTCTGTTATGTACCTTTGCGTATTAAGTGTGCCATTTTCAATAAAAACTAACTCGGTACGGTCATCTGAGTTAATACCAGCCCAAAACATTACGAAGCCTCCACCGTAAGTGGTGAATTCCTCAAAGCACACTTCTGCGAAACGTTCTCCAGGTCTTTGTAACACTCGCCGACGTCGATCCTCACCACTATTCGACATACGAGCTTCATCGGAGAATAAAACACTATTCGAGTCTTGTTGAGTCCATGAAGAAAAATTTTGAGCTAATCTCAATCTGGCAACTCGATGCTCATAGAGCAATGTAGGGCCCCCAGCTGGGCGATAGCTATGTATTTTGACGGCCTGAAGTCTCCTTCTGACTGTCCATAGGGTTACTCGTGTACCTCTGACGTCCTCGAAGTTCTGTTTGAAAACCACGTACGTAACTTGACGATTTCGTGGCGTTTGACTGACTATGAAGCGGTCGTCCCGAGGCTCATTACACCGTTTTCTTCCAGAATCGGGCCTTTTACTGATGGAGCCCGTTTCTTCGTATCGTTGCCAGATCCTTTGGATGGTGTAACGGCTCACATATACTGCTGAGACACATAACATTGGCTACAGCCTTCTTCAAGCAGCGCAATAATTTTACTAGCTCTTATAGTTTTTTCAACCATACTGAGAACAGCAAAGAGAAATGAACTAATGCAGCAAACAGCAGAAATTTAATTAAAATTTATTCGTTAATATAAAAAACGTAACATATGAAAAAGAACTTAATAATAGTTGAATTTAATTTATTGTCAAAAATACGTTTTTGTCAGTGAAAGAGAGTTTTCATTTAAAAAGAATAAAATTTCAAATTTAGAACATTCGTTTTTATATGCCAGAATACACTATACCTACCAGTACCAATTACAATTAATACAACCTCTTACTAAATAATATTTTGTTAATAATATGTCAAAATGAAAACCACTCATTTTTTATGCACGTGGGTTACATAGCACCAAACAATATTAAACTTATAAGTTTTTATTTCTCAGACACTGTGGAAAATAAAGTTATTGCTTCGATCGTTACAAAAATATTTCATATCTCAATAACTACATAACATATCGTATTGAAAAAAAAATTCGTTTACAGTTTATTTTAAGTTCTACTACGGTAACTTTTTTTTAGAATTTTACACATAATAGTTGAAAAGTTAGAGGGAGTTCGATACCTTTTTAAAGTATTTAGAAGCGCTGATCTCACCAGCTTCACTTAAATAAAAAAATTATTTTGCTACCTGTTTCGTCATTTCATCAATAATTTTCAACTATCCAGCAATACCCCATACTCCTATGTGCAATACATTTTTTTTTATCTTTCAGTTCTTTGCATGACGTGTCAAACTTAATATTATTATTTTTCATAATTTCACTACTCCAATGTATGTGGGTTCATAGAAGGCATCTACCATTAAAATTTCATTCAACTAGTGCTAATAGTTTCTCAGTGAAATGTGTGTGATATATGAACAGACTGATGGATAAGACGAAATTGAAAGGCTTCCATTTTTGCTATTTGGCTATGGAACCCTAAAAAGATAGTTAATATTCTATTATTAAGGTTGTGAAAAATAAGTAAGAAAATAAGGTAGCACTTGCAACCAAAAACTTAGTGAGTCTAATTTTAATTACTTTAGTATCATTATTCGATAATTAATGGTAAAAATAACTAGCATTGTACATTTAAACGATACAAAACTAGTGATGTGAACGAAACAACTGTTGTCGCCACTTGCAGAAAGTATTATACTATTATTGAAATGTTTAAAATACTACACCTCGACAAAAAAAGCAAGGAAAGAAAATTACTTGCTCATATTTATTACAACGACCTTATTTTATCGCAAGTGGGGTACTTTAAGCTCTTGCATGACGTCAGCTTGCAGACATCCATCATAGGTCACATGTGCTTTTTCCTATAACCCCTGAACCCTCAGCACGTTCAGCCGAACTGTTCCGGTATGCATCGTAATAATAATTCTTATTACTCTACGGACAAATGGCTTATTATTATGGCAGTAATAAAAATATATCGGCGGCATCAGCTCGTTTATACTCCGCTATCGACTCCTACGATATATCTACGAGATCGATTGTTTCCGCGAAAGAAAACGTTGAATGTTCTCATGATGGTAATTAATAAACTGTCAAAACGGCGTTATCTTTCAACGCTTTCAATTTTTTTTCCCCGTTGAAGACATTATCTCGCCTGAATGAAACGTCCGCGTCATTGTACATTTTTGTTCAATATTCTCAGATATTGTATGTGGGATTATTAAATTGCAATTAATGTTGCCATTGCTACTGTTTTATTAGAGAAGCCAGGTTTACACGAGTTTTTATAAATTAAAATATCGGTTTTAATGTTTTCTCCGCATATACAGTAAACATTTGCAACCGATACTGACTTGAAATAAATTTATAATTTATTAGGTTAGGAGTCATGTCTTAAAATAATTGTGTTATTTCTCGTGTTAATATTTTTCTGTTAATATAACTGACTAATCAATTACGAGTCCTACATGGTTTTAAATATTTTTTTCTACTCCAAACTAGTTCAAGATGCGTAAGTATTAAAGTGATTTATAAATTACGATAAAATTTGTTTTTAATTAAAAATTAGCAAAAATAGATCTTTCGAGTTCTAATCCCGTATTAATTATATACAAAATATACATGTATAGATATTTAAATGTTCTATTTATAAATGCTGTATTTACATGTAAATAAAGTAATTATTAAACGTATGCTTCATTGAAGATTTATTAATATTATGGCAAAAGTAATATTATGATCAAAAAAATTATTTAATAAACCGAACAATTTTGAAATGAAATGATTAATTTTCATATATATTTACTTTTCAAAAAAATTATTATTTCTTATAAAAATTGTATTGACACAATGCATATAAATAGCCAGCATAAGTATTTCTAGTCAGAAAAAGAGATAAAGGGCTATAAAATGTTAAACAAATTCAAAGAAGTAAAATATAAAAAAATATATAGCATTTAAAATTTGTAGTAAGCTTAGTCATTACTTATTATTATTAGTTATTACTTGTATAGTTATAAAAAAATAATGTTTGCAAACTGCCCAAAAAATTCGTTTCACGTTTTTATAAAATTTATTATTTCGTGAATTTTTTTCAACCCACAAATTTAACATATCTTCCAATATACAATATTAAAGTGTCTGACGTTAAGGTTAGATATTTTTCTAAATCTGAAGTTAATATAAATTATTTTTAAATAAAATTACGGACTCATTCCAATCGTATGTAATAATAAGTTTCATTTTCTTTTGTAAACTAGAAAAATATTTAAATTAAACTTATCATAAATATTATAGAACAAATCTAAGTATATAGGTGTAAACAATTCAGTCTATTTTGCTTATATCGAGAGAGTGTAGGGAAGATGTTATTCATACATTTGACGTTATTTACATATAACAAAAAGAATCTAAATATGTTTGTTTATTAAATTTCACTTCAATTTTATAGCTCATAACACATATACAAATGAGCTAATAATGATTAAACTAATAGTAATGTGAATTTCACGTTGTGTAAAATTCAATCGTAATCACAAATATAAATATTCGTAAATTTTTGTGACGCCTAAATATCATGTCGGTAAAACTAAGGGAAGCAGATATATATAAATAAGAGAAATTATATAAAATATCTAGTATAGTAAGAATGAAGTGACTGAAGCGAATAACAAGTAGGATACGACCTTAAAGCTCCAAAAGGAGAGTTCTTTAAAACTTTCACGTAAACTTCATTTAAAATACTCCATCATATCCCTTATCGATCATCTCACTCTTATCGGGACGGGCTTTTGACTGATCGTTTTTACTTTAAATTTAAGAGGAATATAAACTTTAAAAATGACTCGAGCATTTTTACTTCCGTTTTTATCTTGGCAGCTTCGATGTTTACGCGATACTTAAGTACGAAATTGAGGAGATATACTGTACTTCATACTCTCTATATGCTATCGAAATTAACATACTCATGCTTTAATAAAGCTGGCTTAACGTCTTCTATATTTGCAGCAATTTTGTGACGGGGGCAGAAATACTGATTTCATCGAAGTTTTTTTACTCACTGTGTAATTGGTTGAAAGTGTGTAGGTAAATGCACGATATCTTTAGGGTTCCGTACGTAAACATAAAATACAGAACGCTTATGAGATCACTCACTTGTCTGTCTCTTCGGTGGTCATAGCTGGTTTTCTCAGAGACCGCTTGATGAAGAAATTTGAAATTTGGAATCGTAATAAAACATATTAAGCAGCATATATCTCAAAAGCTAACGCCTCATTATATTTAGGTGGAATTTTTAGGGTAGCTCAATTATATACTCAATTTCTGTTTTTAATTTAACTCTAATGCTGTATTGGAGAGTATTAAGAACATTCAAGAATTGTTGTAGAAAGCAGAAACGATACATCTTAATTATTAAAATTATTAAGAAAGAAAAGAAAAATCTGCGAAATTTCGATCCGAAGTGGTCGATCAGTGGCTTTTGATCAGGCGCATTTGTAAAAACATACGCATATACATATAATATTATACAGATGAAGAGATTTTTGTAAAAAAAATTGTTAACATTACGAATGATACTTCAAGCAAATCACAAAATTAAAGTAAGTGAGAATTTAGTATTTAACACTATTTTCCAATTATTTGTATAAGTGACAGACGGCGTCGATTCATTTCATTAAATCAATTTTTTTCTTAATCAGCTTTAATATATCCGATATTTAATCGTAAGTATTATTGTGCCTTTGAAGTTAAATTCAATGTAGGAATTCGTAAAATTTGAACTTAGGTGGACAATATTAATCAGGTTAACATTTAACAATAAATCAGATAAATTTTTAAAGGGGAGAATTATTTATATTATTTTAATACAATTACGTTGCTTTCTTACATATACATCCATTTCCTTTCTTAAAGTGCCCATATTGCTGTCTTCAGTGCAGTCCTCTAATATCCACATGTTTCTTCATTCACGCACATTTATTTGAATTTCATAGCAAAATGGCAGAATGACCTCAATAGGCGTAACTTATAATTACTTCATGCCCTTCTTTCCGATTATACGTTGGTGTGTTACAGCATTATAGCTCAATTAGTAGAGACTGATTGAGGTAAAGTTTAAACAAATACTTATTTCTTTAAATGTTAAGAGAATATTTTTCTCCAGGCGTCAATTTTTCTCACAAATCGCATTGAGCGTGGTGTAATTGAAGAGAAGTTTTAAATGCTATAGAAAATATTCAATAAAAGAATTGGTAAGACATCCCGGATTAGGTCACATTGTAACTTCAACCTTTCTAAAATTTAAAAACCCTTGGCTAAGTATAAGCCTTCGAACATTTTTTTCGCTCCGGCCTACGTCGTCTTTTCTCCAAGTTTTTAAGCATGCAAGTCAAAACAAGAAATTTTAAAATAACGAAATTGGCAAAAACTTCCAACAAGAAATTGTTTTGGCCAATTTTTCGTATTAAATTAAAAAGTTACAAGCGACCAATCTTACACTAGCGAAATGTATATTTGCCATTATATGCAATATATTGGGATATGCAATATATATGGGGAATAAAATCTATACGTATAATAAAACTGCAAAATTATGCTCTATGTACTTTGAAAATATTTACAAAAAATTTAAAGGCACGTAATAAAAAAAAATACGTAATAAAAAAAAATATATTGTTTTCGAAATTTTCTCTATTTATGTGTTTGTTTAAACAAGCATCTCGTAAGAATTATTCACCCAAATGGGATGAATTTTTTCCTGAAAGTACACTTTATTTGTTTCATTAGGCAAAAGGAAGTCAATTGTGACGATTAAGACTGAATATAAAAGCCAAGTAAAGAAGAGAGTTGGCATAGGAAAGGCAGCAGCGGATAGACACTGGTTGGGAGACGCGTTTAGCGACATTTTAATTGATCCCGTCGTTTCCTTAATAGTGCCAGGGCTAATTGAAGTTCAATAATAGCCCTGAATAAAATACTTATTTCGTTAAATGTTAAGAAAATACTTTTCTCCAAGCGTCGATTTGGGGATAAAATAATTTTTTCCCACAAATACCATTGAGTGGGGTGTAATTGAAGAGAAGTTTTAAATGTAAAAAATATTCAGTAAAAGAATTGGTAACGCATCCCGGATACGGTGACAAGTTAACTGCAACCTTCCTAAAATCTAAAAATCCTTGGCTAATTAAAAACTTTAACAAATTTAATACAATTTGTGAACATAATACCATTGTTACAATTCTTTTTAACGTATGTAATGTTTGTTAAGTCTAAAGTATAAGGATTGGCAATTATCACAAATTTAAGTCACAATATTTACCGAGCATTGAATTCTGAAGGTAAATGCTAAGCCTAGAAATACATTCTGATAAAAAAGAATAAACACAACAGTGAAGAATTTGACATTCTAATTGTTTTCTTTAAGTAACTGTATAATTCAATTCTTTGACTTTGACTTGCTTATATCTCGTAGGAGATATTTCAAAAGTACTATCTGAATTTCATCCCCTGAATTTGTTTTGTCTAGTATTGTTAGAAACATCTAGACTAAACATCATCTGTTTCAAGAGATTTAGATTTTATTTTATTTTGCTTGTTTTGTTTAACAAGTAAGAGTAATGTTAATGAAATTTGTTTGGTCTGTCTAATCTACATCACGTTATAGTTTTTGATTTTGCATAATTTCTTCAATATTTATTTTTAATATAATTTGTTTTGAAAATTAATTTATATGACAATACTCTTTCAAGTTACATCGATACGGATCTCTTTTTGATTAGTTATAAAATAATATTATAGAGTTATAACAGGAGTTATAATTTTATAAATTCCATAATAAATTTCACAATATTCGAGTTTTAATTTTTTAATTTAACGCAAGTATAGTTAAATCATGATATTTTAAATAATAATTAAAGAGCAACCAAGTAAGAGAAAAATTATGACCTAAAGGATTTCGTTGATATGTAGGCACTTATAAATACTAAATAATATTTCTGGTAGTTTGTGAATATTAATTATGTACAACGGAAATATATGTATATATATATATATATATATATAAATAATATATATATATATATATATATATATATATATATACATATATATATATATGTATATACATATAATATATAATTATTTTTAGACACATATAGTAAGCTTACATATCTTAGAATGTAAAATATATATTTCCATAGTAAAATTACTGAACAAAATATTTTTTTTTCGATATTTAGACTTATAAATAAGTAAATATCAATAATAAATTTCGTCGAGAAAATTTACAACTTACTCTAAAATAAATAACAAATGAATATTATTTAGATAGCATTTACCGTATGCAGTGAGATGGAGATAAATTGAGAGATTAAAATTAATTTCCAATTTGAGAAATTTTGAAAGAATTTTAGGCTGAAATTGCAAATAGAAATACTTATTTAATTGATTATAATGTAATCAATAGAGAGTTTAAATTTCTTAAATATCACTTTCTAGCTTTGCTTGACAGACGTTGAGCAAGAACATTTATGGCTACCTTTTTATGAATAAAAATAAAGTTTTTCTTTTATTGCTGATTTGAATTTAATATTTATTGAATTCAACTGGATTAATTATTAAGTCATGACATGAACAATGTATTTAAAATATTCATAAATTTATTGATTAGAATCACTACTCTAATGTGAGTTTGAAAAGTATAAGGACTACTCACTAAAAGATACTGTAAAATATGCAACAGTATTTTTTGTCGTTGGAAATATATACACTTATATAACCATACGTTTCCAAAAAAGCCCCCTACTGGGTTCCATTTTCTGTAAGAATTTCAAACAATAAATTCCATTTCATAAATATGTTTAATCCAGGTTTATTTATTAAAATATTCCGTTTCTTCACAACTCTGATAAATACATGGTACAAATATTGTAGTTAAGACACATCCTTCGGTCCAAGTCAACATCACCAAGCGACATAAAATCGCCAACCCACAATATTTCTGGCAATAAAAAAGTGTCACACGGATGAACAGAAAAAATCCCAAACAACAATAACTACAAAACCTCTTTTCACTTTAGTTTACACAAGCGCCGCAGCTCTTTTGTGCTGCGAGATGAAACACAATGCGGCCAAGCGGCAAGAGCGAAGCAGAAAAAAATATTTAGAAGAAAGTCTCCGGCGGATCTCCTCTACAAATATTGTACGAAAACTTCTTTTTTCACACAAAACTCCCTCCTTAGCTCCGAAGTACAAATCATTAATCGTCTGCAGGTGACCCCGCCATTGTTTGATGAAATGTACGTGACGTGACAAAGCGAGGTATGGGCGAGCGAGAAAGTTGCGCGAATTAGAGCGAGATGAGAATACCAACAAATTTGAAATACAAAATTGCAGTATGGACATGGCATGGACATTTAGGGTCTTTAATTTAGACAAAATATATTTTTTGTGTACTTACGTGACAATGAAAATATAAAGCAGATATATTTTTGCAAATATATCTGCTTTATATTTTCAGTAATAGTCGTTTAGTTTCTTTATATTTTCTATTCATATCGATGCATAGAACAATTTGTATAAATAAAAAATCCGTTTTTATTACGAACTAAATGTATGCATACAAGTGTAACAAAAATATTCTATTGTTGATACAAGTGAATTTATGCATTCGACTAAGTATATTTGAAAAATATTTCTGAGAATCACCTGTTGTAGTCATAGGATATGTTCTTGTTTGTCTGCATAATAAATTAAAATCGTTGCATGAGTACTAAAATTGTATCCACTTTTGTGTAAAATGAATTAAGTTCGGGCTGATATCGTTAGTTACGAATACCTACATAGTTTTGTTTTCACGCTCATTAAAAGTAAAATATTTATTTTTACAAAACTAATGGTGACAATACATCTAACATACCATAATAAATATTTTGTAAACAAAGGTCCATATTTCGAGGTTTTACTTTTAAGGAATCTTATGTCTATGTTTGTACACGCCAATTAATATAGCTTTAGCAACACATAAATTATTATAATATTATTGATTTTATAAATTGCTATGTTAAATATTCTCGCGTTTTTAATTAGTTGAAGTAGCTAGAATTAATTTGGTAAGTTGATTATTCGGTATTCTACTTTACATCAAAGTTTTAGTGTTCAGCAATTAAGAAATTAAAAATATAACCTTATAAAAATTTTCAGTTTCGTATAAACATTTAATTATATCCAAAAAAAATATGATGAAATTTTTCCTGTTTATAAAACTAGTATTCACTTACGTCGTATAATATTATAAATAAACAGACACACAACAGTGTGAAACAGTGTTTAAATATTTGAGAAATTTAATTCTTTGTTTATTTCACGTATTCTTAATTAGCAGTTACCTCGGTAAGATTAAACAGATATATGACGAAGTTTCCAAATTAAATTCTGTGATCTCCAATCAAGTCGACCTATTTTAAATGACCGAGTGATAAAATTTTTAACCTTAGATTTTGACTACGGCGGCTGAAACTACGCAAGGTTTTTCTTTTTGCAATAAGACTCGTTTTCACATAACAATTTAAGAGATTTTTGTTTCATTATCTTAACACATTCATTAACTTTTAGCATTTGATATTACCACCAGAAAAGTACGTAAGTATAACTAATATTTTAAAATGCGTATGTACTTTGGAGTGGTATTTGATCGACTGACACTTTTTATTATACACAAAGATATAATTTGTATCTTCATGGTTCGGTGAATAAAATTTTCCCATGATTTAATAATTGTTACAAAAATTAAATTTTTACGAAACATGTAATATTATGGTTATAATAAAAAAACTAGTTTATATTTTACAACAAAACTCGAGAGATGATTAAGTGCTAAATTTAAACGGGTTAAAAAAAGATTAAAGTTTGAGTTAAAAAATAGTTTGCAAGAAATTAAAAGCTATGCTTATATCGATGACATTAAATTGGAACTAAGGGGAAAGATGTGTATGAAAAAACAAAATGTTGCAATGAAACGAAAGAACAATCGTAGAAAATAAATGAAAGTTTGTTGTTAAAATCCTCAGAGAAAGACACTGAGATGATTAAAGGTTAGGGCTATATGCTATTTTTCTTTTAAAAAGCTGAAAGAAAACCCATTTGTTTTAAAAAGGAACGCTGATGTTTTTCATGTAATTTTCCTTCTATTTCGTTTGTCTTTAAAACCGCTAATATACTAAATAAACGCATATATTTTCTTAACTTTATTTCTTTATTTAATTTGTTCTTTAATAGCGTTATTCAGAACAGGAGTGCGAAATATTTATTTGGAAACACTTGTAAAGAGACTATATATATATATATATATATATATATATATATATATATATATATATATATATATATATATAACAATACTTTACACGCACTGATTTTTTTTAATCCCTCAGTTATATGTACGGATTGCCTCATCTGGCATTATGTTTTTTTATAATTTCGCTATTTCGTTGCATAGTGGTTCAAAGAAGACAGCTGCCATTAAAATTTCATCCATATAATGTCAACAGCTTCCGAATAAAATGGCTGTGTTATACCGACAGATAGATAGAACATACAGGCAGACGGACAAACTAACGGGACGAATATAAGGCTTCCGTTTTTGCCATTTGCCAAAAACTATGTACAACTTGCAGCCAAGAAGCTTGTGAGCAAAATTATATTCAGTAGAGAATCCTTAATTGACAGTTAATGGTAAAAGTAACTAAAATTATACATTTAAACAAAACAAAACTAGTGACGTGCACAAGACATCTATCATCGCCACTTGCAGGAATTTATAAATAATTGCACCTAGAAAAAAAGCAAGGCGAGAAAATATTTGTTCATATTTATTATAACGTTCTTATTTTCTCGTAAGCGGGATACTTTAAACTTCTGCGCCACGTCAGCTCACAGACATCCATCATACGTCACATGTGATTTTTCCTATATTTCCCGAACCCTCAGTACGTCCAACCGAACCATTCTCACACGTGTCCGAATAATAATTCTTATTACTGTACGGACAAATTGCTTATTATTATGGCAGCAATAAAAATAAATCGACGGCATCAGCTCATTTATACTTCGCTATCGACTATGAGATAGATTGTTTCCAGGGATGGAAACGTTGAACGTTTTCATGATGGTAATTAGTAAACTGTCAAAACGACATTGTCTTTGAACGCTTTCAACTTGTTTTCCGTTGAAGACATTACCTCGCTTGAATGAAACGACTGCGTTGTAATACACTTTTGTTAAATATACTCAGATATTTTAGCCGGGATTATTAAATTGCAATTAATTTTGCCACTGGTACTATTTTATTAGAGTAGGCTGGTTTAAATAAGTGTTAGGAAATTAAAATAAGTTATTTAATATTTTTTATTTGCTTTTAATATATTCACCGCAAATACAGTAAACATTTGCAACAAATATTAATCTAAAATGAATTTATAATTTGTTAAATTAGGAGTAGTAGTTTAAAACAATTGCGACATTTCTTAGGTCATTATACTATTTATTTTGAATATAACTGACTAATGAAAAGCGAGACCTATATGACTTTATATGTTCGTTTTTTTCTGTGGCAAGTTAGTTTTAGGTATATAAGCGATAAATTATATTAAAATTTATAAATTATGCTTCCAATTATTTCTTTGAATTAAATATAGGCAAAAAGAGATATTCCGAGATTTAATCTCCTGAAAACGTTGTATTTTTACTGCATATGCCGTATTCATGTTCAAAATAAAAATGTGTTCATATTTATGTGTTTATTTATATACCATGTATTTATAAGTAAATGAATATAAAGATTAGAATCTTTGCTTCATTGAAGATTTATGAATATTATGGCAAAAGTGTAATAGGAGAAACGATTGAAATAAACAACCAGTTTTGAAATAAAAACATATTAATGTAATAATATATTTTTAATAATGATACAATTTTTTTTAAAAATTATTGTATCTTATAGGACTCCTATTGGGCTAAAAATTATAAATACTCAATATGGGTATTTCTAGTTAGAAAAAGAAATAAAGGGCCGTAAAAGGCAAAGCAAACGGTAAGGAGTAAAATACAAAAAACTACATAGTAATTAAAATTCAAAGTAAACTTAGTCATTACCTACTATTATTTGTGCAAATTATTTTTTTTTTATTACTTGTATAGTAATATTTATTATTAGTTATTATTTGTATAGTTAAAAATAATAGTTCACGCTGCCCAAAGGATACGTTTCTTGTTATTACAAAATTCAATATTTCATGCAATCTTTTACAAATCATAAATTTAATATCATAAGCTTAATATGTTTTTTTTTTCAATATATAATATTAATATTTACAACATTTACTTATATAAAATATTGAGATAACGTAAATAATTTCCAGTAAATATTATCAACTTACTCCAATTATAAGTAATAATAATTTTTATATCATTTTGCAAAAAATATTTTAATTAAGTTTACCATAAATGTTACAGAAAAATTCTAAGTACCATCAATTTCGAGAGGGCGTAGGGAAAATATTATTTATTCTTATGAATACAAAAATAATTTAAATATTTTTCTAATACATGTTTGTCAAATGGCTAATATGAAACATTGATTGGGGCAATATGAAAAAATTACCGGAAAATAGTTTCTCACAGTTTGGATACTATAGCATTTTCAGCAGTCTCGATATACGAACAGATGCATATACAATATAATATCCATTTAAAAAAGAGCTAAGAAATCATCATTCTTTTCGTATAATTGAAAATATTTAAGCCAAAAATGATATGAATTTCAGGTTTTATTGGGTAAAATTCAATCATAATAACAAATGTAAAAGTTCATAAATTTCTATGAAGTCTAAATATCATGTCAGTAAAACTAAAGGAAGCAGATTTACATAAATAATAGAAATTATATAAAATATCTAATATGGTTAAAATAAAGTGACTGAAGCGAATAACAAGTAGGATACGACCTTAAAGCTCTATAAGGAGGGTTCTTTAAAACTTTCACGTAAACTTCATTTAAAATTCTCTTATCCATCATCTTATCCTTATCGGGCCGGGCTTTTGATTGATCGTTTTTATCTTTAATTCGTTATTTTATATGGAAATAAACTTTAAAAATTACTCGGACGTTTTTACTTCCATCTTTTTTGTGACAGCTTCCAAATTTATGCGATACCTAAGGACGTAATTGATGAGATGTGCTGTACCATACTCTCTCTATATGCTGTCGGAATTAATATACTTATGCTTTAATAAAGCTTTCTTAACGCTTTGCAAGTTGTTTGCAATTTTATGATGGGGGAAAATATACTGACTTATTCGAAGTTTTTTTAAACACTATAATAGGTTGAAAATATGTAAGTGTGCACGTTTATTTCAAAAACGTCTTAGTACGATATTTTTAGGGTTTCGTAACTCAAAATAAAAGACGGAACCCTCATGATACCACTCACTTGTCTGTCTGTTTGTTTGTCATTGCCGTTTTTCTCGGAAGCCGTTTTATGTAGAAATTTGAAATTTGGAATCATAGTGAAATATTAGGCCGCATATATTTCAAAAGCTAACGCCTTGTAATATTTGTATGGAATTTTGAGAGTAGTTCAAGTACGTACTCAAGTTTTTTTTATTTCTATATGTAGTTTGGGATATGGTTCAAATAGGCTAGCTATAAAAAGGCTCTCAAATATATTTGTTTTCTATGTTTGGGCAAAAGATTTGCCCCCTCCTTATTTCTGAAGCTTAATTATGTAAAACTCAACATAAAGATATGAACAAATAAGGTTTTAGAAGCCTACGAAAAGTTGTAGGGAAGCTACAACGACTATCCTAATTCTTATATTTTTTTAAATATGCCTTTAAGGCCCGTAAAAAATATAAATGCGAATATATTTAGGTAGTAAAAAAAATGTTTGTCGATAGTTTAATAGACATTCTATTTACCGTTAGATATTTTCTAGGGTGTCAATAATGTAAGTTTCACCCGTGCATGACAAGTTTGCTGTAAATATTTTATTTATAGCTTCAATAAATATAGATAGATTAGGGAATACAGCAAAATAAAGATTAAATAACATTGACACAAAAATTAGAATAAAAAGTGTATATTGCTGCTATCTTGTTAGCAGATATAAATTTCAATAGAATAAGTCATTCAATTAAAATATTCTTAATATCCATTCGTTTGTTAATACAGGAAACAATCACATTTTACAATCAATCATCTACGTGTTTCTAGTAATGTTTTGTAAATGTACTTGCATATTATATAGATGATCTGGGCGCAAATACAATCATTGCTACTATAAATTAGTGACGGAAATTATTGTGGCATCTTGGAAAAAAATCATTAAAGGGTCCTTCAGTAAAGTCCAGACAATAAATAAAAATCCGTTCATAGTTAAGACGGCCACTGCCACTCAACAATAATAATACATAAGTCCCTTATAAATTACATAATATCTCCTCTAAGGCCACTCCTCGAAGAGTATTAGTCCTTGTACAACCATTTCATTTATTTCTTCTTCTGTTACTTTATTTGGATTTGAAGGAACTTTGTGGTCAAAGTAACAAGTTTCTTGGCGTGTCACTGCCGTTAAAATGATGCTACTTTATCTACTATTACTTTTTATATATTTATACTTTTAAAATGTTTGCTTTTCAATATTCATGATGAATAAATATTTTCTTTGCCTTTAATATATGGAAAATTTTAGGAAAAACCTCTCGAGGCAATTATATTAGATCTGTTGACAGTATTAGATTTAAACTTCTGTAAAATATAATTAGCCATGTCAATATGCTGAGATTCTCCATATTCCGTGAATAAAATTGGCCATGAAATATATATATTAAGCTTAGAAACAAGTATTTCTATTGTTTTTGAATTGAAAAGCAAATCACCTGATAAAATCAAATGATGTCAAAAGCATATGATTCATAAATTTTACGACGGAAGGAGAGATATAGTTCAGATTGAGGATGATTGATTTTTTTATTATTTCTATGCAAACCAAACAATTTATTTTTATGGCGACTGTATCTTCTTTGTCAGTTGAGATAAATAAACTAAAAGTTTTGTCAGGAGATCAACAAGAATAATATAGAAGAATTGGCAGATTTAAGTCCGTTCAACATAATGCTGTGTTAAAGTGTTGTAAGGACCTTCAATAATTTCTCTAAAATGTAAAAATGGTACATTTTAATTATAAAAATTACTATGGAATAAAGGGAAAAATCTGCGAAATCTCAATCCTTAGTAGTAAATCAGTGGGTAAATTCATCGAGCAATTGTATAAGCTTTGTGAAGTAGTTTGACTTCCATGTATATACATACAGTATGTGTATATTTAAGTAATTTATTGCGGAAGAGATTTATAGAAAAAAATTGTTAGCATTACAAACTTTACTTCGAGGAAATCACAAAATTAAAGTAAATGGGAATATAGCATTCAACACTTTTTTTACTACTACCCGTATCAGTGATAAATGCTGTTAACTTAATTCGTTAGATATTTTTGTTATTCAGCCTTTAATATTTCCGGTATTTAATCTCAATTATTATCTTTTCTTAAAGTGCCCATATTATTGTCTTCAGTGCAGTCCTTTAATATTCACACGTTTCTTCATTCACGTCAGATCTATTTGGGTTCCATGTAAGAAGGCTCCAAATCGTGCAATGAAGGTTTCCGTCTGGACATACATCGGAGAAATGGGTATCACCAAAGATCTGAACTTTCCAGATTCCAAACTTTCTATATGAAACATAGGAAAGGCATTTTTTAACAATTTTTTAAATCTTCATATTTTTAGTTTAGAAGTTGATTAATTTATTGAAATTGTTTGATATTAATACGAGTACCTATTTATTTAAATGCTCTACACTCAGTATGTCATAAAGCATACATAAATAGGATACATCTATTCGTGAACACATATTTATTTTATTAATAAAAGCTGAAAACAAACTGGGTTCGAAAAGTGAAACATATGCGCTTTTTTCGTGTCCTAAAATAATTCGGTCATAAATATATGTGCATATTACTTATAATTCTTACTGATTCTTGGTTATGAAATCGGTGTAGGTTGAAATTTTTGTTCTTTTGCTCATCACAACCTCTACAGAATCATTTTAAAATATAGTTTAAACAAATAAATATTGGTTTTCATTATGCTACTTAAATTAAAAAGTATATATATTTACCTAATCAAAGTAAGTTTAAATAATTTAGATACGAAATAAAAAATACCAGTCCGGTTCCCGTATCGCTGATTTTTCTAGTTTATTCTTCTTGTTTTATTAAATTGTTACCAACTGAAAGTGCTGGATATTGTTGATTTTAACTTTTATTTTTTTTTAATTTTAATGATTAAGTTTAAATAAGAATTATTACAGAGATGATTTAATATAATAATAAAAAATAGAAATTTTTTCAGGGACAATGGCACATAGATAAGCAAGCTTAAGGTACAATATCCTGATACCTCTAATCTCACATTTTATAAATTTTTTAATATTTAATCAATTTTCAGAATTATCTATAGAAGATGGAATATGGTCATCCCAACTTATTGTAGAAGCTATTATTTTTTTTTTCGTCGCCTGGAATTAAAAATAATTATTGACTTTAATTAGTTTTCCTTGAGAGAATTTAATGTATTTCAATTAAACTTAATTTACAACCGCAATTAAGACTAACTTACAAAATAAGCTTACTATGTAAAAAATAATATCTATGTAATAATCAAACATTTTTTAGTCCCAAAATAGAAAATATATATCACAATATCTCAAGATATGTCGATTATGATTTACGACGATAACGATTACTAATTAATAACTTAAAAATACTAATGACATAATGACGGCGAAAGTTTGGAAGATTAGATGTTATCGATATAATTGAACTAAACTGTTGCAATAACAGTAGAAAAATATGTGAGATAAAAGCAAATGCTGTTTTATTTCGCCTGGATGTTATTTTCACGATCTTGGATCAAATATGAAAATGCCAACCAAAATATATGTTATATGTGTTATAAACAGAATTCCCCTTAAAATTACGAATAGAATAGCTTATGAAATATTTAGCATTAATACCTTACCGTACCTTGAGACATTATATTAGGGCTAGTATATCTGTAATTTGGTTTGCCAAATTTTACCAAACCGATTATATATGTTACAGTTACATATCCTGTTAAATCATTTCTTATCAGATTAAAAATATTTATATATTTTATACAATTTGTAAACATTATACCGTTATTACAATTCTTTTTGACACGTGTAATATTTTTAAGATTAAAATATAAAGATTTGAATTTGAATTGATTGTGAATTACACAAATGTCAGTCACAATATTTACAAAACATTGGATTCTGAAGGTAAATGCTAAGCCTAGAAAAACATTCTGGTAAAAAAGAAGAAACATAACTGATTTTTAGATTCTAATTGTTTACTTGAAGAAACTGCATAATTCAATAGCCTTTGACTTGCTTATTTCTTGTAGGAGATATTTCAAAAGTTCTATCATCCCTATCCCCTGATTTTGTTTTGTCTAGTATTGTTAGAATCGTCTAGACTAAACATTTGTTTCAAAAGAGATTTTATTTATTTCGCTTGTTTTGCTTAACAGAGTAAACAGTAAGGTTGATATAATTTGTTTTCTTTGTATAATCTACTTTAGGTTACACTTTTCGATAAAATTTTTCAGATTCTTGAATATATAATTCTTTATATTCATTTTAAAATTAATTTATATACATGTGAAAATACTCTTTGCAGTATCATTAATACGGGTTTGTCTTTGATTATATTTTATACACTTCGTAATAAATTTTCATAAGTTTCAAGTTTTGATTTAATAAAATGTTCTAATTAAAACTAATTTACCACATATAATATTAAATCATGTTCTTTTAAACCTGAGCTACACTACTCGCAAAGTTGATCGAAGTTAGGCAACGAGAACAGGGTAGAGAGGTACTTAGATTGGCTTTTGCGAACTTTAGGTTCTACTTCAGACGTACTTCCACTTAACGAGCACTTCTTCGAGGTAACTTCGCGAGTAGTGTTAAGGTGTTTTAGATATTAATCAAAGACCAGTCAAGTACGACTAAAATCATGATATCTAGAATTTCGTTGCTATTTGCGCACTTATAAATACTGAAGCGTATATGGTATTTTCGTTAATCTGTTTACAAATATCAATTGCCGTACAACAAATATATTGCCTGCTCTTTCTTCCACAGGCTTAAAAACATGGATATTTAAAAAAAACTGTAAGACCTAAAATAATCGCTACATTCATATATATATATATATATATATATATATATATATATATATATATATATATATACACACATATAAATATATAAGTAAGTAGAGAATTTATTAAAAGGCTACTAATAAACTTAGTTTCAACAACGCAGCTTACAATCGTCATAAATCATAAATTCATCTTTTAAACACTATCCCGAACTCGACCTAAGTTTAACTTTGGTATAACCTAAAATAATTTATATTTCAGCAACTATAGCACATTCGTTTTTATAATAAGATCGTTATTATAATTATTTAAGAAGTTATATAATTTAATTCGCGCAAACTATCGAGGAGAAATATTGTTTAATGTATTGCGTGGAGCTAAAAAATAAAGATTATTCTTCCAAGAAAGCACACAATTAAAAAATAATATACCAATACTCTAAAGGCATCATCTGATGTGGCAGATGTAATTTGTATCCATGCGACTATGCCGCGCTCGATTTTTAAAATGATTTCGGAATTGTCATTATTTTGTTTTACAGAATTTATTGCCAATAATTAATACTTTTGTTACACCAACATCATTTATTAATAAGATATTATATTTTATTAAAAGATAGATGTATTCTTTTATTAAAAGAGGTATAAATTAAATTTAAGCATTTTTTATTAGTAATACTGTAAAGGACTGCTGCCCGAGTGTGCTTGTAGTGACAGCTTGACTGAATCCACACTTTACCTAACTTTCGAAAAGTTATAGCATGATAAATAGGTTGCTATTCATAGTATGGGCTCAATACACCTATACCTATCTGTACCAATACGAGAACTGTGTGAGACGAGGAATTGTAAGTTAGATGAAAAACAATTTAAAAGCGATATCAAGCGACGTTTGTCTCAAGTTTCAACACTTTTTCGATTTCATTTTTTTGACGTCATTTAGCAAGTTTCCGCAATTGCGAAAACGAAACTTTTTCTTGGAGGAAAATGAATTGGGTTATCTCACATTCCTTTTTTTCCCGACGTAAGAAGAAAATATTGAACTTATTTCGTACTTAAATATTTTATTTTGAGGAATTATGTCATGCGGAATACATACGAAGAGACAACATTTGTAAAGGTTTTCATACAAAATATTTTATTCTGAATGGATTATTTGTTTTGTGAAAAATTTTAGGAATTATTTCTAGGAATAAGACGAGATTTATATTCGGCAATAGAGACTTAAGAGATTGTTTGTGACGACAATTGTGTTATTCATTTTATTATTGCAGATATATTAAATAGATCTCATATTAGCACATTCAAAGTAAATTCACCGCTTTTGAAATAAAATATATAATACATATATATTTTATTCAACTGTGACCTTTACCGATATTTGTGTCTCTTTTGAACCGTAGTCCGAACAATCACACTTGCCTAAGTGGCAGTTTAGTATAAAAAAATAAACAATGATAATTAAAATTTTAAGAATTATAAAAATGTTCCATCCACCGCAATAAAATTTTCGGGTGACAATGACTCCTGAATATGAAAAACGTTATATTGTTTATAAGCAACTATAAAGTTTAGTATGAACGGTATATATGTGTGTGTGAGTGTGTATATATATATATATATATATATATATATATATATGTATATATATAAATATGTATATATATATATATATATATATATATATATATATATATATATATATATATATAACATGCAATTAAACATTATTTTAGTATTACTCGTGACAAGCGTTTTTCAATTATATTGCACATTATATATAACATTACTTTTTTTTTATTTACGCCACTTTGAAATACGTGAGTTAATATTATGTATTGTTATACCAGACGATACTAATAAAAGTTCATATAAATTTGGGCCCATGAGTTACAAGGAAAAAATGGCATTTTCTTGTGGGGAAAATGAAAAAATGAGCTCATTAGATGTTTTAATTTTCATTAGATGTTATCAGAGAAATGGAAAATCTTGTTTTTTTATGATAAATTAGGTTAATTCTATTAATAGTTTGTAAATATCTCGAGAACTCCTCGAACCAGCAAAATGAGACGGAGTGTAGGTTGTGTCTAGTTTTATCTCTCTACAAAGATGTAACTTAGTTTATTCATGATAACTTAGGTAAAATTTTGATAGAAGTTTCTAAATGGCATCTCTGAAGAAAACCTCCAACCAGCACAATGAGACAAAGTGCAGATTGTGTCCCGTTTATCTCCCTACAAAGATGAAACTCAATTTTTTCATGATAAGTTAGGTAAATTTTCATAACAGTTTCTAAATGCCATTTCTGAAGAACTCCTCGAACCAGAAAAATGAGACAAAGTGCAGGTTGTGTCTAGTTTTATCTCTCTACAAACATGTAACATACTAAACTCGGAAACTCACAGGCTCGATAGTATCTTCGAAGAAAGCCACGCAAAACTCTAAAAGACCAAAAAAGACGATCATTTTGACAAACAGAACAATTGTAAATATCACTTTACAGTTTATTTTGAAATAATTTAGGCAATAGCCATACATTAAAAAAATAATCGCTATTAATTATTTTTAGTAATCGATTCTAAAAAAATACGGTATACTTCACTTTCTCATTTCTTATTAACAGTTCTTATATATTTGATATATAAATTTGGATATAATGTACTCGTATATACGTTGTTAAAGGTAGCTTTTAGTTTTGTATTACAGTTACAAATTGTATGTTATTTTTCACTCTTTTCTGATTATCTATCGCTGAATTACTTGTTTTTAATGTTCTAAAAAATACTCCCTTTTTCTACATGGCATTGTTTATAAGAACAGCTTTGAATTTTGAAAAACATAAATATAATGGCATACTATACTTTACATCAGCAAAACATGGTGCATATTTATAAGAAAAGCATTGCTGTAATGTTGCTATAACTTTGGCGTTGGTATTTAAGAATCCATATTTTTATATAATTTTAGGTTGAGTAGTTCCTGAAAGCGGTGTCATATTTTTTTAGTACCTAAAATTATGAAAAAAATATTTTGAGAGTCATTATTAGCTCTTTTAAAATATATCCCATATGCTATATCAAATTTAGAAAACCTGTCTTTGGAACCTTTAATTTGCCTCATCGCACCCCCCCCCCTAGCCCTACATTAATTTAATAATTTCAAGTTTTAGTTGAGATATGTGTGGGATAATATATTTTATTACTTTGTATTTCAATTTCTATATTTGATGGCCTTTGATTTTTTAGGTATATATAAAAAAAAACATATTTTCGTGCATCACATTTCTATGAATTGTTTGCACTCCTTTCTGCTTACCTATAATTGCACTGCGACATACGTAGTTTGACCAAAATTTTTTTTTAATTAACTCCAGGGTAAAACGATACTTACACACTAAATAAATATATACTTTTTTAATAAATGAATGATACGAACTTTTGTTCGCTTTTAAAAAAAAAGACAGAGATTTGAACAGCAAAAATTCATGACGAAGCCATGGATACAACTAATACATTAAATAATTTTAATCTTTTTCATGCACCTCTACTGCCAACAACTTTAACTAAAATTTGCAACTTTACTTCTGATATTATTTCATATTTTGTGCTGTTTCTGTGTATTTTTGTATCTAAGGAATCTTCTTAAAGAAAAAGATGTTTGTTGCTATGTTCATTTGCACGAATAGGACAATGGGTTAAAAGAGTCATTTATTCATACAATTAACGTTGAATTTATTTAAAATTGAAGCTAAGTGGTGGAATGAAAGGGTAGAAATCTTATGTTACATTTAGTATAAGTGATAATGAGTGAATATGAGAAATGTACGGAAACGTATACCAAATTGTTATCGACGTAGTGGAAAGAGTGTTTTCTCGCTTACTCCCTTCCACGCTCTCTCTCCCCCCCCTCTCCCCCCTTTCCCCCACTCTCCTATCCCCTCCCCTCTCACCCCTCTCTCTTCCCCCTCTCCCTCTCACGAATCTAATTCAATATTATAAATAATTACCACCATCTTGTGAACGGGAGAAAATAAATGTTTGAAAAAATTGGTAATTGAGGCATTAAATTATTCAAAGACGGCACTTGAAATCAAAATATTTTCTATTTGGCTAAAAATTTCAAACTATGATACAGAATAAAAAATTATTTTCACAAAATCTCCTGCCATTCTTAATCGATTTAGCACGACTTCAATTCAAACAAAATAGTAACGACTATAAAATTATTTCCACATTTGTAGTTGAATTTCATTTACTGTATTCTAATCGATAAATAAAGTTTATTATCCAACGATTCCTAACATAACGATTCCGCACAAGTAACTACTGCGTGGGGCGAATCGAATAAATTCAAATATTATATTTAATTAGAATCCACGTCTGTCCCCAGAGTTAAATATATTGTATTGTGGACCAAAAAAGGGAAATACGTCACGCATTTACCAAAACATAAAACAACCCAGGCACAACTAAACCCCAAGGACATAAATTAAGAGAAGAATTCACAAGGAATGTCTTATTGCAGCGATTTATTATACGAGGGAAGATTTTATTCTAACAAAAGGCAATCGGAATTTGAATTTATGTTTCGCAATGGAAATTTTTTTTTCATATACGCCACGAATAAAAATAAAAGCAAAACATTTTCCACCCAAATACTTGCCTCTATATATACGGCCGATCATAATATCATGTTGACACTTGTTTAGGCGGTTTGTAGGAAAAATTAAAAGTTATGGTAAGTTATATAGTTTAATTTTTGATTACTTTACGTGTTTTTTAATTGAAATGTCCTATGTATTGTAACGATAATAACGAGATAAGTAGTGTAATAAAATTGAGAGTTGTGAATTAAATATTTTCTTTTTCTTTGGAAATTGTCCTCCGTGTTGATAAATATTATAACCAAATAGATCAGTTTAAATATTGTATACAATTTTCATTATTGGGTCATATTCAGATTTAGCATTTGGTTTTCATAGCATAATTGTTACATGTTATATAATATTTACTATAAAGGCCGTTTCAAATATTTTTGAAATCATAAAGTAAATAAGAACCATTTGTTTGAAAATTGTTAGAAAATCTTAAAAGATGATAATTGCCAACAACATTTTCTTAATTTTTCTTCTTAACCAATTTATCAATGATTTCTGCCTTGACTTTTAAACTAAATAATACCATATACAAATTAATACCGAGCAACATTACCCGTTAGAAAATTTTTAACAAACTAAGCGATCTCCCTAATATGTCTGATCTAAATTGATCATTTCAATTACGCATGGTTTTTCGCACGGGAATATTTTTTGTTAGCGATAATAAGATAATTTTAAAGAATAAGACTATAATAAAGGTATTAAATTTACCCAATATTATTATGGGGTAAATTTAATATCATAAGAGAAATTAAATGGGAAAGGATTGCCGACGATTCTTAAGAACATATCAATTTGTATAATCACAAAAATCAATTTTAATTTTATTTCTTTCAATTTAACATCGTTACATAATACCAAACTTAATCCGTATTATTGTAATAAATCAAAATCTCGTATCTAACGCAAATTTAATTCCAACATAGTCAACTACTTTACGACTGAATTCTAATGTATGTGTCTGTATATATATATATATATATATATATATATATATATATATATATATTTGTACATTTAATTTTAAGAATCAATAAAATGTTATATAAGATATACCCGTTAGTTACAAAAACGTAAGGATAGTGTAAAACGCTTGTCACGAAGACAGCTATGTTTGATTTTTACCTTCAGACTTATTTATATTTCATTCATATCGGTAGCCAAATATTTTTATAAACGATCAATGATTAGTTAACACAAATATTTTTGTATAATTATGGCGAAGTTATTTTTCATTCCTTTTTACTTGTTGTTGCCGCGGAAACGGAAATATATCTGAAAAGAAACTTATCTTAATTTAATCTATGTTATCAATAATATCTATTTTCACTTAAATTTTATAACCTACTAAGTACGGAAGTGTTTTATTACTTAAATATTAATCTTCAAATTGAGTAATAAGGGATATTACGGCTTTTTCCTTGTAACTTTTCAACCACGGCTTTGAAAGTTCTAAAAACAAATAAATTTTTTTGGGAAAGATGGAAACCTTTAACATCCCAAAATGCATGTGTTTTCGGTTCTCACTTTAGCTTTCAAATTCGTTTATAAATCGATGCAATCAATAAAAAAATAAAGATTCTTTAATTTATTTAATTTAAACTGGTCCAAATTGTGTTATATCCGGATTTACCTACCTTTAAACATTGATACTACCACAATTCTTGTGGTCTTAAAAATATTTATCCTCAGATAAAACTTTTCAAACGATATCCTATTAAGAGTGAGGGAAATTTCGATGCACCTGATAGCAGAAAAAAAAACATTAAATATTTGTACGTTTTATAAACGCGTAAAATATTTTGTACCTGCTTTTAATTTTTTTTATTAGATTCACTTACTTTACTACAAAACAAAAAATACACTCCCATAATAATTAATCAGTCTTAATTAAAAATAGGGATAACGATTCTTATTTCAATTTCCCTAAATTAAATTGTAAAAATAAAATTTATGTTTGGATGATACGTGTTTCAATACTATTTTTTAAATAAATTAATATAATTGTATTAACTACAATTATATTATTTCATATCTATTAGGTGAACGTAACATGAGATAATTTAAATACTCGTATTAGTTAATTCTCCGGACGTAAAATGGCTTTCCTGATCTTTTTGAGATTTCAATAAGGGGAATTTTTTTATTTTCCAAAAATAGACTTTTTTAAATTTCAATATTTTCTAAGTTATTGTTATATTTATACGTTTTTTTATCATAAATGGAAACTCTATAAAAGAAGGATTTAAGTACTGAATTATAAATGTCATAATTTTTTCTTTTTGCAAAATAATTTTTGAATCACTCAATATTCATAAACATCATTTTCGTCTAATATTTTAGAGAACTCGGAACTTCTCATTGATCAAGCCTTACTTACCCACTTATACAAAATGCATTGCAAATATTTATTCCTTTATTCCGGTATCCACAATTATTAGTACCGAAGTCACTAAAATTTATTATATTTTTAAAGTTTACAAAGTTTTTGCATAACGCGTTTAACTATATTTTAATACTGCTTAATATTGTTGTTGTAATCATTATTTTTTATTATTTCAATTATGAACTTTATAAACACAAAGTGAAATTACATTTCAATTAAAATATATTTCTGAAATAAAAAAGTTTTAAATTGAAGATATTTGAATATCGAATTCAATATATGGTACTTAAGAGAATATAATCCAGAGTTGACTACTTGCTATATGAATTTTTTTTTCATTATGTTGTATTAGGTGAAAAATGAAAAATAAATATTTAAAAATTGACACAGTATTAAATTTCACTGGGAGGTCTTATAGCAATTAAACGGAACACGATATGGAACGAAAAGTATATTAATATTTTTTAAATGATTTATAAGCTAAAATTTCAAACGATTATTTAAGCCACAAACGAATACATTTTTATACAAAAAATACTTTAATTTATTTCTATTGACTTTGTGTGAATAAATTGGTACAGAAATGCAATATATATGTTGAACGAATACGTTTGGAAGACTTGACTTGAAAATGTTAATTTCATTTAAAATGGTGCAGAAATTTATATTTTAAAATTACAGTTTGACCTATGATTTCATTCGAATGTCACGGAGTTGCTTTTAGTATATCGCCTTATTGAAACAAGGATGCCGTAAACTCCATAAAGCGCAGGAGAATATATTTTTATGTCGGTTTTAAATGTGTCATGATATTATATTATAAATATGAGATGCGGTGTTATAGTCGATGATAAAATTTTGTAATGGTATTTCATGTTTAAAGTTACGATGTGCATTCTTTACGTCAACACGATACGATATATATATATATATATATATATATATATATATATATATATATATATATATATATATATAAGTATGATGTTAAAAAACATCACAAAAAGTATTATATAAGTAACGGATAATGTTATCGTACAATGTAAAGTAAAAAGTGACGGCTCAAGTACAAAAGTGCATTATTTACGTCGACATTATAATATAACTATTCGTTTAACCCCTAGAGCGACACTAACCCATGTCTGGGTCGTTTGCGACTAGCGCGATTCAAAACTAAATTAATCATATAGCTTATGAAAGGGAATGAAATAAAAAAGTGACTAATGATGAGGTTGTCCGTAAGTACAAGTACAATTTTTAAAAAATCACATATTAAAAAAAATTGTACTTGTACTTACGGACAACCTCATCATTAGTCACTTTTTTATTTCATTCCCTTTCATAAGCTATATGATTAATTTAGTTTTGAATCGCGCTAGTCGCAAACGACCCAGATATGGGTCAGTGTCGCTCTAGGGGTTAAACGAATAGTTATATTATAATGTCGACGTAAATAATGCACTTTTGTACTAGAGCCGTCACTTTTTACTTTACATTGTACGATAACATTATCCGTTACTTATATAATACTTTTTGTGATGTTTTTTAACATCATACTTATATATATATATATATATATATATATATATATATATATATATATATATATATATATATATATATATATCGTATCGTGTTGACGTAAAGAATGCACATCGTAACTTTAAACATGAAATACCATTACAAAATTTTATCATCGACTATAACACCGCATCTCATATTTATAATATAATATCATGACACATCTAAAACCGACATAAAAATATATTCTCCTGCGCTTTATGGAGTTTACGGCATCCTTGTTTCAATAAGGCGATATACTAAAAGCAACTCCGTGACATTCGAATGAAATCATAGGTCAAACTGTAATTTTAAAATATAAATTTCTGCACCATTTTAAATGAAATTAACATTTTCAAGTCAAGTCTTCCAAACGTATTCGTTCAACATATATATTGCATTTCTGTACCAATTTATTCACATAAAGTCAATAGAAATAAATTAAAGTATTTTTTGTATAAAAATGTATTCGTTTGTGGCTTAAATAATCGTTTGAAATTTTAGCTTATAAATCATTTAAAAAATATTAATATACTTTTCGTTCCATATCGTGTTCCGTTTAATTGCTATAAGACCTCCCAGTGAAATTTAATACTGTGTCAATTTTTAAATATTTATTTTTCATTTTTCACCTAATACAACATAATGAAAAAAAAATTCATATTGCAAGTAGTCAACTCTGGATTATATTCTCTTAAGTACCATATATTGAATTCGATATTCAAATATCTTCAATTTAAAACTTTTTTATTTCAGAAATATATTTTAATTGAAATGTAATTTCACTTTGTGTTTATAAAGTTCATAATTGAAATAATAAAAAATAATGATTACAACAACAATATTAAGCAGTATTAAAATATAGTTAAACGCGTTATGTAAAAACTTTGCAAACTTTAAAAATATAATAAATTTTAGTGATTTCGGTACTAATAATTGTGGATACCGGAATAAAGGAATAAATATTTGCAATGCATTTTGTATAAGTGGGTAAGTAAGGCTTGATCAATGAGAAGTTCCGAGTTCTCTAAAATATTAGACGAAACTGATGTTTATGAATATTGAGTGATTCAAGAATTATTTTGCAAAAAGAAAAAATTATGACATTTATAATTCAGTACTTAAATCCTTCTTTTATAGAGTTTCCATTTATGATAAAAAAACGTATAAATATAACAATAACTTAGAAAATATTGAAATTGAAAAAAGTCTATTATTGGAAAATAAAAAAATTCTCCTTATTGAAATCTCAAATTAGGGATTTCAATAAGGAGGAAAGCCATTTTACGTCCGGAGAATTAACTAATATGAGTATATAAATTATCTCATGTTACGTTCACCTAATATATAAGAAATAATATAATTATAGTTAATACAATTACATTAATTTATTTAATAAATAGTATTGAAACACGTATCATCCAAACATAATCTTTATTTTTACAATTTAATTTAGGGAAATTGAAATAATAATCATTATCCCAATTTTTAATTCAGGCTGATTAATTATTATGGGAATGTATTTTTTCTTTTGTAGTAAAGTAAGTGAATCCAATAAAAAAATTTAAAAGTAGGTACAAAATATTTTACGCGTTTATAAAACGTACAAATATTTAATGTTTTTTTTCTGCTATCAGGTGCATCGAAAGGAAACTTCCCTCACTCCTAATAGGATATCGTTTGTAAAGTTCTATCTGCGGATAAATATTTTTAAGACCACAAAAATTGTGGTAGTATCAATGTTTAAAGGTAAGTAAATGCGGATATAATACAATTTGGACCAGTTTAAATTAAATAAATTAGAGAATTTTTATTTTTTTATTTTTAATATAATAAGATTTATAAACGAATTTGAAAGCTAAAGTGAGAACCGAAAATACATGCATTTTGGGATGTTATAGGTTCCCATCTTTCCCAAAAAAATTTATTTGTTTTTAGAACTTTCAAAGCCGTGGTTGAAAAGTTACAAGGATAAAGCCGTAATATCCCATATTAGTCAATTTGAAGATTAATATTTAAGTAGTAAAACACTTCCGTACTTGGTAGGTTATGAAATTTAAGTGAAAATAGATATTATTGATAACATATATTAAATTAAAATAAATCTATTTTCAGGTATATTTCCGTTTCCGCGGCAACAACAAGTAAAAAAGAATGAAAAATAACTTCGCCACAATTATACAAAAATATTTGTATAAACTAATCATTGATCGTTTATAAAAATATTTGGCTACCGACATGAATGACATATAAATAAGTGTGACGGTAAAAATCAAATATAGCTGTCTTCATGACAAGCGTTTTACACCATCCTTACGTTTTTGTAACTAACGGGTATATTTTATATAACATTTTATTGATTCTTAAAATTAAATGTACAAATATATGTATATATATATATATATATATATATATATATATATACATATATATATATATATATATATATATACACACACACACATACATTAGAATTGAGTCGTAAAGTAGTTGACTATGTTGGAATTAAATTTGCGTTAGATACGAGATTTTGATTTATTACAATAATACGGATTAAGTTTGGTATTATCTATTTATATTAAGTTTGTTAAATCTATTATTAAATTGAAAGAAATAAAATTAAAATTGATTTTTGTGATTATACAAATTTATATGTTCTTAAGAATCGTCGGCAGTTCTTTCCCATTTAATTTCTCTTATGATATTAAATTTACCCCATAATAATATTGGGTAAATTTAATACCTTTATTATAGTCTTATTCTTTAAAATTATCTTATTATCGCTAACAAAAAATATTCCCGTGCGAAAAACCATGCGTAATTGAAATGATCAATTTAGATCAGACATATTAGGGAGATCGCTTAGTTTGTTAAAATTTTCTAACTGGTAATTTTGCTCGGTATTAATTTGTATATGGTATTATTTAGTTTAAAAGTCAAGGCAGAAATCATTGATAAATTGGTTAAGAAGAAAAATTAAGAAAATGTTGTTGACAATTATCATCTTTTAAACAATTTTTAAAGAAATGTTTCTTATTTACTTTACGATTTCAAAAATATTTGAATCGGCCTTTATAGTAAATATTATGTAACATGTAACAATTATGCTATGAAAATCAAATGCTAAATCTGAATATGACCAAATAATGAAAATTGTATAAAATATTTAAACTGATCTATTTGGTTATAATATTTATCAACACGGATGACAATTTCCAAAGAAAAAGAAAATACTTAATTCACAACTCTCAATTTTATTACACTACTTATCTCGTTATTATCGTTACAATACATAGGACATTTCAATTAAAAAACACGTAAAGTAATCAAAAATTAAACTATATAACTTACCATAACTTTTAATTTTTCCTACAAACCGCCTAAACAAGTGTCAACATGATATTATGATCGGCCGTATATATAGGGGCAAGTATTAGGGTGGAAAATGTTTTGCTTTTATTTTTATTCGCGGCGTATATGAAAAAAAAATTTCCATTGCGAAACATAAATTCAAATTCCGATTGCCTTTTGTTAGAATAAAATCTTTCCTCGTATAATAAATTGCTGCAATAAGACATTCCTTGTGAATTCTACTCTTAATTTATGTCCTTGGGGTTTAGTTGTGACAAACTCAAGTACAAAAGTATATTATTTACGTCGACATTATAATATAACTATTCGTTTAACCCCTAGAGCGACACTGACCCATATCTGGGTCGTTTGCGACTAGCGCGATTCAAAACTAAATTAATCATATAGCTTATGAAAGGGAATGAAATAAAAAAGTGACTAATGATGAGGTTGTCCGTAAGTACAAGTACAATTTTTTTTAATATGTGATTTTTTTAAAATTGTGTGAATGCATTTTTTTTAAATTTGTGTTTTTCACGAAAGTGTCAATTTATGATTAGATGTAGTGTCAATATTTTTGTAATGTCTGTTTTGTATTTGCGGTTATATTTCAGTGAATAACAATGTTTTTATTCCAAGTCACAAAATACGTGATGAGGTGCGGATATGTTATATTTGTTTACGAAAAATAATGATTTTATAAATAATATACGTGCACATTTGAATTAAAAAGGATATTTTAAAGATGATTTATTAATTATTTGCGACAGTCATTATTTATATTTTTGTATATTTATTTGCGGTATGCATTTTGCATACCTCACGCAATGGCAAAATTTTGCTACCATTATCATTGAAATTTCACTTATTTTAGATTTTTTAATTTGTTTATAACTTCTATGTAAAGTACATTTTTAAAATTTTTTTGGAAACCTCATTTTCTGGTTATTTATAGCAGTTATATTCAAAAATAAACCAAACGCCTAACTTAAAATCTTTATTTACCTCTCTTTTCATCGCTATTGAATTTGAAAGTTGTTAAAGAATTTCAAATACGTAATGACGTTATTTTTTTTCATTCCTGTTTGCATAAAAGATTCAGAATCGTTGAAAAAGTTATTCCATTGCTTTTAGCATTACATTTGGTAACACTAGCTTTTTCCGTTTGTTGCTTTCAATTGTATTTTGTGGACAGTACTCAGACGGTTTGTAAAACAACTTAACGATCACATAATTTTTATTAGCGTATGTGATATTTCACCATTTACGTTTAATTATTTACGTTTTTATTAGCATGTGTGATATTTTATCATTTATTATGTTTTACGTTTAATTATTTACGTTTTACGTTTAATTATTTACATTTAAGTTTAATTATTTACGTTTTTATTAGCATGTGTGATATTTTATCATTTATGTTTTGATCATTTACGTTTAATTATTATGCATGATATTTTAAGAAAGCAACAAAAATTTAATTTTATAAAGAGTCTTCAGACTAACCCTTTTTTTTTGCGAAAGTGGGAAATTTCCTTATAATTTTTTTCCGATAATAAGAATTGTCATAAAACTGTATTAAAAAAGTGACGTGTAGTGCAATAGTCAAATACAAAATGAGAAAATGATATATAAAATATGAAGGTTGCATTGGGTATCCCTAATATCGAGAAACGCGCCCATAAAGCATACTTATGATTTTCCAACACCTCATAGCTTTTTTACCACCTTGATACTATCGCACTTAATATGCTTTAAACTATGACTTCATTTAAATTGTTATTCGTCTTATTATTTATTTTTCAATTTTTATTTGTGTATATTTTGCAGAAGCAGATTTTCTCAAAATAAGAATAGTCTATGCTTATTTTCATTATTATGTGTACCAAGTATTATAAAAATCTTAAATAAAATTAAATATTTTGTCGTGAAAATAAACACATTTTTGAGTTTATTTTATTAGACAGGATAAATTAAAAAGATTCTCCTAGTGGTATGAATAGTTCTCATGTAAACCCTATAAACTGAACTAAGGCCCCCATTGTGAACTAAGGCTAACTGAACTGAACTAACTACCCATATTGTGAAATTCTGGCATGACCTGAATAGTACTAAAAGTATAATCCTATTAATCTCATATTATGGGTAAATCGATGAGGCTTTTCCGGTGATGATGTGATAGCGACAAAATTTTATAAAGTCAAAGATAACTATAGTTTTAATTTAGGTAGGTCAGATCAAAATATAGTTTAATTTAGGTAGGTCAGGTCATAATGAAGAATTTACTTATAGGTAGGTGTCATTTTGGATTGACTAACCTGACATCTAAGTTAGGGTTTTAACAATGCTTCTTTACAAACAATGTTGTTTACCATTTTATAAAGAGTCACTTATATAACCAGTTGCTAAAAGAGAATATTGAAACTAACATGTTTATATA
This sequence comes from Druceiella hillmani, assembly GCA_039881145.1. Classification (NCBI taxonomy): domain Eukaryota; kingdom Metazoa; phylum Arthropoda; class Insecta; order Lepidoptera; family Hepialidae; genus Druceiella; species Druceiella hillmani. The sequence goes on along the minus strand of JAYKKI010000028.1, from coordinate 743,281 downwards.
TATGAATCCTAAATAAATAAAATTCTTTTTTACACAGCCATGCAATGAAGAACCGAGAAGTCGTAAAATTTCCTGGAAGAATTTTTACAACTTTTTCCCTAAGTGGAAAAAAGTGTAAAAAAACACTGTTCCTTAATAACAGTGCAATTATCACGTTATTAGTTTTTACTTCGGTGCCATATCAAGAGAAAGTCAACGTTAAAATTCGTTGCATAAGAAGCAACTGTGATATTGCCCCAATTATACTCAGTATTTTTTATTGGATTTTTATCTATAAATACTCTTTATCCAATAATAACTATCATCTGTATGTGAAAGTTGTAATGCTATCGGACCTTGGATGAAGAATTTATTTTATGATTAGGTTGAATAGGTCAATTCATTTGCATAGAGCAGATGAAAAAAAAAATAGGTCGAACTCGAAATACATATTTCAATATGGGATAACTCAATTTTTTCTCAGTAGTTTACTAAAATATATTTGAAGGATGGGCGTTTGATATCCGTTCTCAGAACATACTTGGGCTCGAATCAGCAATCATTCATAAATAAATTGCTGTACGTGGGTTCTGAAAGTAATAACAAAATCTGTTTGCCGTAACTCGTGTACGGATGTACTATTTTTATTTGAGAATAATAAATATATGGAAGGGTGCAGTCATACAAAATACGAGTATATATTTATAGTTGAATGAAATTATTTACTGAGTTTATTTCTCTCACAATTTATGTTTCTTTTTCGTTTGAAATAGTTCTTTCATTTTTCATTCTCGAACTCCTTTAAGTATCAAAATACCCCTAGGTAATCATACTGTTGGGTTTATAATAATTGTACCTTTTGTGCATCCTAAAGAAACACTTACCACTACCTGAATGAATCAAAATGAAATATAAATAAAGTAATAAATTAAAATATAATTAAAGTGTCATCGAAAATTATTTTTGGACAGTTTCTTATCTAGTTATTTGTAAGCTTCCATGTATTTGGTAACAGTAGTTATACTTCATGTGGAATATCTCTTACTTCCTTTAATTTTTTTGGTCTATTATCAAATTATTATCCAAATCAGAAAACAGCTCTTAATAATCTACATTGTCCGTTTTATTATTAGAAACTTGCGACTGATACCCAATACTACTCGACATATCACAAACTATCACTGATTATTGACATCGTTCGACATATTATTGCAAACTTGCAACTAATACTCTTCATTGCTCGACATAATATCTCAAACTAATTGTTAATACCGGCTAAGCTCAATATATTATAATAGACTAGCTGCTAGTACCCGACATATTACTACAAATTTGCGATTTGTAACTGATATTGCCCGACATATGATCAGAAACTAGCTGCTAATACCCGACATTTTCCGACTTATTATCACAAACTCGCGACTGGTACCAGATATTTTCTGAATTATAATGAAATTGTGGTTGATGCCCGATGGCTCTCATGTTTCTTAGCTCTACTTTTTTAATGATTATGAGCTTGTCGAAGGGTAAGCTCTTACAAATTTTCCCCTCTAAATATTTTTAAGGTTTATTCGAAGAAAGCAACAAAAATCGAGTTTCTTTTCTGGATCTCCCTATATTGATATTTACTGTTAACTTATTAATATAATATGTTGTATCTGCAATTTGATTAACCTACACATATAGCCAACCAAGCTAAATATAAATCAGTGAAATTTTCGTTGGAGTCGATTGAGTATGGATATATGGATAAAAAAAATATCTATATATGGATAAAAAAGTAAATAATTTTTCTTCGTAAAATAACCAATTTCAAGTAACAATTAAAGATTGTTCTTAAAATCTGAATAGAATGCGCACAAGCCATCATAAATGCCATTTCTTTACTATGATAAAAAAATGATGGTTCTGTAGCAATATGAGTCACTAAAATAATAAAATCTACTAATTTACTTCGTTTTGTGCCTGTTTTCTGCCTGAGTTTAATTTTACCATAGCGCACTTTATAGAGGGAAGTAGTAAGGAGTTATTTGCTATTTGTATTTTGTCAACAAATTTTTGTAATAGATTGACACCTCTAAAATAACAATGAAGATTGAAAATCTTATCAAATGATAGTGTATTGAATTAAATTATAAGTAAGCCACTATTAGATTGTAACGTACCTATTTTTTTGCAATTATGTGGAGTGTTTTGCATTAAGTTATATAATTATATCTTCTTAATACTGTCTTAATATTTGTATTCTGGTAGCCAAGCTGTTAAACACTTAGAACGAAATGTTCGTATATCAATAGCAAATGTTCTTGATGTTTCAAGAGCACGTGATGACAATATATATGGAATCAGTTCTTTCCGAAGTAAAAATTTAGTATTTTGTGAACCGTTGGAATAATTTTAACATAATGAACGAATTGGAATTAAAACTTTATCAACCTATCGCATTGATTTAATTTTAGATAAAAGTTTTCTTTCTACATTAGGGATCTTGAGTTGTTATGTTGAATGGTCCTTGTGCGAACGACATTTGTGGATATTGCTAGCTTTTTATTGAAATAAATATTAAATATAACATATAAAGAGATCGCTAGCAAAGTTTAAAAAAATATATAACGAAACTACACATAATTTCTCAGTTAGAAACAAGTTGATTTTGTAAAGCAAGACTACTTGCGTATTAATATCTCAGAATTTGATTAATTATCGAATATAAAATTAATCGTGAATCGATTTATATTTTCCAAAAAAATTAAATTAATTATTAACCGTCAGGTTTCCGGAAATTACTTTGAAAAGTTTAGCAATTTAATGCGAAAAAACTTTTTGCCTATTATTTTCCGAGAGTTAATGGGTAAAAGTGCCCCGAGATGATTTAAATGTTAATCGATTCCGCAGGGAGAAGCGGGTACGGTCGGGTCCCGAATTATTGGATATTATTTAAGAGGACCCTATTTATGACTTTGAAATCAAAACTGATAGACACTTGTAGGTGAATGTCGCTCATCGAAAAAATTAATTGGCAATATTCCTCGATTCATTTTGGCTGTTGTTGAGTTATATTTTATTTCAATTTATTGAGATGGAAATGAAAATGATTTCGTTCTTAATGTCTTTCAGCGACTTCAAAGATGGTTAGAATTTGTGAATTGTTATTTGTTTCGGTTGGTTTCGATTTAACGAGAAATTTTTTTAAGCCCCAGTTGAAACGGATATATGTTAAAATGTTTACCGCTACGGTTATATGGAAATACCTGTTTCTGATATTTTTCCTCTTATATCATTATAAAGGCAGTCATTCATATTCATATAGAATCAGAGTAAATTTTGATTGATTTATTAATAACTATTGCTAGCGACTTCACTCGAGTGGTATTTATGCAGATTCCCTTCCCTTTTTCTTCAGCTAATGCATATGCGCAACTTCTCCCAACGCCAATATGGGGAATTCTAGAAACCCTAGCTCAAAATACGTAAAAAAGATATACGTAATACGTACGTAAGTATACCTAAAGTTAAATGATCACCTTTATAATTACTGAACTGCAAATTATAAACAGATTGCTTCAAAGGAAATTTGTAACTAAATGTATTGAATTGCCAACAATCAAATTTATTTTCACAATAAATATTGAGGAATAGTATGTTTAGCAATAACATTTTTATTCATCATTAAAACTCTTATTGCATGTTAGTTACCGACGATAGGACTATATCACCGTGAGGTTTTCTAGTTTTTCGTGCGCGGGCATAATTTTCTACTATTTTAATTCACTGTTCTGAACCCATAAATTATAGCACAATTATATACAGATGATCACTTAACGTTGGATTCATATTATTTTTATCCAAAATTTAGCCGTTTAAAGATGAAAGACAGACTAAAACAGGCAAATAGTAGACAATATTTTGCTTTTATTATTTTAGTAAGAGTTTTAATTTAAAATTGCACTAAATTTAGTGCTATATATTTCATTCTTTTAAATATGTTATCGACGTTGCGGAAGTAAAATAAATCAAGGGAAAAGGTTTTTCTTGGGAAATTTTTAACATTAAGATAAAATTAATTAATTTAGCCAATGAATTCCAGAAAAAAAACAAATTATAATACACCATGACGTACTTAATTTTCAATAAATACTATGTAATATAAAAACTTTAAGATATTGTACGATAGAAAATATTTACTAATAGTGTACGAACCTGTATTTGTTGATTATTATGTAAAAGCGGCATTTCATGTAAGAAATAGAAATTTTTTAAATAACGAAGCATGGACCTTGGAAAGTAACAGAATCCATCACATATTGTCCAATTTTATACATATACCTTAATGGTTTGGCTATAATTTGAAAAGCCTGCCAGTAGCGAAGCATCAGGTGATTGCATGGATCTTTATCAACATCTATTAAATAAAACATCATAATGATTCCAAACTTCATGAACTTACTATTTCGACAGCAAAGAAGATTAATGCTATGGCAAAGTCAAAACCCAAAAAATTGTAATAACAATGTATTCATAATTAAAATAATTATGCTTAATATCTAAACTTTGTTCAAATATCACTTTAATATGTCTATGATTCATTTAGGTCTATACAAAATAAATTACGGATAAAACAATTTTTTGCTGTTGGTCGTATATTTCTTTAAGGAGTCAATACAATTTTACGTATATTCGTCTACTATTGTTTTAATTCGGTTAGAAATTTCAGGCAAACGTGAATCCCACATAATAAGTAGAAATTAGGTACTTAATAATATTTTTATGATAAAGGTATTATATCGTACGTAAATTCCTATATATAAAGGTACTTGATGTCATGCAATATAGATGAAATATTTTTTCACGACAAAGTTGATACTGTTACGACAAGAGTATTTAAAAACCATCGCGCATTAGCACATCGCGCAATATTTTCATTCACCACGATTCTTGATTCATTAGCTATTTTTGTAAATATTCTTATCTTCATTCTTGATTCATTATCTTTTTTTTGCAAATATTCATACATTCTTGATTCATTAACTATTTTGTTTGCAAATATTTTTAAATTCTTTCCGAATTGCAGCAAGATATTTAAAATATTTTTATGCAACTCGATTCTTGATTCAGTAGCTATTTTTTGCAAATATTTTAACTAAATTTCTCACGTTATTATCTGATTATTTTCAAAGTCGATTACATTATTCTACCAATATTATGCACGCATGAAAATGTCAAGTTCTCAGTTAGAAAGACGGAGACAATTGAAGACGCATGGAAATATTCAGCCACTGGCGGTACATCGAGATGCTTGGTTTTATTACTCTCGCCAGTTAACTCCCGTAATTTTTTTCATGCTGAAACGCCCTGAAAGAAGTTTCACTTCAAAAAATCATGTAAAGCATATACGAGTATAAAAATAATTTAGATCAGAAGTTCATATTTTTTACTTATTGTATGATTTAATTACACAATGGTTTTATAGGATATTTGAATTGTGGTTTACTGAATACAGATGATTATTGTCTGCATCAAGTGAAAGCATTTCGCCAGAAAATACTCAATTTCATTGGAAGAATCGAATTTTTTTTTAATATATCAGGTAGTGAGTATTTCAGTATACATTTAAAATAAAGTGGTATGATTTACATATGTCATTAATGATACTACCTTAATAGTTTTACTCGAATATTTAGCCCTTATAGTGAATACTAAACTTTAATAAGAGAATCAAGTCTATTAAATCAGTGCAGTTCCGTCATCATCGGAAGTAGAGTCCATATTTTTCTATTTCATCTCAACAGAAAATTACGTGACATTACATGTACGTAGTTAAATTTGTTCACTAAACGTTTAAATTTTATCGATATGATATTGGTCTCCACTGACATTGATTAGATCATTTTCATATTTGGTGCTATCGATTCAAATCGTAACGTTCTCTCCAGACGTAGAGGTCAATATAAGACGACAAATAAGTCATTGGTTTTTGTCCCTTGTTTACTGGAACAAAAACAACAAAGAGAACCGAACAATTTAAATTTAATATCGAGTGACAAACTAAACTAGTTATTTCGTTATTTTCAATTAAGTATTCGTTAATTAAATTTATTCTAATAATAAATTACGATATCTTTTATGTGACTTGTACTTTAATTACAATTATAGAAGCATTTCGTTAGCGTCAATAAAAGCAAGGGTAGAAGGGTATTTTCAAATCAATATCGGACGATTCTCATCAGAATCTATACATATATATGTAGGTATATTATTTCCGACACATATGCGAATCTATATGCGCTTTAAAATGTTTATAAAATTCGAAGAAGTCATCCGATTGACTACATTCTTTCATTAAAGCCCAGCAAAATAAACTAAACTTTTTCAGCTCAGAAACGAAAGACACCGAAAATTGTAAAGACAAACGAAGACACCGAAAATTTTAAAAACTAAGGAAAAAGTAATTGAAGTGGATAAATTTTAATTTATATCGGCTCATAGATAGCACTTATTATTTTTAGTTATAATCAGAAAAGTAGTTTCGGATATAAAAGAAAAATACTGTGTACTATTTTTTTGAATGTACTAGAAATTTACTGCCAGACCACGCGTGAACTAGCTTCTCAGGTCCCCTGACCTAATGTTATTGCGACCAGTGCTACTCAAACGTAAATATTCAGGTTAAAATGAGACAAAAATGTGGACATATTATATATAAGAGTAATGAGAACGAAATATACATGCGTTCGTAACGTATAATTATTTTTGCCCCTGTGATTTCTTGAAAATTGTGTGCGGCTGTTTTTTATTTTGATAATTTTTTTCTTTTTATTATAGAACGAATGGAAATGAATATTTATTGATTATTATTGTTATGTATGTTTTTATACATTTTCGCAAGTAATTATTTTCCTCAAAATTAACAGAATATGTGACGAAGACGCCAAAACGTCACTTTATTTAGGTAATATATTAGCAATACTATTATATGGTGGATATTTGAATAAAAAATCATTACGAAGATGAAATAATAATCTCTTTATTCTTTGACAGAACAATTCTTTTTGTATGTTCATTTGACGTATGCTAAATTTTACCGTAATTTCCCGTGGAATTTTACCTATTTAAATTTTTTTTATTTTGATTACTTTTTACTATTATTGGATATACAACTTTGTGCCAGTTAATAGCAGTTTTAATTTGCAGTTTTTTTCATGTATTTCTATTCATAAATAATCTAAGCGCGTAATTTCAAAAACTTATTTTTTCCACCTTTTCTAACCTCTCCCATTTGAAAGTTTTTATAGTATTTGAGGTATTTTGCGGCTTTATTTTTTGTTCAACCTTAAACGCATAAAGAACTTAGAATTATTATGAGCGTAATAGTAGTTGTCCGTCTATTGTTTTCAATTATAGTATTTCGCGGATATAACTGAAATGATTCACAAAAAAATGTAAAAGTTACGTATTATTATTAGGCTAAATGAATAATAATTCACGTTTACATTTTATTGCTGTTAATATTTTTTTAAGATAATTATGGCAATTGTGTTTTATAATTTCACATGATTTATTTCTCACAAAAACCTAGATTTTCTGTCAACATTTTTTTAAAATTACAATATAAGTTTAGTAGTAAGTATTACTTAAATAAACATATTTATGCACACTGCAACTGCTATTTTATAACTTCATTTCTTCTCTATATATATGACAGAAATCATTTTATTTGAATATTAAATTTTGAAGTTATCTTTTATTTTCTCTGAAGGAGCGAAACGGCCGGTGCTACGTTCTACGGCTAGAGAAAGGTAATTGTTACGTTAATGTCTTTACTGTGATTACGCAATTTAACAGATTACATTCTAAATGTTTATTCTTTTTACTAGAAATTTATGATTACGCTATTTAACAGATTACATTCTGTATGTTTATTCTTTTTAATAGAAATGTATGATTACGCTATTTAATAGATTACATTCTATATGTTTATTCTTGTACTAAATTTATGATTACGTTATTTAACAGATTATATTCTATATGTTTATTCTTTTTAATAGAAATGTATGATTACGCTATTTAACAGATTACATTCTATATGTTTATTCTTTTTAATAGAAATGTACGATTACGCTATTTAATAGATTACATTCTATATGTTTAGTCTTGTTCTAAATTTATGATTACGTTATTTAACAGATTATATTCTATATGTTTATTCTTTTTAATAGAAATGTATGATTACGCTATTTACCAGATTACATTCTATATGTTTATTCTTTTTACTAGAAATGTATGATTACGCTATTTAAAAGATTACATTCTACAGATTTATTGTTTTTACTAGAAATTTATGATTATGCTATTTAACAGATTACATTCTTTAGGTTTATTCTTTATACTGGGAATTTATAGTTAATTTATGGCTATTCATTTTTACCAAAAATTATAAAGAAAGAGACAGTAACGAATCCTTTCGGCGTGCATTTGGCTGGTTTATTTTTAAATAAGAATAAAATGATCTCGTGAGATGAAATATGAATGTTACACCCCATGTCAAATTTTATAATATACTGCACGTTATTCAGTTATTGTAATAAAAAAAATGTTAATTTTTTTAATATGTTTTAAATTAAAAAAATTTTTCTTACGTTTGTGGATTTGGAAATATGTGGCTTTCTGCTTAGCTTTAATGTACGCGTAGATGAGGCAGATGAACCAAATTAATTTCAGCAAATTATCTTAAACAGTATCACATGACATCAATATTTCAATATAAGTTGTAAGGCGGTGTAAACTTAAAAACTAATAAAATAAGGGTATACGTAAGAAAATGGAGAGAAAAGTAAAATTCGCACATAGAGATGAAAAATATTAAAAAAAAATATTTATTTCATGAGCAAAAAAGAAATTATCGCGAAAAGAACACAAGTAGCATTTTTTCAATTATTTCTGTCGGTTTTTTTTTCTAATTTTAGATAATTTTAAAATTACCTTCTTGGATAAAGAGTACCTATTCAAAATGGTAAATATGTGTTATTTTTAGTATGTGTAAATAAATATATCTATGGATTTATATATATCATATAGTCAAACTGTAAAGCAGAAAACTAGTTTAGCTTATTAAAAATACCGCCGTAATTTTAATTTTAAATTTCAATAAAAGAACTATTACGTAACCGTATAATTTACCATACAAACTTTATTTATTTAAAAACGATGAAATTTTATTGCAAAATTTTCTATATAATCGTTCTTGAAACGTAAAATAGAATGTTTTTATGTGTGGTTATAATATGTGGGAATAAAGAACAAAAGAAAATATTTCAAATAAAATTTATTGGGAAAAACTGAACTGGATAATTTAATTAAAATTATTTGGTGGGAAACCTAATTTGATTTCGATATTGCTTAATTTTTAATGCTGCTAATAAAACACGTTTCAAATTAATGGCTTAACACGTTTAACAATAAGGTCATAGGGTGAATAAATTCGACATTTTATTTATGTACGTTTGAAGAAAGGCCTCTGCTCGTGACTAAGAATCCAACATACGTTTCGAGACAGAATCGTGATTCTAAAATAGATTCGCGTCTTTTTAGATTGCTGTGTTCAATCTTGAGAAAGTCTTGAAAAATATTCATGGTGAGTTAGTAATAGAAAATCGATTCCGAAATTAATAAATTTATAAACTCATGTGTTCATATTCTAATGAAAATAATAAAGTTTTGATGTTACAATATATACTTTTTGGTATATATTATAACATCATAGCTATTTATATTTGACGTAAAAGTATTTTTTTCCTCAACATGATGATCGAGCCCTCTTAGAAGCTGATTTCAATTCTTGAGTAACAAATATAGCAATACAAATGCCTAAATAAGATAAGCTTGAATGAAATATATTTCCTTTTTTTTACACATACCTACTTTAAAAATAGCTAGTGTAATCATTTACTAACATTACTTCTTTGGGATGCCATACCTCAAGAATAAACCATACCATACCTCAAAAAGAAAAAGAGTAACCCTGAAAAGAGCATTGGCTTCCTCTGGTTTTCATTGAAATAAATTCGGAGAATCAAATTAATAAAAAATAGGTTTTTCTTAATCGTCATTTTCTCAAAAAACATTAGTTTCATAATTTAATAAGCGTTCCACTTCACATAATATGTGGAATAAAAGAAGAACTAAATCAATGTTACTTAACTACTGAACTAAAATTATATTCATGACATTGTTAAATTTGGTACAGCAAGTCAGACATAGAAAAGCGTAAATGTGTAACACATAAACCACTGTTGTATTTGGTTAGCGTTTCCTATTGGTTTGCCCACAGTCATTTTTGCTGACTTAGCAATGTGTTATAGAGCACATACAATTTAATTAATAATGTTTTATTAAACACTACATATCAACTGAGAGATATACCAATTATCTTTGTTGATACATGCACTGGAATTACAAATACGCATACTAAAAGCATTTTATTAAAAACAGAATGACAATTGTCAGACATTTTCAAGAAATTCGGTATTATTTAGTCGCATTTATAATTTAGTTGTTAATATTTGTCATTAAGCATCAGAATATTAACCTTGAAAGTTTATTTTGGCTAAAAATCAAGATGTCCATTTAGGGCACATTGCCTCAACTACCCCAGTTAGTGTTAACCACATCCTGCTGGGTCAGCGCGTAAAGTTACTTACCTCTTACTTATACTCCCCTACTATTACTTACTTCCCCCTGGGAAAACCTTTGCTAACTATGAAGCTACTTTGAGCCTCATAAACGGAAGGTTAATAGTGCTCGGCTGCCACAAATATCAGGGTGATGCTAACTTCATCCTTCTTTTTTTTTAAATAAGACCAAGATAAGGATACCACGTCCGTTTTTAATCGAGTTGTTGAAGTTTAAAATAACTAAACTGTAAATTTAATAAAACTATGTGATATAGTATTATTTCTACTTTCTTTAATTTCTTTACCACGACCTAGGTTTCGTTGTAATGTAACATCTTCAGGTGGGCTATTAGCAAAGATTTTTGCTAATAAACCACCTAAAGATGTAATACAACGAAACGTAGGTCGTGGTAAAGAACTTATAGAAAGTAGAAATAATACTACGTCACGTAGTTTCATTTAATTGTGAATAATGAATTTCTTCAAAATTAACGCCAAATATATTTAATATATTTTAAGTGTAAATGAAATAAAATGATCACTCATTTGGGCGCAATTGCCTTCTCACACCTGACATTTCAAAGTGAACATAATACAAACGTAAGCCACTGATATAGGTTAAGTTTTTGTTTTTCTCAATTTAATATTCAATTTCTTTTCATTTCATTAAAATAATGATTTTATTCAATTAACATCTTTTATCAGTATTTGATTTCACACACGCCCAATTAAGGTATAATTTAATAATTAATTTAATTTTCGTTCAATTGACGTTTAATACTGTTTTAACAAAATATATTTATTTCTCACTTTAAAGAGTACATTTTGATCTCAAATATTCTAAAAATATTGAGAGCACGATCTAGGCAATTATTTTTAAGAAAATGTCTTAGGCTCACTTTCATAGATAAATCTTTTTCTGATATCGTTTCTCCCTTCACAGACACACTAAGTACGTGTGAAAGGATAGAAAATATGTTTATATGAGATAAATAAAAACGGAAATGAAATGAAGATTTAATACTTGAATATACAATTGAGCATTTGATAAATGAACAAGTGAATATAACTTACAGCCATTACAGGAAATTATTCACGAGCACAGAAATATAATCAAATTATTAAGAGTAACAGTATCATGTAACGGATTAGGGAATAATATATTATATATTTAAACAACATAGTCTACCTCTTCCACTAACTTAATCATGTTATTTGTTCTGTTACTTGAACTTAAAATATAATTAGGGAGTAAGTGGGAACAGGTCTAGACTCCGCAACAATATTTTCTTTCTAATTGACGTCTCAACAGGCCATAAATATTATTAAATTAAAAATCGATCATAATAATACTATCACTATCAAAAAATAGCTATTTAAAATGTACATTTATATTCAGTGCAATTTAAAATAATCTTTAACACAATATTATTCGAAATACTTCTCCACAAAGAATAGATTGTGCTTTCACAAAATCTACAACATGAACTTTTCATTCCAAATTAATTATTATTTTATAATTATTTTTTAATAATACTAAGTTTATGCAAATATTCGTAGACACGATTTTCGTCACGTTCAAAAGTGGTAGAGGTACGATATATTATCTTACAGTAATATCTAGAAATGTGAAAATTTCTTTAAGTGTTGGTAAAGAAGAAGTGAAATTTAAAGACATTAGTTTACTGTTCCTGAAGTGAATGAAATAAACGTAGAGGGTCAGATATAAATATTTCAGTAATTGATTGTAATGTTATTTTCTAGATAACACATTAATCACAAGCAATACATTCATCATATAACAATTTTGTGATTATTAATATTTTTAATAGAAAGCGATAATGGAACTCAACGTATTTCTTAATCACTTTATAACATGACAGAATTCCAAACCAACAACATCTTGTGGCATTCAGTTGAATGAAGGAGTTCGCAAAAAATAAATTAAGCTAAAATGTGGTCTATTTGATTCGTGTATTGAAATAGTTAATATTTCAGTACGTTTTTCTTCGAGATCGAAGTTGACTCTCATATGAGTAAAGACGCTAAAAGCTAAAGTGAGTGACGGTACCAGGGGATGGGTATAAAAGCGCTGGAAGTAGAGAGAAAATTTACTTTTCCATTATGCTTTTTATGACTGATGTATTTTATAATATCATTTTATTATGACGTAATAATATTCAAATAGCGTATTACTTTTACCATTACCCGTCGATGGGGGAATATATGAAGAAGATAGCTATTGACGTACCTATAAAATTTGTACATATGCCAAAGCTATTATCATCATCATCATCATATATATTAATACGCTAAGGTTAAGATGTTACACTCCCTTTTTAGAAAAAACCTCACAACTAATCCACATAAATTTTATATCATTTTATAGATAATTGCTTACTCTACCGGCATCCACAACTAAAAAATTTATTATTGCTATTGTTTTTGCAAATTAATTAATTATTAAAATTATATACACAAAACAGCAATGCTGCCATCTAACGGCTCAACGTCAATATGATTGACGGTCGGTAAAATTTTTGTTTAATTTCAAATCCACTCACGTATAAATAAAGTGGCGCTTTAGCTCAATGCTTTTGATACTTGCGCCTCTATATGTCAATTTTAGTAAAATATTTGTTTGATCTGTCATCTGAGCTTCATAATGGAATAAATAATGCGAATACACTATCCCTTGATTTCGTCCGATTGATTTTTATCTACCGTTATAAATTGAATTACCGTTCTATAAATTACTAATAACGTCTAGTTCCAACGAAAGTCTAATGGATATGTTAAATGTCGTTAGAGATTACATTAATTCAACGTAAATATCACCATTAGATGGAGATTGAGCGTTCGCAATGTAATATAGGTGACTTACATTTTTATTCAATGTAGATAACAAGATCTTGATTCTTTGTGACAATTATTTTATTTTTTTCATTTATGATTTTACGTGCGACGTTTAACTATGCACTGAGAAAAAGTTGCCGCTTGCCATTAGTAGCATTTTAGATATTTCTATAGGTTATACGGTGCCATATAATGCTATATGGAGTATATAATTAGATTAGATGCCAAAAATAAATATCGTGTATTACTTTCAGTACGGATCTTGGACTGATATCATATAGATGAATTTAAAGTTAATTTAAAGCTCCGCCGTGTCGTGACCTCACTGAACAGCCGTAAAGTAGGTTAATCAGCTAATTTTTTATCAAAGGATCGAAGTGCTTTACGAGATTATAACTACTTAAAACAATTGGAATCTTAACTCTGTTAGATATTAATAGATTTTGTGATATTTTAAAATATTTTAAATTAAATAATGAATGAACAATATTATACGAGCTAAAAATTTATTATCAATATTATAAAATAATAATAAAGTGAATTAAACTCTAGTCTCTAACCTACGTGTATTTCTCAATTATTATTAATATCTGCACTGAAATAATTATTATGGTATAGTAATTTTATTAAACTAATATTTGTCTTGAAACCGATAGCCAGTAAAACATTTGATAAAAGTGCAACTGTTCACAATATTGTTTGAAAATAGCGTGTTCATGCTGTAGTCCCATTACCATTAAAAGAGGAGCTTTTTTTCTTTGTTTTTTAGTTTTTCGCGAAAAAACTATGATCCATTTGTCACAATACTTTCGTAACGAGGTAGTTTATTCATTTCTTGATTTCCACACGCATATATTATGTAAATATTTACTATAATAATTAAGATATAATGAATTATGTTTTAAAATTGAAACATAAATATTCAAAATTTTTTTATGTATCAATTTTCAAATTCGTTACGTGAATATATATATATATATATATATATATATATATATATATATATATATATATACAATGAATAATCACAATAGCTCTTAAACCTATAAAAACTCCGACGTAACTGCTTTAATTTTACGCAAATAAATAGACTCTATTTAGCTTATCGTTTCTATCGAGGCTTCAAACAATAAAGCCCTTACAATGCCCGCGCCCTGCGGGACCCATCCGTCAGCTCGCCGTTAAATCGTAATTAATCCTTCCTGGAGATCTGCACCGGATCAAGTTTTCACAATTAAACTAAGCACCGTTTCAATCCCTTTGATAATACAGAAATGCCTTAATATGTAATTGTCTGACTAGACAGTACTTTGTAGTTGTTTGATCTTTACGAAATGTTAAATTAAGACATTAAATGAACGTTTTATTAGAAATACAAATAAAATAATATATGAATTTGAACATAGTTTTATAATATATACCTAAGTAGGAAATATGTGACGTAATTAAATTTATATTATCCCGGTCAAAATATCGCGTAAATATACGGAAGGATACATTATTACCTTTATAAATACTAAAAAATGCTAATATATATATAAATGCCCTATATTTTAAGACAGAATGTATATTATCTATATCTTATTGATAACTGCTGGGCCGTTTAAACATGGAAGAAGTACAAACAAAGATAAACACGGAAGACGTTCCACTATCCTTATTTTAATAGGGATGTATATTATATTGTAATATTAATGAATCTACAAGTGTAATTATGATGATGAAATCGTATTTATCTAGCCAGGATCATTAGAATTATTAGGTCCAGATTTCTTTTTCTTTACCTCAAAATCTTAGTTAAATTTATAAGTTAGTTCCTATAAATTGAGTAGGCAATTATCTCTCTTTTTTGTTCTTGTTGTTGATTCTACTAACCTAATCCCTAATCAACCTGTTAACATACTATTTATTATATTAAATTGAAATTACCCATCTAAGTATATATATATATATATATATATATATATATATATATATATATATATATAGCTACGAAGATATCCAGCTACTATATATAGTTTAAGAATTATTTTCTTTAAAAATTATTTCGTTACCAATGTAAGTAACATTTTGTTTAGTTTAGATATAAGAATTTCTGGATAATGTGGAGTTACGCCCAACTAAAATCGTGGAAGAAACTGTTAGAGGTAGGTATGAATTAAATTAGTGGTAACTAAAACATAGATCTACATATCTAATTGCTTTCCCGTCATATGATATGGCAGTATCAGCACGTATTCATAAGCCTAAATAATTATACTTTCGTCAAATTGAAACCAGATCCATGCCGTATTTGATGACAATCAGACCGTTAGCATCCTTATAATTTTACTAACGTGCTAATAAGCTGACAATTTAATTTTGCACTCTACCGCCGTATCTCATTTATTTAAAAAAATAAATAATTTGGTTAATTAAAACTAAATTACTTAACAATTTATATTGTCCTTTCTTTACCCATTCACATGCCTGTGTATCTTGGATTTATGAAATTTTTAGTAATGCCTTAGATTTGATATGTTTTGAAATATAGCCATCTAACTTTTTGATTTTCAAGGGTGGTATCTTCATCGATCATGGCTACGCTGAAAGTTCTAATATATATATATATATATGTGTATATATATATATATGTATATATGTATATATATATATATATATATATATATGTATATACATATATATATATATATATGTGTATATACTTACATATTGTTTTTTTATTTAGTTTTTGTACATAAATTTATATACATATACTTATATACTTGTAATGTATTATATATTACAAAATATTGATTGATCTAGAAGCTTGAAGAAAACTTGAAATAAAAATAACTTGCATAAACTTAGGTTGAATTCGTAGATGAACAAAACTGGCTCAATACTTTTAAAGTATTGGCAGAAAGACGACTAATTTTAAAGTTTTACTAGGGCTTGTTTATGAACCTGCTGTCAAGAAAAAAACTTCTCCACGTGAAATTACAAGTTAGTGTTTGAAAAAATTATAAGTTGTGAAAAAATTATAAGTTATGAAAAAATTATGAGTTATGATAAAATTATAAATTATGAAAAAATTATAAGTTATGAAAAAATTATAAGTTATGAAAAAATTATAAGTTATGAAAAAAATTATAAGTTATGCATAGTTATGTATTTCTTTGCTTATAGTCGTGACTAATGGTTCTTTCGCTGTTTTCTTTTTTCTTTAATTTCGCCAACCATTCTTTCTTCTTTCTGTGTCCTGAGTAATTATCCCCTGTTACCTATCAACTTCACCAAAATCATTTTTTTAACAGCTGCTCTGAAAAGGAAAGCTCCGGTTCAGTAAAACTGTTCCCTGATGATTGAAAGCTATAACGTTCCTCTATGGTCTGGGCCTTTTTTTACTATTTTCTTTCCTTATATTGCTAGATGAAGTATATTATGTCTTTTTAGGTATTGTATTTTATGCCAGAAATATTATTTACTTTTTAAAATAACCAAATGAATGTAATATTTGAAATTTCAACCAAATCCCTCAAAGGTGTAATTCTAATCTCTTAAACAAGAAAATAATTGAATAGGAAGTAATATTGAAATAATAAAATCGGATTTGCACTATCGAGCTACGTTTTCGAAACATTTATGTAATTGTAATATTTTAATCGTTTCTCAAATTAAATTAATAATTTTATTTTAATCGTTTCGCAAATTAAATTAAAAATTCTAATTTGAGAAATGTTTAAATTATAATTATGTATACCGTCAACTGTGTCTCAAACATATTTAAATTTTCTTATATGTATTTTATATTTCCACAATCTCTTAAATAAGATGTTGGCCATATTAAAATTGATGTGATTAAATTCTTTTCAGTATTATCAATTAAATAAAAATCAAATCTATATTACATAGATTTATTTATATGGGCCACATTGGTATTAAAATTTTCTTTTCGTGTAATTGCGTAATATGGAAATAATGTATTAGAGAAGCTCGTGTTAAAATTATCATTCGGCAAAATTTATAAAATTCCAATGTTAGTTATAGAGAGAAATTCCGAAATTTACGGCTAAAATCTTGATTGTGTCCCAAAAAAATTACATCCATAAAAATCCTTTATTTTTATGGTTGTAATTTTTTTGGGACACAATAGCCATAAAAGGGACACAAAAGTTTTCTAAAAATACAACAATATCTAGGTTATGAAGAAAAAAAGAATTTTTGGTGTGTGCATAGTCAAGATGCACGACAGAAGTGAAAACACCTAATTTAAATATACACGGTGTCCGGAAGTAAGTGTCGGAAAAAAAGACGTTATTCGTTAACTGAAAAATATGACTTTTTTATAAGAAAATTTAAAATAATATCTAAGTCGTTTTCGTACACACGATACTTGCGCACATTATTCAGCGTCGCTCAGGGAAATAACCCACGAACAGCTACGAAGATATCCAGCTACCCGGGTAAGCACCGCCCTCGAAGCAAACAGTGGATGTGTTGAAAGAGCTGTGTGATATCTTTTTGCACCCAATTAGAGAAAGAACGTGTTTTACGTGTCATTTCAACGACAATTTATTCCTTTATAGTTAACGTATAGCGTCCGTCTTTTCACCGACACTTATTCCCGGACACATATATATGACCCGGACATATACATATATATATATATATATATATATATATATCTATATATATATATATATATATATATATATATATATATTATTTAACCGAGTTTACCCGTAAGAATGAAACAATATATTTATGGAAACTGAAATATGTCATAAATAGTCTAGTTTCGAATTTAATCACATAACTAAAA
This sequence comes from Druceiella hillmani, assembly GCA_039881145.1. Taxonomy (NCBI): domain Eukaryota; kingdom Metazoa; phylum Arthropoda; class Insecta; order Lepidoptera; family Hepialidae; genus Druceiella; species Druceiella hillmani. The sequence goes on along the minus strand of JAYKKI010000028.1, from coordinate 724,972 downwards.
AGAGTGGGTGGTGCGCCTAAACAATTAATTCACTTGATATTTTAGAAGTGCGTATGGTACGCCTAAAATGTAGTTTACTTGATGTAAAAAATCCGCAGAGTGCGCTTAAAAAAGTAGTTTACTTGGCTGATGCCGAAGGGATCCGAGTTTTCCCGATACAGCGTGACGTCTCAGTTTCCTTCACTGCTCAGAAAAAGTGTGCAGTTGTGCCAAAAGAAGTTTTCAATTAAAAAAAAATTATTTTGTAAGATAACGTTGTTTTTTTTTATTTGCAGCATTCAAATTGATCTAGTGTTTAGTGCACAACTGTGGTTACTTTTTATACGAATCTTACGATGTTTTAAATTTACGATGGATTGATTTAAATAAAGTTTCTTCCTACACAGTATTGTTCATGAAATTACCATCTGGAGAAGAATCTAATAATGCATATCCGATTCCTATTAGCTTCGGTAAACAGTTTTACACGAAGCTTCTGTAACTGGAAGGAAATGTTATATCTTCGGGACAAAAGAGGACAAAATTTTTTTTTGATTTCCTTTTTACTTCGACGGTTTAAATTATTATGATTAAATTTAAAACAAGGCAATATGGGCTTAGATGAAACAATATTTTCAAATGTGGTTTATTTTCATTTAATATTTAACACAAAATGAACATACGAGTATTTTATATCCTAAAAAGGATTTTAAAGAAGCCCTTAATGTTTTGGCAGGTATTACGTCATGTATTTTCGATATGACTTTGGTCGTTTTTTTTTGCTTCTTTACCTTCATTTATATGATATTTACATGTTTGTAAATTTTATCTTTAAAGTTATATTCCACAAAAATAATGATAAATTTTTAAATATATCAAATTAAGTGTAAATTTTATTGTCGTCCATTGACCTTTGTGACGTATCTTCAATCAAACTGAATTTTTTCGAAGTAAATTCGTATTTGCATCGTTATATTTTTGCAGAATATTTTCATGACTAAATCGAATTACGTCATAATTACCGATGATACCAAATGAAATCGAAAGCTCTCGCATTAATTTATTCGTATTTTTGGATAGAAAATATGTGTTCTTTGAGATTCTTAAATCCATACACTTAATAGTAGTTTGGGAAATTATTAAAAAGCTTTTAAAATAAAAAAGTGGAAAATTAAAAGAACACTAAACGACAAGATTTGAAATTATCTTATAATTCTATTTAAAGCATATTTCTTTAAGAGTAGCTCATTAAATCCTAATTGATATAATAAATGCAAATTAGGTTGTTTACTTTGTTTATTTATTCCGTTCCCACCCCTCAACTACTTAACCATTCTCCGTAAAACCTTAACCGTTCTCCGTGTTTCATGAAAATGTACGTGTAATAAACATTTTCACGAAATAGAATTTATTTATTTTTGGTAATTAAGCAATCATCCCATTATGGATATAATTAGTTTGTTTACATAAAAAAATATGTAATAATACTTCAGGGCAACATTTTAACCTATGACTACTCTACAGCAAAGGTGCTTTTTACTTTTACACAGTTTCTTTGATTCTGTGCACCTCAAACAACTACGTCATTACCCTGATGTCAGATTAAGATTTTTTTAAACGACCTTTTGTAACCTTAAACGTGAGTAAGGTCGCAGATTAGAGTTAGTTTAATTAACATTTGTTTTAGTATCAGCACCATTTTAGATGCCATCCATAGAAGTTATATAAATTGAAACAAAGCAAACAAGTTTATCGCATGAAGATCACTTTAATTTTAATTTTCTTAAAGCCAAGACTTTATGTTAGTAATTTGTTTACAGCATCTAAACAAACACACATTTCGAATTCGGTAAAATAATTCTATACTGTCATTTCCTATTCAAGCGTGCAAGCTTTACAGGCGTTTATCACGGAGCTTTCATACAGACGAACGTATAAATTTTTTTCTTAACCATTTACATACATTTATTGCTTCCTTATCTTCGTTCAACTAGCGTTTTAAAGAGGAAGGATCATTACTCAAGGAAACAGCGTATAGTACGATGGTTTGTTTAGTTTATCACGTGAAGATTACTTTAATTTTAATTGTCTTAAAGCCAAGACATTAAGTTAGTAATTTAATTAGAGCAGCTAAACAAACACACATTTAAAATTCATTGAAATAATTCAATACTGTCACTTCCTATTGAAGCGTGAAAGCTTTACAGACGTTTATCACCGAGCGTTCAGATGGACGAACGTATAAATTGTTCTCTTGACCGTTTACATAGATTTATTGCTTCCTTATCTTCATTCGATCAGTGTTTGCGAGGAGAAGGAACATTACTCAAGGAAACAGCGTACAGTACGACGGTTTGCTCGTAGAAAAGAAAATTAATTCAACTAGCGAGGAATTAAATGAAAAAAAAATAATTAAAGAATATGTTACATTTAAAAGTAGTTAGACGTATGTACGGATATAACGTTTTTAGTTTCAATGTTCGTAAAATTTAAAGGTATAAATAGAACATGTATAGACATTATGTTTAATAACTTGTCGATAAATGTTCATAAGTACGTAAACGGAATCCGTGTAGTGCGAGTAGGACTAGAATTCGCACTAAGCGGATTCCGTTTAGGTACTTATGAACATTTAAATGTACACAATATTTCTATTAAACTATTTCCAAATATTAATTATTTATAACCCATATATATTACCATTATTTTTTTAGCGAACTTGAAAACATGGTTCATCCTACAAAAAATTATAAGATCTATGATAATTGCTACACATTTCCTGTAATCTTTTGGTTAGATTTTACGAAACCTGATATTTTATGAATATTAGCTCAGTAGTTATAAATATAAGGGGGTGTAACTGCTCTGTTTCCGCATACTTTTTTCAAAATCTACTTAAATATAAAATTTAAAATTATGGAAAAAAGTATTTTTCATTGCTCACAATAAACCCTTTCGAACAAGACTCCTTGTAATGTATAAAATAAAAAAAAAATTAATAATTTATTTATATGGGTTTAATATTCAAGTTCAAAATATGTCGATTATTATATATATGTCGAATGATTTTGAGAAAATCCGGTGTGAATGTCGAAAAAAAATATCTTAACTACTATATCTTAAAGACGTTGCGTACATTTAAAAAATATAATATATAGGATTATTGCTCTAGTTTTTTTTAAAACTTTGAATGGATTTCTAAAAATCTTCATAATTTTGTGTAATTTTTGGTCGAATTGTTTCGGGGATCAGGTGAAGGGGACATATTTCTTGCGTATTTTTCAGTATATCTCTGAAGAAATAATATAAAAAATTGTCAAAAAATATTTTTGACCATCTTATATACTAAGCCCTTGTAGGGAATTAGAAAAAAGTATATAATTGGTTTCTCTAAATATTTTCCAATGAACTTTTTTTGAATTTTAGCTATTTGTGTTTATACGGGTTAATATGTTTTGCTACAATGTCAAATTTAAAGTTTCTACGTTAAAAGGGTTCTGAAAAAAAAATGGCCTTGTCAGCCGAATGGATAAATACGTGAGTGAACTTAGAATAGTTACCTTTTTCCTTTTGAAATACGGAACCTCAAAAATTACAACATTCTTTCTTATTTCTAATATATGACCTTTGTATAAAAGGTTTCGTTGTTCCTTAATTATTGGTAAACGCATAAATTAACTTTGTCAAATAAAAACGCACGAACTCTGAGATTGCTAACTTCATGACACAATAAAAAACCGTCCTTTGTTACATATCTGCTGATTAAATTGAAGTTTAGCTTGAGTTTTTGTGACTATTGGGAATTTTTCAAGAATTAGCAGAAAGTTATTGACGAAACTATGTAGCTGAAATTATGTAATTGTGTAATTATATTATTATGAATACTGCAAAATAAAAAACTTCTTTATCTATATTTCAATAAAAATCTTAAGATGGTAATATAAAACATACCAAAATCTTCATTCAAAATGTTCATGGCAGGTGCTTTTTCTTAGTTTAAATAACCTACGTCAGTATGCATACAACGGTAAGACAAATGAATACGTTTAAGTAATGTTTTTATGTAAAAACTCAAAACTATTAAATATATGTTTAGATTTGAAATTTTAATTAGATTTACTACTAAGTTACCTTTATTATTATTTCACTTTTATAGTCTGTTTCAGTCGAGAATTTCAGATTACTTAAAATGCAGTAGAATCAAATGAATAATAGATATATAATAATGAGGAAGCTACTCTGGTAGAAATTTTGCATACTTTTATTAACCAAAAAATTATATTTCTTCTTAAGACGCTTTAATAAGTTCTTCGTTTTTTTTCAATTTATTTAAGTTTTGAATTATTTTTGTTACGCAAAAAACATTTGATGCTATGTTTTAAGTTAAAAGAAACTAAATAAGAAAAGTTTATGTTTTCTATTTATGAAATGAAGACTCTCGCCAAGTGAATATTTTATATCAAATATTTCTTTACGTAGTATTCTACCTATTTTAAAGGGAATTAAAATCCAAGATGGAAACAATGCAAGCAAACAAGAAGTGGAAAATATTTCCTTTTATGATGCGCTGTGATCATTTCTCTTACTTCTAAATGTCGACGCAGTAATGAAATTACGAAACTTTTAAGTCAGGTTACAGATTTTTCATCTGAGACTTTATTTATTCAAAATAATTTGTTTGAAAGACAACATAATATTTTATATACCAAACCGCCATCAGATATTATTGCTGAAGATTGAAAATTAGAATCGGATTGCTGAGTTAGACAATGATTTTATAATACCTAATGGTGAAAGAAATTTGATGAAGCAAAGAATGTGTGAAAGCGAGCATTTGTAATTTATAAATGATACAAACTCTATTGTTCAAAGATTTAACGGTAATAATATAGAATTCTTTGGAGGCTATTCACGAATCACTGAGAATGACGTAAGAAAGCCAGGACATATAATTTATCTTGGAGATTTAAAAAAAAAGAATATTTATAATCTGTACGTTTCTTATAATTTAAAATCTACTATGACTAAACTAGAAATATGTCTAGCAAAAATATTGACGTATAGTTCTGTCAATTTTACCAAAAAAATATTCAACCTCAAAATTGCTATAAATATTTTTAATAAAATAGACATTAAAAGGAGTCAAATTATAATCTGTCTTAAAGAAATTGGTGAATTTAGCAAGCAATAGTATACAAAATATGACGGAATGAATTAAATAGAATGAAATTCATGTCTCGAAAGTTATGTCTAAATGTAGTTTTTTTAATTCCAAAACAAAGTGGCAAAGGGTTGTACTAAAGAGATATTGAAAAATATGTATAAAAATAGCTTGTGGAAGAAAACCTTTCGTGGAAAAAGAATTCTTGGATAAAAGAAAGTTGAGATAGTTTAGCTACACATGAGGTATAAAAAGTAAAATATTGATAGAAACGTTCATATAGAAGAAGTACGCCTGACAAAGGTCTGAACGAAGAATAATTGAAAAACTTTTAAAAAAATAGAAGGAAGGAAGTGGTAAAAGTATATTAATACGTATGACGTATCATGTTACGCATAATGATGAACGAGACGAAAGTTACGTGTGAGAAAATAAGAGTACGGTACCATATCATTACCGTTTGCTCTGTTTATATTAAAAACTTTCTCATTGAAACTATAAATGGATAAAAACCTTAAACTGAAGTGGCTGAGCAGTACTTAGCCCTCAGATCTAATTCTATATTTTCATTCATTGATATCATGCTGAAATTTAAATTTCCTACAGTAAATAAACCGACGTGTTTAGAGACACGCATTGACAAGTTTAATACCTTATTAGGAAATTACTAGTCCACCACGTCTCGTTGTGAGCTAGTCAACGGACAGGACAAAACATGCCGCTCGGTGGCGTATAAAAGACAGTCTCATTTAGAATGTCGATCGTGTACTACGGATCGTTGAGGTTTTATTCGATTCGCAATTTTTTTTATCCTACGAGGTGAGTAAACTGAATGTGTTTTATTTTAGTTATCTCATCACTAATGTATTAAATGTGTTATTTTTTCACAAAATTTATTGTATTTCGGGCAGTATAGACGCCCTTAGGAGCCCCTATAGCGTTTATCCATCTATCAGAGATAAACACATTTTATTTAAAAATAGATGCTAGTTTAATTGTTGTAATAGACAATGCCACGTAAGTACATAAAAAGACATACGCTACCGCATACTAAGTGGATCCAAGAAGTGTCGATAAAACCATGGAACCTACGGATAATGGCAAAATTGCCTTTAACAAAATAGCACGATGGTATAGAACACTAGCAAGAACATAAAGAAGGCCTTATACAAGCAAAAATTAAGAAAAAAATCTTTTGGATAAATATTTACCCACTTAATATTAAAGAGGTCTTTTATTTCAAAGAGTAACTATCAACAACAATAAAAAATGTACATGGGCGCTACTCCAAATCATAGGCAAGTATCTTCTTTCTTAGAAGCTTGATAAATACTAAAAGAATAAAATTTCTTACGTAAGTAGAATAAACCCTTGCTTTTTATTTATCATTTTAAAGACCCAGGATTGTTGTATTAATAATCGTTAAAATCATTTACATAACATTTGTTGCTTTAAATATATAACTTTTTAAAAAAGTTGGGTATCTATCCCACTTTTACTCTACGAGAAATATCATATTTTCCCGTCAAACATTTCGGAGAAAAATGGTTGCGTGTGACGTACATGTTATCGATTTCATAAGGATTCTAAAAAAGCAGACAAGAAAAGTCGTCTATTTCATTAGCGTTTACATCCTCTTATCTAAATGTTGCTTTCGAATTGTAGCTTTATATAAAAGTAATTTTTTATCAATATATTGTTGCACCACGATTTAATTAAATATTTCATTGTGAAAATTATCCAATTATAGCAGTTAATTAATTTATATTCATTGGAGGTAAAGATAAAAGTAGGCATAAAACGAGAACGGTTTACTTAAACTTGTCATGTTGAGTAGGCGACTCTTATCGCTTCTTATCTAATTATTATACCGTCAGATATTACCGTCGACCCACTTAACCTTTTTCGAATATTAAAATAAGATAAATGATGGCCACGTTTCGTTCGTTCACCTGTGTTAAGCACCCTTGCGATGGTCCTCAATCCTCTCGTAAAACTTTGTGTTATTAGTATTTTGCTTCAAAAGTTAATTGAGGTGAGACTTGATGTATTTCCAATTTCCCAACAGTTCTAGTCGGTGCCAAACATTATCGGTTCTTTTCGATATTAAATGTCATCGGAGAGAGCTCGTTTGAATAGAATTTCTAATTGGCTCTATTAAATATATATATATAATAGAGCCAATTAGAAATTTGTACTAAAGTAGCAATTATAACAAAACTAACATTATTAGTGTTACGTGGAATACGATTGAAAGAGAGGGTTACAAGGATTTGAAACTGTTTTAGATTTTGTCGTAAAATAACCGAGGGATATTATTGAAAATGCCGACGAATATCAACTCAATTATCGCTAATTATTATATTACAGAAGTTTCTGAGTTAGTGAGTGATGTACTCGAACGTTCTTTTTTAAATTTACTGTGTAACAATTAAAATACCAGGTACCCTCCACCGGATTTGCCATTTTTTATCCCCCTGTCACCGAAACTGTTATGAAAATTATAATAAAAACAAAGTGACTAGAAATTTTATTAAAGTTTAAAAGAAAATTATATCGATGTTTCTGAATATCATTGTTCATAAGATTTTCATGATTTTCTTATACTTGTGAATACCATGCAACATATTTACATGGTGAATTAAAAATTTAACTTGAAGAGACAACAAAATAATAAATGAATGTATGTAAATAGTTTAATAGGAATTCTGTATATTTTTAAATATTTTCGTTTTTATATACCTAAAAGTGAATTGGGAATATAAATGTCATAACATAAGTTCTACTCGCTATTAAGGGATTGTATTTAAAATAAGTCTAAATTGAAATTTAATAAAATTTTATTCGAAATCAAAATTTAATTAGAGCAAGTAAATTACATCTAAGAAGCATAGTTTCAATATTTTTGAAGTATTTTGCTTTTGTTTTATATTATTAAAAACGTATTTATTCAATAATTTACTCATAAATGTATAAAAATTTATTCCTCCGTATTTATTTCTCTTCCCTTTGGTAATATTCCAATATAGGAATCTTTAATGTAGTCATAGTATTTTTGGATGTAAATCTAAAACCAAATTTGGTTTTTAATATTTTTTTAAAAAGACAAGGTTATTATATTTGTATTTTTGTAATTTGAATGTAATGATGTTGTAAGTACATTACGACAGGCTTATTTTAATGTCCTAATTCAAAACTTTCGTTCTTTTTATACCTTTTGGTACCCTTGAAAAACCTGTATAAGTAATTGAGACAAAAATTATGTAATATCCAGACGTTAAATCATCAGCAATAGATTTTCTTAGTACATCTAATATATCTGTGTTGTCATAGTGACTGCTTCATGAAATTTGTCCCACTATCTATTAACTATCACTGGAAAAGCAGTAGGGTCACTTAATATGTTTATCACATTCTTTGGATTGTTTACAGAATTTCAAATTATGAGTACATTCCATGCAGCTTAAACAAATAATTTGTCCAATTAATTACGACGGCTACTTTTTACACTGATATTCAAGCACCATAATTATAATATATATACATATATATATATATATATATATATATATATATATATATATATATATATATATATATATATATATATATATATATATATATATATATATAACCCAGCAATTCAGCAATATTACATGGATAATATATGAAAGTCTTAAAGCATCAGAAATGGAAAAAAGTTTGGAACCAGAAAATTTTTGATTAATGATTTTATGTGATTTATTAACATTTTATGAAGAAGCTTTATTCCGCGCTACTGTTTACAAACAATTTAACTACGTCAAGCATGGCATAAATTGCGTAATTTTTTAGTTTTCATTATTAAGGGGCATATCAGAATTAGAAATTATGAATCATCCACCATTTAGTCCCATCTTCATACTATATGATTTGTTTCGTTGCCATAAATAAGGAAAAACTACTAGAAACACAATGTTCCAAAACCGAACCAGATGTGATCGTCTTGGAAAAGTTGCGGGACAAACACTTAATGGAGGAGTAGGTTAAAAGCCTCTTTCTATGATTTCATTATGAAAAACAATTATCGTTGTCAAGGAAAGTAGTGATTATCTGCGTGAGGTATGCCCCACCATAACAACAACTGAAAATAACTCAAGTTATGCCACGCTTGACCATGTTAAATTGGTTGTAAACAGTAGCGCGGAATGAAGCTTCTTCATAAAATGTCAATAAGTCAGAGAGTATAGAACAAAAATTTGAAAAAAAAGTATGTATATTTAACTCACATATTCTTGAGCTCAGAATACCATTTTAACAATTAATTTTCTTGTAAATATTAGTTAAATACTGCGATATAAATGTTTTAAATACGGCTATTATTTGAAATTCATTTTTAAAATGAATTTAAATATAAAAAGGTGTCTAAACTAGATAATTTATCGAATTTATTTGAAGGTGAAATGTTATTTATATCTGTAAAAAATTGTTCCATCGGTAAAATGGAACTTGAACCTATTTATTTCGTTTTTGTTTTTTATGTATATAGCGCTTATTAAGACATAGAATGTTGTAAAGTATATATAAAAATAACTAATATTATTGAAACCTACTTCAACGAAGGGAACATAGTCAGGATAGATTCACCAGTACTCGTAAACTTAAAAAATAAATTTGGTTACTTTTGTTTGATTTTAAATTGAAATAATAAAAAAATAAATATTTTCCATAGCGGATGAATAAATTAACAATTATCTAATTACTGTAATTTCGTTGACAGAATATTTAGCACTAAAATTATTCCATTAACTTTATAAACGATTCATTCCTCATAACATCGACTGAGACTGAAATGTTAAACCTCGATGTACTTATTATGTAAATCATATTTTCAAATTTCTTACCTTGTTATGTTTGTATCTCCATTTATACTGAACTTATGGGTACAAGGATTAAGATTAATAAATTATATTTGGAAGGCAAAATTTTAATTACTCGAGGTTTTGCCAGCAAATTAATAATCTTCTCAATGATGCTTACATAAAGAAAGCGTGAACATTATTGGCTTGTTTAAATTTTTCAAAAGATTGAATGGGTTTACGGAAAATTCTGTTGGAAGGACAAAGAGACAAAATACGACAAACGCTTTCTACGCGATAAAAAAATGTCATCAAACCCTATTTATTTTGAGTCTATTTTCATCTGCACGCCTCTGAAAATAACCGGAGTATTAAAATAATGGTATGCCTTTCATGACATTTAGTTATTCTTTCAAAATTTGTTTCACCGAGCAAATATAGTTTATAGATAATTCTGGCTATAAATACGTCACATTTTCTTTCAATAACGATACGAGATTTTCTGTAGATACAAATGGAAACTGCTTATATATAATTTTAACGAGTAACTTACTTTCAATGTATTTAAAAATTATAATAGTAAATAAAACGTAGTACTAAAAACTTTTGTTAAAATATTAATAAACAAGAAATATAAATCTATCCAGGTCTTCGTGCGGGATTTGATGCAAAAAATTATGTCCTTTGAATCCGTGTTTATAAAGGGACTTATTCACTTGAACACGAATATTTCAGTAATAACCACTAATGAAATAGAGGATAGAACATATGGTTTTATTTTGTGATGCAATTTCAATTTAGTTATTTGTGTATAAATCGGATTACAACCAGTACTACAATCGACACGAAAACTTAAAAAAAATTAATGTCTGGTCATTTTTAATTCAGTAAATTAGTTGTTGGTGCAAACGTATTTAATTTATTATTTAATTTTTAAAATGTGAATAACATAATTAACTATAAGTATGTAAGTAAATAGTTTTTTTTCAAAAGAAGTGTTCGTTCTTACGCACAATTTTTTTAATTCAAGTATTATGTAGATGGAAATATTGATCATTTAATTTTTGCGCACCGCCACCTCAGAGAAGAAAGAAAAATACGCTTTTCAGTTATATTTATTTATTCATTTGTATGAAAAAGTTCAGGTCACGCTATTTAAAGATATTAATAAATCTTCATACATTTTTTTTGCAAAATTTCACTCCAATCCATATTTGATAGAGCATAGAACGCCACGAAAAACGGGTATAACAATTCTGTTCGTTTAATAAGAGAAATATCTAAGTTCTAGGGTACACCCAAACGAATTTTTAAGAAAGATATTATAAAGGAAAATAAGTTTGTAATTTTTAGAAATATGTATATTTTTTTAAATAACATTGGAATTACCTCTAAAGAGCTGGCAAGAGTATTATATTTTCGTTTGAAAAGCTTTAGTTGGCAAGGTTTTGTATAAACTGAATTAATTATACTTATGTTATAGTATTCGTATTTTGTTTAATTCGTCCTCATCCTTCGCACGCCCTTTTTCGTTATGTACCTTATCGTCAGTCTTTAACTATTCATATATTAAATCTCATTAGACTGCCTAAAGAATAATGAAATAAAAGACAATGCAAAAAGCTTACCTTTTTTATCATGCTACTTAACGACACTTAAATTTCCGTATAGAGGATATTAAAATGAACAAAAATATATACGGGTACTTTCCCCTAAACTCAGTCGGGTTGGAGTTACAGAGTTTCAAGGTCGGTAATAAATTCAACATTATTACTTGTGCGACCCTGTGAACATTACATTTATTAACATTAAAATACTATTACAAATTTATATTTCATTTTTATTATATTTATATTATATTATACCATTTTAATCTTATTCATTAAAAACGATATATTACAATAAATGACAATCTGTTACCTTCTAAACTGCGGCAACTGTATATACCGTACTCAATGGTTTGCCGAGATGGATATATTTCAGATATCTTTGGCCTCTCGATGCGACCACATTAGATGCCATCATATTAAAAAGATTTTTTAATTATTAAATATATTTGGCGTTAATTTTGTAGAAATTAATTATTGATTATCAAAGATCTTTGCTACTAGCCCACCTGAAGATGTTGTAATACAACGAAACCTAGGTCGTGGTAAAGAACTCTAAAAAAGTAGAAATAATACTACTTCACGTAGTTTCATTTAATTGTCAAAAAGATTTTTAAGAAATAGTTATGACCTTTATCTAACGGCCTTTTCATTTCAGATAGAGGGTCTATGTGTTACTAAGTCGTAAAGACGAATAACGGGTGACTTAAAATTGTATTCAAATTACTGAAAATAACGGCAAATGATAGAGCTTTGGTAAATTTGTTTAATAAAATTAAAATTACCGGAGAAGAGCTCCGGTAATTTTAATTCAATGTTTTTGGCCGAACAAAAGGAAGTAAAACAATGGTCATTTACCAAAAATTGCCTAGATTATTATATACTTGTAAATAGTAATAACTCCAAAAGATCTGTTTCCTGGGTAATCACAACAGACGAGATTGGTTTGAATGCTTTTCTCTTCTTTACTAAGGACCAATTAATAATTTACGACTTGGGTAACTACCAGCTAAAATAAACTTTTACGGCAATCGTATCAGACAAGATGGATATATTATAAAAGTATGTCAAGAAGTTATTTTTATCAAGAATTTAGGAATTAATAAAAATTTAGGAAACGTAAGCGAGCATGACATCATGGTCACTAATCCGTAAATTCTACGGGAAAGAATTCAGTCGCGTCATAGGTATGCTCGGTTCTATTATAGATATATATTATTAAATGGATAATCTCTAGGTAAAAAAGCTATTGTTAGTTATTACAGCAGCTAAAATGCGGATACAGCATAAGAATGCGAATACGCCCCGTGTTGGACAAAGAATTCCCATATAATGTCCATCATTTAGTATTTCGAATCGCCATCACAATAATAACATTACCCAACTAATTTGATCGTAATCAAAATAATCTTACCTAGCCAGCCATTAATCTAGACAATATAATAATAAGAGAAGATGTGAATAATGAAGTTGATAAATACAGAGAGTATATGTATTTGTAATATTTCATCAATATACAGATCTAACTATATAAATACTTTTGTATTGTTTAATTTTAAGTTCCTCAATAAAATAATTGAAAATATTTGTAGTAAAATACTACAACAATACAAGTAATTATTGATATTTTCTCTCACCTTAAGTACCTTACTCCTAGGCCTAAACCTCTCTTTCAATACTCTGAAAGAGGATTTGCCGTAATCACCAGGTTTGGCAGGCGATTGATAAAAATCGCACTCAAGAGGATGCTGTTGCCCTTCATTGTAAAGAAGAAAATTTTGAATAGTATATTGCAATCAATTTTGAGCACTTGTCACCTTCGTTAACAGACTGAAAAGAAAGTTTGGGGCGTGGCTATATCTTTGTATAGAAGATAATTTTAAATAGCATATTGCAATAAATTTTGAATACTTGTCACGGTAGCCTTCGTTAACGGATTGAAAAGAAAGTATGGGGCGTGGCTATAGTTTTGTATAGAAGATAATTTTAAATAGCATATTGCAATAAATTTTGAATACTTGTCACGGTAGCCTTCGTTAACGGATTGAAAAGAAAGTATGGGGCGTGGCTCTAGTTTTGTATAGAAGATAATTTTAAATAGCATATTGCAATAAATTTTGAATACTTGTCACGGTAGCCTTCGTTAACGGATTGAAAAGAAAGTTTGGGGCGTGGCTATAGTTTTGTATAGAAGATAATTTTAAATAGCATATTGCAATAAATTTTGAATACTTGTCACGGTAGCCTTCGTTAACGGATTGAAAAGAAAGTTTGGGGCGTGGCTATAGTTTTGTACAGAAGATAATTTTAAATAGCATATTGCAATAAATTTTGAATACTTGTCACGGTAGCCTTCGTTAACGGATTGAAAAGAAAGTTTGGGGCGTGGCTATATCTGAGATAGCTACACAGCATAAGCTGGGCGAATGCGGGTGTTCTCCTAAGCGGAAGCTATTTAATTGAGTAGTTTGTGTTTGAACCAAATAAAGGTTTCTTCATGTCAAAAAAACTGAAAATTAATATTTCGATTGAAATTGAATTTTTTTTTGGTCGTATGATCCTTTCAATATTGAATATTTTTTCACACTTATTTTCTTATTCCTAAAAATAATAAATTGCATTAGTATGCATTTATGTTCAATTTGTGTTATATATATATATATATATATATATATATATATATATATATATATATATATATATATACATACATACCCTTAGACTTTATAGTTGCTTACACAAAATGTAACGTTTTTAATTTTCAGGAGTCATTGTCAACCGAAAATTTTGTTACGGCGGATAGAACATTTTTATAATTCGTAAAATTTTAGTTAAAACCGTTTATTTTTTTAAGCTAAACTGCCATTTGACTTTTATCCTCGAAAGTATTCAAGTATTCAAGATTGTTCGGACAACAATTCAAAAGAGACACAAAGGTCGGTAAAGGTCACAATTGAACAAAATAAGTATGAAATATATGTTTTATTTAAAGAGGCGAATTTACTCTGATTGTGCTAATATTAGATCTATTTAATATATCTGCAATAATAAAATGAATAATGCAATTGTCGTCATCAAACTATATTCTAAGTATCTATTGTCAAATGTAAATCTCGTCTTATTTCTATAAATAATTCCTAAATTTATTCATAAAACATTCAGAATAAAATATTTTGTATGAAAACCTTTACAAATGTTGTCTTTTTGTACGTATTTCGCATGACATAATTCCTCAAAATAAAATATTTAAGTACGAAATAAGTTCAATATTTTCCTCTTACGTGGGGAAAAAAATGAATGTGAGATAACCCAATTCATTTTCCTCGAAGAAAAAGTTTCGTTTTCGCAATTGCGGAAACTTGCTAAATGACGTCAAAAAAATGAAATCGAAAAAGTGTTGAAACTTGAGACAAATGTCGCTTAATATCGCTTTTAAATTGTTTTTCATCTAACTTGCAACTCCTCGTCTCACACAGTTCTCGTATTGGTACAGATAGGTATAGGTGTATTGAGCCCATACTATGAATAGCAACCTATTTGTCATGCTATAACTTTTCGAAAGTTAGGTAAAGTGTGGATTCAGTCAAGCTGTCACTACAAGCACACTCGGGCAGCAGTCCTTTACAGTATTACTAATAAAAAATGCTTAAATTAAATTTATACTTCTTTTAATAAAATAATACATCTATCTTTTAATGAAATATAATATCTTATTAATAAATGAGGTTGGTGTAACAAAAGTATTAATTATTGGCAATAAATTCTGTAAAACAAAATAATGACAGTTCCGAAATAATTTTAAAAATCGAACGCGGCATAATCCCTTGAATACAAATTACATCTGCTACATCAGATGATGCCTTTAGAGTATTGGTATATTATATTTTTAATTGTGTGCTTTCTTGGAAGAATAATCTTTATTTTTTAGCTCCACGCAATACATTAAACAATATTTCTCTCTATGAATTTATGACGATCGTAAACTGAGTTGTTAAAACTAAGTATATTAATAGCCTTTTAATAAATTCTCTATTGACGCAAGATATAACTTTCTATTCCTAGTTTTTATTAACAATGTAAGAGTTTATGAAAATTATTACGGATAGTACGGAAATATATAATAAAACAAAATCGAAATTTGCATTGCACAAAATGAATATGTATTAAAATATAAACGTTAAGTTATTGACTCATATCTAAAGGTACAATATTTATAACGGATAGTAAGGAAACACAGAATAATACAGAATTGAATTTTGCACTATGTAAATTTATGTGGATTGATAATAATTGTATATTAAAATATAAACATTAAGTTATTGGCTCATAATTAAATTTTATTTATTACGGATAGCATGGCAATACATAACAATTGAGAATCGAATTTTGCGTTCTGCAAATTTATGTGGATTGATAATAATTGTTTGTTTAAATATAAACGTTAAGTTAATGGCTCATAACTAAATGTATTATATTTATTACAGATAGCATGGAAATACATAATGATACAGAATCGAATTTTGCATTATGCAAATTTATGTGGATTGATAATAATTGTATATTAAAATGTAAACATTAAGTAAAATGTATACATAACTAAATGTATTATATTTATTAGGGACAGTACGGAAATACATAATAATACAGAATTGAATTTTTAAGTGTGCAAATTTATCTTGATTGATAATAATTGTATATTGAAATATAAACGTTAAGTTATTGGCTCATGTCTAAATGTATTACATTTATTAGATTTTAAAAGTAGAAATTAAAATGGCCCTTCAGATGATTTGGAGGAATAATGTGGATTTGGACAAAGATATATTGAAAAAAATTGGTGAAAATAAGAAATTGCGTAAAATCTAAGAAAAAGAGTTCAATTTATGCTGACATATTGGTTTGGTTGTCTTAGCAACTAAACGTATCTAGTTTATAAATTTCACGACTAAGGTGTTTGTGGCTCATTACTTATACTGTGAAAAAAGCATGTGGTTCGTCCATTCAAAACAATTTCGTAAACACAACCTTCCCAAAGGTAATATTATTTTTAGATGGGCAGAATTTAATGTAATAAAACCTACCAACATATCAACAAACACAGTTGAGTTCTATAGTAAAAAAATAACCGTGTGGTCGGGGAACCCCCGTCAGGACCGAGGTTCCTTACAATATTTTTTTAACTCTAAACGTGATTTCATATATAAATTTCTCGAATTTGCCGAACATTTTTCAAAACTTATAAATTTTTAATATTTAGGAAACGATATAGCAATATTAATTACATACCGAATTGGAAACGGTTTGACAGATGATTGGCTTAGAATAGAGAGCCATTAGAATAAAAAAATAAGTTTAAATAATATTTACACGTGTTTAGAATTGAGGTTATACAGCTAACCGCGCACAATGCTTGCTGCTCGAATGTCGATACTCGCACGAATACATACACATACAAGCGTACATTTTAGTAAGAGATAGAGAGAAAGAGAAAGAAAAGTTCCTCGGAGGGAGCATAATGCTTTTTCTTTACGTGACGTTTTCTGTCAGTTCGCTCTACTGCAAGGCGCGTAAAAGGACTTCGATCCAAAAACAAAAGACTGTTTTGGTTTCAATAGCATAGTACAAGTAGTGTTATATAACAAACATTCAAGCGTGTGTGCGTGGGTGAATATGTGTAGGCGCGTGCTTGAGTATGTGTATGTGTGTGCGTGGGGGCGTGGTTTTAAAATAACTCATTTGGCAGTAATAATCGTAGAGAAAATATGATTTCGAAGATAAAAGTAAAAGAATATAACAATTTTCTAAGGAGGAAGCTTGTCTTTTCTTTTTATCATGATAAACGATAACATAAATTAAAATATTCTTTATATATATAAAGTATTTAAAGTACTATAAAATCGACTTATCTATTTTAAATGTTCTTATATATCCATATCTTCCTTGTTTGGATACAAAATGACCTACAACTGAAAAAAACCAACTAAAAGCCAAAACTATATCAGAAGAAATCTCTATACATTCTTTCTCAAATATATTTCTTTTTGTCGGTAGACCACATCTCCCTTAATACGTCATCAAAACCAATGAATGAGTTATTGTATTGAATATTCACCGCTAATGACGAAAGATAAACAAATAATCCAAAATTATTTTTTAATAAAATTTTTTAATTCTTGAATTTTTTATAAATTATTCTAAAGGTGTTTATATTGTAAATAACACTATCTGTTGACAATCTGTTTAACTACACGATTGTTGTTTAAACATTAATTACTTGTAAACAAACATTCATTCGTTCCTGTTCATTATCGCCAAAAAGTGCAACCGAATTAAATCAACGTTTAAAGTGCAATCAAATTAAGTTAACATCAAACACAAGGTCAAACGCTCAAAAGAGCAGGGTTGTATTTAGCAGAACCTGTTTTTTCGCATGGACAGTTAAACGTAGCTTTTTTACGAGTTCGTAGATGCAATAAAAATTGTGTTTAAGTTAAAGATTGATGTTATTTTAAGACTGATATTATTTTCAGAGGAGTTTTGTAAGTTAGAAGTTAAATAACCTATCTGAGAAAGCCACTTTTTACACTGTACTTTTATTATTACTGTTCAAAATAAAATAAGTTTCATTAATTTATTTTCACATTATAATAGCATTCAGTGACTTGCGAATTATTCGCACGAGCCAGATAGCTATCTATTTTGAGAATACTGTTATGAAGTAACACCATCCCTTTACACGATATATTTACGTTATAGTTTTAACATGTTTACATTAATTGCGATGGAACTTGAATTACAGTACTACAACTGTATTTGAAAAAGGAATGGAAAAAGCAGTGAAAAGGGAATATATATAAAAATTAACACACAAAAAAAGCTACGTAAGAAATATATATTATTAGGGGAGCATCTAGTAAAGCCTAGTTAATGAAATAAAGACCGTCTGTTGTTGTTAGAAGGTCACCGTCGTACAAAATAAGAACAAATAAGTCTCCTTTTGATTACATACTATCCCCCTAAGGCCTCCCTCGAAGAGACTTAGCTGTAGTATATTCACTTCAATTATTTCTTCCATTGTTTTATTTTCACCGTTGAAGCTTTAAGCGATTTGTAGAACCTTGAGGTAAAAGTGACAGGTCACTTGACAGGTAAATTCCATTAATATGACTTATTGTCATCTGTCGTATACAGTTTATGTTCTTTTATAATTTCTGTAAAGAGTTAGAAAAAGGAATATTTTGAGACAATTTTTTTGAATCTGTTGATTGCATCAGATGAATACTTTTGAAAGAAGTAATTAGCGAGGGCAATGTACCGAAATTCCATGTGTCCGTACATGAAATGGGTTTTGAAAAGATTAATCTAAGAGAGGCTATTTTTATTAATTTTAGTTTTTAAAGTATATCAGCTGAATAATATGGTAAGCACATTATTCGCAAATGAAATCACGGAAAGGAACATATCCTTGGGATTAAAGTTGTTGGAATTTTAAATGTAGACTAAAACAATTTGTGTCTTCTGTATCATTTAAGATAAATAAACTAAGTTTTGTTTCGGAAAATTATCCATATGAAAACTAATATAAAAGAATGTACGTACGGTGTAAATATACAGATGCGTTGGAAAATCGTAATATTCTTCAAAAAATTCTGTAATTAACGAGCAATGTAAAGAAACAACGATGGACTTTAATCCTCAAAACTATTATGAAAGAAAACCAAAATTCCACGAAATCACGATCACAATGAACGATTCAATGGGTAAGTGGTTAAAATGATTATTTCGTTTTATTTTATATCTATAATATATTCATCACGGATTTAAAAATTCCCAAACATAATTTATATAGCTATAGATTACGCTTTCCGTTCTATTATATTTTTTCTTCCTTTCAAGGTGTCGTTAAGCTAAACAATATTAAGTGATATCCTCGCAATTTTTACTCAAAAACTAATAATAGTAAAAAACTGTCTTAATTAACCCATAAAAGGAAAACGAACAGGAATTTAGAAATAACACTTTTCTGCTACTACTTGTATCAGCAACATATATTGAATTCGATATGAGATATTTTTTGAATGGGCTTTAATATTTCTGAGACTATAATCATTGTCTTTTTATTTAAACTGAAATGAAAAATATTTGTTAGCTTAGCTTCGGAAATAAACTTCAGTATCGAAATATTCATCACCATATAAAAATTGTGATAGAGTGGAAGTATTTCTGCAATTCTGGCACAATCACGCAACTTTTTTTTCATGCAAATTTCTCAGCCTCTTAATATTCTTCTCCAACAATCCACAGAGTTGATTTAGATGTTCGCAAGTCTTTTAGGTTAACGACGTTACATTTCTCAAGATTTCGTAAACACAATACTTATAATTTCGTTATTTCCTTTTTTCAGGCTATATGTTCGTATGTTACCGCAACATATCTATTTCAGTTTAAGACTAATTACAAAGAAATTGTACAAAAAGACGTAGTAGTAGATTTATTGAAATTTTTTTTGTAGTGCGTTTTTGATTTTATTCGTATATGAAACTACTTATTTTCATATTTTTTTTCTTATTCTGCAATATTCAGAAAAATGTTTTATATGGGAGTTACCTAATATTATCAAATAAAAAAAGAAGCAATAAACATTTTTTGTCTTAACCCAAAAGGGAAAATGTCTTCCAAACTCCAAAGTTTTTTATTATTTTTTTTTAATATTATTTCGTAGGTATAACATTTATAACGTTCACAAGCTGCAATATTATATTATTACTGTTAAGACAATTTTTAAGACTGTGCTGCATAAGCATATATGTGTTGCATAAAACATATATAAAAAAAACATTCTCAAATATCACAGATCTGTTTCTAATTGCGTTGCGACTTAAGGAAGTTAAAGTTACAAGGATCAGGATACTAAACAATAAAGTCAAGGTTACAAAGGTCAGGATACTAAATAATAAATAAGTAGGGTTATTTTTATGATTAACAATGACTATGATCAACTATAACTACTATAACTATGATTAAATGGAGCGTATGATATCTGTGTCACGAAAAAAACAAAGATTTAAATAATCAATTTCCACGAAGATGGACGCATGGATAAAACAATTTTAATATTTTTTGGAAGATCTATACCACAAACGTCATTTTTGATATTTTTGGAAGATTCCTACCATTTGCTTCTTTTTGGCTGTGATATGATAAAACTCAATTGATTTCAAAATTGTTGTATCTATGGAAACCCGACATGTAAAAAAGTATACGACAAATGAACGTGACATTTATGGCCACGACTAGAACCAGGAGGCTAATATAGTCATTTATTCACACATTTAACATTGTGTACATACTGGAATTAGCGCGGTGGGTGGATGCAAGTGGAAGAGTAAAAAACTCATATTGCGTTTTGAGATAAACAATTAATGTAAAAACATACTGAAATGTAATACTCTCTCTCTCTCTCTGATATGTAATTAAATGAATATGAAAACGCGAGGAAATAAACCTTAATAAACCGAGCAAGTGTAAGTCGGGCTCACGCACGAATGGTTCTGTAGCACCAAACAATAATAAAATTATAAGTTTGTATTATTCAAAGACAATGTGAAACACAAAGTTACGATCGTTACCGAAAATATCCCATATCTCAATACTTACACAACATATTTTATTTAAGCCTTTCCTTGAAAGTTTATTTTAAGTTCTACTGGCTCAATTTTTTTCAGAATTTTACACAATTTAGTTGAAAAGTAAGAGAGGGCGTATATTTCTTAAGATTTTAGAAGCTCATATCTTATCTATCACAACTGACTTAAGTAAAAATTTTGTTTTGGAAAATCCATGTAATTTTTTAAGACCTATGTGCACACCCAGACGCCTATGTGTACTGAATTGTTTTTCATCTCGCAGTTACATATATGGAGCCACTCCTAATGTAATTTTTTTCACTTTTCATTTATTACATTTTATACCAGTTCAAAGAAGACATATACTATCTAAATTTTATCTATATTGTGCCAATAATCTCAGAGACAAATGACTGTGACATAAGTACGAATGGACGGATGGACAGACAGACGGACAGGTAGACATTGCAAGGGTTCCTTTTTTGCTATTTGGCTATGGAAACTTAAAAAATGAACTATTTGTTCTTTAAGTTATTCAAGGACGACACTATATATCAAAGCTTTCTGTTTCCTACTCAGCAAAAAAATTCCAATTTCAAACAATGATACCTGATAATATGCTACGATTGCCTGAGAATAAAAATAAACTGCTACAAAATCCCAGTCATTCATGATTGACCTAGCACTAATCCAATTCATTCAAAGAATTGACGTCAATAAGATTCCTTCCATAATTGTAGTCGCATTTCATTCTCTGTTTTCCCATTTATAAATAAAAGTAGTTTATAATGAAGATTCCATCCATTTTCCTTCGATTCGAATGCATAACTCAGGTCAAAACTATGTAATGCGAGTCGAATTAATTCAGACTCCAGATTTAATTAGAACTCACGTCTTTCCTCGGAATCAATATATTATATTGTACGCAAAAAACGAAATACGTCAGGCGTTTACCAAAACATAAAACAGTCCACGCACAACTAAACTCCAAGGAAATAATTTTAGAGAAGAATTCATACGGAATGTCTTATTGCAGCGATTTATTTTACGAGGAAAGATTTTATTCCAACAAAAGGCAATCGGAATTTGAATTTATTTTTCCTAATGGAAAATGTTTTTTTCATCTACGCAACGAATAAAAGTGGGAGCGAAATATTTTCAACCGAAATACTTGCCTCCATGTATACCGACGATAATAGTGCGTCGACAATTTTCGAGAGTTTTGCTAAAGATTTATACGAAAAAATCAAAGTTATGGCAAGTTATTTAGTTTCATTTTCGATTACTTTCCTTTTCCTTTTTATGTGATTTTATATTGAAATATTAAATGTATTTTGATGATAATAACTAGATAAGGAGTGTAATAAAATTGAGACCTGTAAAGTAAATTAAATGGCTTTTTATGTTTAGAAATTTAAACATTGCTTTACAATCTGCTTAAAATTATGGCTGGTACTAAATTTCAAATAATTACTTTCGAAGATTGCTCTCCATGTGAATAAACTCGATAAGCTGAGATCGCCTAGTTTATTTATTTCCATAATTTTTTCTTGCATTTGGGCATATTGAGATTTGTTGTTGGATATTCCTGGTATACTAGTTATATGTCTTTATTATTTGTTGTAAGAGCGGTCTAATATATTTAAAACATTTAAAACATAAATGACAAAATTTTCTCTTGTAAGAAAATTTTAAAGTCACGTACGATTATCACATTAAGCTACAGATTAAAACAATAAATACTAAACTGTTTAACGTAAAGTTCCATTACATTAAATTAAATACTGGAATTATCCTAAAAAATGTGTAGCAGTGAAAAGTAAACGTGGTTACCTCTAGCACGATTTATTTTTAATTTTTAATAAATATTTTGATAACTATTCTACAGTGACATATAAATTTATTATTATCATCTACGCTCTAACATGGAGAAAAGTCGGTCTGTTAGAAATTTGTTTCTAGCTAAGCCATCTTATCAATTTGCCAGACCTAAATTAATCATTCTCTTTTCCGCTCACACGGATATCTGCCATTTTGTCTCAGTAATGATAATATAACATTAATAAATAGAAACATTATGAGTAGTATTGTTACAAAATAACACTATAAGAGAAAATTAATAAGAAGACTGCGGATAATTTTGAAGAAATTTTTAATAATAAAAAAATATTTAAATTTTTCTTTTTTTTTCTTACTAACGTAATGAGGTAAGTCAGTATTTAAATCGTATTGCTCTCCTGAATCATAATCGGTTATAAATTATTTCGTACGTAGCCAACTTCCTCGATTCGAGTAATTCCACAATTCAATTCAATTTTTTAAGCATTTAAATTATATCAGGATATTTTTTTTATTCCCATTCAGTTTCAAATAAATAAATATATCATTTTTACAATGAGTAAAAACATACTACAAAGCAATCATCTTAGTAACAAATAATCCAGAATCATTTAAAAATGTTTACGTTGGAAGTAGCTACTTTTGATTTTCACCAACACATGTTTATGTTTCATTCATAGCGATAGTGAAATATATTTAGGCTCACTCGTTACTTTATGGAAATATTTTCGTATCATTTCAGTGAAGTTATTTTTCACGTGTTTTTGTAGATCCCCAAAATGTCTTTATAACAAAAAAATAAATCTTATATGAAATATCAAATTACCAAGTATAGCGAAAGGCTGTTCTGAAAAATTCACATTTTTTTCACTGAAAATTTTAATATAACATAATTACAATACATTTTTGGTTATAATAGAAATTCTGTTTGCAATATACTTATTATATTGCTCGAAATACTTTTTAGTCTCCTTGCATCCACATCTCCTACTACAAGTCACGATAATAACAATCAAGACTCCTGTTTTTATCGAATAAATCTCTGTAAAATTATCATGCTACAAACATATCATGACAAAGAATAAGTTAAGCTAATATTTTGATTGAAAATAATTTGTTTGATCATTTGTCAGTTCTAAGCAAGAGACCAGACGGACATGAATTCGATTTATCCAAACTTGTTTATCATAATATACAGAGCAGTGACAGTTGGTCTTAGAAATATATAGCCCTATCCACTGCTATATAAAACAACTTCTCAAGCACCAGTAGAACTCGCACTACGATTGTTTCGGTCATATTTAGTTATATATAAATATTTAAGTTTATATAATATTTATATTAAACTATTAACTTTTCACATTTATATATTGTAAATGAAATATTTAATAAGCGTAAAAACATGCTGGATATTTAAAAAAATATAAGACCTAGGATAATCATATAGTTTTCCTGTAATGTTCTAGTCAGATTTTATTGATCCCGTTTTTGAACAATTTTTGGCTCAATAGTTTCAAAAATAAGCGGAAGAATGATTTGTTTTCGCTGATTTAATTTTAAATTCCTTTTTCGCTGATTTAATTTATTTTTCAAGTTATATACAGCCTGTTTCCTGTGAATTTTGGCTGTAAATATATAAAAACGTAAATATATTGCCTTTTATATCTTTTCTGTCTTCTTTTTCTTTCTAGCCATAAAACATGGTGATAAACCTATTTAAAAAATTATGATGTTTAGAATCATTGTTTATCATTATAATCATATAGTTTTCCTCTAATATTCTGTTCAGATTTTATTGATCCCATTTTTGAACAATTTTTGGCTCAGTAGTTTCAAAAATAAGCGGAAGAATTATTTATTTTCGCTGATTTAATTTTAAATTCTTTTTTCGCTGATTTAATTTATTTTTCAAGTTATATACAGCCTGTTTCCTGTGAATGTTAGCTGTAAATACATAAAAATGTAAATATATTTCTTTTTATATCTTTTCTGTCTTCTTTTTCTTTGTAGCCATAAAACATGGTGATAAAACATATTTAAAAAATTATGATGTTTAGAATCACTGCTTTAGTGTAAAACCTTTGCTTAGGTTTCGAAAGAGCATATTTTTCATAACTTAGGTTGAGAAAATTCTTTATAAATAGGAAAATATGTTTTATGGATGTTTTTGAATGCATCTCTCAATACATCATTTGAAAAGGCTATTTATGAGGGTCTCAAACAATTGAGACTCTTTTAAATAGTTCTTTCAAATGATATCCTAAATTTTCCATCCAACTATTTCTAAATAAATCTTTTTGAGTTTCAGCTTTTGATGTCTGGGAGGTTTTATCATTTTATTACGAAGCCAATTACTGTATCACGTCAGGCGGATTCTGATAAAACCGGTTATGACAGATGGACGAATAGATACGTAGTAATCGTATGAGGGTTTTGTTTTTCATTTTGAGTTACGGAAGCTGGGGTCAAGGTTAATTTTCGTGACAGCACCATATACTCTAAATTTGTATGAAAATAGAAAAAATATAAAATTATTGAATCGTTTATTGATGATTGTTTTGTGGCTTCTTAAACATGCCGTATCGAAATGTGAAGTTTCAAAATATGCGTAGGCTTTGAATAAATTTCATAAAAAAACCTCAAATGGAAACCGAAAACGAGATAAAGTCAAAATTATAAATTGTATCTTTTATTTTGATAAATTTGAATGTTTAAACCCCGTATTTTTCACTATTTTCATTGATTTACAGAATGTTCACAATTTTATTTGTCTGACCAATACCTTTTCGAAACGTATCGAGTTTTCTAAAATGACTAATAGGCCGGTTTTTCTTATACAAACCCTGTAGATCGTCTACAATCGTATGCAAACGTACGTATTAGAGATATACATATCATCACATATGAGACGCAAAATTTTAAAATAAGCACCGCGGAATCGTAAGTAATATGCTTTAATTTCTTTTTTCTCCAAAGGTTTTTTTTATCCTAAATTTTTAAAAAAGTAAAATATGAATACCAGCTTTAGTCTTTGCAAAAATAAATGAATAAAACCGGTTTATCCTCTGAAGCTCTCTAAATTTCAATTATCGGTCAGAATTTTCAGAATATCTTTATACATTTGATAATTAAGGACATATTTTTTTAAATTTATGTTGCAAAGTTAAAATGAAAAATTATGTTTATTATAAACGGACAGGTTTATGCACCGCTAAACTTTTTCATACAAACAAGTTGTGTGAAAAAGTTTAGCGGTGTTCTTGTTAGAAGCAAATGAAATAATTTTAATTTTTTAACGACGTAAGTTTTAAATTTTTATTAAAACAAATTTTTTCTAAAAATTCCGAGGAATCCCTAGAATGCAACAGACGAAACTCTCAAATTCCCCCTTCAGCTGCCGGACAGCCATTTTTAATTCGATATACGGCTTTGACTCCCACGAAACTCAACCAATTTTCAGATTTGTAACTTGACAATAAAAAAATGGTAATGGTGAGGTGCGTGACTCCTATTATTCTATAAAATGAGAGAAATCCTACGCCTTCTGTACCTTGGGCTAATAATATTTGGTACACATTTGATTGAGGGATCGTCATATAGTTGATTTACAAATCATATTAAAAATACATTTAAAAAATACCTATATGACAAAATTTAAGGTATATTTTCCTTATAAAAATAATTCTTTCGACACTCTAAGTGCCAGAGAAAATATTTACATTTTTTTGTTAAACTGAAATCTGATCATATGAATAAATGAACACGATATGAATATTTTTTTAATTTTTTAGGCTGCTCTTTGTGGACGCTATAAGCTTCTACGTCATTTAGAAATACCAACTAATTTAATAAATATTCCGTTTTCAGGCCTCTGTAATAAAACTTTCGTCCTATCTTTTAGAACATCCATTCTCCTGGTACAGTATCCCAGTTTCTATTTAAGTATAAACCGATATTCATTGTATACATATAATTTTATAACTTTACACGACATATAATTTTATAAGATCTACATTAATATAAATTCAATTATTTAGGTGTGAATTTTTTTTTACAAATCTATTAAATGGTATTTAATACGTAATTTTCTTTAAAATGTAATTAAGGTACCATTTAAATTTTTTTCGTTTTTAAGCCTCATTTTTTAAAAATGAATCCTCCAATTGAATGCCATATTGCCATAATGCCACATTGACATGTCCCTTTAATATTTGGAATATAGCTTTGGAAAATTTTTGAAAGTATTTTCGGTTTGAGTGGTTTGTTTTTTAATACTACTACTTATTAGTAATAATCTAATAGACGAACGTATGATGAGACAGTTTAAATACTAATCAGTCATCTTAGTGTACAATGACTCTTTTAGTGTCTGTATTTACTCGATATCCATTTAATATTTCTTTATATTGGGTAATTAAAGATTCATCAATGGGTGATATTCTATTTATCTTCATTAAGATGGCATTAAAATCTTCTTATTTGAAATACAGATTGTATTTTCTCAACTAAATCCAAACATATTTTATGCTCGATGGCTTCAGCTTGACAAGAATTCTTTCTCGTCAAGCTGAAGCCATCGATAATCGTATCCATCTATGAAGTATAATTTTTAATGCATAATCATAATTTAAAGTCATATTAATTAAACATAAATACATTGAGAAAAAAATTAATTACATGTTAAAATATAATTATTGCATGCTGATAATCTAAATATAGTATGGGGTCAATAAAGAAATTGCTGATCTTAGTCTTAAATCGGGTCTATCTAGATACCGATAAATAAATCAAATATTATATAATTACTGATAAATAAATCAAATAATTACATATTTCTATCGACTCTTACATGCTACGCAGTTTCACTGCAACAACGATAGGTTGCTGAAATATAATTTTAATGTATAAAATATGTCTTTTAATTTACTTACCCTTGAAATAGTTCTGTCATATTACTAAAAAAATGTTGGTTATTTATCCATTTATCATTTCTTATTTTTTTTTAAATATTACAGTTGACAGTTATACTTTAATATCTTCGTACCTTAAACAAAAATAGCATTGATGGTGAAATGTATTTAAAACGTCTGAAAAATACTGGACCAAACTGATTTTATAAAACTTCCACATAGGTAGCGGGTGTGTAAGGCCACATCAGCTTTCTTATATTAAGTAATAGCCAACTGATGTTTTTAATACAACATAAATATCTGCTAAGTAGATAATGATGTAACGAAAAATTAAATTGAAATACATTCTATTTATGAAGAAATTTACGTAACAATAATTTTTTTCTGATTAGAAACAGTTTTAATAATACGTTCGGGTATCTTTACGTTTAAAGGAATTCATCTACCTGCACATATTTTATATTTTATGAAAATAACTGTTAATTACCAATATCTTTGCAAAAACCTATATTTCACCTCTCAATTGTTTTTAAATTTACATTATAAAAGTTATCTTTATTAAAGTTCACTTAGATTGATATAAAACCCAATACATATTAATGAAAATAACCTTGCAACGTTTACGTAGATGAGATGCCCAATTACAAAACTTAATTTTTGTGAATATTGAGCGCTTAAGTCGGTAATACATCTTATTTTTTTGTTAAAATTAAGTTTTACATTGAATGTATTTACGTTATATCACTGCCAATTCAAAGCCACATAAAATTAATTAGTATTTATAAGCTTCCACCAATACTGTGTGTCTGCGATTATTTTACATCTATAAACTTAGATTAATCATTTTAACACTTTTATGATTTAACTAATTATTCGTATCTTTAATGGATTGATTGGATTTTCGTATTATAGTTTAAATATATAGTATAAATATTTAAAGCTAAGAGCTGTTTGGTTGAAATATTTACTAAAACTTAAAAACAAAAACAAAACATAAATAATTTTAGAAACTACATTTGCCAGTCTTTTATGAGGTAAGTGTAAATTTAAAACATTAAACGAGGTTAATATTTTTATAGATATGAATTTTCAATTAAAAATTTCTCAATAGGAGGAATTAGAACGTTATAAAAGATAACTCTTTTCTTTTTTAATTTGCCAATCATGCTATATTTACTAATTTCAACCATTATTTTGTTTAGGCTTTTAATTCCATTCCTAAAATATTAAAACAAATATAATGTGACTATATAATACAATGGGAATATAAATTATATGCACATTATATTATATATATATATGTATATATAATGTGAATATAATTTAAACAAATATAATGTGACTATATAATATAATGTGAATATAAATTGACTAGGCATTATTTGAATATGTAACAAAGCAAACAAACTTACTTTCTTAAATTTCCTATGAAGTTGAAATATTTAACTATATAAACTAAATATTAGGTTGGCAACTAATAAATTCGCCGTTTCAATTCATCGGTGATATCAGGTCAAACAGAAAATTTCCACTTTCTCCACAAAGTATAGAGTTGATTTTCATTTGCACTTCAATTAAGTGAATTCAACCTGGAACCAGTTTTAATAGGGCTTCCTAATTTTTGTAATTTAGTGACAGCCTTGGGTTAGGACTATGGAAGATAACGATATATCTTTCTTTGCAATTTTTGGAGCCCAGACTGTCCATGTTATGAGAAATCCGTAATTAATCATTGGATATATATGCATGTGCATATGTTACTTTTTCGGTTTAATTTGAATTCGTATAGCAAAACCACACTAACTTCTCTTCATAAAATTACCATGCTTCGTTTATTCTTTACTTGGCCGAATTCAGTTTTACAGTAAACAAAAGGTAGAACGTGGCGTTTTTACACCTTGGCAAGAGAAGAACAAGAAGTTTCCGTAACGTTACAAAAAGCGCTGGAAATAAAGGGTGGTTTTTTGCTACAACTCATTACTAAAACTAATCAGCAGTTTATAAAACATCAGTAAATATATGTGAGTTACATTGAAATAATTACGAACCCGCTACGGTATATCAAAAAAATATTTATCTAAATCAAATTACGTTCTATAAAAATCTGTGCCCTCATCACCAACGTGAAATATTTAATAAACGACGAGAAGCTGGTGTTCGTCCCTGGAAGAGTTAAGCTTTTAAGCTCACCGCACTTTCATAGGTTTGAGTTGTGTGACGTGGATACTACTAAAACGGTCCTCCTTGTAACACGGGAAAATATAAATTATAATGGCCCTTTAAATATATTTAACCTAGGCCCTCTTTGCAATAGCTGCACACGTTGGTAGGGATATATTTAGTTTATTTGTTTTTTAGTAATCGCAATATCTACAACTATTAAATAGTGTTATTGCATACTTTACAGTGCATTATAATAGGAAGTAGCGCGCACGTCTCACCTTTTGGTGATAGAGGTAAATATAATAAAAGTAGTTAAACATTTTAATATGGCTTTTGGAAAGGAATCATCGTCTTAAAATGACGCAATTGATTTTTAATATTTTTTATTAAGGTTTTAATTTGTCTTTATAATATGGCTTGCGTATCCACCGGTTCGTATCCACGTATGTACGTTCGTACATTGTATGATACTTCATAGATCGCTATTTTTAACCGATTTTTATGACTTTTTTTCTACCAATTAGTTGACTATTAGAAAAAAGTCAATTGATTTTTATAATGATTTGTCAAATAATTTAATTTTAATATTATAATTTTAATCAAAACTCCCTTCCTTGTGCTCGGCGAGTATGATTGATTTCCGCTTTTTATCCCATCTTCTTACCCTTTATCTCGACTCTGCTATTGTTCTTATGCGGAATATGCACTTTTATTTTTACAAATGTTTACTAATATTAGTCGTAATTCTACTTTTAATATGCAAAAAACTGATTGTATTTGATTACTAGTTTTCGGTTCTCATGTCACCGCTTAAACTTCTTTATATGGATTTGAAATTTTTATTCAGAATGTCTTGTATATAAAAATAATACATGTATATGACATATAACCCAACACACCACGCCGTTACCGTGGTATGTCGGATTGATCACAAGGCAAACGGCCAGTGACGAAGTGTCATACCGCGGAGAACTGGGTTCGATGCCCGGCTGTTCGTCGAGCGGGGCTGAATGGGTGTTATGATTGGCTGTAAGAGATTGCTCTCGTAGCAATAAGTTAATCCATCATATGTATAAGTTAATCCATCATATGTTAATCCATCATATGTATCAAACAACTTTTTCGTATATTTAAGCCCTTTTTTATTTAAATTGTTTTAATTGTCCTTGCACTTAAAGCAGGTAGAATTTAAAAAAAATAGAAGTTTCTAAAAATGCCGTTGGCGTTATGAAAATAATCCTGATATTTTTATATTCTCAAATATATAAATATGATCAGTTTATGTCCAGAAGCAAATACGTTAAGTAAGACTCAGAAATATTTAATTTTTTATATTTTAAATAAGTTATATATTTGACGGAATAAAGAAGAGTACTGATTTACTGACGGCCTCCTAATAGAAGATATATACTGGTTTCGAGTAATGGTTTCATTATATCTAAATAAAAATTAATGTAATATTTTATTTTGGTACTGCAAAAAAGATATTTTTTCCTAATTTTTTAACAAATGTAGCATTTACATCCAATAGTTTATATCAAATATAGCATTTAACTGTACTCCATAAAATGTTGGGAAATTTTTCCAAACACGTCTTGGCAACTTAAATTCTAGTACATATCCGGTCCGGTTTCGTTGAGGTATATCTCAATATAGACGTAGAGAAGGATTCAAATATTTCTTTATGCACTACCTTAAGTATAGAGAGATATACTTCTAGGCACAAGATCGAACATATTATGTTAAAGTATTACACTTGATATGACTGACCATATTGTTTAACTTCTTGAAATTGAAAATTCTCACATCAGATCAATACAGCAGACTATACCACAGCTGTGAGCGCAACTGACCATCTTGTGTAATTTTTTTAAAAACATTTTAACATTAGGGAGGTGGCACACATTTTTGTTTAATTTTTATTAAATCTGGAGATTTATCAACTAAAATTATAAAGAATAGTTACTTTGTTATATTCTTAGAATACTTATTTTGTTATATACTTAATTTGTTATATATACATGCGGGCTAATATGTTTTATTATCATGCCAAATTTCCAGTTTCTACGTCAACGATATCTGAGTAAATACAGCTGTGACAGTTGGTCTGTCCCAGCCGTTTTTTTCTGAGGCGCCTAGGTGATCTTACAAGGCTTCCATTTTTCTTTCTGACATAGGAAATCCTGAAATCCTTTCAGTAGACACAGACGCAACAAAGGACTTGATTTTTTATTACGTAGGGGTATTTCTACTCCAATGACATCGTGAATTTTAAACAGTACGGCAGAATGTCTCATTATGTAGGTTCAAGATGGGGCATAAAATTATATTATAAAAGTGAGACGCGGTTTTATAGTTCAACATAAAATTTTAAAATAGTACTCCCCTATAAAGGTTAAGATGTTAAGATTTTCACTGTATGGACCAAATATTATAAAAATTAATCAAGCTGTGAAATGGAACAAATATAAAGATGAGAAAAAACAAATACATTTCTAGGGTTCTATAGGCAAACTGAAAACTCTTATCGTTTCGCCATGTTCACTTGTCTGTCCATTTATTTGTCACAATCGTTTTACACGGAGACTATTAGTTCAAGACGGAAATTTGTCACGGTCATATATACTTATAACGCTTGAATAAAATCTTTAAAAACGTTTTTAGGGTACCTTCCCCACATATAAATGGTGATTTCTTTTCGGATAACCCATTATGTAGAGTATTGTTCAATAGGGCTATTAAAGTTATTGAAGGATGTAATGAACACTTTTCGATACAGGGATACACTTATGCAATATTAAGCTTAAATTGTCGTAGTTGTTAGAATCATGTGTCCCCCATCCTTTATTGCTCAAACTGATATTTTTAAATAAATGAAAATTATTTAACAGCTAAGTAGATGTTGCTAGTTTGGGAGTAATATCCGACCAACTTGTGAAATGCAGTTGGGTCTTTAAAAATATTA
Organism: Druceiella hillmani; assembly: GCA_039881145.1. NCBI lineage: Eukaryota > Metazoa > Arthropoda > Insecta > Lepidoptera > Hepialidae > Druceiella > Druceiella hillmani. The sequence continues at coordinate 691,884 of JAYKKI010000028.1, read as the reverse complement.
TAGAAACTTGATACAATGACTTAAATCTACAGGCAATATATTTTTATTTTTATACAGAGAAAAAAAATGTTTTTACGATGTAGAAAAATATGGGGTGTCATTTTGGGTTAATTTTGACAGATTTCTTACAATACTACGTTTTAAACAACATTATTTTTTAGAGGATATCATTAAAATAATCAATCGCTACGAGGGATTGAAGAATCTTACAAAGAAGAATCTGTCCAGCAAAAGTGAATCAGTAGCTGGCATACCATAGGGCTTCCATCTTGACCGACTATAATACGGCATTTTTATAAATAACTTGAACAAGTAGCTGTCATGTGCTAAGCATATTATGTTCGTAGACAACTTTAATAGTTACAAAATAATAGAAAACAATTAGATATTGCACGACTTCAAAAAGGTCTTGATATTCTGCTCCTTATTAAGATTACTGTTCCTGCGAAGAAAAAAATTTTAGTATAAATTTTCTTCACCATCCCATTAAATTATTATGCAATATTAAAACAGGACTGTTCTCCATTAGTATGTTAATAGTCAACTAATAAGAAGCATACTATTCATTAAATTTACGTACTCTTGTACATAAGAAATAAATCTTTTTTTAAACTGGATGCTATAAATTTAGCTGTAGAGACATATCTACAATAAAAATTAACGAACCGGATTAATAATAAGTAAACATTTTTAATTAAAGCACAAATTTTTTACGCGTGGTTTTCAACAATTAATATTTTATTTATTTTATCTCATAATTTGGGATGAAGTTACACCTAATTTCTCAATTATAAAGGGATTCACTTTATAAAGCCAGAATAATTGCGAATTAATACCTTGGAATGAAATTAATCAGATATATGTTTATGAGATATGTACATACGAGCACTTAGGTACAAAATAACCCAGCTCAAGTCAAAAGTAAATTTATCCGAGTACGCCTTAATTTAACAGAATATATACAAATCGAGATAAGGATAAGTAAAATAATAATAAGGAATCTTAAATAATATACAAATTATAGTTTTAGCGCTTCTTATTAACTATTACTTCTAGGTTAGTTAGTTAAGTAAGTTACTTTGAAATTCTCACAATTTTCCTTTTTTTCACAAGTATATAACACTGTGCCAAAGTTAAATATTCGCTAGAACAAAGGTACTAAGTCGGCAACAAAACAATTCATATTTATTATATATTTTCTGAATCATAAAATGGACTATTAACCTATTTCTTTGTTTGTTAAATCGCTTTGGATAAATTCAGGGAATGAAAGAGAAACAGTTTTTGCGCATACTTTCAGACAGCTAACCAATAAACGTGCTCCGAAATAATTTGAATGTTAAACGATTCCACAGGCGGACGAACGTACGCTCGAGAACAGCATTATTAGAAATATTATTGAAGGAAGACCTATCTTTTTCGTTGAAACCAAAACTCCTAGACAATTATAGATGGATGTCGACAATTATAGATGGATGTTCAATTTTCCAAGTACGGGCATAATTCTTTTTAGCTTTTATATTCCCTTCTTCACTCCTGCAAATGATACCATAATTATATACAGTCTATTATTTATTCAAAAATTTCTATTATCTACAACAAATTTCATTGAAATCCATTAAGCCGTTTAAACGAATGAAAGAAAAACTAGCAAGCAAATAAACAGACAACGCTTCACTTTCATTTTCCTAGTAAGGTATCTAATTTAATGTTATAATTTGTATTCTATGCCTCCATTCATTTAATTCATTTAATTATGGTATCATATTTACGAAAATAAAATGAAAGAAAAAAATGTTTGGTATCGAACAAAATTTAGCTCATGAATCACAAATATGAACAAATTATTATGTCAGGTACATAAAAACAGAAACTAGTATAAGTTTCATTCAGGTACTTTGGTTTCATCATCAATGTGAACTGTTAACTTACATACAAAATTATTTTATTTAATTTTTTTAGAATGGATGCTCCATCTTATACTAATAACGAAATAACGAAATTCCGTTCGTTTTATAATAACGAAAAAAGTACAAAATAAATTTTTATATAACTTAATAGTATACTTGTAATGATAATAAAACCTAAAGACCTGAATGAAACCTACACTGATTTTGATGTAATATTTTGAATAAACAATTTTGGAATCACTGTGCGATTATAGTAATAAATAATCATGACTTCTAGATTCTTCTTTCTTCTTTTTGATCTTCTTGGTTTTCTTTGTTGTAGAAATAATAAATTCATCATTAATTCAAATATTTTAACTGATATACTTGTAGTGTCCTTCAAAATTCAATAAATCATATTATACGTATTAGATATTCGCAATGGCCCATTACACACTTCAAGAAGTTGGATCCATTTGCAAATTATATGCATTCGTTTATATGCATGTATAAAATTTTTAAATGTACTAAAGGTTTCAAAAAGGCTTTCACAGGAATGTATTCTTTTTTTTTGGTAAAGAATTATTAATTTATTATGTAGTATAAAGCGTTAAAATTATTGTGATATAATGCTTATCATTTAATAAACAATAATTGTGAATTTATTTATAGGACACCGAACTTCAAGTAACATGGGAACGTATCACATCGTGCTTATGGACTCATGTATAAAAACCTCTTCGTGGACCACTGTTACGAATGAATTTCCTACAGGGATGACAGATTTATATAAAATCGACCTTTAAATACCATGGGAACGCGTTACATAGAGCTTAGGGACTCACATATAAAAGCTATTATACATAAAGGGCGGAAGCGCACAGATACAAACAGGTAACAGACACAGATGCATTGACATTCTTGCCTCCTCGAATTTCCTAACTCGCGTAATAAGACCATCAGCAAATAAAATTAATTCTGAATTGCAGCAAGACACATAAAATTCTTTTAAGCACCCCAGTCCTTGTTTCATTAGTTTATTTTTACAATTGTTTTAAAGTGAATTTCTTACATAATTATTTGATGATTTTGCAACCCAGTTTTTCTATCCTATAAATACTCTTAACACACTATTATATCAACACGAAAGGACATTATTAAGAACAATATATTTTTGACCCACGAATTAAAATGATAGTAAAATATTTATAGAGAATACGTAAATAAATTTAAGTGAAAGTACCGAATTTGTTATAAAATTTCAAATATCACCAGTAGTGCTGAATTTAATTCAAAAGTTCCAACTTCTTTAAAATTTTGAAATAGAATAAAAAATATTGTTATTTATTTTATCATACTCCAAAATTTTCTTTTGGAAATACGTTAATTTTTATACTATATACTTATCATGGCTACTGGAATAGCATCAGACAATGCACAGCAGAATTTATACTCATTATGTTCCGTGCGCATTATCCAAAATATACATTGAAAGGTAATTTCACAAGACAAGATATAAAATAAATGAACCATTATATATATATATATATATATATATATATATATATATATATATAGAGATATATATGTGTGTGTGTGTGTGTGTGTGTGTATGACATTATTTGGAATGGCTTTGAGAAAAATTGAGAAAACAACCGAAGGCGCGCGAAGACGCTCGATCACTGACGTTACATCGGAACACTCGGCTCTGTTGCTTTCACCAGTTTACACCTGAATACATATTTTTAAAGCAAAATAGCACTGTATTTATTCGCAATAAAGGTTTAGTGAATACAGAACCAAAGTTTCATATTTGTTTAAGAAAATACTCAAGTTATATAAGTTGAATTGACTATTTTACCTTGAAAATATTAGTTAATCGAGTATTTGAAGAAACTACTTAACATGAACGAAACTAAAAGGTTTTGTATATATAATCTTTAGTTAAATTTTTTTACTCGATAATTCTGCCAACTTCTGTAAGTCTATGATTTGTATAAGTCAATATAAGTCTGTGTAATATAATTAGTACAGGAAATAAGCAAAGTATCGTTTTTTTATGTTATCTCTATAGAAAATGACCGAACGTAACCAATATCCAACTACATATTTAGATTAGTTTAATAGAGGTTTAAAGTGTGTCGGTACGCTGTAATTTATTTTATTGATTAGACACTTGTCGTCTTTAGTATAATAGGTATTTAGACATTTAGACTATAAAATTGCCTCCAGACCTAGAGGTCAAAATAAAACGACGTGACATTTGCGTTGGTCGCATGTTTACTAGACAATAACAACAAAGCTAATTTGCAAAACAGAACAATTAAAATTCAATATCAAGTGGCAAGTTAGTAATTTAATTGTTTGCAATTTAAGTCCTCGTTAATTTGACTCATTCTAATAAATAATACGAAGTCTTTTATTTTATTCAGTCTATAAATATAGTAGACGATCACAAATTACATCGACATCAGTGTGTATGTATGTTTGTACATTAGTACGTACTTTTGCTTTCAAAGGCTTATAAAATATGAAGCGTGTATACGATTGACTATAGAATTATTTATTTGATAGTGCTCAGCAAAAGAAAAAGATAAATTCTGGTACTCGTAAATCTGTCGCGTATTGGGTTGTGCCACCGAAAATTTTCAACCTGTGCCCTACAAAAACTTGAAGAAAAACTAATAAGTTTAGATCCAGAAAAATCGTACGCCATTAGTATAGGGCTATGGACGGTATTCATAATTTTTAGTTATAATTAAGAAAATATATTCGGAGATAAAAGCAAAAAAAACTTTATTTTCTTACCATACACTAAAAATTAACTGACAGACCGTACGCGTGCCCTAGAGAAATATGATTGCAGCGTTAATGCCGTCGCTATAGTTATGTTGTTTCTTTGATCGTATTCTAGATGTTTTCATTTCTGTTGTAGCTTGTATATGATTATCTCAATTAATATATGGTTCTCAAAATTTTAAAAACAAATATTAATGTGTTTCCCCATACATTTCAGTTGGAGGAAAATCTTTCTTGAAGTTTGTGATCGGTTGACATATTTAGAATATTTAAAAAAAAAAAATTTTATGTTTTTTAACTTTAAGTTCCATTTATAAAATACTGGTTTCAAAATGAGGTGCAGTATGCCTCAAACTCCTCCCTAGTTTTCAACCATTAACTTGAAAAATTTCAAAGAAATCGCAAGATTCTAGAATTTGATAAAATTTTTTTTATGAAAATTATAAAATTTACCAGCTATCTGCGGATCCCTTCTATGTCCATGTTTCCATACTGTATTACAAATGTATTAAAAAAAACTATATATTTTTATTATCCTATTGTAAAACTAGACAATAATTTATTTTTGAATTGGTATGTACCTATTTTATGTATTCTTAATTTTAACATACATGTTGATGAGACAGACGATTCAAATTAGTTTTGGCAAATAGATTTATGCAATTAAACCTCATATTGATATTATATCATAAGTAATGGTGTAAACATAAAAACTAACAAAATCAGAGTATACATAAAAAGAAGGAAAGAAAAAAACTGTAGTTGGCATATGGAGATATTAAAATTATTCATCCGATAAGTAAGAAAAACTACGTAATAAAAAGACACCACTAACATTTTTTCAATGAATTTTTAATGAAAAATTACTTTCATTCTAAGTAACTTTGATATTAGCTATTTAGATGTGAGTAAATTAATATGAAAAGTAAAAAAAATTTTATCACAAGTCTGAATAAATACTGAATTTAATAAAATAAATGAATATAAATCTACCCCATAAACAAACAAAATTATAATACAGAAAACGAGAAGAGGGAAACTTTGCGGCTAATATTATATTAATTTAAATTTTCAATTTCGCAAAAGTACTTTGACTTAAAAATAACGTATAGTAGACAAACTTTATTTAATTAAAAACGTTGAAATTTTTTGTAAAATTTTCTGGCGTGTTATTCGTATAAAACGAAAGAGATTTTTTATTTGCGGTGTACTATATGTTGAAATAAATATTTCAAATTACTTTTGTCTGAAAATATTGACCTTCAAAATAAAATGATTTTGCGTGAAGCCTAATTTAATTTTCAACATTGCATAATTTCTAATATTACTTAAATATAAGGGAGCATTTTTAATTCATAAAGGAACTATTATTATATTCATAAATTTGGGATTTATAAACATATGAAAAAATAAACAAAAAATATGTTCCCCAAAAAAATTATGTAAAATTAGGGATTTTTAAATCTACTCAAAGGTTATAGAAAACTAGAATGATGACTCTAGGTCTTATAATATTTTGAAATATACGCCATTTTTAACGCCTTAAAATGTGTAGGCAATATATTTATTTTGTAAAAATTAATATTTGTGTGTGGTTAAATAGAGATGTACCATTAAGATTCTAATTGTATACTAATCGCTCGTAGTGGGACTTTTGCTCGTTTTGGATAGTTTTCTTCATTTTAACCGAGGATATTTCCCATTAGACCATATGCCCTAAGTTTTTTTGCCTCATATCTTTGGCATTGCCAACGATTTTGATGACACTTTTTTTTTTAAATATATTGCCCCAGTATGGTGCTATGAAAATTTAGTTAAAATGTGGCCAAAGAAATTGAAGTTACACCATATATAAATACTCAAGACTGAATAACCCAGGCCCAATGATTGAATTTAAATTATAAACAAATCAATGAAAATTTAATAACAAGGGCGATATAATTTTACTCTCTAGCAAATCTGGGTATAATGATGGAGCCGGAAAGAGGTGACAGAAATTGTTTGATGGTGAGGAGTAAACTAATCGAATCTAGATGATTTTGAATTCTCTTGATCTAGGCAAGAAAGTAACAAAGTTAATAGGAGGATATGTACGTACAAGTACAATAAATTCGACTGTAGGTCTTAATTTGATATATTTTTATTCTTACGTCACAAGTCCGGCATTTATATACCGATTTTAATGATTATTTCTTCGTTTAGAAGAGTATATCCCCTGTATATTTCCATGATATACTCGTTAGACTCAGTGCTGAATAGATGTCGTGACGAAATATGGATTATCTAGTTTGGACTCATTTGACTTATATTTACTTATCTTGACGTATCAGCGATTTCGTTTGCTTGTTTAGAAAATGTTAAGTTAGCTGGAAGTTTAACACAGAGAACATTATCTGTTGTAATAACTATAAAAAAAATCGTTTTTAAAATAACTATACTTGACTTTTATAAATAGCACACAATTTGAAATATCAAATTGTGTGCTATTTATATGTTGATTTGTAATAATATATGACTTATAAATAATCCCTAAAGAGAATCCACTGGTAAAAACTTCATCGAATTCCTTTTTACTTTTTTGACGCATTAGGCGAATACGTAAGAAGGCTTAGTTGAAATGTACATATATCCCAAAAATAATATTTTTAAGTTCTGTGACTTTTGTTATGTTCAGTCGGTGTCAAAATGCAATATAGTTCTAATCCTTGTGTGTGTGTGTGTGTGTATGTGTTGGTGGGTATGTACGTGAGACAAGACATAAGCATCGACTTGGTGTCGATAGCAATAGCAGTATTTTGCAAATTTAATTATGTTCGCAAACGATATTGTACCGCAATAGTTCCAACTAAACACACCAATTTGCATTATGTCAAACTTTTTAGTGGGCTTTTTTTTCAATAATTATTTCAAATCTGTTGGGAAGTGATCATAACGTATGGATTGAAAGGGAAACTAAATCTATCGTATATGACTATGGAATAAAAACTGCACTCATCATATTGTTAAACTCCATGCAGCAGGTCTTACATAAAAAAGAGTAAATAACCTATTCTAAGTTGAACAAGTGATTAATTACGTCGGCATATCTTTGCAATTTATCCACTGCTCTTTATAGCCGAATTGCTAATACGTATATTAACAAATAGTAGCTACGTTTCCACAATTATTTAATTTACAATTTCAATACTAATACACATACACGCACGCGTGCACACACGCACGCACGATCGCGCTCAAAAACGCATATTCCTACGTACATACTCACACACGCTCGCAAGCATGCATGCACCCACGTACGCACGCACACACGCAGGTCCGCATGCACGCACTGATGCAATCGCGCATGTGCCGGCGAACGTACGCCCATTTGAATGCGCACGCGCGCGCACACAAAAATGCGCACACAACATACATATAAGAAATGATTTTTTTAGGTTATTTTTTCTTTATTTCGTGCATGTGTTCGCAATTTACCCAATATATGTTGCCCACTATCCCTATCAAATTACAAGTTTAAAGTAAAGTATAAAATAACAATCTACTTTAATAGTTAATTTAAGTCATGTTTACAGAGTTTCCGTAAAATTGTTACGTGTCATAAGTTATATGGTCAATACTTTTCAGATGTTCAAAAATTTCTGTTTAGCTGAAAGTGAGTGGGGACATGTAATTCCAACAAAAATAAGTTTAAAGCTTAGTATTTCGTAAACAGCAGCCTGCATTAAAAAAGTATTCACGACGAAAGATGTACTCCCACTGAACAAGTAAGGGAGGATTTTAAATCGCGATATAAATATACACAATTGTACTGAATTTAATCTTTATAACAGTAGTAGTCTGCGATTAAAACGTCTGTGACATATAGACGGATATGTCGAAAATACAAGAGTTCCAAATTTGACAATATTTTTGGAAATTTTAACTATCTGTTTGCTCGTTTGTTAGACCAGATGACATCTAAAAAAAAAACAATTTCTATGAGACCGTTAATATTGGTTTCTCAAAAACCTCAGTAAAGAGAACAAATTAATTTCGTCTATCGGAAATGCGTTTAGCAGACGCTGACCGACATTTTGACAAAAAAAATATTCCATTCAATAGAAATTAGAGACAAAGAAAAGCTATATATTCCAATATTTTCACCGTATGTTTATAAAAACCTACCGTAACCTCTCGTAATACGCGAAAGAAGCTGAAAGCATTTCGATATTTAATAATATTTCTGTTCACCGAATAATATCATTGTCTAATGATTCCACGTAGAAGGGACAATCAGTAAAAAAATATTATAAGAGTTAATTGTTACAAACACTTACGTGAAGTTAAATAAAGATGTAAAAGACGATATCAAATTTTAAACAAAATGGAATATCACCGCATTTTATTTCAATGCCATAAACTCGTAAAATGTTCTTGCTTTAAATGGTCAATATATCTTAATATGCTATCGCTTTTTAATTCACGCTAAGATGAAAGGTATAAAAATGCGCTACTGAAACTAAAGAAAAACTAGTTTTAAGGAAAGCACTATACTTATGAATTTCACTGAATATAGAATTATTGACATAATAAACCAGAGGATGGATAGGATATTGAACAAGGGACTTTGGTTTCCGTAAGAAGTTTAAAAAAGTTACATTAACTTCCTGACTGGTTCCATAAGTAAATCTTAATAGTGACATGACTTAATAGAGTAAAAAATTGTTGAAAATCTGAAATTATTAAGAATTTAAAACCAAATTTTCGGTTTCGGAAAAAAAAACTAAATTTTATAATTTATATTCATGTATTCTTACATATTCATCAGGAACATAGTATTCCTTTCAAAATATTAGGCTCTACATTGTATACAAAACCCTGTTTATGTATTTTAAAAAGAGAGCTAGACACGAAAAGAGAATATTTGATCAAGAGGCATAGTTAAGTCAAGTTGGGTCGATTATCTTGAAATAAATCTTAGTACTTAAAAAATGAAACAAATAGGAAAATAGATCATCTCAAAATAAGATTCCTAAGCTTATCGTGGGCTTATTTTGGAAAACCAAGGTATATCTTGGGTTTGCTGCGCCACTGTACAAGAAGATTTCTTTGTAACATTTACAATAATTTCAAAGCTTACATTAGGAAGTTTATGATCTGGATAGCGCTCTTGATACATCCGTCACGCCAAAGCTTCATTATCGCCAGGTCTCTTATACACGAAGATAATATTGGCATATTCTTTATTTGACGAAGGTGCCATTTTCACAATGAAATAGTCCAAAATCAGCGATATCAATACGTAAAGGAGCTCAAAGCTAGGGCTAGGGCTATAAATTGATACGATTATTTAATTGTAAACTCTAGCATGTAACAAAAAGAGAAGTAGTCAAACATGTTTTTAAAGTAATTTGGACAACTGAGGTTTCTTAATTTATTCCTTTAAATGTCATGGTAAAAGAGTTTTCTTCAATTTTACAAATGTTTGGAAACTTCAAATGTCTCTCGCATTTTTTTTATGGCTTAGTTGCTTCAAATCTATTTTATTATACAGGTTATACATTGCAAAAAGGAAAAATTAAAAAAAAATGATACACCAGTTTGTACTCTGACAATATTAACAATTAACTGCAAAATTTTGGATTTTTCAAAATAAAACCTTAAAGCAGCAATAAAAATAGTGTTTAGACTTCGGCTAATCCATATATGGCTCAAAATATCTTAAATAGTCTAAGCTATCAGCCACTTTCAACTTTGCATCGAGCTTCCAAACACTCTGTATAATTATGTTAAAAAAATCTGTAAAACACTCGTGTCGTATGCCTTTCCAACTGAAAGACGAATTAAGATATAAGTTAATCTCAACATAGCGCTCACTTAACAATCAACTAGTTACCAATGAACCCAATTATCTGTTTCCTTAGGGACTGCAGACACGCTTAGTGTAATTGTGAAAACTTTGTGCGATGCAGACCTCGAAAAGAGGGATTAATTGCACCGTAACTGTGAGCTAACGGATGGAGACGTAAAGATGGTTTCGGAACGGTACGAGTTTACTGTTCGAAGTGTCTGCTAAGTACGGCAAGCGACATGGATCTTTATATATTAATGGTATTAAGTACCTCGTCTTTAATAAAACATTTTATATTTATACTTTGACCTGTTAATTATTCTTAAGTTACTTAAAATCTAACTTTTATTAATTTACAGTTATTTTCAATGTGCTTTAGAAATTTTTTAATAAAAAATAATATCAAAAATGGTAATACATTTTTGATTTAAAATACCACACATTTAATAAAATAATGTTTAAAAATCGGAAAAACTGTCGACAAGGGTCAAACATTAGATGTTTTTTACTCAACGTCACGTGACTCTTGACTAATCAAATAAAGTATTTTATGTTTCGCCACATCTATTGCTCGACTCGCCGCACCCCTATAATTTTTGCGAAAATCATTTTTTCAAAAATATTCGAAAACACTGGCTCATAGCCAAGTATTTAATTATTTAAGTGGCTTTAAACTATTCTCTTCGTAGTATTATCGATTTGAAAATTAAGTGATTCTCTATATACTATTTATAATTGAATTGATTGAATTGTCAGATTCATGCTACTAAAGTTATAGTGGAGCCGTTTGGTCCATAATATTGATATTTTGAGGCCAGAATAACATCAACTATTTATTTTTGTATCTCTTAAACGAAGTGATCAAATTAATTTACTGAAAAAAGCTTAAAATGGCTGAATTGGTATTTATTTCTCGCAGTTTTCTTCAATTTTGATTAGTAAATTTATTTAATACTAAAGTCATCATTTTTTTCTATTATGTTAGCTTTGTTATCTTCCTTGCTCACTTCTTATCAAAACATTAAGATCAATGAGCTCTGAGTACAAGAGTTATGAGTAGTAACCTGGTCATGACTAAATTTGATTATCATTCGGTGTCTAAAGAAATGAAAAGATCCGTCAAATGCTACACTCGTGCGAAAAAATTTAAAATTCAAGATCAACAACTTCGTCTTTATATATTTTATTGTGATAACTCTGAAATCGTAAAATGATATAATAATTTTAGTTTATTTAGTCAAAATTCATGTTTTATCACGGCGTATTCCACCAAGCGACATTTTTATACTCGTCTGGTGGACATTATTATTCTGAACACGTACAATAAAGTCAAACTGAGATGGCGATTTAGGAGAGATAGTAATTGTGTTGGTATATTTCTATGTAACAATTTTTCAAATATTTCTTTCTTGAATGTATATAAATTAACAGAAAAAAATATTTCTTTTTTACATTTTATGCCATTTATTAGTTTTATATTAATATTGTCAGATTAAACGATTTATCTCTGAAGACATAATCCCATGTTATATTATTTTAATATTTACTGATAAATTTTACATACTGGTATATTTTTCTTTATATTATTTTAATATTTGCTGTTAAATTTTACATACTGGTATATTTTTCACATTATTAGTTTAAGTTATATTTCTGAGAGCAGTGTAAAGACAACTGAACTAAATATGCACGTTATCCAAAGTAAACTGAAGTTTTGGATTTATTGCCTGACAAATTAAAATACCAGGTAAAATATGCATACATCTGCCGATAACTTACAAACATTTTACTTTCTGCAGCCTGTGTAAGTGTTCTTAAAAATATCACCAGTTTTATTAGAGCGTTTTAAATCTTCTCATTATTTGTATTTGTTTTATCTAGATTATTTGCGTATGGAAATATAAATATAGAGAAGTGATACTTCATGATTTTTTTGTTTATTTCAAAAATAAGTATAATAACTTCTCCCCCTAAGGCTGGTATATATTTCACGGAGGCTTTGTCTGTGCTATTGAAACTATTATATTTGCTTATCAAAAATGGGAAAGCGACTTTTTTCTTTAAAAACTAATGACTTTAAAAAATTTCTTATATCAACTTTTGTATAGAGATTTAACGTCGTATTTGCAAGAATCCTTAGTTTCTAAGATTTATAATTCTTGATTATAGGTAAATTTATGAAAAATATTACATAAAAACAGTTATGTCGTTCTCATTATTTAATCTCATTTAACATTTACTTGGTTACTCCGATAGACATGAAATTTTGTTTAAATTACGGTACAGTTCTTATTCAGTCACTAACTTTATTTTGTAAACTTAGATGTAAAACTATTAAATTGTTTAATATGTGTTTACGTTTTTATACAAGTATACAATGAATAACTTACTATTGAAGAAAGAGCTTTTAATTTTAGGATTCTGTATTTGACATGTGAAAAAGAGGAAAAGAAGAAAACTTTATAACATGAAATTTTTCAGAGAAACCGCTTTATACAGAAACATGAAATTTGGTACAGTGAAATAGCATATTAACTTCTTATACCTCAGTACTTAGAACTCAAAAATATTAATTTACAAATCTTGGAGGAAACAAATAAAATTGCAATTGTTTTTTTTTTTTCAAATTTCAAATATCGTATGGGGTATTAGTAAAAAAAGCGATTTGTGTAAATTCCAGAAATAGTTATTTTAGAAAATAGTTATTTTAAAATTCTTCGTAAGAGTGTTTTAGAAATATTGCTATATTTATACAAAAAAAATTTCGCAGAGATCGTTTGATTTAGAAGTGTAACATTTATCACAGTTATAAAGTCCTTTATTACGCATTTGTCTCAGTAAGTAACACTCAAAAACATTATTTTTTATTGCACTTATGGTGCGGAATGTCAATTTAAAGAGTGTATTTTAAGAGTTCCAAAACTATTTTTCCCTCAAAATTAATCTCCTTTAATCCACAAAAGTTGTTTTCGCACCGCCCTATCTCCTAAGTTGTTAAAGTAAAAAAATTGAAAAAGCGATATTATTAGAAAGTTATACGAAATTAACCAGAAAATTATAGCGATATTTCCTAATTTCATAGTTTTTGAGGTATTCACGCTATTTTGATGCCTATGAAATATTAGCTAAACAATATATATTCATATATGTGTGTCTTTAAGAGAAACTAGAAGTTTTAAGAGAGTCGGAGTGTAATAAATTTTTGTCAGTGTTTTAAGCAATATTTATAATATTGTGTCACATAAATTGTGCAAATACATGTTTGTGAATATTTTTAGTAATATTTCTAAGATCGTGTCACATAGATTGTGGAAATATATGTTTGTGAATATTTTTAGTCATATTTCTAAAATCGGGTCACATCAATTGTGGAAATATATGTTTGTGAATATTTTTAGTCATATTTCTAAAATCGGGTCACATAAATTGTGGAAATATATGTTTCTAAATATTTAAAGCAATATTTCTAAAATTGTGTCACTTAAATTGTGAAGAGAAATAGTTTTAAAATCCTTATGAGACGATGTTTCGTTATGTTACATATCGACTATATATTAAGTATTTATGAAAAAATCAAACTGAAAAATAATCAAATTGTTCAAAAGTATGAAGTTTCATATACTGGTAATTGTACATAGAACAATTTAAAAAAAACGGTTTTAAAATAAAAAGAGTGACTTTTTTACAATTCCGTTTTGACAATTCTTTTGTGGTACGGAAATCTAAAAATTACGCCTTTCATCTTCATAATTATAAAATTTGTTTACCTTTTGCTCTAATTTCATATCAAATTATTTAGTTATTTATTTTATTTTCAGCAGAGTGTACATGTAAACCTCAATAACACGCGTTTTATTTTATTTTCTACTCTTCTTATCTCACTATATTTTTAAACTAATTTACGCCATTTCACCTTCATAATAATAAAAATTTTTTACCTAATTCTATTTTTATATTAAATCAATTATTTATTCACTTTCTTTTCAGAAGAGTGTATGTATAAAATTCAAGAATACGCCATTTATTTCGTCTGCTATTATATTTATCTTACTATATTTTTTAACTAATTTACGCCATTTTATCTTCATAATTATAAAATTTACTTACCTTTTAATTTAATTTTATATCACATCATTTCGTTATTCACTTTATTTTCAGCAGAGTGTCTACATAACCCTCAAGGATTCGCTATTTACTTTATTCTGCTACTGTACTTATCTCCCTATATTTTAAAAATAATTTAGGCCGTTTCTATTTCACAATTATACTATTTTATTTACCTATTATTCTAATTTTATGTAATATCACTTAGTTGTTCACTTTATTTTCAACAGGGTATATATATAATCCTCAAGCTTATGTTATTGATTTTATATGCTTCTTTATTTATCTCCCTGTATTTTTTAACTAATTCTCGCCATTTCATCTTCATAATTATAAAATTTATTCACCTCTTACTCTAATTTTATATCAAAGCATATGGTAATTCACTTTATTTTTAGCAGGCTGTATATATATATATAAACCTCAAGATTACGTTAATTATTTGATATACTTCTATACTTATCTCTCTATATTTTTAAACTAATTTACGCCATTTCACCGTCATAATAATAAATTTTTTTAACTAATTCTATTTTTATATTAAATCAATTATTTATTCACTTTATTTTCAGAAAAGTGTATGTATAAAATTCAAGAATACGCCATTTAATTTGTCTGCTATTATATTTATCTTACTATATTTTTTAACTAATTTACGCATTTACGATATATAATATATTTCATTGTTGAACGC
The DNA here is from genome assembly GCA_039881145.1 of Druceiella hillmani. Lineage (NCBI taxonomy): Eukaryota > Metazoa > Arthropoda > Insecta > Lepidoptera > Hepialidae > Druceiella > Druceiella hillmani. The sequence goes on along the minus strand of JAYKKI010000028.1, from coordinate 676,568 downwards.
TAATTATTAAGAACTTAGTAATTTGGAATTAAATTTTAGGCAATTATTAAGAACTTAAGAATTCGGAATTAAATTTTAACAAATTTATATATATGGACAATATATCTTCTTTTTATTTTTGGGTTTATTGAGAGTAAAATTTGCATTGATTTTTTTATGATGTAATGTTGAAATACAGAACATTTCAAAATTTTAAGTACGCAGTATCTTATTATAGAAGAAATGAAGTCAGAAATTATCATTTCATTTATTGTAATATTTTATTCTAAATTCATTTTATATTTAAAAAGATAATCACGTAAAGATTTGTAGCATTGAATAATTATTTAAGGAGCACTTATACTAATGACTTCAATTATAATTGTTTTTATTTTAAATTAGTGAAATTATTTTAAGTCAAACGTTTTATTTACTTAAACACAATAAGAAGATGAAGGACTCTCAATAAATTTTTAAATTATGGACTCTGAGCCGCTTAAAAATTTTGTGTTGCATTCATTTGTTCGGGTATTGCCGTATTCATTCGAACTGACAATTGATTATTGCATGGTTCAGTATTATATAGCATTTAATGAGTGTACATACAACTAATCAGAATGTAGAGTCGTTACTTGGGCAGTACAATTAATATGTAAATAAATGGATAAATGTTTTTTTTCATGATAAATGTTTTTTTGTCATTCCAGCAATATAGATAGAATTAACCTTGATTAATTTTTTTTATTCATTATTTAGGTCTCCATAAAATGTATTAATCTGGCTTTAACAAAGCTTAATAGAATGACGGAATAATATAAACGTTGCCGATTTTAAAATAAACATTAAAATAAAATATATTAACAGGAAAACGGTTCAAATCAGACTACTCAAGTCGGGGGAGTCTGCTTAAATAAATCACATTCTCAACAAAAAAAAATGCTCTCACTCTTTGCCATCTTCAGCCGATGTGGATGAATTATCAATTGTGTCAACAAGCCAAGGTTACAAACCGAGTACAGCACTCGGTTTGTAAATTTGGTTTGTGCAATATTTTTTGCTAGTTAATTTCGATCAATTTATTGTGACTGTCAGAGACAAACATACGAAACGCACATTGCATTTCGTATGTTTTTGTCTTGAACATCTTGGAAAACGGTAATCCCAAAATAAATCGGTATTGATAACACTGTCTTATTTTGATTTATTCTTCTATTTAATTCACAATACTTTAGATTGAAGATCATGGAGTGCTTAGAGGATGGAAAGCTTGCTCACTATTTGATAAAACGCGAGTATGTATTTTATTATCGACTAACGCGCCAGCCTTGAATTTTGAGGCTAGTAGTAATTATAACTCGTATAATTTTACAAGTAATTACATTTTTATGTAGTTTTTGAAAATAAGGAATAATTCTTAAAAAAATATTATGCTCTTTTTAAAATTCTTAAACCATTTTTATGCTCAAAATTTTCATTTTAGAAATGACATAAATCTACTTCCATTGTTATATACCAACGTATGCACATAGTATATGAATATGTGGTTAGTCTACAGACGTTCTCACCCACTTTGTTGAGTCTATATTCTATCCGTTTGTGAACTATTCGAATAGAAAAATTTTGATTGCTACAACGATTTGTCATATAGTTTTTTCGACGTAACTTTAAAATTTCAGGTAATTTCAACAAGAAAATAGTATCCAGAAAATCGTATTTCTGTGTTGTTTTATTCTGACGAGCAAAAATTTGCATAAGCTAAGTGCGATTTATTAAAACGTAGTGATTTAGCAACTTTTTCAATATTATTGTTGGTTAATTAGTTGTTCAATATTGTAAACTAATTATAATATCATGGTTAATTTGAAATTTCATTTTTATATTATCATGATTATGGAAACATAATAGTTTCTTCATGTTAAATTATTTCTAATAATATTGTGTTAAAATTGTGTTACAAAAATTTCAGTGAAAATAAATATATTGTGAAATATAATTGTAGCATTTATTTTAAATGAACTTTCAATCAAATTTAACCGTTGGTGGCCTGTTAATGTGTCCACTTCACCCATCAATTTTATTTTAATTTTAAAAAGTAGAACACAGGACCTGGATAAGATATCGAAAGATGTAAATAAGGTTTATTAAATATATGGTGTAATATTATTTCCAGATCCCTTACAACGTATTTATGCTCCTAATATTTAGGTTACATTTCTGGGCTCGTGAATAACTTGCAACTTTTTATTTATCTTATATATCAATAGGATAGACTTATTTTGTTATAATACATCGAGTGTACTCCAATTCGTATTATTTATAGGAATGCTAATTGGCGTAACGGGGATGAATAAATTTAAGAAAAGTGTTCTTACTTTCCTCTTTATTCCCAATTAAATAGCCAACGTGATTTTAATACTAAACATTACATCAATAGCTTCTGTCAAATTCTTTAAAGGTTTTCTTTAGAAAAAAAAATTCTTGACCTTTCTTTCAAAATTCTAAAAATCATGAAAGTATGCGCTAGAAAATATTTAATTTAAAGGAAATATTTTAGGGATTTGAACAAATGTTTTGTCATATATTCATAATTAAAAATTTGGTTCATTTGGTATAAACTTATTTTTATCATGCCTTAAAAGTTAAGTGTAAACTAGTTTAGATAAAGAAAACTAAAATGTATATTAGATGTGCCAACTCTATTAGATTTTGTCTATCAAACAACATTAATTAAAACATTTTACTTTCCTTTTAAATCAAACGAAAAATATTGAAAATTAAGTTGAATATAAAATTTTATCGACTTAGAAGTTTAACGTGTATTTTATATTAAATCGATTAGTGTCGGGAGTTAATCCAACGAAAATGAGCGACAGTTTCTACAGAAATAATTTCCAACTTTAATAACTCGACCATAAGGATTTAAACCAACATCTAGTACTTATGCTATTTTATTTAGTAATGGCTTTTATATATAGTAATGACTTTTATATATAGTAATGACTTTTATTTATAGTAATGACTTTTGCACGTCCGGACGAAGCAAACTGCGTACAAATAAAGTGAACCTACGACTTTCAACTGACAGATTTGACATTTGCAAGAGGTATACAAATAATTTCAAACTCATTTATATCCTACTTCTTACTCCATTATCTAATTTTCAATAAATGTAAGTTGAGAATGAATTAAATGTTCAAAATAAATTGTTATTGTTTTTAATATACTATGCAGTATTGACGTTTTACGACAATGACTGCAGTATTCGCCACTGCTATTTTTTTTAACCCAAATTGTTGCAATAATAAGCATAATAAGCATTTGTTGTAATAATAAGCATAAAATAAATATAAAAAATTATTTTTTTGGACTTATCACTCTGGTCTTCTTAGGTAAAACAAACGTAAAAGAAACATAAGATTATGGATAGTTAAAATTAAAATATCGTAATTAATTAAGTATACTCTTTTCTAGTGTTCGTAATTTTTCAATTCAAAAATACGATAGGCAGCGTACCATAATACCAAATAATCAAACCTTCAAATGTATGTTGAACGATGTTTTAAAAGCAAAAAAAATATATTGCACAAAACAAAGAAAAATATTGAAGTTTTCTCTCACAAAAAAAGATTTTTATTTATATTATTTATATATTAAATCAAAAATGCATTATATGGAATAAATAAATAAATAAATATATGTACGTAATTGAAATAATGGTCTCTACTGAAAATTTCAAAAGCAATTTAAAAAGAACTGTATATTAATACTCGAGTTATATCTTAAGTAACTTAGGAATTAACTAACGGATCAAAGTATTATAGATAATTAACAGATCCAAGTAAGCAAAGAATATATTATTAAGAACGAGATACTTAATACAATTAAAATAAAAAGATCCATGTCGCTTGTCGTTCTAGCGAACACTATGAACAGTAAACTCGTAAAGTTCTAAAACCCCCAGTGCCCTGCGGGTCCATTAGTCAGCTCACCGTTACGGCGCAATTAATTCCTCTTTCCGAGATCTGCATCGCGCAAAGTTTTCACAATTACACTAAGCGTGTCTGCAGTCCCTAAGGAAATAGATAACTAAGTTTATTGGTTACAGTTTGATTGTTAAGTGAGCGCTGTGTTGGAAAAACTTTTATCATAATTCGTTGTTGATTTGAAAAAATATATCAGATGGGTACTCGTATTTTATTGATTCTCTTAGTCTTATAATGTCATATTTTTAATTACAAGTAATAACCTTTTCGTTTATCTTATATTTACTTTAACCAATATGGAAATGGTGAGTGACTATAGTTTAACGAGTAAGCATGCGGTATTTTTTAAGCTAAAATGTAACTTAAATATTTGAAATTATAGTAAATATTACAAAAGAATCTTATTATACAGTAGCGCGTCCACCTAGGATGAATAAGATTTTCTATAATAAGCTCAAGATGAGCCATTGAATCTTGTCTCGAGATGACCTGTTATTGGCCGTTTGCTTTCCCAGTTATTTAATTTTTAAGTATAAAGATTCAATTCAAGATATTATTAAGTTAAAATGTAATAAGTTACATAGCTATACTTTTTTTTCCGCATATTTCTCTGGTAGGTCTAACTCTCTTTTTAATAAAAATCGTCGACCTTAATATCAAAGTATAATTTCAAAATTTGCCATTATAAATTGCAGGGCAAATAATATTTAAAAAGGAATTTTATGATTTTGATGAATATGCCAGAATATATCTTACTAAATTTTCACATTTATTTTTTTTTCCAAAATTGGAAATTGGATTTCAAATTGAGAACAATTTTACTTTCAGCAATTTTTTTAATAAATCATGTTATTGATGAGACTGACTTCTGAATCCGGTCAAGAAAATTTCTAATAAAAAACAATTTTATTAAAATTACAAGTTTGGACGTTGCCAGATGCCAAATTAAGTCATTAGACGGCGGAATAGTTGTTGGATCACGTTGCCCACATGCTAATATTTGTTTGTATATATCGTCTCATATACCATTATTATACGACAATTGTCCGCGTTTACAAATAGATACGATTTCCACTTTAGTTACTCCCTAAACTCGAAAAAAATTATAAAATTATGTTGCTTTATTCATATAACCCTTTCGAATGAAATAGTCTAACAAAAGAATTTAAAAAAACAATATCCAACTGTGGGTACATGTCCATATAGAGTACGGGTATATTTTTTATTTAAACATGATCAAAATGTATGTGTGAAAATATGAGATGCGTTATAATCTCAAAGCATTTATCTATTTATAGTGACAAGGTATTTTTATAGTACCATTTAAATTAATATGACTTTGCTATGTTCCTAAACAAATAGTTTACCACAAAAAATTAATCTTGAACGAACTCCATTAATTACTGTTAATTTTTGCAAGTCATGACAGCGTTGCGAACAAATTGAAAATATAATCTTCATATTCAGATGAAATATAAATGCGACTGGTTTTCTGAAGGTTTGTTACATTGAAATAAAGTGCAATTAAGAAAATTTGAAATAAGGTTAATTTTTCGCACAAGAATTTTAAATCCCTATAAGTGTGGCAAATTTATGAGAAGTAAGTATATCGTACGGGAGGAAGAAGTAATTGAAACTTATCGTCAAGGTAGATAAATACCAAATTGGACTTAATGTGACTCCATATGTTCGACTCCAAATGTGCCTTGCTCATGAAAGAACTTAGGGGACACCGTTTTGGTGGCAATGGAAATGTGGAATTGTGTTTACGCCATTGGTTAGAGAAATAAATTTCAGTTTTGAGCTTATGACGACACGAGAGAAGTGCAAAACTTTAATATCAAAATGTATATATACATATATATATACAGATATATATATATATATATATATATACGAGATACTTAATACAATTAAAATAAAAAGATTCATGACGCTTGTCGTTCTAGCGAACACTTCGAACAGTCCATTAGTCAGCTTACTGTTAGTGCGCAATTAATTCCTCTTTCCGAGATCTGCATCGCGCAAAGTTTTCACAATTACACTGAGCGTGTCTACAGTCCCTAAGGAAATAGATAATTGAGTTCATTGGTAACGGTTTGATTGTTAAGTGAGCGCTATGTAGGGATAAACTTTTATCTTAATTCGTTATTTACTTGGTTGATATATGCAAAAATATACGCGTATTATATTAAATTACTCTCAATAAAATAGTAATAAAAAGTGCCCATGATGCACCTAAAAATATAGTTCCCTTGGTCAATGCTCGGATCCCTTATGTCGTTTAATGCCCGGATATCCTTATTCCTCTTTATTTTTTACAGATATTATTTATTTGCAATACATAAATATGAATATAATTTGTTTCTTTCATAATTTTTTTGTAGATTTTCCTTTTACGTGCAATGATGACACAATGATATTTTTCAGCCTCCAGCTTCGTTGGCGTGTTATGTTATCTAGAAATATTAGATTAGATAAATTTTCTACGGTTTTATGTAGTTTTTCTTTGTCTGTAATTTTTCTTGGATGGAATATTTTCTTTACCAAGTGAGATCGGCAGGAGTGAGATATGCGGCCAGTAATTTGATCACTTCGTTATTCTTGACACACTGATATTTTTTCTTTTTTTCCTACATTTTTCCCTTAATCAACACTTTAATGCCACCTGAAAATACAAAAATATTTAGTAAATTGTTATAACTACAACCATAAATACTTTGTTTAGATTTTTATAGACAACCTTTTGTGAAATGAACATGATCAAATGAAAAAGACCACATATTATGAACTTAGCGCTAAACGCATTTCCGATAGACGAATTTAATATGTAGTAGTTTTAGATGTTACCTGATCCAACAAACAAGTAGACAGACAGTTGAAACTTCTAAAAATTCTTACCAAACTAGAAACCCTTGCAGTTTATTCATAAACGTTTATATTCCACAGGCGTTTCATTCGTATTACCTGGTGTTTACAGTATTTTTAAATAGGTATTTGAAAAACATTGGGGGCTTGTCATAAAAACTTTTTCCATACAGGGATCTGTTTACGAAATACTAAGCTTTAAAATTATTTTTGTTGTAATTAAATGTCCCCACACACCCTCAGCTAAACCGCTGTTTTTGAACATCTGAAAAGTATTGACAATATTATCATATATTACGAAATTAGAAGCAAATTTATCACAAATTAATATGCCCTACAAGTTTAAGAATTATAGTCGACCAACTTATGGCATGTAAAAATTTTACGGAAACTATAAAAATTATTTAAATCAATTGGGAGAATCGGTTGGTATTTTACACATAATAAATCTTTTAATTTGATGTAGAGATGGTAACATAAATCAGATAAATTTTGTACACACTTATGAAATTAAGAAAAAACCGTTTGAAAAAATAATTTCATACGCGTGCGTTCGTTCAGCCTACGTTCGCCGGCACACGCACCGTTGCGTGCGTGCGTGCATGCACGAAACGCCGCGTGTGCATGCTTGCATGCGTGCATGCATACTGGCCTGCGTGCATTCATGTATGCGTGCGTGCATGCGTGGGTGCATGCTTGTGTGTACTTGCATGCGTACGTGTGTGCGTGCATGCACGCGCGCGATCTTGTGTGTGTGTATTGAAATTGTAAATTCATTAATCGTGGAATTGTAGCTGCTACTTATTATGGAGATAATATTTGTTTCACCAATTCGGCCGTAAATAATTGTGGTAAAACCGCAAGGATGCACTCACGTAACTTTTGACAATAACGTAACGTTTGACATAAAAATAATAAAAATGTATTATTTTTATGTCAAACGTGCTACATCGAGTTTAACAATATTATAAATACATAGTTCTGAATCCATAGTTATGTATGACGGATTTGTTTTCCTTTTCCTCCATATCTTATGATCATTTCCCAAAATTTAAGTACATTTCTCTCATCTCTTCCCTTTATATTTTAGAGTATAATATAGACTCTCCGTCCTATTATAATTTTATATTTCTACGTGGTTTCTATCCCAATTATATTTACCTATTTTACATTGGTACATTGTAGGTTTTAATTACTACGAAGATTTTCACCACATTTCATATTAACAATATACGTAAAACGTTTCTCGTAAATGGTATGGACGTCGCACATGACTATAGCGAGAAAAGGGGGATATCATAAAACTTTTTGTACGAAAAAGTTAACAGACTTGAAATAAATACCGAATAAGAAAAAAGAAAATAAATATGATGTAATGCAAATATGAACGCTTAGTTGGAATTATTGGGGTAAAATATCTTTTTCGAGCATAAATAAATTTGCAAAATACTGCAATTTTTAGAGGGTTTTAGCATCGTTCTCATGACGACACTTTTATCTTCTTTGACGTACATATGCATTCACATATAGAGTTTAGAGCTACATTTTACTTTAACACCGACTGAACGTAGCAAAAGTAACAGATTGTAAAAATATTATTTTTAAAATGCACATAGATTTCCTCGGAGTATTTTATTAGTTCATCCCACATACCAACAAAAGGCAAAAGGAATTCTAATGAAATTTTTACTCGTGGATTCTCTCTGGGAATAAGCTTTCGGTTATTTTTTGTTGCAAATTATCATATAAAAACCCACAAAAAGTTTGATTTGTATCTATTAAAATAGATGAGGGTTCCTGTGTCAAATTTTCAGCTAACTTAAAATGTTTTCTAAACAAGCAAACAAAATCGCTGGCGCGTCAAGATATATAAAGATACTCGTAAGAACAACGAGTCCTAACTTGAGGAGTTGTCCCCTCATCACTGAAGAGTTCCTGTCACTACTTTCTGGCTACATGACTGTGCCAAAGAATATTAACTATTACTACGTATAGAAACGACACTCACCTCCACCGCCAATTTAACGTCACCCGCAGATAATGGGTACGATCATGTGTACGCGTTCCTAGGTTGCCGCTTGCTGCGTGCGCATGTTATTTGTTAAGTTGTGCGATGTTTGGTTGAGTTTAACTTGTGTTGTCTTAGTGTCTTGTCAGTGTTACTATTATAATTTACTATTTATAGTAATTCAATTTTTAATTATAATTGAGTTTTAAAGTTATAATTACTATTATAGTGCAATAACGGACTGTTTTATTCAATTACTATTTATAGTAATTAAATATAACAGTCCGTTGTTGCACTGTACTTAAAAAATAATAAAATCACTAAGGATAGGAGATTGTTTTGCCTCCATTTTTTTGTTTGTTTTAAATAATTTTATTTTGTATCACCAACTTATTTAGTTAGTACCTATAATTTTGTGTCAACTAAATTTAAATTCCAAACTTTTCTTAAAAGCCATTGTTTTGTTTGAATGCGACGTGTTTGGAAAACGTATTCTTGTAGTATTGGCTCTAGGCATGTTATAATTTTTATTAAGAGACTTTTCACATGACGCAAATCTAATCGAGTCAAAAGTACAAGGAACACAATATTTCAGTGCATCACATTTATTAATAAAGAAAATTTATTTTTATTTAGGGTTTTATTTAGTTTTAAGATCATATTAAACACATTTTTTTCAAATGCTATCTTATTATTATTATTAACAAATCATTTTCGCACGAATAAATGTATATTGTAAAATATTAATTTGTGTAATTACATTTTTCCAATTACATAATAATAAAGTCGCGTGCGCCAATACAAAGCCATTGCGCCAGCATGCTATCGAGACAGTCAATCGATCGAAGCTATTGATTAGAAAGAGAAACAGCTATGTTGCTGACGTATAGCGTCAACTTGCTTGATTGCGAATTGCCCGCAATCATCGAGGCCGTTATGTAGTAATAGTAAAGAAATATTGTTTACCAGCACGCTGCTGATTGTCCTACATTAATTTACGCACACACAAATACGGGTATGGATAGGCGAGTACGTATGTAATAGTGTAGGCAATTAAATTTTTTCGCTAATATGAAGTGTCCAGGGTGTGACTGTACTCTGATTTGCTAAAGAGCAAATATATGACTCGTGCCTTATTAGAACTTTATTGAACCTGTATAATTTAAATTTATACATGACACCTGTGCGATTCAGTTTTGAGGATTTCTATGGTGTAACTTCAATTTCCATGACAAGATTTGAACCAAAATTTTCATGAAACTACACAGAAATATACATTTACAAATATAACAGAATCATCCATCTCGTTCAATAAAGGATGAATAAAATGTCGGAGGTATGAATAAAAGAGTCGAATACGAGCAGAATTTGCACTATGAGGGTTTCGTGTAGAGTTAGGCATAATAAACTTTTAAGGGTACATAGAATTTCTATTTAACTATATATATATATATATATATATATATATATATATATATATATATATATGCATATATATATATATATATATATATATATATATATATATATATATATATATGTGTGTGTGTGCTTGTGAGATATTTGCAGGTTAATATAATTTAATTTAATAACTCTATTCAATTTCAAATATCCATGTTAATAAGCGGTTTCTTAGGAAAATGGCTGTTACAAGCGTTAGTGCTCTAGTATGGGTATGAAATATTGATCAATAAAATAAAGAATGCCTGGTTAGGGAAATTCTGCATTAACTGTCATTAAATGTATGTTAGGTAATTTAATTTATGTTACGTTAGTTAGATGATATCAGAGTATTAAATTTATTTCTAGAATTTAATGTGGTGTTTTTCCACTGACCACAGTTTAATTCACATTATTAATTTCCCTTCTTCAGTCACGCTATATACGTCGTCAGTCATTATCGGTCTTCGAGATGTTAATCAATAAAGCAATGGACGCCCGGATAAGAAAATTCTGCTTTAACTATTATTAAATTTATGTTAAGTTAAATTGTATTTTATGACTTATAGCGAAAAATTCGTATATGAGTATTAACTTAAATACTATATATCGTTTACTGAATAACATAGTCTATAAATTACAATAAATATTTTGTTTGCGATAATATTCGCCTAATTGATGAAAAATACTCTTATATTATATGTTAAGTAATAATGCAGATAAGGCAATATTGGAAAATGAATTAGGCTACACGCCAAATAATTTTAATTAAATTTTCAAGGTCAGTACTTTTAGACAAAATTAATTTCAAATATTTATTCCAACATTCAAAACACCGCAATTCAAAAAAATCTGCTTCATATTACATGCGTAATAGGCCAGAAAATTCTGCAAAAATTTCAACGTTTCTAATTAAATAAAGTTGGTCGACTAAACGTTATTTTACGTAAAATTATTTTTTTGCGAAATTGAAAATGAAAGTTTCCCTCATCTCACTTTCTGTTTCATAATTTTATTTGTTTATGGGATAGATATAAATTCAGAGATATTTACGCAGACTCGTAATAACAAATTTTCCATGTTTCATAGAAATTTACTCATATCTCAAAAGCTAATTTAAAAGTTATCTAGAATAGAAAATAAATTTTCATTAAAAATGAATTGAAAAATCTTACTGGTTTATTTTTTATTATGTCGTTTTCCTTAGTTTGAGATAAGTAATTTTATTTCCATGTGCCGATTTTAGTTTTTCTTTCTTTATTTTTATGTACGATCTTATTTTATTAGCTTTTATCTTTACACCATCTTACTACATCAAATATTAATATGTTGTGTTATTGTCTAGATTAATTCGCAAAATCTAATTTGATCCGTCTTCCTCATTTACGCTTATATTAAAATTAAGTGTTCACAAAATACGTAATAATTCAAAAATAAATTATCGTGTAAGTTTAAAATTAGTTTAATGGCAATTCACATTGTTTTGTAATAAATGTATAATACGATGAATAATGACGTGGTAACACATACGTGATTTCTGAACTTATCCGTATCTCTTGTGACTGCTGGTAAAAATTTATATTTTTCATAAAAAAAAATTTTATCAAATGCTGCATTCTTGTAATTTCTTTCATATTTTTCAAATTCATCATCCAAACACTGAGGGGGGTGAGATTGAAGCATACTGTACCTCATTTTGAAATTTAATATTTGATAAGTGGAGCTTAATGCTGAAAAATCATGAAATGATACTCAATTTTATTAAAAAATACCTTCCTAAATGTATCATCGATCAGAAGTGCGAAAAAAGAATTTTCCACCGATTTAAATACATGGGTAATCACTTTGAACCCTAGTTCTCAAAATTTTGAGAACAAACATGTTACGCAATAAACATTTGTTTTAAAATTTAAAAAGTATGTATTAATTGAGATTACCAACTTATGCATTTATTTAGTATCTAAAACTGTAAGGTAACAATTGTAAAGCAACTGTGAGGTTATGATTGATGGATGGCCAGACGCTTGAAAGGGCCGATCATAATCGAAATCAGTCATAGTATGCAAATTAAAGCGACACTGCAACCGATTTTACTGCAAAAATTTGATTATGTAATTAATACTTACCGTATTACTTGAAAATTAGTAGTTTTGTGAAAAAATTAATTTAAAATTAACCTTGTCTCACTTTTATTGATGTCAACATATTATTTTCATCATTTTCATGCAAGCACAACTTAAAAAAAACGTCATATTTTATTAATAGAATTAATCTAATTAACGGGGACTTAAATTACAAACAATTAAATTACTAACTGGTCACTTGACTAGACACTTGATACTGAATTATAATTATTCTCTTTCCCCACCAAAACGAATACAATGTAATTTATTTTATTTTGATCTCTACATCTGGAGACAATATTACAGTCTGAATATATATCACGGTAAAAATAAAAAGGGCCCATCAACGAAAGAAATTATATAATTCCGACAAACTTTACACGTGTATTAAACTAATCAAACTATATAATTAGATATTTGTTATGCTACACCATTTTGTGTGAAGATAAAATAGAAATGATTATTTGCTCATTTCCTGCGCTGAGGGTACTCCACTGACTTATATCGACCTGTAAATCGTACACTTAAACAAGCTGGCCAAACAGTCAAATAAAACAATTTGAGTTAAGTGTTATATATGCAAAACATTTCCTGTGAAGTTTGAGTATTTTCTTAAGAAAATTAATTTTTAACTTGACTAAAACTTCATTGCCTTCAACCTTTAAGTGGTTGAATTAAACAGCAAATTAAAAATATTATATTTAGAGCTACATTTCTTAAAGATTTGCTTATACTCGTATAATTTGTTGAGCGAAACTCGCTTCAGTGCTCCTTTATTGTATTCAGTTGTAAATTGGCGAGAGTAAAAAAACCAAATGTCTCGATGTAACGTTAGATATAGAGCAATAAAATATTAAGCCATTAAGTGGTTGAATCAAAGAGCAAATTAAAAATATTATATTCACAGCTAAATTTGTCAAATAATTAGTTGAGTGACACTTTTTACTTCAAAAAGTAAAAAAAGATACTTAAAGATTGAAACTCTTTACAAAAAAAGGCGTTCATGTGTACAGTGTACACTTGTGAGAGCGATAAAGCAGAGTATCTCGATGTAATGTTAGCGATAGGGCGTGTCCGCGCGTTTACGGTTGTTTTCTCAAGTATTCTCAACACCGTTCAAAATACACGTCACTATTGTGACTTGATCACATGTAATTAAATGTCTTTTTGGTTAATAACGCAACATTGTTACTATATAAATCGTGATTCGTTTATTATATATGGTACCTTGTGAAACTACATTTCAATGTATATTTGTTTTGGATAATGCACCCGAGACGTAGTAAGTTTAAATTCTGCTGTGCATCCTCTGATGCATACATTTTATATAATAAATATAATTTTCATATGATATTGCAGTAGCCATGATAAGTTTATAGTATAAAAATGACGGTATTTCCAAAACAAAATTTGGACAATCTTCTTTCTCAAAATTGCAAAAAAGTGTATTCAAAGGTTTAATAACATTTGAATTCAATTGGGGACTGCGGAACTTATTAATTAATTTATAAAAAAAATATGTTACCTTCATTTCAATTTATTTCCATACTCTATACAATTTTGATTCCCTTACTTGAATTCTTAAATAAAACTATATTGTTTTAAGAAAAAAATCATGTGTGCAATTCACACGTGGTAGAAGTGAAACCTTCAAAAATTTTGGCTTGAAGGTAATGAGACGAATGTAAAATTTCGGGAAGAGGATAATTGTAGGTTTTAGTTATGATCATAGTGATAAAAATATTAGAGTACTTACTGTGATCACTTTCACTATTTTGAACAGTAAAATCATCATTATGCGTAATAGAATTTTCATTTTCCACATTCAATGACGCTTTTTGGCATGCACAAAATTCACGAACACGTTCCGTTGAACTTTTTGCTGTCTTTTTAATCTTATTTTCCTTTTTTTTTCGATAATCGCGACAATATTCTGCATTCGTTTTCGGCATGTTTGAAGAATTTTATTATAAAAATGATGAAGAATTTTATTATAAAAATTATGAAAAAATCTATAAACGTATAATACGTACACGTATACAAAACACCACGGTTGTGTGATGCCTTTTCTCAAGCTTTGTACTACGCATGCGCGCATAAACACGTATTAACACAGGTACAACGCTGAGACCCGAACAAACTCTCGCTATGCCTTGGCAAACACGAGTGGAGGGGGTACGAAGCAGAGCACAAAGAGAACCACGAACATGAGAAACACTGTATAATGCTTCCTATCTCATTTTCTCCCACATTAAATAGTATGAATTTATGTGTCTGCCTCTTTTTACTGTCGCCTATCTCATTTTTTCCCACGTTAAATCTTATGAATTTATGTGTTTGTCTCTTTTTACTGTCGCTTTTTCGTTTCAAAGACTTTCAAATCACAACGATGCTAAAGAAGTTTTCACTTCAAAAATCCTTCTATTATCGTTGATGTAACCATGAATGAATAGTATAGGATGTGATCGTGTGATCTAAAAAAAAGTAATTAACTTTGAAAATCAGCAGGTAATAATAATATTACAAACTCAGTTTAAAACAATTGTGAAATCAATTTATTGAATCATGGATTGGGATGGCCTAATAAATTTTATGTATCTTGCTGCAATTCAGAATAAATTTTATTTGCTGATGGTCTCCTTACGCACAATGTTCTTACATACTTTTAATTGAAACGGTAGCAAGTTTGTTGAGATTCAATTTAACAATTACATCACTACACATTATCTATACACACAAGAGAGCACCTTCATTCGACACGATTTTTTGTAACAAATTTTATTTAATACCTGAATAAATTAAACCATTACACGGGATTTATGTTTGTATGAAAATTTTAACAGCATTTAAATAAAAAAAAACGAGTAAATATACAAAAACTTTTAATTATATATAAAAGAAATATGTTATACAGAATAAACATTTTAATCTTAATAAATATTATACAGTAGTGATGTGTAATATTTAAATGAATAAAATAAAATAAATTTGCATACAAAAAAAAATTAAAAAAAACAAATTTTTGAATCAACAATGTATTTTGGAAACATTGCATGATTATTTATACATATATATATATATATATATATATATATATATATATATATATATTCCGTTCTGCGGGCAAAACTACATATCGCAGATGAATGGCATTTGTTCGTGGTAGGGACCCCAACCTTCCTATCGTGCATTATGGTGGTTGCACGTCGATAACTATATGGGGGTTGAAAGTAGTCGAGGTCGAAAATGTGTGACTTCCAATATGAAAGTTTTAGTTGTTCTAGAAAGTTCTACAAATTTGAACAGATTTTTACAACGTCCTGAACATTGTCGAATTCTCACACATATTCATTCTCCTGGCCCTTTTTCTTCACTCCCGTAACCCATCGCCATGGTGTGTTGGAGTTGATCACGAGGCATATGGCCTTTGACGATGCGACCCACAAAGGTGACCCGGTCGATTCCTGACTTCGATTCCTGGCCGTTCGTCGAACGGACTGTTGTTTTTGTTCGCTGTAAGAGATTGCTCTCGTAGCAATAAGTCTGCTATATGTGTTAATTTGATACGTATATATATATATATATATATATATATATATATATTTATATATAACAGATACTCGCAATGGCCCATTACATACTTCCAGAACGTTGGCGGATTTACAAATTATATCTAATAAATTCGTTTACATGCATGTATAACATTTTTAAATATGCTACAGGTTTCAATAAGACTTTCCTAGGAAGGCATACTTTTATTGAATGTATTTGGCGTTATTTTGTAGAAATTCATTATTCACAATTAAATTAAACTACTTGATGTAGTATTATTTCTACTTTTTTTTAATTCTTTACCACGACCAAGGTTTCGTTGTATAACAATATCTTTGTTAATAGCCCACCTGAATATGTTGTAATACAAAGAAACCTAGGTCATGATAAAGAATTTAAAGAAAGTCGAAATAATACATCACGTAGTTTTATTTAATTGTGAGGAATACTTTTTTCAGTGAAGATTTTCCATTTATTTTGTAATATAAAGCGTTCATATTATTTGAACATAATACTTATTACTTAATAGACGATGACCATGAACTCATTTATTACAAATATATATTTCAAGCACACAGTATTTTAAACTTTACAATTACAGAAATTACGTTGTGTATTAATGAAAACTAAAATTTTGATAATTTCTTTTAACTTTTGAATAGGTATATAAGTCCTTTTTCGTTCGTAATCATTTTATTTGCTTTTTTGCGTTTCTTTTTATTGTTTAAGCATCTCAACGAATTTCAATTAAATTTTGCTACTGATAATATACATTCTAGAATAAATAATAGGCTCTGTATATATATATATATATATATATATATATATATATATATATATATATATATGTATATATGTATATATGTATATATACATATATAAATATAGTTTTGATATCATTTGTAGAAAAAAGCAGGGAATATAAACGCTAAGAAAATTACACCCAACCACGAAAGAGTGAAATCGGTAATTTAGTCGAATGGAGCATTTGCGCGTGTGTACGAGATAAAGAAAGAGGCCAGAATGGGCGAAGCCGCAGGAAAAAGCTAAAGATAATTGGTTCTCGTCCCGTGCGAATAGTGGATATTTTGAAAATATTTTGGAATAATTACCAAATAAATGTCTCGAGTTGAATAACATAGTTATGTTTACGTAATTTTGTTTTTTTATAGCAAGTAATATAGATATAAAAAGAGTAGTTTTTTAATGACTTTATTTTACAACGAATTGTAAAATAAAGTCATTAAAAACATAATTTAAGAACATAATTTCATTCATCTAAGATTTTTTTCAAATTTCGTATTTCTTGACAAGAAATAATACACATAGTAGGAGAATAGTATATGAACGATTATTCTTTACAATGGCATAGTGGTAAAAATATAATTGTTGTTTTACAGCTTCAGGTTTTTCAGGGAAATAAAAAATATTTGAGTGAAACAGGGCATATTAGAATATAAATCAGAATGTTTCATATCAAAATTATAAAGAAAAATGTTTCATATCAAGATTTTAAATATTTGATGTCTGCCAGGTGTTCCATTTGTATTTACTATTTTCTGTGTCTATTTTTTTTCCACCTCCATAAACTCTAATAAAATATAACTAAAAATAATCCTCAACAAAGTAATAAATATTGAGAAATTTTTCACCATCCCTGGCCAAAGAATCAATATTTAGACATTTTTCACTATCATTGGCCACAATAATTAATATTCAGACACTTTTCAATAAGTGACATCCACCTACAATCTGTTTATACGTTTTGATTTTAACGTCAAATATAGGTTTCCTTCAGTAATATTTTCAATTATTCGGTACTCGACCGTACGCTCTTCTGCCTGCCGAATCGATTAGCATTTAAATCACCTCGGGGTACGTTTATCGATTAGCTATCGGAAAGTATGCGCAAAAACTTTTTCTCTTCCAATCGCTGAACTTGTCGAAAAAAAAATTAGGTTAATAGTCCATTTTATCGCGCAGAAAATTTATAAAAAAAATAAATTGTTTGGCTATTGAGTCAGTACCTTCTTTTATGCGAATATTTATTACATGGACACAATTTAATTTATTTGTGAAATTACTAAACTTGAAAGAATTTTAAAGTAATTTTAAAACCTAGAGATAATAATTGAAATGCTAAAATTGAATTATTATGATATTTTTTAAGTTTTCTTATTATTTATTTTACCTATCTCAATTTCTGCATATTTTGTTACATTAAAGCGTAGATGGGTAAACGTATTTTTCACTTGAGCAATGTTATTTTTTATCTACCTGTCCGTATGTATATGTCTTATAAACATATATCTGATTAAAAACTGATTTCTAATTATAATGCATTAATACACAATTAGTCTGGCTTTATAAAATTAACCCCTTTCTAATTAATAAATTAGGTGAAATTTTATGGAAAATTATGATCTAAAATAAATAAAAAAATAATTATTGAAATTCCTTTTAAAATTAATGAAGAATTTTTATTAAATTTAAAAACACATAATTCACAAAGCACATAATTTCTCAAAAAATATAATTTACACAGACAACAAGTAGCATAATAACTCAAGATCCGTAATATGAATAAAACCTTCGTCTAAAATTGAATCATGAACAGTAGTTTAATAAAATGTTAATTGAAATTCGTTTATTTTGCTAATCTAGTTACAATGATTAAATAAATATGGAAGTTAATTTAAGAAACAACTAATCATATATTCATATTTTTCAAATATCACTGAAACATCAAGGACATTTACCAACGGTATACAAGTGCTTCGTCCTTAGTCTTTAATCATAGTTTAACTGTCGGTATATTATTATCCTGACAAGCTTTTAAATAATTATATAACTTTATGCAAAAAATTAACATGTTTGAACTAATAAGTAGATACTTTATTATTTGTTTATGACGTATGTAAATTTTGGAGTATACGTTATTAAATATTTAATTGTTATTTTTTAGACTTTAATTTATTAAAAAAAGCATATTATCAAATGAAAGTAGTGCGGTGTTTTTTGACTAAATGCTAGTAGAAAATGACACCGAATAAACTTGCCCAGTAAAGCGCGCAATGGTAACACTTTACTCACACAGAAACATATAGAAAGTGAACAATCATAGATCCCAGCTAGACTTTGTATTATTTTCCATGTAAACTGAGATGAGGAACAAGAATGTGCATCTTTTTGAATATATTAATTATTTGTGAGCCTATTACAGACATATTTTATTCCCAAAAAATTGAAGGCTGAGTGGATGTTGTTGTCGTGTCCACATGAGATGAAGAATATTCCATGTATGGAAAAATGGTCGCCAGAGCTTCGAAAGATTGGGGTTCTACCAGTCCCGCTTCGATGAGCGGCCGGGAATCGAACCCGGGTGCTTGCGGTGCGCGGTCATGCGTTCAACCCAACACACCACGGTGACGACGGCTGAGTGGATATATATGCGAATTGCAGTTTAGTGGAATTGGACTTAGTAAAATATTAACATCGACACGTATTTTATCGCATTATTTATTTTTATAACAAACTTTAAATAGCATTTATGATGTTTGCTCATACTGTCTCTAAATTCAAAAGGATAGTCAAATCGTTAGAAAAGTTGAATTATTATCTACGATAGGTTATTTCATAAAGAGAGTGTTTCATTTGTCTATCCGTACGTAGGACTATTGAATCGATCCTAATGAAACTTTCAAGGACGTACAATTAATTTGGTACATCCTTTAATAATTTCCTTTAGTTGACTTCAGATACAGCGTATTCTGTATCATCGAGATATATTTAAATGAAAGTGATTAATAATTAAAAATGTAAAAAGACTCGGAACCAAAATAGTTGGCGACTTTATTTTTACTTCAACACATGAATTGACTTTAATACTTTGCGTGTTATTTTTCTGTGCCGTTTAATAAATTCAGAAAATATTTTTTTAAGGATGAATATATTGCAATATTTAATATGACTGGGCCCTACTTGTATTTAATTACTTAATGTATTTATTTATCATTGGCCCACGGACGGCAATACAATAATTTTAACAATTGTATTCTTGAAGACAACATTAAACATATATTATTTTTTGACAACACCAAAAACAGTGGACACAGCATGATTAATTATCATGTAATATTATTCCGAGTAAGACAAATTTAAAATAATTATCAATAATGGTATTAGTTAACAAAATGTAAAGTCAAATTTTAAGTTAACTGTAGTGAATTAAGTCAACAATCAACATAGAAATTAATTAATAAAATATACAATCCAATAAATTTAGAGCGAAACAATGGAATAAATGAATTAGATTGAGTTAATATAAATAAAAACATAGAAACACAATGAAGAAAATTTTGTTCTACGTGAAAGTTATTTATTCTTTTCATTCTCAATAAGTATATTTTTAAAATGATTGAGTTGAAGGCCCAAAATGAATCAATAGTTGAAGAAAGTTGATTCAAGGTACGGTTTAGTCCATTTACTGGAGAAAAACCCTCAATTTGTGTGACACTCTAGTACAAAGTAAGCGCGATGTATATGTGGTCTACTGTTATTACGTTGTTCGTTAAATTTAAAGTCTGAAAAAGTGGAAAATAGCAATTGTAAGAGCAATTGCATTGTGCATTATATACAAAGCTCATGAAGGAATATGCAGATAGCATATTTTCGTCGTTGCGTCAGAGTGTTTAATATAAATAAAATACAGAGACGTTTTCATAACCGAATATTGTTTAGTTTAATCCAGCTCTGCAGATAATGTGGTGCAAAAATATATTTTGAAGTTTTCGATGCGGTCAGAATATTTATTAAAAACTAGGACCAATACCACACATCCGTATTCGAGGTGACTACGTACAAGTTAAATGTAGCAAGAAAGTATAGTTTTAAAATATTTACAAGCCCAAAAAGCAAAACCCAACATCTTTACAACTTTACCAGTAACGTGGTCCACGTTTTTTTCTCAAATGATACCTTATCATCTACAATTACTCCTAGATCTTTATTAGTTAAAAGTCTAACATTTACGATGGCGTATTGACCTGTACCTGATTATTAAAAGTTTAGCAACCAATGGAACATTTTACATACGAACGTTTATTAGGATTTAAATGCATTTTGTTCCTAAAAAAACATACTGATGGAATACCGAGATCTTTTTGGACTAGTGCAATATCTGAATGGTTTTCTATTATTGTATAAATACTAAAATCGTCTGCTAACACAAAATGCTTACCATGTAACTGTTTCTTCCTTTAATTATTAATAAAAACGACAAATGATAGTGGCCCGAGGTGGAAATTATGTGGTACGCCAGGGTTTGATTCACTTTCGCTAGAGGGATTCTCCTTTGTGAGATTCCTTATTCCCTTGTAGTCGCTAATTACTCTAATGGCGCTCTATAAAATGACGAACATTGTTTTTAATGAAGTACTGTAGAAAATCTAACTCAAATATCATAATAATTAATCCAAAATTATGTTTACCTGTAGAAACTTAACATTTTTTACGTCATAAAATATGGTTCATGTCTAAATAAATAATAATATTTTATTTTAAATAATATTATTTCTGAATAAATAAATATTAAAATATATTTTTTGTCAATTTAAGCCACTTTGTGTAGCTTCTATGATCTTTTATAAATTCAAATATTACTGTGAATACTTTTCGTATATTCAAAAATAGCAGTTTAAATGAGTGAGAAAAAGTGTTCATTACATCCTCCAATCATTTTGAAAACCGAAAATAAATCACCCCGCTCCCCCAATTCAGATGCAGGAGACGTACCTTAAAACTTTTTTTAAAGATTTTAATTCATATTTTTTTAGGCATTAAAATATATATGACCATGACAAACTTCTGCGTTATAGCACTAATACTTTGCGTGTAAAACTGTTGTGACCTACAAATGGACAGACAGGCGAACATAGTGAAACTATACGAGTTTCTAATTTGACTATGGAACCCTCAAACATTTTTTTTTCTTTCTTTCTTATGTTTGTTGCACTTCACGGCTAAGATTGTTTTTAAAATATTTGGCTCGTATAGTGAAAATAAACATACAATACCTTCCATTCTAAGAAAAACTACTTCTATGCGAAATTAAAACAAAAAAATTTAAACAATTATTCATAGGAATGAATATGAAAAGTTTATACTTATATTTGACTGTCATTAAGGCGCTCCACTTTTTTATTATATTATTGTGACGCTTCTCAATTTTCCTAAAATTTCAACAGAAAGAATTCTCCTTTATACGTGAACCTCCTTTTTATAATCTCATGCTATACTATAATATCGTTACATATATAAAATTTTTTAGAATTTTCTTTAACTTCCTACCAACTTAATGGATGTAAACTATAAACATACACGTATATATCGTTTTACAGTTTTACACTCAACTGTTAATACGAAACTTCACTTCTATAACACATATATTTGATGCGCTTATCAACATGCACCATATCATGTTTACGCTTAGTACTTACTTCGTAAGTTTTTACGTTTGATATAATTTTAAAATTTTATTCTGCTCTATAATAACGCGCCCTATTTTTATATTACATTTTCGGGATATATCTTGAACCTAAATAATAATATAAAATACTTTATATATGTATATATATATATATATATATATATATAACATACTGTATAATATATAATAATATATTGTCATGAAGTAATTGATTAAATATAGCGACGTTTTATAAGCTTCTAACATTCGAACGATCCTATATATGTATTCATAATTTTAAAATGAAACAATATATAAGTGTTCATATTTATTTAAAATTTTGCAGATTATTGTAATTTTTCCAGAGATATTTAGACGACTTAATATAAAAATCGGATTTTGGCACAAATATATTCGCATTTATTTTAATGAAAATAAGTTCTCTGCGTAATGCGGTACAACACTTAAATAAGCATATACAATTCTAGGTAATAATTTTTTTAAATAAATATATTTTGCAGTATCTATTCCTGTTATAATGGTTCGAAAGCTGTAACATATTGCAGGTAAAATTTTAACACTCTGTCGCGTTTTAAATCTTAATTTAATTTTTTTCATGTAATACAAAAAATAATGTTTATACTTTCGATGATTTTCATTTAAGTACCTCAACTATTGCGTATATGAAAAGTAAATATTTTCAGTGTAGACCTTTTTTGTTTCAGGAACACATTTTTTTTATTATCTACATTTTTTTTAATAATTTTATATACTTTTTTATAAAGCGCATAATTGCAATAATAAAACTGACGGTAATTGTGACAATATTAAACGAAATGGAGACATAATTATGCCATATATAAAACATTTATGAATCATGAAATAATACAAAAATTAGAGTGATTTCGTAGCACCGATATCTATAAGCATATGAATAAATTCTTATAATTCATCGAATTTATATTCTAAATAGCAAGAGTTGTTTACCTCTCGAAAATGTAAGAAAAAAATTGTCTGTAATATTATTTATTTGAACCTTTATTAAGGAGAAATAATTGATTTTCAAATTACAGAATAATTCTTGATTTTAATGTTTTGAATTACTATTAAATTTGACATTTCATTATCACAAATAGAAACTCTGTGAAAGAAAAAAACACCGAAAGGTTCAGTTCAGTTCCACGCAGTAGATTTTTCGTGAAAATATCGGAATAAAATCATAACAGATATTTCATTTTAATATGTAATTTAATTACCAATATCTCTGGAAACTGCGTTCGCTTACACTTGGGTTTGCCATGCTCATTAGATATGTTTGCAGTACGTCTTTGAATGGGAATCCACCACAGATGTAGCACATCGAGCTTCGATTGCACTTACGTTTTTTTTGGCTCAATAACATCATAATATCCAGTAGCATCTCCCATTAACGTACGCGTATAAACGCACGACCTTGACAACACGAAGATATTTGGTGATCCTAATACATATTCGTCTGGTGCTGTCCTGTTGCCGTCGATCTCTATATATCACTGTTTTCTGCATTGTCTTCCAACGATACTTGCAAATGATCCGTGTATTTTTGGACTGTCGCTGGAGGCGGTGTGTTCGATGGGCTAGTTACCTACGTAATCGCTTTGAGTCGTTTTTCATTTTATTTTTGACGCTGTTTTAGCTATCGTATTTGCTCCATCCTGGAATTGTTGGGTTCCTGGAATTCGTTTTGATACGAGCTTTTCTTTGATTTGCATTTTTTATAATACCAATAATATTTACAATTCATGTAGCTAGATAGACCAGATACATAATCGCTTTCCGTCGTTTTTTTAAATTTTATTCTCGATGCTATCGTAGCTCTTGCATTTGCTCGGTCCTGGACTTATTTGCATTTTCTATCATTTTGAGCATATCTACGTTTCACATGAGACAGTAATTTATTTTGTTTCGCAATTTTCTATGGAATACCGATTTTTGTTTGTATTTTTATTGTTTCTGAGAATATTTTTATTATCTCATTTTACCTCTTAGTAGTGACTTTTAAGTTTTTCACAATGACCTTAAATCAACGTCCTAGCTATACATGTTTTTACGCTACACTAACATATCTTTATACAACAGTAATTCGCAACAATCACGTGTATACACCTACACTAGTCAAATGACATCACAGGAAAAATGAATGCTGCACCATGAATGCGGACAGATATGCTAAATCCATTGTAGTCTCAACCATTGTTAACGCATTATTACTTTCGTAGTTATTAATGATTTAATTCTGACGATATTTGTAACACAAGAAAGTAATCACCATACTTAACGAGCGAACGGACGTTTTTACGTCAAAAGAAAACTGAAGGAAAACACTAAATTGTTAGAGTAATATTTTCACTTTCAGCTGAATAATTTGCATTTTGCTCAATATTATTAGCCGAATAGGGTGTTCAACTCGTCGCGTTGCTTTTATTGCTTTGGTGCGGCTACACTTTAGGGCGTCTGTCTGAAGTTTGAAA
Organism: Druceiella hillmani; assembly: GCA_039881145.1. Classification (NCBI taxonomy): domain Eukaryota; kingdom Metazoa; phylum Arthropoda; class Insecta; order Lepidoptera; family Hepialidae; genus Druceiella; species Druceiella hillmani. The sequence continues at coordinate 651,639 of JAYKKI010000028.1, read as the reverse complement.
TAATGTTACTAATACTAAAAATTGGATATTATACGAAAATAATTTATTATAATTATCTTCTTGCGTACCCGAGAATTGATAGAATCAAGCTTCCGATTGTAATTTAACAACAGTTTTTTGGAAATAAAATACATTAATTATTAAATCGACTCTAAGTTTGCATAATATTTCCATTAAAATATTTCCATCTTGTGGCTTTCTTTTACACTACCTCTCGAACACAAAGAAGATGAACGAGACAAGCGTTCATATAAGTCACTTCTTGTTAACCTTTGACACGTTTTATACAGCCATTTCCTACTGAGATTAGAAGAGGAGAGGTATGCTATGTAAACCATGAACTGACAAAATACCCAAAAAATTCACAATCAAGACAAATTTATAAATTATCTGCTACCAACGAGTTCTCAGTTATTATAAGCTAGACAAATTAGTTGTTGCTTTGAAAGCGGAGTGTAAAAGACTTCGCGGATGACACACTAACAACTAATCTGGTTATTACCACTCTGAAATAAACCGAAGACTGGATTGCGCAGAAGCAGCTGGTCAGCTCATCTAGCAAGTTAAATCAAGAAAATCACGACATTCAGTAATGAAAATGTGGCAAAAAGGAAAAAGATTTCCGCCTTAATAATCCAAGAATAATATAACTTAATATAGAATACCACATTTTCATGCTTTTAAAAATAAATCGTCTTCCATGTTCGACTAAAGTAATAGTTTTTTCCCCAAGTGATAGGTCAATCCACCTACACCCATTTATCAATATTGACTTCTACATTAAGAATATTGCTCGGTTTAAAAATAATTCTATTTACTCAGAGTCAGATCAACTTTATACTCACATGTAAGTAGAATTTGTAAGTTACCGAAATCGTCTGGAATGTCGCCTCAATGAAAAGTTAATTCAATCATTTCTTTATGATTTATTGTTAGCTATTTGAAGAAACGTTGCAGTTATTCCACATCTGTTTTCCATTAGTTAATGAAACAGAAAATTAGTTAGGAAATAAAAAGGTGATTTTCGTAAGTAATTTAAACTGCGACATTAATACTCTATGCAATTTCATTTATATCGTAGCACAAAGGTTCCTAGGTTAGAAATAGGGTAAAATTAAAAAGATAAAATTTGACAATCGACTAATTTATCTTTTAACTTATATTTTCTTGGAATTTGAATATTTTTAGTGAGATATTATTTTCTCAGATGAACTAGATACTTTAAAATAACGATTTTATTATATACGGAATTATTACATCTTTATGCATTATGATGCATAGCAAGCATTATAATGCTTGCTTGTATTAATAATCGTGTAGTTAAAAAGTTTCAATTGTATCACGAAAAAGATGTTATGAAAATTTGTTTTGGAAATTGAATTAAGAAATTTCTATAATTCAATTTATTATATTAGATAGCAAAAATTCAATTTAAGTATAGCTATTAATTCCGTAACCTGAAAGATTGTTTTTTTTTATTTCCTTGCAGCTTTAGTATTAGAAATTTAATTTTCCTTTTTAATCATTTAATGTTATTAAATATGTCAACAATGCGTTAATATTACGTACATGTTTAGATGTGAATTAACGCAAATTAGTAATTTTCCATTGAGGTACGATTGTTTAGTATCAAAAACATAAGTTAATTTTTGCGAGTAGTTCGCTTGGCGTTCATAATCGTTAATGTAATTAAATAAAGTGTACTTTTGTTATACAAACTAACATCAAGATTGATGAATTAAAAGATAAAGCACAATTACAACAATTCTAGTGTCTTAGTAGAATAATAAGATTAGTTACAAATAGTGTAAGCTCTGAATATTTCTTGAGTCAATAGCGTCTAATAAAAACAATAGTGATCTAAATCTAGTTTTTTTAGGTTAATGCACCTATGAACGGTGAAGTAGCCAATGTATTTAAATTGTAAAAAATAATATTTTTATTAGTGAATATATTTGGCGTTAATTTTGTAGAAATTCATTATTCACAATTAAATGAAATAACGTGAGGTAGTATTATTTCTACTTTATATTGCAATAGTATCAAGTATATTTTTTAATACGAGATATTTTTTAATACGATATCGTGAGACGTAAGTCTTCAAAGTGTAGAAATTTTATCAAGGTATGCCGAAATTAAAAAAAAAGGGTTAACTACATTTATGAAATAATTCCATGTAAAATGATTTTAAACGATTTGTATTAATAAATTACAGAGATATGGGCAACCGATTATTTTATTCCACGTTTGTGAAATCTATACTAGGCAATAAGCTTAAAGTTAAATTAACTAAGTGAAAAATTATATCATTGTCTATAAAAAATTAACAATTAAAATATACATATATATATATATATATATATATATATATATATATATATATATATATATTTCTGGGTCACAAATTTTTCATTGTATTTTCTTAGTTAAATTCTTAAAATTTATCATTTTCTAACGAAAAAACCATCAAAGAATTTTATCATTTAAGCAGGTACATTTTGTTCTTTTTTGTTATTTGTAAATACCAAGTGAACAAGTTTTTATTAAAATATATTGATAAAAATGAACTAGTTTGGATATAAAATAAGACAATTTAAAAGTATTAATGTATTTCGACTCTATTCGTATCTTCCACTCTTCAAAAATTGGGAATGATGTTATACCAGGGGACACAGAAATTTTTGGGATCGTTTAGCTTTTTAAGCTTGACCACCTAGTTATAAAAAAATGTTTAAATTTTAAGAAAATAATATTATACGACATATTTTCCGGTTCGCGGTATGTCATTTGTTATGTATTGAAAGCGATATTCGAAAATTATACATTTGCGATAAAACTATTAAAAAAACATTATACTATAATGTAGATAGATTTGAAATAGAATTCAATAATAAATATCCATTCTTTCATATGCCAGTGTTTGCAATAGAAAGTTAAATAATTAAATACTTTGAATATATTCATAGAAGAATTATAAACAATTTTCGTGATGGTTGGTAAAAATAAAAGTGCACATTCCGTGTTCTTTATTATTTGTAAGAAAGAATATCGTGGAACAGATATAAGGAGCAAAAAGATCAGTACAAAAAGGAGGCCAAGAAAATTTGCCGAGTACACGAAAAAAAGTTTTTGATAAAATTGTTTTTATTAAAATTACTCAAATGACATAATTCTTTATAATAGTTAAATAATCGATAGAAAAAAGAATAATCAAAATCAGTCAAGAATTGTGACCTATGTCGTGTCATCTAATATAAAAACGTATGTACGCGCACACGAATGGATGAATACGCATGTCACTTCTGAACTATAAATTTAGTTGATAATAAAATAAAAAAAGAAAAAAGAATGATGTTATTTAATGGACGTTGGTGCACACCTTGATCCGGAAACTTCCATCTGTTAATATAAAATATTCTTAAAAACACTTGGCTTGGTTTATGGGTTAAATATCCAAGAGCTATCAAATATACTTACAACATTACTTCCTGTCGCAATCGAGAATCATTTGTTGTTACATCTAGCGAGAATCAGTTGTTGTTAGATTTGCATTAGTTTTTATATTTGGCGAGTATCTGCAACATTTATAATATTATTTTCGTAGAGATGACTGTGTTTTGCGGCAATGTTTATCAAATCATATTTTAAATAATTTCCTTTATTAGGCTAGTGTAGTTTTTTATAGCTGAAAATGATCCAATAATATATACGACAAACATATTTTTTCATATTTCTGGCTTAATAACTGATGGTTCCTTTGTTGTGGGAAATTAAAATAAGTTTTCTCATTTTGAGAATTGCCAGAAAGCGAACTTTTCCGCAAAACGTGTAAGAAAACACGTTGTCACAGATAATTTACGGAAACAACAGCATCTTTCGTTTAAGCCAATGGTCATTTTGGTTCAAACCAGCACGCACTAGAGGGTGACCTGATATATGGATTCATATCTTTTCCGCTCCAGCCATATAACCTTTTCTTCGCAATATATGCTTTTCTGCGCACAGTAGCATAATAAACTTCCAAAGGTTTAGTCGATGAAAATAGGAGTTTTGATTGTTACTCCCCTAACTAAGAGGAGGAGATCTGGATGCGAGGAGACTAAAAAGTATTTCGAGCAATCTAATATGTATATTGCAAACAGAATTTCTATTATAACCGAAACTTTGTAGTAATCATTTTATAATTAAATTTTTAGCGAAAAAATGTAAATTTTTCAGAAGAGCATTTAGCTATATTTGGTAATTTGAATTTTAATATGAGGTTTATTTTTTATGGTATAAATACATTTTGGGAATTCATATTCCACATATACACGTAAAAGCACGTGGAAAATAACTTTGCTGAAATGATACGAAAATATTTGCATAAAGTAACGAGCAAACCTACATATTTCTCTATTGCTATGAATGAAACATAAACAATATGTGTTGAAACATAATGTGTTGGTGAAAATCATTACTACTTCCAACGCAAACGTTTTTAAAGCATTCTTGTTTCTTTGTCACAAAGATAACAATTTTGTAACATATTTTATTCCTTGTAAAAATTAAACATTTATTTATTTAAAACAAAATGAGAATAAAAATAACTATCCAGATATTAATTAAAAGTTTAAAAACTTGAATTAATTATTTCTGGAATTAATAAGAAATTATTCTGATCAAGGAAGTTGCGTTGGAATCATGGAAGTACCGATTATGATTTATGACAATACGATTTGAATATTGACTTACCTTACGATATTCAATAGGAAAAAAATGAAGTTTAAATTTTTTTATTGTTATAAAAAAGGGAAAATTTCTTCAAAATTATATGCAGAGTCTTCTTATTAATTTCATTTTATAATATTATTTCGCGACTGTAACGCAAAAATTCTAAGGGACCGATTTTTCTCCATGTTGGAGTGTAGATGCGAATATTTAATTTATATGTTACGGTAGAATAGTTACCGAAATATTTATTAAAAATTAAACATAAATTGTGCAAGAGATAACATCGTTTATTTTTAGTGCCACACATATTTTTGGGATAATTTTAATATTTAATTTATAACTAAATATATTTCTATAGCCAAATGGAACCATAAATCATACGGTTCAGCATTCATTGCAGATTAAAATCTAGCATAATCTCATAATTGTTGGTGACTTTAAAGTTTTCTTACGATAGAAACATCAATAGAAAAGTTCCTCATTTATATTTCCAATATCATAAATATATCAGACAGCTCTGATAGCAAATGGAATTGGGCATGCAACTAATATACCAGAAATTGGATATTTATAATACACCAAATCTCAATACGTCCGAATACAACTCTCTAACTCTTCAACTAACCACACTCCACTCTTTAACTTTTCAAGTAACGTGTAAAATTCGAAAAAAGTTAGGGCAACGTTATAATAAATTTCAAGGAAAATTTGTTTTTGAATAAGATGTGTTGTTTATGATTGAGATATGGGATATATTCGATACCAATCGTAACTTTGTATTTCACATTGTTTTTGAGTAATACAAACTTATAACTTTAATATTGTTTAGTGCTATAGAGCCATACGTGCGCGAATGGAACCGTAAGTCATACAGTTCCATATTTATTGCTTTAATCTATAGCACAATATCATAATCGTTGGTGACTATAAAGTTTTATTACAATAAGAACTTCAAGAGAAAAGTTCCTCATTTATATTTTCAATGTCAAAAATATATCGGATAGTTCTGATAGCAAATGGAATAAGACATATAATCAGTATACCAGGAATTGGAACCCTCTGATACGCCAAATATCAATACGCCCAATAACAAAAAAAAATATGGAAATAAATAAAAAAATAGTTGATCTGTGATACTTGAATTTGTTCACGTGGAGAACAATCTTCGAAAGTGTTTACTTGAAATTTAATATCAACAGGACATGCAGTAATTATAAGCAGATTGTAAATATCTATATTTAAATTTCTTAACGAAAAAAAGACATTTAGTTTCCTTTACATATCTTAACTTCATTGCACTCCTTGTCTCATTATTATAGTCAAAATACATTAAATATTTCAATATAAAGTCACATAAAGGAAAGTAATCGAAAATGAAACCACATAACTTGCCATAACTTTGATTTTTTCATATAAATCTTCAGCAAAATGCTCAAACGCTTGTCGTACTACGCACTATTATCGTCGGTATACATGGAGGCAAGTATTTGAGTGGAAAATATTTTGCTTCCATTTTTATTCGTTGCGTAGATGAAAAAAACATTTTCCATTAGGAAAAATAAATTCAAATTCCGATTGCCTTTTATTGGAATAAAATCTTCTCTCGTAAAATAAATCGCTGCAATAAGACATTCCGTATGAATTCTTCTCTTAATTTATTTCCTTGGGGATTAGTTGTGCGTGGACTGTTTTATATTTTGGTAAACGCCTGTGTTTCGCTTTTTTGTGTACAATATAATATATTTGATTCCGAGGACAGGAGTGGGTTCTAATTAAATATAATTTCTGAATTAATTCGATTCTCGTTACGCATTTCTGACTTGAGTTATGCCTTCGAATCGACGGAAAATAGTTGGAGTCTATATTACAAACTACTTTTGTTTATTGATTGGAATATAGTGAATGAAATACGAATCTATTTGTGGAAGGAATCTTTTTCACGTCACGACTTCGATTGAATTGAATTATGTCTGGGTCAATTATGAATGACTGGAATTTTGCGGCATTTTATTTTCATTCTCGGGCAATCGTAGCATATTATCAGGTATATTTGTTTGAATTTGAAATATTTTGAGTAGAAAGCTAGAAGCTTTGACATATAGTATCGTCCTTGAATAATTTAAAGTACAAATTATTCGTTTTTCAGGTTTTCGTAGCCAAAAAGCAAAAACGGAACCGTTATAATGTCTTAACTGTCCGTCTGTCGGTCCATCCGTCCGTATTAATATCACAGCCATTTTACTTGGAGATTATTGGCACTATATAGATAACATATGGAAGGAAGTTGTCTGCTATGAACTGCTAAGCAATGAAATATTAAAAATATGAAAAAAAATAATATTAGGGGTCGCATTCAATATCTGTAACTGCGAGATGAAACAAAATTCAGTTCACATATGTGTGCACATAGATTTTATAAAAATATATAGATTTTCCAAAGCAGCTTTTCTATTTCAATCAATAGTTGGTAAGGTATGAGCTCCTAAAGTCTTAAAAAGTGTGTTTTCTAACTTTTCAACAAGCGTGCGTAAAATTCGGGAAAGTTAGGACAGTAGAACTTAAAATGAACTTTCAATGAACATTTGTTGAATAAGATATGTTATGTAGTATTGAGATAAGGGATATTTTCAGTACCGATCGTAACCTTGTGTTTCACATTGTCTTTGAGTAATACAAAATTATAGTTTTAATATTATTTAGTGCTACAAAAACATTCGTGCGCGAGTCCGACTCGCTTTTGGAGGGCTTATTAAGATTTATTTCCTGTTTTCATAATATAGGTAATTAAATACCGTATTTAATTACATATCGGAGAGAAAGAGAGTATTACACACATTTCAGTATATTTTTTACATTCACTTTTTATCTCAAAACGCAATATGAGTTATATACTCTTCCACTTGCATCCACCCGCCGTACTCATTCCAGAACCTACACAATGTTATATGTGTGAATGAATGATTATATTAACCCGTTGGTTCTAGTTGTGACCATAAATATCACGTTCATTTGTCGTATAATTTTTTTATAAGCTTGTTTTCCTTGGATACAACAATTTTGAAATTTACTGAGCTTTATCATATAACAGACAGAGAGATGCAAAAAGTGGAAATCTTCCAATAATATCAAAAATAATATTTGTAGCATAGGTCTTTCAAAACTATTAAAATTCGTGGAAAAGTCAAACTATTAAAAGCCGTTATTCAAATCTTTGTTTTTCTTTGGTGACGTAGACAAAGACCATACGCATATTTTGTCAATAATAAAAATAAATCTATTTATTTACTCTCTTCGATCCCTTTAACCTTGACTAAATTCGCAAATGTCTACTCAATTCCTTAAGTCGCAGCGCAATTAGAGACGGAAAGAAAGAAGTTGCTGTCTTTAATATCTGAGGATATTTTTTTACATTTATCGTATGCAACACATTCAAAAATCGTCTTAGCAGTAACAATGTAATATTAACGATGAGGAACGTTGTAAATGTTAAACCTACAAAATAATGTTAAAAGAGAAAATTATTAAAAACTTTGGAGTTGATTTGGAAATGATTTTAAATTTTATGTAACAATAAAAAAATATTTGTTTTTTTATCGAGTTCATATTATTAGGTAACTCAATACTCAACTCGTTTGTGAATATAGCAGAATGATAAAAAGAATATAAAAATGTTGAAGACAAAATACTTAGTTTTTTATACAAATCTCAACTGTGTTACGCTTCTTTTCTCGTTATCATCTTTGCTATACATCACTATACAATGTATCGTAGACCACTATATCCGCTGATATGAATTTGAAGTGGTTTTTGTGACTAATTATATACCAGAGGCTGTCATAAAAGACAAATTAATAGATTCGCCTTATTATTTATTTACTGATTTATTTGCAACTCCGGTAAATATGTTTTAATGAATATAATTTATTAAATGAAATTTTGCGACTTACGAGAATTGACTATAAAAAATATTCTTTAAAATATTTAATCAAAAACGGATTCCTTTTGACATCAATTGAAATAATATTGTAATCAGAATACATTTTAACTTGTAAACAATATAAATAAAAATATATATTCAAGCAGTTGCGGAAAATTTAATTGAAACATATACAGCAAAGTAGACAAAATAAAACAAAACAAATTTACTAAATTACCAAAAAAAAGCAAATAAAATAAAATATCTTTTAAAACAGATGTTTAGTCTGGACATTTCTAAAAAATACTAGACAAAACAAGACTCAGCGGGTGAAATCGGCAGAAAACTTTGAAATACTTTCCACAATAGATAAGCAAAACAAAGACTGTTTTGACTTACACAGTGACTCCGAGAAAACGGTAAGAATGTATAGAATATATATATTATGTACTATTTCATTACTTGTATAAGGGTTTTTTAAGGCGTACCGTATATCGTTACCATTCAATGCAAGGTAAATATTATGAATAAAATTTGTGATATGTCCCCCCAAATGTTTTATATTTAACAAGATTAGATTTATTACAAAAAGTTGCATTAATGATATTAAAAATTGTTTTAAATCTATTATTATTTTCAATTGGATAAGAATTAATTTGATAGGCTGGATATCTTAATATATATTATTCATTTGATAAAATTAGACAAACTAACTTTAAATATTATTAAGATATTATGAATATTTTGGCATTAATATTATGTCTTCGTGGCAAACTATTAATGGAAAATATTCTCTAACCTATTGTATTCAGTATCCTAACTGGAGATATTTAGATTAGATTAAAAATTATATTTTTTTTTCTCAAAAGATTTGTCTTTTTCAATTTTATAGCAAAAAGACCTAGTAAGGTTAAGTAATGTTTAAGCACAACTTAGCGTCAGAAATCCGCGTTTTGCGTTTGTCGTATCAAAAATATAATTGAATATTTTGATTCTTTCTTAGATGACTTTATCAATCACACACACATAAAGTGAAATAAAATGTTTCGTCCTAAAGTTTGATATACGGATAGGTAAATAAGTACACCTCAAAAACAATTTTGAGATATATTTTCCTAAGTTATGTATAACTTTTTATACAATATCGTCACAATTCATCTTAAATTGAAATAGATATACTGCAGTGACATACGAGTGACATTTTGAGAAAAAAATGCGAGAATATTATTTATATCGTTTAGCTTAACAACACTTTGAAAGGAAGAAAAAAAATAGAGCAAAAAGCAAAAAAAATGGCAGATATTAACTCCGCCTATATTATTTACTTAAATATATGTTGAAATATATTTAAAGATGGTGAACAATATATTATAGATATAAAATAAAGCGACAAAAATCATTCTAACCACACATTCACTAAATTTGTTCGTTCCGATATTGATTTCGTGGAATTTTCACTTTCGTTCACAATAGTTTTTAGGATTAAAGTATATCGTTGCTTCTTTATATTAAACTTTAAGAACAGAAATTTCTGAAGAATCCTACAATTTCTCAACGCATTGATATATTGACATCTTATGTAAATTTTTTTATATTAGTATTCATATTGATAATTTTACGAAAAAAATCTTAGTTTATTTATCTTAAATGATGCAGAAGACATCGATTGTTCGGTAAAAACTCCGTTCTACATTAGGAATGATATGCTTTCCATATTATTTTGCTGATATGCTTCTCAAAATAAAATAAATAAATAACGCGTTTCTTAGCTTAATAGTTACGGAACCCATTTTATATATGACTCACATGGAATTTCGGTACATCGGCTTCGCTAGTTACTTCTTTCAAAAGTTTTCATATAATACAATCATTGGATATAATGTAATAATAAAGACTCAAAATATTTCCTTTTCTAAGCCTTTCCAGAAATCATAAAAGAAGAAAAAACATTTATGCAAAATAAAAAAGAAAAACGAAAAACACGAAAACGTAAACAAAAAACATTACGTCATATTAACAGCATTTACCCGTCAAGTAACCTACCACCATCACCTCAAATCGCTTAAAGCTTCAACGGTGAAAATAAAGCAATAGAAGAAGGCATGACTAAAGTGAATATACTACAGCTAAGTCTTTTCGAGGGAGGTCTTAAGGGGGATAGTATGTAATCTAAAGAGGGCTTATTTCTTATTGTTGTTATACGACAGTGACTTTCTAACCACAATAGATGGTCTTTACTTCATTGTCTGGGCTTTAATGAATGCGTCCTTAATATATATACATATATGTATATATAAATATATATATATATATATATATATATATATATATATATATATATATATATATATATATATATATATTATGAGCGCTTTTTATATATATTCTCTTTAACTTGCTTTTTAATTTTTTATAAGTTATTTTGCTTTAATTAAAATGCATTGTAAATTAATATAAAAATGTTAAATATTGAATATATTTGGCGTTAATTTTGTAGAAATTCATTATTCGCAATTAAATGAAACTACGTGATGTAGTATTATTTCTACTATCTTTAATTTCTTTACCACGACCTAGGTTTCGTTGTATTACAACATCTTCAGGTGGGATATTAGCAAAGATATCTTTGCTAAGAATAAGAATCTTTGCTAATATCCCACCTGAAGACTAAGAATCTTTTCTAATATTCCACCTGAAGATGTTGTAATACAACGAAACCTAGGTCTTGGTAAAGAAATTAAAGATAGTAGAAATAATACTACATCACGTAGTTTCATTTAATTGCGAAAAATGTTAAAGCTATATCTTAAAGAGAATGTGTAAAGAGATTGGGCGAATAACTCCCAGGTCACCGAATATTAATATAATGTGAGAATAAGTAAGTGAAAGGTAGTTTATTTTGAAAAGTAATAGTAAAAGTGTGTACAACATGTTTTCTTGTAAAACATTAAAAGCGCAGATTTTGGCTTTCTCAAATATGTTTTTATTTTAACTTCTTAGTTTACAAAATTTCTTCGAAAACAATATCAGTATTGACAATGTGACCATTGTTTACTTTTTGGCTATATTATGTATCTTTAACATTAACATAAATAATATTGAATCTACGATCTCTCGAAGAAGCTACGTATTATTGTCCGTGCGAAAAAACAGATTCTGCTGCATATTCTGCTATAATACAGCCCTGCTCTTTTGAAGGTTTGACTTTGTGTTGATTTAATTCGATTGCACTTTAAATGTTGATTTAATTTTGCATGGTTGCACTTTTCTGCGGCAATAAAGAAGAATGTACGAATGTTTGTTTTTAAATAATTAATGTTTGAACAACTATCGTGTAAATAAACAGATGGTCAATAGATAACGCTGTTTACAACATAAAAAACTTAGAAATAATATACAGAGAATTCGAAAATCAAAAAATTTCATTAAAAAATAATTTTGAATTATTTATTTATTTTTAATTATTTGTTATTTTTCGTTATTAGCTGGGAATCTTACAATAGCTCAACCATGCGGTAAATACCATACAATAGCTCAATCATGCGGTAAATTTTCAATATAAGAGCTATATCAATAGTTGTGATGAAGTATTAAAGGAGAAATATGTATGACTTTTGAGAAGTAATGACTTCTATGATATGGTTTTGGCTTCCAATTTATTTTTTTCACTTGTAGGTCATTCGGTACTCAAACAAAGTCGATATGAATATGTAACATTTAAAATAGATAAGTCGGTGTAAATGCTTTACATAAATTATTACAAAATGTTTGTATTAACGAAGGTACAGAATATTTTAATTGATGGTTTAGTTTATTGAAATTTATCTAAAGTCATTTCTCTTATTAATATGATAGCATTGACACACACTTTTTATTATTTTTTTTTTCAATAGGGTTTAGTAATTTTTTGTTCAATGGTTTCCTTAGCGTATGTCCGTATTGACAAATATTTGTAGAAAATGTTATTTTAATAATACTTTTTTGGAATAAATGTCACACATGCATATCTTCAAGCATTTATAAAGGATTTAAAAAAAATTCATGAAATCAGCGTATTTCCCCCGTCACGCAGTTGCCACAAATTTACAAAGAATAAGCAAGCTTTACTTTGTTTCAACGCTATATTAATTTCGAAAACTTTACCGAGCTTAAAAAACAGTACATTTCATGAATTACGTTCTTAGGTATCGTGTAAATCTTGAAGCTGCTTTAAGTAAAAATACCCGAGCCATTTTTAAGTTTTTTTCCGTATTAAATTAAAGATAAAAACGATCAATCAAAAGCCCCGCCCTATGATGGAGAGTTTTTAATGAAGTTTACATAAAAGTTTTTGAAGAACTCTATTCTAAGAGCTTTAAGACCTTATCCTACTTATCATTAATAAAGATATTGTTTTGTACATTAAATATTTGATACAATTTCTCTTATTTACGTAAATCTACTTTCGTCAATTTTACTAACGTTATATTTGAGTGTCACAAAATATACGATCTTTTATATTTTTGATTAGTCAGATTTTTAAATCATTATAGTTTAGAAGGTTTCCGTTTAGGATTTATAAAATAAAATAGATGGAATTTCTCCGTGGGTACTTACATTTTCTCTTTGACAGATATGATGTATTTAATAATAAATGTATTTATGTAATTATAACTTATAAAGTATTATGTACAATTGTAATTAACCCATAATATTTTCAGAAAAGAATTTAACATTGTACAATGAATCTAAAGAGAGGTAAGTATTAAATATGTCAACAGTATGTATTGGAAAATAAGTATATTGTGCCAATTAAATTTAATTTATGGGTTGAAAAGTTTGTGTTCATTCATTAATACTTAAAGTATCGATAAGCTGACCGAATTAGGTCAAAAACAGCTGACAATGCATGAAGTTACTACTTCGCGTCTTGTTTTAACTCAGGTCTCCCCACTCCCAATGAAACCTAATTAAATAACCGGACATTTTTGTAAAGTTATATTTTTATCTTTCAAATCACAGAACTTTAAAATTTTAAAATGAAAAGAAGTATGGAAAAATCCAGCCCACTTGATTAATTTTTCTACTTCGGTATATTTAAAGCTCAATGATAAAAAAAAAGGAAAAACATTAAAATAATTTTTACCTTTATTATTTCCAAAAAAATAATATTAATTTTCAATAAATATGAGAGTATAAACCATGATGTAATACCTAAATTAGTGACATAATCTCTAACTATATCTATTTTAAAATAAACTCCAACTCAGTCTGTTTGACGGAAATAGAAAATATCATACTTAATACGTGTCACGCATACGCATGCGGATGTCCTTCAAAATTCGGTTTTACGAAAAAATTGGCTCTAACTAACTCTCGCTCATCTGAACATTACGAGTGAGAAGGAATTGAACTGAATACGCTCCAACGGAGAGTTATGCATTGATTCGATGCAAAATCGACCACCAAACTCCGACAAAAGGTGGCAGTAGTCGGCAGTCGACTCATCGCCTACAAAAGCGGGAAGTGTGTGTTGCGCGTTATACTAAAGTGTATATAATTTTCACAATTAACACAATTATGTTGTATTATTTTATAGTGTGTATTGGACATTTATGTCTATTTCAATTCATCTATATTTACTAATATCATTATTTCATTCAGTCGATCATCTAATATCATTATTTCATTCAGTCAATTATCATTCAATCGATCATTATAACGGCACTATTATGGAATTAAAGCTATTGCTCTTCATATAAAAATTTATACAAAATTAAATTAATCTTTAAATTAAATTAATCTAAGTGTTAATTTAAATTAATCTAAGTGTTTAAAATCGAGGAAATAATGCGTTGATTAGTTTGTACAAATGTGCAGTATACAATTTGATTGACTTCAAGATGATTTAAACAGAAATAAGACAAGTTCATTTCACTACAGAAATTATATTTTGGTTCAAATAGTAACATTTAGTGTTTTTGCCACGTCCATACCACAGGTTTAATTCCTCAAATTTTTCCCTATTCTCATCGCGCTCCATTCGTGAAAGTCTCTCATTCGCCCATACCTCGCTTTTTCACGTCACGTAGACTTCATCAAACAATAGGGGTATCGGGAGAGGGAGGTCACCTGCAAGCGATTAATTATTTTCACTTCGGAGCAGTATTGTGCGAAAAAAGTTATTGTATGATATTTGTAGAGGAGACGCGCCGGAATCTTCCCTCTAGATATATTTTTTCCGCTTCAATCTTGCCGCTTGGCCGTACTGTATTTCATTTCGCAGCACAAAAGACCTGCGACACTTGGCTAAAGTAAAGTGAAAAGAGGTTTCGTGGTTATTGTTGTTTGGGATATTCACGTATGTTTTTTTCTGTTCATCTTTGTGACGTGTTTATGTTACCGGAAATATGGTGCGGTTTTATGTCGCTTGTTATGTAAAATTAAGCAAGATGGAATTTCTTAATTTTACGATGTTTGTACCGTGTATTTAGTGAAATTTATGGAGAAATTAATTAAATAAAGTGAACTAATCTATTAATGAACTCGATTTCATAGAAATATTGAATCTACTTTACATATTGATTAATGTGTATCTGAGGTTTTGTTTTATATATATACATATATATATATATATATATATATATATATATATATATATATATATATATATATATATATATTTATATAAATATATATATATATATATATATATATATATATATATATATATATATATTTGTTATAATAAGGTCAAGATTAATGAACGGCTAAATCATAAAATAATACATTAACAATTTTATGACAAACTTTAAATACATATCTGTTTTTGAAATTAAATGTTGGGACATTGAATAATATGTAAACATTTACAGATGCAAATATTTAAACATATACAGTTTGAAATTTTTAATCCTATACGGTTGGAAACTTTAGAAGAAAGCTACATTTTTCGTGCATCTCTGTTGATTTAAGTAGTGTACGCCAAGGTATCAAACTCGATAAGTCATTGTTTTACAACTTCGCCGATATTGACCGTCATTCCTCGTATATTGTAGGTTATACATTTAAATTTACCTTATGAATCAATGTCTCTACTAATGGAAGCTTTTATAATATATTTTGATATCAAATGGCCAAGAAAGTCGTTGCAATTTTAATGGTGTTTTATAGCCTCTTGCGCTTTTCGAATACTCATATCACAGTGGTAATTCTAATTATTCACATCTGTAAATTCAATTATGGTGTAACAATTAATATATTAATTATATTTACTTCTCTTCATTTTTAAAGTAATAGTAAATCTAATTAAATTCAATCTGTACAAAATGCGGATCAGAAATAAAAGGAATACTTTATTATTCTTCGGTAAAAAGATAAACATCGTTTCCTTACTAAATGTCTTGACGCCAAAGTTAGAATATGCAATAATATTATATTAAAACGTTCCAAGATCAGTGAAGTAGATATTAATACAACTCAATGAGGTGGATATTCATATTTCCAATTTTAAGAAAATGTTTCTTCCTAAATTTTCCTCTGTTTAATTTCTCAATTTATCTCCCTTTTTTTGTATTCGGAAAATTTTTTCTACATAAATGCGCTTATTATTTGATTTTAATTTGCAAATTTTCAATACAAATTATGAAAGCCTAAAGCTCTGGACGACAGTATCAATATTTATAATTTTAACCTACTTTTCTGCAAAGAAAATAATAAATATATTAAATTCGGATAATTCGCATTTTCTTCAAAAGAAAATAGTCATATATATAATAGTTTACAATACTGTTTTCGGTTTTATCAGACTAATTAAAATAATGACGACTGGGCTTTACGTTTAGGCTTTACGTTGGTAAAATGAGAAAGGATATAATGTCAAAGGGCTCAAATGAAACCCTTTCATTATGAAAATAGTTTTTGCGGAAACTGCACTTCACCGATAACATTTTTCTTAAATCAATTATTTTGTTCAATTCAGCTCGTGATTAAAGTCGCATGAAAATATACACACAACATCAATAGCTTACTTCAGTATACTGTATCGATAAGCATTCTATTTCACAAATCCTCATGAGGCAAATCCTAATAAAATCAAACGAACACTTGATAAGTGTACCGACATAAAACCAACGGCCGCCTGCGAGGCTGTTCCTAAGAGATAAAGTTTTACTTGTTTTCAATGTATAGTTAAAATGGAGTATTTAATCTTAGTATTCTTTGATCTGTTTTACGAAGAAAAAGACCAGTTGGGTTACTGCGTTAGCTTTACTCGTATTTTGGCGGTAACTGACTTTATATTTGGGACAATGTCAAAGATATCACAGAGCTATCTTTAGTTAATAGCAGTCACAAAATATCCTTTCATATAAAAAAAATATGTATTTAATACAACTGTATGAATGTTATTTAAATTTTTGCTTTTATTACGTGACTTTTATTATTTTCGTAGTCTATTTTTATTTTTATTACTATTTTTATTGATTCACGGTTTTATGTATTTACTGTTTATTGTTTCAGTGTTTATTATTTTAATTCTTTAGAAATATAGGACGTGATGTAGACAATTTTATATGAGACATAAAGTGTGTCTCTGCAAATTTGTTTTCTATAGCATTCTTCACAAATATATGATGAGACGAATACTACATTTAGATGAGACAAATTAAATATGTTTCGGTAAAATTGTTCACTACCGCTTTATTTAGAAATATACGACGAGATATATACAACTTTTAGATAAGATATAAACTAAATGTGTTTTTGTATAACTGTCACATTCTTTAGAATATATGACAAGATGTATATGTATAATAATTGATCTCTTAGATGAGACATAAAGTAAATGTAATTGTAATTATTTTAAGGAAAATGGTAAACCTAAGTCGTGGTAAAGAACTTAAAGAAAGTAGAAATAATACTACATCACGTAGTTTCATTTAATTGTGAATAAAGCAATTATGTTTAATAAGAAAATTAAACACAACAGTTTGAGAAATCTATGAATCGTCAACGATGTGTCTTAATAGGACGTACTATCTGAGGTACCGAACATTGCGTGACGTGTTTACATACCGCATTGAATTTATACCCGATATTAAGAACAGGCTATAACATTAAGATAAACATACACATAATATTCTTAAGGAAAATGGCTTAGTGAGAACGCGATCCCAAGGAGTGTACTTTGGATCGCGACTTGAAACTTTTAATAGCTCGTTCAGCCTTTGTGCTGGTACGGTACTTGCAGGTGGTCTGAAAATGTCCAGCTGTTTTCTAATATTATTCTTTCGGTTTCCAGATTGTAGATTAAGAAACTGCGTTAAGAATTTTCGATGTATTAGAAGTTATTCGTGACCACCGTTAGAATTAAGTATCTTAAAAAGTACTATATTATATACTATTTCGTTTACGTCAGCCAGAGATACTTTTAAACAATAATGGTTTTATTGAAATGGTATTTATTTGAACTTTTTCATAATGAAAAACCAGGAAATATAACCTTTGTAACGGAGTGAACATGATATTTTTCACATTTTTTAATATATTCCTGAAGACAAAGCACTTAAAATTATAAGATAATATTTTTGAGACCTTATAACGAGACCTTGCAAACGATACTCTTATACAATAAATTAAATTTTTATATTTTTTTATATTATTAAAATTAGATCCTCTCCTCCCATTTCATGTACGAAAATGTTTTATGTTTATTTTTAGTTATGGGAACAAGAAAGATTCCGAGAAACTGGAGCTCACGGGTCCAACAAGTTTAGAAGTTGTTGAAAACTTCATCTGATTATTCCAGCATCTTCAGCAAAGGTGAATGCAAAGAGGAAAGCTTCCTCTAATAAACATGGTGAAAAGCACAAGAAATTACTTAGATAAAGTGTGAAAAGACAGGAACATATCCCAAAACACAAAGTCACATTTAGTAAAATCTCTGATCTCATCCATTTTTATTTACGGCGCTGAGACTTGGGCACTTAAAATGGCTGACCGCAAATGCATTGATGGCTAAGGGTTATTGTACTGGAAGAAGATCGACATCACATGAATCCAATATAGGAACAAGGTCTTGATTTCAAAAGAATTCGGAATCGGAACAAGATTTTCCATAATCTGTGTCCAGCGAGTTTTGAATACTTTGGACACAATTATTGGAAACTTACCGCCCGGATGATTAAAGGACGGACATCTCAGGCATGCTGCTATAGATGCTGGATTTACCAGATTAAAAAAAGTATATGGCAATCCACTTAGTGACGTCCTATTAAGCGCTCAGACTAGGCAAGTTATTAAAGAGAAGATATTATCAAGAGAAAGCCACAATCTTCAGTAGTAAGGAAGAGACTCAAGCAATATTGAGATATTTACTCTGATTAATATTCTTTATATATATATATATATATATACAATTTTGAGTTTTCATATCGGGCGGCTTCTAATAAAAACGGCTGTAAAATGGAACGGAAGTACACGTTAAGTGTTTTTATAAGTGTTCCTATTTTTCCTTTTGAATTACGAAGTCTGTAAATGTCTTCCGATGTAAATTTAAGACGAAAATGAAGATAAATGAAACAAAAACTAACCCAATATCAAAGGTTAGTTAATATATTAAATTTTTATATTTTCTATATACAAAAAGACAGTGAACATCTTAAGTCACAGCAAATACATGAATTTTTTTTTATTATGGAATACTTCTACCATACTTTCAGCACACATATGTAGTGATTTAATTCCTAGAGATGCTCGTTCTGTTAATTCAAATATACGTATGTTTTATTTAAGTAAATTTCGAAGGAAAAAAGCGAACAGAAAAAGGTTTATAATTGTGAATTCTAATTAATTGAACTCTATTTTGTGTTTTACCATAGAGGTCTCTTGAGAACTTTAATTTTGTTTATTCATAAACTTAGTAGCGTTCAAGTCATCAACTACGTTGTCCGTAATCAGAAAAAATTGAAAATGGAATATCCTGTAAAATAGTTTAATTCCACTCCAAAACTAGCTTTACTTAGCTTTCTTCGGTCGGTAAAATTACGTTTATTCAATAACTGTAAATTATGCTTTGTATCCAGTTTAAACGAAATTGACTAAAATAGATTAAAAAGATGGAAAGAGATAATGACTTTTATTAAAAACTACTATTTAAAATTTCTTAAATCTAAATGATAATTATTTATTTTTGCTTTTAAATATAAATAATACAAAAAAAAATTAGCCCACGAAAATAAAATGTTGAGAAAACCTAATAATTTTTGTAATAATTATTAAAATTAATTAATGGAAAATTACAAAAATAAATAAAGGACAAAAATTATCCTTTAACAAAATTTTAATTATTATATTAACCGAAGGTTAGCTATAGCAACAGATATAAACAATTAAAAGAAAAATGTCTATCATATCATTAAAAATATAAATGTGTGCGACTTTACGTTTTGATTTTTAGTTTATGATACGAAACCTTTTGGTTTTTTTAAACATCGTAATATTTACTAGTGTGAACCAGTAAAAACATTGTTCGGAAGATAAGTATCAACGTAAAATTAGACAAATAGTGTTATTAAATTTTTACCGATGTAAGCATCCTTTTATTAAATAAAAAATAAAATAATATTCCATCGTGGACGTTCAGATTCTAAATAGCCATATATTTACTTTGTGAAATTCACAGTTATTCTTGACCAGTAAAGAATTTGGCCCTTTTACTGCTTTTAAGACTTGAAAGTTAATTAGATTGTTTATTTTCTATTACTTCTAACATACGCCCGATGATCGACTGACAACAAAATTCTCATTAAGCTGTAATTAGAGACGGTATTTATATTTTTCTCTTCATTTATGATATTCTTGTCAGATGAATTCAATTTATTTCAGTAACAAAAGAATCGAGGTACCCGGAAAATAACTGACTTCTAACAAAAGAAATGACATTTCTCTCTTCTTTGTTGGTCTTCGATATTACTTTTAAATTAATTTTTTATTGATTCTTATAAGTGATGTTATTTCTATACATAATACATAAGTGCAATCTTGATTAGGAGTGTTGATGAATATCTACAAGAAATTAAACACCAGTAATATAACGGGTGTACG
Organism: Druceiella hillmani; assembly: GCA_039881145.1. NCBI lineage: Eukaryota > Metazoa > Arthropoda > Insecta > Lepidoptera > Hepialidae > Druceiella > Druceiella hillmani. The sequence continues at coordinate 630,926 of JAYKKI010000028.1, read as the reverse complement.
AATTTATAATAACCTTGCAACTCCAACACCACTTCATAGTTGACTTACTTTATGCATAAATTGACTTCTATGACTAGCATGAATCATAATAAATTTTGCTAACTTTTATATAAACAAAAATTTATTTTAGTACAAGAATTCCATTCAATAGTAACAATTCAAAGTATTAATATATACAAGTAACAAATCAATAAAAGGGAATAAGGGTGTACGTTGGATATATCTTGGAAAATATGAATAAAAATGTCTCTAATAAAGCTAGAGACGAAACCAAATAAGTTTCGTTACTTATTTGCATCCGCATCGTATAAATTTTACTAAACTAATTTAGCTTATGGTTCCACTAATGTATTATTCAGATTCTGTTGATAAATGTGAGATAATTTAACATTTTCGAAATATCTGACTTCGAACTGTCTGTCGGTATATTTGTTTATTTATAGCCATATTAATTAAAAACTAAATAGCATATAGAGATAACGTTTTTAATAATGCATAAAAAAGACTACTATGTGTTTAGGTTAATTTAAAACTAAAAGAAGGAAAATATTAACAAACGATGACGAAATGCTTAACTATTGATTATATTTCTCTCTACTAGTAGAAGCTAGCTGAAATTAAGGAATACACAAGAGCATGATGGGTACAAAAAACTATAGCAGTTTAATGATGTGAACGATCCTACATAAAATTTTCACCGGATAATAATTCCAAAAATATTTAATTGAATTTTGACCTCAGATTTTAGAGTTTTGTAAAACAAAGTTCAAAAACCAGTTAATTAAAATTAAATTTTCAATATTTAATTCGTATCCAACGCTTCGAGAATATCGATTAAAAAGAATTCTTCAAATATTTGTTTAACGTTGATTTAATTTTTTATAAATACAACTGAAGCTAAAGCAAATAAGTATTCAATATTATTGATAATACGTAATATTGAGAGCGTCCTCAAATCTTAAGTTATATTAAATTTTAAATTCGTTGATGAAATTATATTTTGAAATAGTATTACATCTAATGTCTTAACAACTGGTATATATCTATATTAAATTAATATTTAACATTATATAACTGCTATAAAAATCTGTCATATTGATTACTCAGTGAACAATTTTCAACAACAAAGATCGTGTTAATAACTTAGCTAGTGAATTATGCCAATATTATAAATATGACAAAGTTGTTCAGTTCTTTATTACATCATAGCTCTTTAATAAAAACTAAAATTAGAAGTTTAAAAAAAACACGACGTATTGCAATTGGAAAACGATTAAATATTTTTTCAACCGACTAACAGAAAGTAAGAACCTATTAATATAATTACAACACCCGAGAAAATCCGTCGGGACTGCCAGGCCTCGCCTATACCTAAAATATTGCAGTTTTATCAGTTCATGACTAATTGAAATGTTAATAGATGTGCAAATAGATTTTCTATGCTGCTACAATTTAATTGATATTATGGACGGAAATGGCAATGGCAGCCCCTCGGATTTTCTTAGGTTTGTAATATTATTATATTAATATGTTCTACTCGGATTTTCTTGGGTTTGTAATTATATTAATATATTCTAACGTTCTTTTAGTAGGAGGGTTTTCAAAAACTTTTTAATCGTTTTTCAATTACAAACTACTACATAGTGTTGGGTTTTATTAAAAATGTTTAATTTTGCTTACTTTTAATTATATAATTATACTTTTAATTATAACTAACTTTCTAAAAAGACCTTCGCCGAAAGGCAAGCTTATGTGACTCTTAATAAAGTACGATCTTTACATGGTATAGTAGTAACTGATCTAAATCAAAGAAAACTCTTAAACAATCCACAAAATGGCATAGCATTGGAAGAATTAGAGCGTTAGAGAAATATGTTACGTGGATCATACATCGATGAAGCCGAAGAAAGGCCACAAAGTAGTTGACCTAGATTAATCAAAAATGTTTATTGCAGCGCCCCCTGACAACTTAACAACATAATACCTGACTGGTAACCTTCGCCGCAAAATCGCAAACTTTTTAACGAAAACCGTATGTAAATCGATCAAAGAGTTTGGAAAAAAATGGGACCATTCCTTTGCAACAAAATGTTGCAATACCCCCTGGCGAGTAATCACCATAACATTTATTTAAGAACCATCACCGATTAATTCCAAATATTTTGCAGAAAACTGTATTTAAATTGGTCAAACCGTTTTGGAGACAAATGGGAACATTCGTTAGTAACAAAATGTCCATTGCGGCTCCCCCTGGTGAGTAATCACCGCAATAACTATCTAAGAACCATGGCCAATGAATCGTAAGCATTGTACACTAAAACCGTATGTATGTATATATATATATATGTGTATATATATATATATATATATATATATATATATATATATATATATATATATGTATATATATGTATATATATATGTGTATATATATATATATATATATATTATACTTTAACAAAACATTTCAAAACTAACTAAATTAATAGTTTTCAAGAACCAATATTTTCGCTGGTCGGTTCCCACTTAAAGAATGCACGCTTGGTACTATGGACCTATTTTCTACCTTAACAATGATCATTATCCAAATATTTTATGATACATTGTCTATTTTATGATACATTATATAACATGACACTATTTAAATTAAGTTTCTTATAGATCAGGTTATAATTTAACACTGGACCTGGCCCATTGCTATATTGATTCCATATATCGATGAATTCCCTAGACATTATCACATTCCCTATCACATTAATTTCAAATTTAGTACCACCTAAATCGTATTTTATGTGTGTACAAATAAAGAAACTTTATGTAAATTTACTAGCACAAGTTTAGCCGTGTTCCATAATATCGGCCAGCATATCGATAACCTTTGTATATGTTAAACAAATTCCATTTTAAATCTGACAAATTTGTCAATATATTTAAACCAGAACAATTTTGAATTGGAGTAATTATTGGAGCAATTTTGAATTGGAGTATTATTTATATAATTGTCCAAACCGTTTTGGAGATAAATTGCATACCCAAACAAACAACCTCTCACCATAAAAGCATAATCCTCCTCCGTTCTATCGTGCGTAAAAAGTAGAATTAAAAATTTTCCATCAAATATCAGTCGTTTAAATATTTTATGTTTTCACACTTTGTTATAAATATATTTTACGCGGATAAAGTCACAGGTGAGAAAAGATCAAATATAATTCTTACCGGATGGAAAAAAACATTAATTCAAAATATATTGATGAAATGTTACCGGATGTAACATAAAATTGACTGTTAAAATACTAACCATTTTTTTTTTAATTTAATTTACATTATGATAAAACGAATAGATGAGTTCTGTTTATTTTTTTCTTATTTTGAGGGAAAAAACAGACACATGCGGTAATTTTTATAAAGTTTTTAACCAAATAATTAATGTATTCAGAATCAATACAAATATTTCAATATATTAAAAATGTCCAATTTTGGTATATAATTAATTTTTTACTGCTATGATAAATATCAAAATATAACATTGTTTACGGTTTCTTAATTATTTAGTATAAACATCCGTTTTAAAATTGAATCGAAAAATATTTAAATAGGCGAATTTACCGTTTGCCTTACCAAAGGATAACAATAAATTCTTAATTATTTCGTAAATATATGTACTTTTATATAAGTAATCAAATAACATTAATTGAGTCATCCTGTAAAAATATTGGACGGAGTTTTAAGGATATTCAGTAAATCCGCACTTAAAAGAAGCCTTATTTTTTACTAACGTAAAAGCTTTTACTAAAGTAAAGCCTACATTAGACTACAACAAGATGAAATACCCGTAGTGCATCACCAAAGAAGTTATACAAAGTGATGTCATTCAGGCGAATTATTTGATGTAATGACTTATCGTACATAAAATAAATATTTAAATAATATAAACGTGTTAATGGATTACGGACCCCATCTACAGCATGTTACCATTGCCCAAATGAAATTGCTTTGTGTAACTTCCACTATTACATTAGTATTTTGTCTTCTTATGAGATTCACATTTTTCTTCGGACTTTGCATGTAACATACTCTTAATTTTTTTTTCAATATGTAGCATGAACAAAAGGTATTTAAATAACTAAATGTCTCTTAAAAGCTTTAATGTTGCTTATTCTCAAACAAGCTTAGGAGCGTGTCAGTTATCAACTACGTTGCTCGTCCTCGGAAAAAAGTGAAAAGGGAATATCCCGTAAAATAGTTACATTCTGCTCAAATACTCGCTTCACTTAGCTTCTCTCGTCTGTAAAATTACGCTCATCCAATTACTGTAAATTATGCTTGTTAAGGCGGAGAGAGGAACGGACTGAGTAATTTTTAAAAATTACTGATACAAATTACCTGAAGTTTCCTAAACTGAAATTGTAACTATTTCTTTTTATGTTAAAAGTAACTAACATATGAGCAGATACTACACACGACACTAGCCCACGAAAATAAAATATTGAGAAAGCCTAAAAATTCTGATAATAGATAATAAAATGAATTAGTGCAAAATTACAAAAATAACCAAGTGAAAAATAATCCTTTAATCAATTTTTAATTGTTATTTTAACCACAGGTTAGTAATAGCATCGGATGTGAATATTTGAAAAAAAAAGAAATGTGGAGCGTATCAATATAAATATAAAAGTATACGAATTTAACAAGAGCTAGTAAATATCTTAATGTTTACTAGTCTTTACCAGTAAAAAAGTTGTTGAGAAGATAAGTGTGAACGTAAAATTTGACAATTGGTTTCATTTCATTTTCACTGGTGTAAGTATCATGTTTTTAATTAAAATAAATAACTAATATTCCATCGTGGACATTCGCTTTATAAATAAATATATATTTACTTCGTGAAATTCAGATTTATTCTTTATTAATAAAGAATCTTGCCCTTTTATTGCTTTTAAGACTTGAAATTTAATTAGATTGTTAATATTTCATTACGTCTGACTTACGCTCGATGACAATTACAATTATGACAATTTACAAGAGAAAAGTTGGAAAAAGAAACTTTCGTGTATTAGAGTTTTAGTTCGTAATTATCGACTGAAAAGGAAATTCTCAGTAGGCTGTTATTAAAAACGGTTTTCCTTGTTTCTCCCATTTACAAGATTATTAGATGAGTTCAATTTATTTTAGTAACAAAAGAATCGAGGCAACTGGAAAACTCCCGAGTTCTAATAAAAGAAATGACATTACCACGTCTTTGACGTTCCTCGATATTACTTTTAAATTAATTTTCATTGGTTTTCTTAAGGGAGGTTATATCTGTATATAATATATAAATAAATTCTTAAATAAGTTTATTAAACATATACAATAAAAAAACAGTAATAATCATGTAGCAAATGTACGAATGTCATAAGAATCATGCAACTTGAACACGACGTGAGAATTGACTTACTTTATGCATGAACTGACTTTTATGACTAACATGAAACAATTAACAATAAATTTTGCTAACTATCTTACCAGAAATGTATTTTCATATAAGGGGCTACACCGTTACAGAATTTCATAAACAGTTACACTTCAATGTGTTAGCTTGAACATATTTATTTTGATATAAATTGGGTGATATTTTTACAGAACTCCATAAAGAGTTAAACTTAAATGTGATAATATAAACATGTAACAAATTAAAAAAAGTCGAAAAAGGTATATGTTGAATATGCATGTCTTTATACGAGCTAAAGAAGAGAAGGATGTAAGTCTTTAAAAAAGCTAAAGAAGAGAACGAAAGAGAACGAGTTTCGTCACTTGTTTGTACGCGCATCATATAATTTTTCCTAAACTAATTTAGCTTATGGTTTCCCTGATGTATTATTTAGAATCTGTTGAGAAATTTGAGGTAATTAAAGTTTTCGAAATTTTTGACTTCAGTCTACCCGTCAGCATGTTTGTTTATTTATAGTAGTATTATTTAAAAACTAACTAGTATATTGGAATTACGTTTTTAATAATTGGTCAGCGTAGATAACAAATTGATATTTAACATCATATAACTGGTATTAAAAAGATGTTCTATTTATTACTATGTGAGAAATTTGCGTTAATAAAGATCGTATTAACAATTTGAGCAGTGAATTGTACTAATGTTCTAAATATGACAAAGTTTTGCAGTTCTTTATTATATGATAGTTTTTTAAAAAATTAAATTTTAAATTTAACAAATTAATACAAGTTTTAATCACGATAAAACATATAAACTATTAAATAATAACAACAACTTTTTTAAGATGCCAGTAGATGGAGCTGTAACTGCTCAGCTTAAAGCATTAAACTTCCATCAAATCATCAATCACTTAAATATTTTATATTTTCACATCCTGTTAAAAATTTGTTTTATGTGGATGAAAAGACAGGTGAGAACAAATTAGATATAATTGTTATCGGTTCGAAAAAATTAATTAAAGATATAATTTCTGCAGTAAATTTTATCATAAATTTATTTTTTGTTATTTAATTTACCTTATAATAAAGTCAATGGATGTGATCTGATTATTATTTCTTATTTTAAAAGAAAAATAGACGTATGTGGTAATTATTATAGTTTTAAATCAAACAATTAATTTATTTGGAATAGTAATAAATATTTCAATATGTTAAGAATGCCCTATTTTCATTATTCATGCGTAATAATTCGCGTGTACTAACTGTAAGGTGTATATTTATTTTTTACTACCATAGTAAATATAAAGATTAAAAATAATTATTTTAAATATTCTGTTTTAAAATTAGCTCCAAGTATTTAAATCGCCAAATTTACATTTTTACCATGCTAAAAAATAAACAATCTATTATTAGTGATTCTGTAAATATATGTATTAATATAAATAACCAAATAACATTTATCGGGCCATACGATGGAAATAATGGACGGCGTTATGTTTTAACAATATCTAGTCAATTCGCACCTCAAACTTTAAAAGAAGTCCTATTTTCTTACTGACGTAAAAGCTTCTACTAAAGTAAAACCTACATCAGATTATAATAAGATGAAATGCCCGTAGTACATCACCGAAGAAGTTATACAAAGTGATATCATTTAGGCGAAGTTTACATGCTGCGAATATGATCCCATATGTCAAGTAAATGTAAGGACATCAGCGTTAATGCTTACAATTCTAGCGGTGAAGAAAAATGTCTTCTTTTTCTTACAGCGGGTCGTTTCATTGGATATATTACTTATTTGTAACCTACCCTTATCATTATTATTACAATACTTTTCTCGGTTGAAACGGACTGTAAAGGATCATTTGATTTCGAAAAATGATAAAGGTTTTTCTCGTTTTTCTCTCTGATATGAGAAATAATATAAAACTTATTTATGATCAGTAGGAAAGCAATTATTATTTGACTTTAACCTAAAAAAAGTTATTATTTATTTTATTTCTGTTAGAATACCAATGAAAAGATATCAACTCATTAAAACGGCATATTTTAAAAATCGTGAGCTTTTTTCTTTTAAGATTAATAACTCGTTAAGTTAGTCAATTAGTTTAAAATGCATTTTAAATATAAATTAGTACTTTTGTAACAAGACTGATATTTTTAAGTCAATTGTTAGGTATGTTTTATTTGAAATATTTATCCAAGTGATTGATGTGTTTTAAAAATGTTGGCTAGTAAGATAAATTAAAATTTCATTAAAGCGTGTTGAATTAAAAATAATTATGTACGTTTTATGTATATTTCTAAATTAATTTCATCAACTTATTACTGTTTAGTTGCTGGTATAAACTGTAAAAGTTTATTAAATATACTTGACATAAGTTTTCTTAGACATAAATAATGGGATAGTTCATTTGTAATTTTACGCAATAACTTTATGCGACCTAATATAGATTTTTCATTTTTGTGACATCACTTTAGTCTATATTTAATGCATTTCTTATTGAATCAGTTTCTCTCTATTTACGTGACATGGTTAAACCTTTTGGCTTGTGGATTGACGATTCTTGATTATAACATTTTTAGATTCCATTTTATTTAAGTCACTTTATCATTTTAAAAATATCGCATCTATTAACCTTTTTAATCGTTCGGTACCCAAATGGTTTAAATACGGGGTATAAGGTCGGCACAATATTCTTCGACCGTTGTTCGGTGACCTAGGAGAATGAGCTACAGCAAAGGGAATGAAGTACAAACTTCAAATTTACAAATAATACGTTAATATACAAAGCCTTAAAGTAAAATGTCCATGTAATTTTAAAATTGTTTACTCATGTTTTTAGGAACGCAAGCATATATGTATTTTAAATATATGATCGTAACTAATTATTTTATGTATTAACTTATCGTAAAGAAAATAAATATTTAAACTTGTTATTGTAAATAAATATTTTATTTGACTGCTTTTTAACTGTCATAATATATGTTGTAATTATGGACCTCATTCACAGAATGATAATATTGCCCAAATGAAATTGCTTTGTGTAATTTCTACTGTTACATAAGTATTTTGTCTCTTTACGAAATGATAGGTTAAACTGGGCATGGACTTGTTTTCATGAGAAAGTGAATAAATGGCAATACAGAAAGTAACTTCTTTTTCACAAAGCTATATTCAAATTATTGCTATGTTAGTATTATTGGCTACTGTTTTATCTGTAATTTCTAAATAATGGCTTTTCTGCGACCATTTCTTTCCAATATTTGGATTTGAATGGAGATCCATTCAAATCCAAATTTTTCTTCGAACGTTGCATGTAATATACTCTTTATTTTTTTTCAATGCTTGATATGAGGAAAAGGTATTTAAGCAACAAATTTCATCTACACAGGCTTATTATTTAAATTTTCGATATGAACTAAAAGTAAGAAATTGACAAATGAGCTAAGAACTTAATAATTTTATTTTAATATACAATTCATTGCAGATCCACCTAAACGTGCAAAATTAAGAATTCTACGTTGTCTAATGCGTGTAATTCTATATTTCCATACTATAGGTGTAGAATAACCAATAAAAGTTGGAATAGAGCCCTAAACAAGTACAGAATTAGTCTGCTTGCAGTAACACAGTAGCTGAATCAGTACTTCAATTGTGACTTTTGAAAAATATTTCACCATAAATGGTTTATTATTTCAATATTCAATACGGTCAAAATATTTAAAGCTACTTGTGATGATTAAAGACATTTAAAGCTACGAGGACGGTATGAGACGAGTAATTGCAAGTTAGATGAAAAACAATTTAAAAGCGATAATAAAAGACATGTGTCTTGTTTTACCACTTTCCGATTTAATTTTTTTTGACGTGAAAAAATTTTCTTCAATTGCGAGAACAAAACTCGCAACTTTCTTCAACTGCGAGTACGAAAAAAAATCTTAGGTCAAAATGAAATGGTTTTCTTCACATTCGTCCTTTTTCCTAAGGTAAACGAAAAATAATGAATTTATTTCGCACTTAAATATATTTATTTTGAGGATGGTGTAAAGCATATCAAGTCCAATGGGACATTGTAATGACTTTAATGTAAAACATTTTCTTTTGAATGAATTGTTTTTTCATGAAAAATATCGAAAGTTATCTCTATTCGCGAATATAGATTTAGGAAACAGAAATTTTGATTTATTATTTTAATATTACATATTTACTGCACAAACTTATTCCTCGTTTGCATAATAAAAGTAAATTGACAGCTTTTTAACTGCCACAATATAAATTGTAGTTTACTCAAATAATCACACGTAAATAACTTAGAAGTCAACAGTCCAATCTGGACTGGCTTAGAAACATAAGTGATGGTGGCACATAATTTAAAAGGATAAACGATTGTAACTAAAACTTTAAGGATTTTAAAAATATTTCGTTCCAAAATTATTGGCCAAGTAGGAGTCCGAGAATTGTAATAAATTACATTTCACATAAGTTACAATAAAAAACCATATAGAGCTAACAAAAACAAGTTACATATCTGGCAGTTATGAGTTAATAATATAATTACAAATAATTAATAATAAAAGTAGAGTAGATATAAATACAATGTTAATTAAAGAGTTTTGTTGGAAAAAAGGGAATAAGTGTGAATACTGGAAGGTGAAAGCAAGAATCAGTCAAAACTAAATTTAATTTTAAAACGAATTTTTAAACGTTTTGACTTAGTGAAAATTTAGTTCGGTTTGAACTATTCCTTTTAAAATATAGTCTTTTTAATTTAAAATTAAGTGGTTTTCTGTACATTGGTTATTATGAAATGGTCAGGTCTATATTATTGATATTTTAATGGAATTATTAGATAATTGTCTATTTATTTTTATACCATCAAGCGATTAATGAAATAAATTTGCTGCTTTAAAATGGGTGAAATTTACATTTATCTTACTCGGATTTTTTAACTTCGATTAAATAATTTTTAATACGAGAGTCAGGATTTTTTTATTATGCTAAACTTGGTAATAGTTGTCAAAATACAAGGAAATACTAAAGGTAATACTAGCGATTAGTCTAAATTTTCTTTATTATTCCGTGTATATATTAATAAAATGTTAGGTCAAATATTGTCCTTAGCAAAAAAAGTTAAAATTCGAGATCAAACATTAATTTTTTTAATTTTATTATGATAATTCTGAAAACGTGAAATGAGAAGAAATTTTATTTATTTATTTACCTACTTTAATGTATACAATTAATACATATGGTGACTTATTGCTACGAAAACAATCTCTTACTGTCCACAAGAACACTAGTTCTGGCCCACTTTATGAGCGGCCAGGAATCGTTCCAAGAATGCCGAGCCGTCAAAGACCGTACGCCTTGTAATCAAACCAACAGATCGCGGTGACCCCACAGCGACGTGATTTAGTCAACATTGATAGCTTAGCAGGACGATTTTCAACTAAGCAACATTTTTATAGTAGGCCCATCGCCTACTCATTCTAAATACATACAATTAAAATCAAATGGGGCAGCGATATAGCAGTGCCATATAATTTTTTGTATATTTTTTTATATGACATTATTTTTTTAATTAAGTGTTAGGAAATACTTACTTAAATCGATATTATTTGATTTTTTTACGTACAGAAACGTAGACGCAGAGATGTGATATTCTATAAGTTTTCTTCTCGATGAAAGATTGAAAAAAATGTTTACGTTTCTTTCTAGGGTCTATATAAGTTTCTCGTATTTTACATTAACATTATCAAATCGATTCTCCGATCGAAATCCTCTGCAAAAAATGAAGGACTTAAGTAAATGGTCTTTAAATCAACTTTTGGACGGGGCTTTCGCTTCCTATTTGCAAGAATATTTAGTTTATAAGATTTAAATTTGTTAATGTTAGATATGAAAAAAGAGTGGTGTTATTTTTTGTGAAATCTCCTTTAATTTATCGTCAATTTACCTTAATAGACATAAAATTTTGCTTGAGCTACAGCGTAGGTCTTGTTTCTGCTACTTGTGTGATTTTTGTACAAACTATTAGATTACATATATATATATATATATATATATATATATATATGTACATGTGCATGTGTCAGAAATTTGATATTTATTTCCCAAGCGGATACCACAAACAATGTTATTTTTAACAAAGTATTTTCAGTTTTTATGATTTTGTACCTCAAGTGGAAAAAAAACTTGAAACACCAAAATAATTTAAAACGTTTATCAAAAATGGAACTTTCACAATAAACCCGACGGAAAATGAACGATTGTTAAAAAATTTAAAATAACAGTTTACAAAAAAAATTTAAAATGCCTTTCTTAGTTTGCAATGAACAAACGACGTCGATGTAATAAGTTTCTTTTCAACCTGTTAAATGGCTATCCATTTTGTCCTTTTAGTCTTATTGCCATTTGGATGAAGTTCACAAACACACCAAAATCATAAAAAAATCACTTAAAAACGTTGCTTTGATACAGTATGCGCAAGCGACCAAAAACAAACGATTGTTTACTTCGAATGAAGAACGCCCCGCAGGGAGGGAGGGACTAGTCAAACAAGTTTTAAACATTAACAATAGCGTGTTGCCAGTCTCTCTTCTCCACGTTCGTAACCATGGATAAGTTAACCACTATCCATGTTCGTAACACAATGAAAGCTGTTTGTTTTGGTAGAGCTGTAAATTTTTTATGTAAAAATTATGGCTATTGGAGATCAGTTTGCGAATAACGTAAATTTGAGTTAAATTATTTTCTTTCAGTTTTTTTATGAATGTAATCTTAATTTTTGAAATTAAGCAAATTAGTAAAATTTTGTTTTTACCGACGTTGCGCATATAATTTAATTTCTGTCTACACAATCACGACATCTTAAGCTAGTTTGCAAGGCCATGGAAAAATGGCCAATATTACATCTTTCATCATGGTGATTATTAAAGTTTAAACAGTTTTTACGTAAATTAAACTAAACTTAACAAAACATTATAAAACAATGATATAATCCAGGAATAAACTTAAAACATGCACATTGTATGCTAGCTATATGTGTTTTCTACTTCCTATCAAATTTTATCCGATTTAGTGGAGTAGTTTATGTGACTAAATGGCGGAATTTCCAGAAATGTTCAAATAAATTCTATCTTTTTTACTATTTATTTTCGCAAGACTAATATTGTTTTTAAATAATTTGTTACGACGTTCCCTAAATAAAAAAAATTTGGACCACTATAAATGGGCTACCCTGTATTTTTTTTGTGTAATTTAAAACTATTGTGTGTCATTTACGTTGTGAAATATATTAGATTGAGATCTACGGCTAAGTGGGAAACGCCATTCGACTCTAATAACTTAAAAAAGTAACTGGTTTGAATGAAACGTCAGGAATGAGGTTAGTTTTTAACTTCTCAAATATAAGCACATAGACATAAAATTTAATAGTTATGTTGTCTATAGTTAACCGAAAAACTAAGCCTATGGTCCTAAATTTCATATTTATTCAAATATGTCGTTATTTTACACCTGTAAAGTGTACGCTCGACTGTAAGCTATTTATTCGTATGTTTAATAGAAATGCTATACAGACTATCTATATATGTTTGCATGTGCCTAATAGTAATTGAAAAAAACAGTTAAAAGTAGAATTTGCTTTTTTTCTAACAGCAACCAATTTACATATTTGTAAAAGTGATGAATTGAGAAATTATGAAGTGAACGTAATAAGTTACCTGAAATAATCGTGCCGAAAAATGGAAAACAGACTTATAAATCGAACTTTTCATAAAATATTTCGTAAAATTAACAAAGTATCATTTTTTTTGACTAAAATGATTTTGAACATAGCACCTCCATCTCAAGAAAGATAATGAGTTAGGCTGAAATTTTATCAGAACTTTTTTCTTTAATGAATGTCGAACTAACATATTTTATACATTTTAGTAAGTATTATATAAGCATAATTAATTTCATAGTCTGATATATTTAAGTCACAAGCATATTAAATCCTTACGTCAATAATTCCTTCATCTTGAGTTTACTAGCACTTTCTACTTCTGGCCGATCCATGAGCAGAAGTTATCATTGTTTATTTCTCTTGCCTAGAGCGCGTGCGCATATTGTGCAATCTTAACTTGTCTTTTGTGCACTAACGTTATTCAACACAGTATTACGAGGTACTGCTTCCTGATCTTGATACTTTTTATGCTCAAATGAACACTTCCGGAATATGGTTACTGATTTGCTTGTGATTCATGACTGAACACTGAACAAGACCAAAGTTTATTCGAATTTATCTGTATTTTCTGTTTTATTCTATATTGTTTGTAAAATATTTCTTTACTATTTTTTCTTATGGCACATCTACATGTACGATTTGGGTAAACTTGTATGTTAGGCATAGCGTTTTGAGAAGTAAATAAACAAGTGTTCATTTTTGAGCTGCCAAGTATGTCAGTGAAAGTACGTGTACACAAAATTAAAATTTCCCAGATATCATAGTATCTAGGAAGAGTATGACCTTATGCCAATACTTTATAATTAGCGATTGTTATAACATAATTAACTCATTTGAAACCGATACTAATAATTAACCCTAAAATAATATTTTTAAATAGAAATAAACATAAGGAAGTTAAAGCAAATTGAGCTTAATTGATTTTATTATTATTAACTTTTTTATGTATAGTACATACGGCGGACTTATTGCTACCTACTATCTTTGAAAATATTTAGAAACGTGGTTTTCCTGATGTCAGGATCCAGGTGATTCCAAATTTTTGCTGCTTGGACAGATAAGGATTTTTCGTAAGTGGTAGAGATATGTATAGGAATAAGTAGGATGTGTGGACTTTCAGATCGCAGCCCAAGGCCGTGAGCAGACAAATTTTTAAATTTGCCACTAATATAATTTGGGCTATGAGGATTTTTTAATAAGTTAAAAAGAAGTGTATATGAAGTTGGCGTCGATCACGGATCTTCAGCTATTTGAGAAGTGACCTGTATTCAGAAATGTGATCATATTTTCTGAGCCCTAAGATATACTTTATTCATACATTTTGAAGACTTTACAACTTGCACAAATATTCTTCATTAAGATCAGGATAGTACACGTCTCCATAATCGTTTAATGGTAATAAAAGTGTTTGACAAAGGTAGATTTTCGTTTTAGTCGGTAGAAAATTTTGAAGACGTTTCAAAGAGTGTATCCTATTGAAAACACGACGACTAACATAATTTACTTGAGGCCGCCAATTAACAATTTGATCGATCAGTAGGTCCAGGTTTTTTACAGTTGATGTGTATGGTATTATTGTACTATTTAGCACTAATTTCGTTAAACTAGGTATTACTTACTTTAGAAGTCAGTCTTTGACTACCGATGATGATAGCTTGTGACTTACTTGGTTTAACCAAAAGACCCATTTCATGAGCCCACTGACCAATTGAAGCAAGATCTCGATTAAGAATGTCGATGGTTTTTGATAAGGAATGGAGGTTTGAGTGCACATAGATTTGAAGGTCATCAGCATAGAGTAGATAATTGCTAGAAATGTTTTTAACAACATTTTCAATAAATACTGAGAAGAGGAGAGGAGATAGAACTCCACCTTGAAGTACACCAGCTGTAAGATCAGACCACTCAGAATACGTATCTGACAACTTAACACATTGCCTGCGTCCATGAAGATATGAACTAAACCACTCAAGTGAATGTTGGGATATATTAAGATATTTCAAGCGGCAAGCGGGGGGTGACTTGTGTATTATCCATAGCCAAGCGTATATCATCAGTATCCTTAACAAGGGCAGTTGAGGTACTGTGGCCAGTTTTAAAGCCAGATTGAAGCAGATTTAGAGACTTATGAGCATTAAAGAAAGTAACAAGTTGACCATGAACAATACGTTCAAAGACTTTAGATAGAAGCGATTGGATAGATATGGGCCGAAAATCCTTGGGTTGCGTAGGTAATACAATTTTAGGTATGGGCACAATATAGGCTTTTTTCCATTCCAAAGGAAAGACAGCAGTTTTCAAAGAGGTTTTATAAATATTAGCGATGACGGGAGCCACGATCTATTATTGCTTTAAAAGCACTAATATTTAAGCCTTCGGACTCACAGGTATTCTTTATCGCAAATTGATGTTCATTAGAAACGAATGAAGACGAGATACCGTTCATTATTTAACATAAAGTTAAAATTTTATGTAAAAACCAAAAGAGAAAACTTCAGCGTAATATTCTGTATGTGGAGAGAAGCCACTTCTGTGATTATTGGTTTCTTTTAAATATGATAGTTTATATGAGAAAATATTTTTGTACTTATTTAATTAAAATACTTTGGTCTAGTCGGTTTTAGCATTTTGAAATATTATTGTTATTTTGAATTGATATTTAAATCTAAACTTTAAAATAAGATAATATTTTTTGAAGCCCGGCACTTTTTAAGTGGTGCAAATGAATATTGTTAGTTAACTGCCAGATGGATACAAATAGTACGAATCTTGGAAGAATATCACAAAGTTGTATCCATAATGCCATCCTCATACTTATTATTTATATCGCAGTTTTTTTATAAACACTGACACTTCATTCTTTTAATAATACAAAATAACCCTATAATTTATTGTGTAGGTATAATGATCTTTTTACCCTTGGCCAAGTTCACAATAACGATTGTTACCCAGTTTATTCCTTAAGTCGCAGAGCAATTACAGATAGACAAAACAAAGTTACTTTTATGGTATATATGATTGTTTTTAAAGCCAAACTACCAAAGTAGCTTAAAATTATACAAATGTTAGTATTCGCTCGGTTGTTAAATATTAGCTGAGAACAGTATGATTACTTTTCTAGGATATTACTTATAAGTTGAAGAATTTCTAATAATCTTAGATATTCTGTGGTAAATTCAGTGTCCATGTTTAAATAAATATATTTCAATAAATTAAAAGCCGAAACTTATTTTTAAAGAAATATCTAAATTTTATAAAATATTAATTTATAATAGTTTTGTCTTTAAAATCTTATTACAAAACTTTTGGTTTGTTTATTTCAAACAAGAGTTAATTGACAATTCCAACACCTTCAATTTCAAGGATACCTCGCAATCATGCAATTCGTGAATCATATGGTGTCCAGATTATTTAGATGATATATTTCTCAAACCAGCAATAGAAACATTGTTCCTTCACTTCATACTTCCATAACACGTTTTATGCATGAAAAGTATAGAGTTTCGGCACACCTCTCTTCATCTATTACTAAAGTTGGCAGAGCTAATATAATGGTCTCAAAACATATTTGTCTCAAAATAGTCCTTATTGTAAACCTTCACAGATTTCATAAAAGAAGAGAATATATATGTGAGTAGAAAAGGCAAAAACAGGAAATCTAATGAAAATATTTGAAAAAAAAGGTAATCCTCCCATGAGTAGATGACGTTGCACCGTTTTAATGACACTGACACATTAAGAAACTTATCACTTTGACTTAAAAGCTCCTTTCAATCCCTTAAAGCTTCAGCATTGAAAATAAAGCGGCAGAAGAAGGAATAATTGAAATGAATACACGAAGGCTAAGTCCCTTCGAGGGAAGTCTTACGGGAGATAGCATGTAATCTGAAGAGGGTTTATATATTATTATTGCTGCACAATAGAGACCGTCTTCACAATAATAGACGGATTGTATTTCATTGTCTGGACTTTACTGAATGTTCCTTTAATATTTATATTTATTTCATGCTACGGTAATTTCATTTATTTATGGTAGCAATGATTACAAATGCGCCCAGATATTCTATATATAATACACCTATATATTCAAAACATTAATCGAAACACTTGGATGTCATTGTTATTCAATTTAAATTGAATATATATTTCTCCACCCTATTTAAACGATGTGAAATTAATGAATGCTATGCGTTTAATTTTTGTCTATATTCATATGATTCCTTGTAATTGGATTGTTGTTTTAATTATTTTTCTGCTATGGTTTGTTAGGTACCTGAACAAAGAGCTTTGGATACAAAAGAAAAATTAAGTCATTAAAGTTTGTTTTATAATACTTAAAATACTTCACATATAAATAAAACATTTTTTAATAACAAAGGTAAGGATACAAAAAATATTTTAGTTGAATTATTTTGTTTATTGAAGTTTATTTAATTTTGTTCCCCTTAATTATTACTAAGGGAAAATAATTCAACTAAAATATTTTTGTATCCTTACCTTTATAATATTATAGCACTGATGTACATATTTATTCATATTTATATTTTAATACAATTTAATGTTTAATTTGCTGAATGAATTCCTCATCATATATTACTATTGACAAATATTTACAGTAAAATACATCTTCATAATACTTTTTTAAAATATATGTTTATATTCTGGACATTTTAAATCAATCAGACAGTGTTAAAAACATTCAATGAATTCAGTGCATTTTCCCAGTCACTGTATTGCCACAATTTACAAGACAATAAATAAGCTTTATTAAAGCATGAGTATGTTAATTTCCATAACATCTAATCAGCTGGAAGTAAAGTATACCTCATCAATTATGCCCTTAGGTATCACATAAACTTCGAAGATGCTATAATAAGGACGGAAGTAAAAATCCGTATTAAATTAAAGATAAAAACGATCAATCAAAAGTTTGGCCTGCAAGATTCAAATAATAAATGAAGGATATACTCGTAAAAGAGTATTTTTAGTAAAAGTTTTATAGAACTCTCTTTCTACAGCTTTAAGGCCATTTCCTACTTGTCATTTGGTTCAGTTACTTCAGTTTAATCAGACATTTTTTTCTACTTTATAAGTATTGTTACTTGAGAAAATCTACTTCCTTTAGTTTTACTGACAAGATATTTAAGTGTCATAAAATTTATTACCTTAACAATTTCTTAATTGTTATTTAATTTAAGGCAATGAAACCAGCAATTCATGTAATCATTGACTTAATTTTTTTGAATTCTATAAAAAGCGTATTTTTTGCTAATTCAATCTAATTTTAACATGATAAAGAAACTGTAAGCGAATATGTGTTCATTAATTTTTCATACCACCTCATACTTATTCAATATTCTGTCAAGTCATTTGTAATATATGCCTCATTAGCTACGAAAAAGTAATCAAATGTAAGAAAACCGTTAAAATTTAGATTCTTTCTATTTATGAATAACGTTTTCCTTGAAATCCCTTGACGCTATTTTATTTATGATTCTTGAAAGCTTCTTTAACATGAATTGCAACTTTAAAATTGAACTTTATATACTTATGTTGGTGCTTTCATATTCTCTATGATGTATATCATATATTAATTTAAACATATTTCTCGTTTATTGAGAAGCATTTAACTCAAACATTGACTCAAAAATTGTAAAATAGATCTATTGGCAGGTATGTGTTATATGCATAGATTATAATTAAATAAATTGAAATAACGAAATTAAATTTATGGATTGAGGAAAGTTCGTGTTAATTACATTGACTACTGTTGCAAAGAAAAATGAGATTTTCGATTATATAAAGACACTAGTAATTGAAATCATATTCTATTCCATTGATTACTTCAAGAATACCATTATGGATTTTCATTGTGGTTTACGATCGATCTAATTGCTTGAGATCTTCTGTGTGAGTGGCATCGTAACTGAGTTGAATGTAAATTGAAATTTTAGTGTAGTTTTTTTTTATATCACTCCTTAATATTGGCTTTACATTTTATGAGTATTTCTATTTTTCTAATTAGAATTAAGGCTCCTCCCACAATGAAAACGCGGACGTAGGAGCGAGCGCGGCGGGCAAAATCGAACTCTTGCACTTACTATGGAAACGCGCGAACTCGTTCATAATGAACTAGGGAGTGCGGTGTTTTCATCGATGTTGGACATGCGTGAGGAAACAGAGCGGGAGCGGCGGGTGCGGTGATCTTAAACAATAGCTGATCTATATTTGCGTTCATAGTGCGCGCGTTTGAACAAGCGTAAAGTGTATTCTGCATTTAATGTAATACAATAAATAATATAAAATGGACAAAATTAATATTTCACAATATATTAATAACAGCTATACGAGAAAAATGAGCAAATTTATATGAGCAAACGTCCGCCACATTTAAATAGAAAAATATTATATAAGTCTTATTTGGCCTATTCTTTGATGTGTTTTCTCCTTTATCTCATCTTATTAATCTCGATGTAATAGTTTGATGAGCTATTATTGCCGTCTCTATCTCGTATGATATTACGTATCAGGCAACAACTTTCAACAAAGAAACAAGCATGTTCTACACTTGTATCCATAGGCCTGTGAATATTACGTCATTTTTCTGTTTAAATGCGTAAGTGAATTCTACTTTCATACGCCCAGACGACAATATTTTGTTGAAATATTTTCTTTCTGCATTTAAATTCTTTGTACTTTTCGTAGGCATAAAATAAAATTTCCAGGGATATGCTTCGATTATCTCCGATTAAGGACTTTGATATTACGATGAACGACTAGCTATTATCTCCGATTAAGGACTTTGGTATTACGATGGACGACTAGGTAAATTTCGGGGCGGAGGCACATGGATTTTTTATTCTGAATAAGTTTAGTTTCGATAAATTTAATATTTCTCCATCGCTTTGCTTTCTCCTTCTATTGACTTCAACAACGACAACTTTTTATAAGTGTCCACTACTACTTGCAAAATGACAGAAAAGTACTTTTTGTAATTAAAATAATTGTGATCAAGAATTATTTGGGTGTTTGACGCGAAAATGCTTTACATCTATATTGCTGAAGCAATTGGGAAATTCCTATGAAAAATAAAAGTTTCGGTTGTCTTTTTTCAAGTCTGATATTGTAGGTTTTGGCGTGGCACTATTATTAAGTTTTCCAAATAGCTTCACATTTTTCACACATAATCTTGCTTCCAAAACTTGTCCCGTGACGATAGCTATATCTTAATGACTTAAAGGTCATTGCAATTTAGAGGCATATATATATATATATATATATATATATATATATATATATATATAGAAATTAATACAAAATATATCATATTATTCGCAATTGCACTACTGAAAATTAAATCAAAGCATCTGAAAGACGAATTTTGAAACGAAGTAAAAACTCCCCTATTTGCGTCTTCAAACGATGGATACGTTAATAAAGATTCCAAATCTTCGTAGCAGTATCATCAAATTAAAGAAATTCTATTTAGATGAAACTGTTTCCGAAAATATATCGAAAAACCTTGACAAACATAATGGTAATAGGAATAAAGATATTGAAAATTTATCAAATAATGCTTCTCTTAATAATTCTTTGTCAACTGAAGCACCTGCTGGTAGTAGCAAAAAATGTAAAAGTGTGCCTCAAATACGTAAATATTTTATGGAAGTTGAAAACAAAAAATTACATTTGTTATCTGTAAAGATACAAAATAAAAAAATGAGAATTAAAGTGTGAATAATATTACTTTTAACAAACATTGATCCCGTTAATGGAAAAATTTATTGATTCACAAAGGCAAAGAGATCAAATCAGAAATTAATTTAATCAGGTAACATTAGATAAAATAGAAAAACCAGAAAATAATGGTAGACGAATAAAAAAATTACAATCAGAATATCTCGCAGTAAACAGAAACATTTAATGTGATCATTACGAATATAATACAGGTAATTACGATGCTACACTTAGTCCAAATTAATTTAGTCGTGATTATAGTCAATAAGGAGGTTTCTAAAGCACATGTGTTCTTTTATTACGATCATAATTTTTGTTCTCTCTAAAATTATTGTAAGTGAGATTGTATATAACAGGGAAACATACTTTGGTTTTAATTATTATATCAATAAGTAAAGACAATTAATAAATCTCTAGTAATGTAAATTACATTAATAATAATTATTACATAAAGTGATGCCATGAGACTGAATTTAATAAAACCATACATTACTTAGTTTTCAAAAAATATACAAATACATAAAGACAATGAATACATTAGATACTTTATTAAGTAATAACGTTAGTATATATATGAACACACTGTTTTGTTGTTAATGAACTGCAAATAAAGATATAATATACTCAATGGTTGTTTTAATGTTTCGTTAATGGTTGCTTACTACATATTCCTTTTTCTAATGCATATGAACATTCATATGAACTTTTTACCTTCATGTGATGAATAACTTTCTTCTATCATAATATAATCATTTCGAAAATTGGACTTCGCTCTCTCTAATTCTTGTTTTATTGCTTTTAGAATATAATCGATGATTTAGAATATAATAGAAACATAAAAAGTCGTAGTCCTCATACAAGTTTGACTAAGGAGAGAATAGAATACTAGTTGCGCACACGTCCGCGCTTCCATTGTGAATACAGTCCGCGCGAACAGCCGTCGCCGTACCCGCGCCATCACCACTCTAGCGCGTCGCGCTTCCATTGTACACCGGCAGTAACTGAAAATTGAACAAATAATTAAATTTATAATTTAGAACTCCTCAAATTAACTCCAGTAGATTAAACTTCTTTGCACTGAAAAAAGAGATGAATATTTAAAGTCACATAGAACATATATAATATCAAATTCATATTCAGTAGTCAATTATATTAATAGAAATAATGAGATAAGAAAGGTCTAATTAGTTTAAGATAGGGTTCCTAAAAGTGACAAGTTAGATTATTTTTTGAGCAAATATTTAGCGCTAATATTTGTTATGCCCTTGGCAAAAATAATTAAAATATATTTTAATTTCTCCACATTCATATGACGCACGTTTTTTATTTTATGACATAATAGCAGTGGCAAGTGAACGGAAATTTAATATACCCGCTTAGAATACATGACTATAATAAATAAAAGTATATAATGCCGCAGAATTTCCATTCAATCGAGTTTATGCCTTCAACGGAAAACAAGTTTGGAAGTATTCAAAGGTAATGCCGTTTTAACAGTATTAATTACCATCATGAGAATGTTAAATATTTCCATCAGAAAAAAATCGATCTTGGGGTCGACACCGGAGTGTAAATAGACTGATACCGTTGATATATTTTTATTATTGCCATACTAATACGTCATTTGTTGGTATAGTACTATAATGGTTATTATTCGGTATGCTTCGGTTGGACGTGCTAAGTGTTCGGGATATGTGGGGAAAAGCACATGTCATTGCAAGATGGTGTAGCGTAAGAGTTTAACCAACTTACGATAAACTAAGGTAATAAATCCTAGTAAATAGTTTTCTTTTCCTCTGAAACTTTTATGTAATTTCTATCTCCGGATATGACCCATAAAAGAATTATTCAGATGGATATTTTCATATCCATTCATCCCATACTATCAACACTTCTTAGGATTTTACTAAGTTTAAGGAAATTTAGTTTTTTTAATGTTTCAAATTCTTCACGAGGCATGCACAAGACATATAGCATATTCTGTGCAACAGTATTTAAAATTTAAAAAAAAATTATAAATACACATAACTTTGAATTAAAAAAAAATACCACATTTGTTATATATATTTGTATCTTATATGTCTTTCAAGTTCGTTCAAAAAGGGCCCCTGTTTTTCTGAATAAACTTATATACACAAGCGCATGTGCGCTTGTATATTAAGAAAATTTGGTATCAAAAGTATGTCCTACGGTAAAGTATAAACCAAAATAATTTTATAAAACATTTTATCTGTTTATCTGTTATACCAGTTTTTTATAAATTATTGGAATGCTATAATGGCCCCCCTCAATATTAGATTCTATCGAGATAAGTGGTATTCTATATTGTTTTTATTATAAAGAGTACATATAAATCAATTAAATTTGAGTACATATAAATCAAATAAATCGCTTGAATATTTGCAGTATAAAACTAGAATAAACAAAAAAATGTGCTGTTTAAAGAAATTTTCATTGAGATACTGCTTAAGATTCAAATGTAAGTAAAGTCCAATCTTTGCGCTAAATTCTGTAAAAGACTTTTTATCATTCTGTATGTTTTTAAATCCATTTGAATGTTCTTTCGATGGAGCACCACATAGTAATCACACAATTAATTTGAATGAAATTTTCATGAGGACAATTCTCATGAAAGCCCAGGCTGATTTTATTTAATCGAATTCTTCCTCACAGATTTAAAATTCAATTATTTTAAGTTCGCGCAGTAAGAACCAATAAGGAATTGACGAGTAGAACTTGCCGTGTTTACCGCAGGAATTTAACATAAAATTGAACCTGAATTATATATTACTTTTATTTCCCTCAAGCCTACTTTTCAGATTTTCTAAAAATTAAATACAAATTATTCAAAATATTGTTTTTGCCCTGCTTTTTTAAATAGGGAATTAATCGAAGTTATGTAATTAAATAATCTTAAGAATACCTTTATTAAGCATAATAGCGGTTTCAAATAAAAATAAAATAGAAAGAAAATGATATGAAAAAAAATCGGTTTTGAAACTTAAATAATTTATTAAATTTTGTTCTTTGCATATCTCAGTGTGTTCCCTTTGAGATTAGTGAAAATATATATGACTATAATCGCACCGTTATAATCTTATATTTTTATAAAGTTGTGAATCAATGCATTTATTTCTCATAATCGTACTTTACTTTCAACATTTTACAGATCTTTTTACAACAGGTCTTTTAGTTTATTTAAATGTTGTAAAAATATTTTAGCTCTCTTTAGTACTAGTTTCAATTTATTTATTTTTATTTATTTATTAGCTTTTATGTATAGTACATATGGCGGACTTATTGCTACATGAGCAATCTCTTCCAACCATAACAATTTGTATTGAAATTTAGTTGGTAGATTGTAAGAGAGTTTACAACGAAAATTCTTCATAGCAGATTAGACAAAAAAAAATTTAAAAAATACCAAATTAAATTAAAAAAAAACAAAATATTGACATGTTTTGGGATGAGAAAGACAGGAAAAGGCAAGGACACAAAGGAAAAGGTTTCAGAAGATGCAGGACTTTTTCACTCGATCTTTGAAAATATTTAGAGACGTGATTTTCCTGATGTTAGGATCCAGGTGATTCCAAATTTTTGCTGCTTGGACAGTGAAAAATTTAGCAATTAAGCATATGTTTTAATTTCTGTATATATTTCTTATTAAAATGTTATACAGACGTACAAATAAATTTTATAGAAGTGATTTATGTAGCAATTATTAAACAATACCAAACGATATGAACTCATATAAAATTAAAATACTTAAAAAGTGAAAAAATTTATATCACATAAAGATATTAGAGGATGACAAATAACTTCAAAGTATGTATATTAAAATATTTGCTATACTATCCTCAAAAATGTACAGAATTGTGAAAGCTATGTTATAAGAATGTAACGGAAGTCGTCTGAGTATTAGGACATAAAGTGACTTATAAATTGACTTAAAAATTTTACATAAAGTAACTTAAATACATAAAGTGGCTTAAAAATGTTTCTCTACTTCACTTTTAAATTTTTATTGTGGTATTTATGGTTCATAATTTGACTACGGTGACCATTTGAAAGTTGTTAATGTAATTCATGTCCACAGAATTGAATGTTGGAAACTTCTTCACGTTATCTCCGTTTGATCTAATAAGTCTTAAGAAAATCATGTTTAAATTTTATATTGACAAAAGTAATTAAGAAATAAACATAAGGATTAAATTACCTAAATATCGAATAGTCATAACGCCGAAGGTTCTATATCTTACACAGATAAAATAATTTGCTGAAAAGTGAAAGAAAATGTTTGCATTGTAACAAAATGACCATAAAATAAGAGAAATCGCCTTAAACGAATAGAAAGTGAAAAGCCTTAATATCGATTTAATACTCTTAATAAAGACGACTCTGAATTTAATCCTATTATCGATTAAATACCTTAATCGGAATATCGAATCATAGACAGAAATTAAATTTGATTTATTCAATTATATCTCGGGGTGCTTTTAGTTTATTCTATAAATATCGAAAAATATATTTTAAATATGTGTAGAAAGGTTTACTAAAATAGCTATAACAATTTAAATAAAACTAAGAGGTAATACAGGTAGGACGAAACAATTTAGACAATTCTGAAAATATGAACGAAATATGCAATGCCTTTTCTTTTCTAATTTTTCCTTACTTACTTCGGACTTAGAAAAACGACTTGACATTTAAATTTTTATATAAGTTTTATTAAGTTGTTCCATAACGAAATCAAATTACGTTATACTTCTTTCGGAGACACCTTGCAAAATTGAATGTTTACGTAATATATTCGTTCTTAACTTTCAAATTATCAAGCCCACTCAAATATTTTCCCATAATTAAAAATTCGGTGACAATTGACATACCATTTTATAAAATCTGGTATGTACACTACCAACTTACGATAATTTAAAAAATCAATAGGTGGAAAACATCCATCACGACATTTTAGGCGCATTTGCACTTTTTTATTAAAAAAAAATATTATTCGTTTTTAATGTGCATGAAAAACCTAAGACTGATATAATACTTAGATTATGTAAATAAACCCCTGCTCAATCCCTTGTGTTTAAATAGATATATTACTTTCGATATTTTAAATAATTCGAACCAAAAAAATCAGTCCTACAAAAAGTCGGAGGTAACTCTCGCTGATCTTTACATTAGGTGTGAAAGTGCACTGACGGAGAAAAGGCTATAACATACCGACTGAACGTGCGTTGATTGAGACGATCTAGTCGAGGACGCGCGCCTTTTCACCTACGCGTTGAGTCCAAGGAAAATCGACTATCGACCTTCTCCAACAAACACGAGCAATTGTTGGCCGCTAAATAACCACATTTCAATGTCAGACGTTTACGCTGCGCGTTATAAGAAAGTGAATCCAATTTTAAGCACCAATAAATATTCTATATTGTGTATTGGACATTTATGTATATTTTCATATGGATTTGAAACAACAAAGTTGCTTTTCATTACAGTTTTCTATTCTTAATTCGATTATATATTGTAACACCGCCATTGGAATCAAATCCTACGCTCTTTTGTGCCTAGTTTGGTAAAATTATATAATCTGTCGTTTAGTTCGTATTGATGTGAAGTACAAAACTTTTATTGACTTTAAATTAATATAAATAGAACCGAAACAAATTAATTACATTTTACACAAAATTAGAAACGCTAGTTGATGAGTCTGCAAAAGTCCCCATAGCCCATTTACAATGTTTCACATAATAATTAATAATTTTTCTGTCTCGATTTTTTGAGCCCAGTAAAAAAAATCTCAAATCTCGCTTTCGCCCATATTTCGCTTTTTGACGTCGCGTTCACTTTATCAAAATAATGGCGGGGTCACCTGCAGACCATTAATGATTTTCACTTTGGATCTGAAGAAGGGAGTTTTGTGTGACAAAAAAAAACACGTTTTCATTCAATATTTGTTCCGGAGACGCCGGAGTTTCCCTCTAGACAGAGTTTTTCCGCTTCACTCCTTCCGCTTGGCTGTGTTGTGTTTCAACTCGTAACACGACAGCGCTGCGACGCCTGGATATACTAAAGTGAAAAGGGGTTTTGTAGTTATTGTTGTTTGGGATTTAAACAGATTTTTTTAAATTCATCTTAATGGTTTCTTTATATTACCGAAAATATAATGGGTTGGCAGTTTTATGTTGTTTATGATGTTAAATTGAACAAGACAACATTTCTTAACTTTACTATGGTTGTGATACACATTCATTATGTTTTATGAAGAAAGATGATAATTTAGCAAAAAAACCTTATTATGAAACTAAGCACATTAGTTCAAATATTTAATCTTATTTACAGTATATTAATACATTTATTTACAGTATTGTTGATTGACTTAAATTTATTAAAATAGAAATTCGTGGGTGCAATTTTAGGCTAAATTTCTTTGTAAATGTCTTGAGCTGGAAACTACGTCGAATTCGATCTCACTACATCCAATATTTGTACATTATATGCAGTGATATATATATATATATATATATATATATATATATATATATATATATATATATATATATATATATATATATATATATATATATATATATATATATATATATATATATATATATATATATATATAATTAAATTTACATTACGTTTGTCTCATCAAATAGGTGTATAAGATCATTTATTCCTAAAGAACACGACAGTGAACAATTTCCGCCAAGAAATTATTCTATAGATTTTGTTGTATTTAAAAAGGCAAAATGCATTTCATTATACGAAATTTTGGAGCACTGAAGAGTGTAGATATAAAATAATGGATGAATAACAATAAAACAAAAGGTGAGATGTTTGACTATGAAAATAAAGCCAAAGGAAAATTATGAAATAGCAGCTTAGTATTTTATAGCAATAGCAACCTAGTAATCCATATTTACTCGTATCTTTACCTATTGTCCATAGAAAATGTTTGACTATGAAAATATAGCCAAAGGAAAACTATGAAATAGCAGCTTAGTATTTTATAGCAATAGCAACCTAGTATTCCATATTTACTCGTATCTTTACCTATTGTCCATAGAAATTAATCCAAGTCATGTTTATAACAATCATGAAATAATTGAAGTTTTCAACCAACAACAACTTTGTATTTTGTTCGTATTACTTATAATCACATTTGAAAAACTAGAATCAGGCAATATTGGATACGCTTTAAAAGTTATAATTATATTACAAAGCCGAATTTTCGTAAATTACAAAATGAATTAAGCATTTTGATTGAAGAAAAAAGCACTTTGAAAAAAAAACATTTCAATCTTCGTTGCAATTTGCTCCATCAATTTACATTTGTTAATAATATACTAAATATTAATTAAAACCATCATTTGAAGCCTTCTATCGATATTTAGCTACAATTAAATGAAACTAGGAGATGTAGTATTATTTCTACTTTCTTTGAGTTCTTTACCATGACCTATGTTTCATCATATATCAACATCTTCAGGTGGGCTCTTAGCCAATAGTCCACCTGAAGATGTTAACCTAGATCGTTGAGTTCTTTATCACGACCTAGAAAACCAAGGCGTGGTAAAGAACTCAAAGAAAGTAGAAATAATACTACATCATGTAGTTTCAGTTAATTGCGAATAATTAATTTCTACGAAATTAACTTCAAATATATTTGATCAAGTGTCTAAAACCCTTAAAATTACGATTGACAGACTAACAGATATAAATGAAGGTAGAATGGTTGTTTATTGGGCATTAACTTCAAAAAGCAAACCGTAAAAAAGTCAATAAAAAAATTAATCAACGAAACTGAAGACTATTTACAACAGTAATATATGAGGACGAATTATGCGAAAGTGGTATGTGAGGATAATAGAATATGGATAAGAAAAACATTGACAAAAATTTTAATTCTAAAATTGTTCGCAGGTAATGTAGGATGGTTGAAACCTAGGCTGTGTAGCGAATAGTGTACCCGAATTAAATAAATATCAACACTCGAATAGAACCAGATAACAATACGAATTTTTATATAAAATATATAGAAGAGACATGGGTTATTTTTAAATATGAAAGTTAAAGAATTTGTGCATTATAAATAAATTTTCCCTAAAAATTCATGAGTAATGGTAAAATTATTGAAATAATTGTTTCAAATTTAACAAAATCTAAGTATTTTATTTGATATATGGTGTCTATAAAATCGACTGCAGCTGCGGTCTTTCCTACATAGGTCAGACAAAAAGGACAATCGCCGAACGCATGAAGGAACACATAGCAGCTG
The DNA here is from genome assembly GCA_039881145.1 of Druceiella hillmani. Classification (NCBI taxonomy): domain Eukaryota; kingdom Metazoa; phylum Arthropoda; class Insecta; order Lepidoptera; family Hepialidae; genus Druceiella; species Druceiella hillmani. The sequence goes on along the minus strand of JAYKKI010000028.1, from coordinate 601,742 downwards.
TGAAGAACCGCCAGATAAATAAGTCTGCTATAGCAGAACACTTAGTTGATTCGGGGCCCAATCACTGGATCGAACTTCATGACCCCAAGGTTATTTCTTCTGAGCCTCATTATTTCAAGAGGATTATACGGGAAGCGATTGAAATTAAAAAACATCCAAATTTCAACCGTGAAGACGGATTCAAACTCTCGGCGGCTTGGAATCCAGTGATTGCAACTAGGTGTTCGCGATGTGTACATAAATCCAAGTGTCATGACACCGTCAGTGTAGTATGCAGGTCTAGTGTGAACGCGCCTTAGATTTCTACAATCAACCAAGTGGGGGTAGTTTTGAAAAACACTCCCACGTCGCAGCGGTGACTCCTATACATCTTCAGTCTTCCTGTGACCACAGGCTGTGCAACCAGTCTGAAACGTCGGGACATAGTGAATACTTAGTTTATAATATCTAGGTTTACTCATTAAATAGATAATTACCGCGAAAAAACCCGATTCAAATCAAATAAAATATGTGTTCGAATCGCGAAAGTTTAAAAAAGTCTAAAATCTAAGTAACCATATTTTCGGTAATTTTTCATGCTACTTCGCATATATTATACATCCCCATTAATATTATATTATCTGGACATGATAATTATCCTAAATAATCTCTAAGTAAATATACTCCTAATCCTAACTCATAACACTCTTTATTAAAAAACCCTATGTATATTTTGGCAAAGTTTCAATCTATACGGGAAAATTATTTAAAAAAATGGTTTTTACTATTCAATTAAATTTTTTCTTAAAATTTCGGCGTAATCAATTTAAATTAAAACAGATATGATGATGTGACATACGAACGGATCATCGTATAAAAAGAATAAAATTATATATTTATACAGGATTTATAAAAGTTTTGTCTATGGAATCCTAATAAATTTGAAGTCATAAGGGGCCATTTTAGTATGAAATCCAAATGAATACGACGTAAAACATGGAATTCATGAATGTTAAAGGAATATATTAAAGAAAACAATATGGATGGTTGAAAAAGATATGTATGTATAACAAGAATCTAAATATTATGTAACAAAAAATGTAATTATGCCAGAATAACATCCCCAATCACTACTTATTTCATTTGACTCTGATCGTTGTCAGTTGATGAATATTTTTCACTTTTAAATTTTTGAAATTCCTATATATATCGTTTAAATTGAACAAGCACAACTTATTACTACAGACCAAGTGTTGAAAATACTAAAAGCCAAAATAAAAAGAAAAAATGTCAAATATATTACAGCATTTGTTACTGATGCAAGCAATATAAAGCGTTCCCTTATATGTAACTTCCTGTTCATTTTACGTTTGTAATTCATTGATAACATTTTTTGGAATATAAAACGTTCTGGACTAACATACAATTTTTTTTGAAAATATTAAAAGCTAAAATAAAAAGAAAAAATGTCAAATGTATTACAGCATTTGTTACTGATGCAAGAAATAGAAAGCGTTCCCTAATATGTAACTTCCTGTTCATTTTACTTTTGTAATACATTGATAACATTTTTTGGAATATAAAACGTTCTGGACTAACATACAATTTTTTTTGAAAATATTAAAAGCTAAAATAAAAAGAAAAAATGTCAAATGTATTACAGCATTTGTTACTGATGCAAGCAATAGAAAGCGTTCCCTAATATGTAACTTCCTGTTCATTTTACTTTTGTAATTCATTGATAACATTTTTTGGAATATAAAACGTTCTGGACTAACATACAATTTTTTTTTTAAATATTAAAAGCTAAAATAAAAAGAAAAAATGTCAAATGTATTACAGCATTTGTTACTGATGCAAGCAATATAAAGCGTTCCCTTATGATTATTCCTGTTCATTTTACGTTTGTAATTCATTGATAACATTTTTTGGAATATAAAACGTTCTGGACTAACATACAATTTTTTTTGGATTAAGTCGCATTTACAGAATATAAGGATAAATGATTTTTCTCTTTTTCTTTCTTTCTCTAATTATGTCCATTTTAGAGAATGTGATCTATATATTACAATCTTGTACTAAGATAGTTAAATCCATTTCATCCACTGATCCACTGATGAAGATCTTGATTTTTAGGATATTTCCTGCTCTTTCATCGTATTTTTTTTTAATTTACATCTACCGTTTGATTAGCACTTACCACTAATTTACATTTATCGTGGTATTTATAATTTAAATCTATCCTATAATTTACATCGTAATTTTGATCATTTACGTTTTCGGTGTATTATAATTGAATTATCCTAAAAAAAATTTAAGATCCTTAAAGAATGTTCTTTAAGGATACAACAAATTTTCCGCAAAAAGGATGGACAAATTTATAATAGGAAGAATATTGTTAGAGATTGGACACAACATTCTATGTTTTATCACGGTACATGTATGAGCTCAATCTCATTGAACTCACGTGAACTAAAATCATTAAAGTTAGGAGAATTGTGCGGGAGCAAAATGTTTATAGTGATATATCCTTAAAAAAAACTGAACAACATTAATTATTAATAAATTAGAATTAAAGTTGGTCATGTACATTGCAGGAAAACAATTTAATCAATTAGGGATATTAGTGGGTAAATCTCTTAATTAAACAGCGGTATTTCTAAATTATTACTTCATCCATGCTTAACTTAGATTATTTTCTTATCCTGCCGCCGACTACTTATCATATTCACATATTACGTGGTTATTTATGTGTATTTACTTAATTCGTTGTCTTCTTGGAAATTCTATTAATTGTCTTTTTATATATGTATTAATGTACTGTATAGATAATATATTGGACAGAAAACACAAAGGAACAAAATCACGTAAATTATCGTTTTTTGTTCCTTTGCTTTGTTCTTCATAATCTTATTACAAAATTTTTAATTTGTTTACATCAAATGAGAGTAAATTGAAAATACCAACACTCTCGATTTCAAGGATAACACAATCATGCCATTCGTGATTGATATTGTGTTCATATTATTATAGTAGTAGTAGAAATAACGTTTCTTCACTTCACATTTCTATAACCCGTTCTATGCCTGGAATGTATGAGATTTTGGCACACCACTATTTACCTCCCACGAAAGTTTTCAATAAAACTAATAAAACTGCTTCAAAATAATCATTTTCGAAAACCTTCACCGAAATCACAAAAAAAAAGAAAAATATGTACGTAATTAAAAAAAAGCAAAAACAGGAAAACGTTATAAATGTATTTCAAAAAAGATAATCCGTACGGGAAAATGACGTTGTACCATTTTAATGACACTGACACATTAAGGAACTTGCCACTTTAACTTCAAAGCTTCTTGGAATCGCATAAAGCTTCAGTATTGAAAATAAGGTGGCAGAAGAAGGAATAATTGAAGTGAATACACAAGGGTTAAGTCTCTCCGAGGGAGGTCTTAGAGGAGATAGTATGTAATCTGAGGAGGGTTTATATATTATTATTAATGTACGATAGCGACCATCTTCACAATAACAGACTTGTATTTCATTGTCTGGGCTTTACTGAATGTTCCCTTCATAATTTATATTTATTTGATGCTACGATAACGTCAGTCAGTTATTTATGGTAGCAATGGTTTTATGTGCATCCATATATTCTATATATAGTACACCTATATATCGAAACAGGTGGATACTATTGTCTTTTAATGAAAGTTAAATATATATTTCCCTTATTTTCTTAATTATTGTTTTGCGTTTACTTTTTATCCATATCCTCGTGATTCCTTTTAATTGGGTTGGTGCTTTAATTGGAACGAAGTTCCTTATCGCGCGTTGCGAAAGGGGGCTAGACGGAAAAAATTAAGACCAAAAGTTGTAACGACACTTTTTGCTACAGTTGCTAGCGGGCGCGCTACAAGCCGTGCGGCGTGCGCGTGTTTCTCTGTCTGTCTCTCTCTCTCTCATAGAAAGCGAGCCAGTTATTTTCGTTTCGTCTTTCTATTTCGCATTGAACAGTGTGGTGTCGCGACGATTATTTTTGTTGAGTGTATACAGGTTTTTTGTACATAATAAATAATAAAAAATAATAACAATAATTATTATTATAACTTAAAAGAAATAAAATTGTATTACAATTCCTTCACTAATTAATCAAAAGGAACTACGTTCCATCCGGGTGTCCCTTGGCACCTCTCAAGTTTTTTATTTTTCTGCTAAGGGTTATTAGGTACTTGAACAAAGAGCTGTGGATATAAAAAAAATTAATTATATAAATTAGTTTTACCGTGTTTATAATACTTCTTAAATAAATAAAGAATTGTTTACTAACGAAGGTAAGGATACAAAAAATATTTTAGTTTATTTTTATTTTGTATTAGAGTTATTATGTTTATTAAACTTTAATTAATTTTACTCCTTTTAATAATATTAAATCACTAATATAAATTTTTTTCTTTGTATTTATTTCAATATAACTTAATGATTATATTGTTGAATGAATTCCTCACCATATTTTCTTATTGACAAATATTTACACTAAAAGATATCTTTGCAATGATCTTTTTATATATGTGTTTGCATTATGGACATTTTGAATCAACAAGAAAGTGTTCGATGAATTAAGTATATTTTCCCGTTCACTGTATTGGCACAATTTACAGGGTGATAAGTAAGCTTTATTAAAGCATGCTATGAAAATTGGCATACAATTTTCATTAATCATGTTCTTAGGTATGGCGTAAACCTCGAAGCTGCTATAACAAAGACGGAAGTAAAAATTCCTTATCGATTTTAAATTTTATTTCTATTTTAAATTAAAGGTAAAAGCGATTTACCAAAAGTCTGGCCCTGCAAGATTCAAATAATGGATAAGGGACATGATGGAATATTTAAGTAAACGTTTTAGAGAACCCTCTTTACAGAGCTTTAATGCCAAATCCCACTTGTCATTCGCTTCAGTTACTTCATTTTAATTCATACTATGATTTTTTTCTATCTTAACAAGTTTTCTAACTTAAGAAAACATACTTTCGTCAGTTTTATTGACAAAAATGTCATAAAAATTGTTAATTTTAAAATTTTGGCATGTGATTGAATTTAACAAACTGAAACCTTCAGTTCAAGTTATTATTGACTTTATTTTTTCCAATTCTACAAAAAGCGTATTATTTATTGATTCATATCAATATTTGTATAATTAATAAACTGTAAGCGATTATGTTTTTCATAATTTTTCATGTTACGTCATACTTAATCAGTGTTATGTCATTAGTCATTTGTAATATATACCTCATTAGCTACAAAATAATAAGCAGATATAAGAACAATTAAACTTCAGATTCTCTATAATATATTAATTCAAACATATTTCTCGATTCTTGAAAAGCATTTAACTCAAATATTAACTTAACAATTGTAACTCAAATATTGTAAAATAGATCTAATGTCAAGTAAGTGTTAGATGCATCAAAATAATTTATTGGAAAATAGCACGTTGAAATAATGAAATTAAATTCATGGGTTAAGAAAAGTTTGTATAAATACATTGACTATTGTACCAATGGAAAGTGACAATTTCGATTAGTATGAAGACATTATTAATTGAAATGTTATTATACTAAATTGACTATTTCCATAGTATAATTATGAAATTTCTTTGTTGTTTACGATCGATTATAACTAAGTTTATTGCAAATTTAAATGTTAGTATATTTTTTATGAAACTCCTTAATATTGGTTTAAATTTTATAGATATTTTTTTTTTAATTACAATTAACTGAAATATGACGAGTCAGAAAATTTTCAGAGCAATAGATCTTGTACCCTTGACAAAGTAATTAAAATATATTTTAACTTTTCCGCATTAATATGACGTTTGTTTTCTATTTTATAACGTAATGACAGTCGCAAATGAATGGCAATTAAAAACCCGGATAGAACACCTGAGTATTGTAAATAGAAGTATATAATTCCGCAGATTGAGTTTATGACTTCAACGGGAAACAAGTTGGGAAGCATTTGAAAATTATACCGTGTTGACAGTTTATTAATTGTCATCATGAGGATGTTAAACGTTACCATTAGGAAATGATTGATCACGGAGTCGACACCGGAGTGTAAATAAGCTGATGCCGCCGATTTTTATTACTGTGGTAATGATACGTCATTTGTTCGTCTAGTACTATAATTGTTATTATTCGGACACCTGCCAGTACGGTGCAATTGGACGTGTTAAGTGTTCGGGAAATGTTGGAAAAGCACATGTGACGTATGATGAATGTTTGTGAGCCGAGGTGACGTAGAAGTTACTGATAGTTTTAGTTCTGCCAGTGGCGGCGACGGACACGTCACTAATTTGGTTTTCGTTAGTTACTAGTAAAATGTATGCACAGGAATAGAAAAGAAGCGCTACTAATACTAAGGACTACTTTACTGATAAGGAATGGGCCTACGAACTATTTCCCTGCAAATAAGACATTGATAGATATTATGTTTTAACGTGTATTAAAATAAGCAATTTTCATCTTCTGTCATGACCCGCAAGATAATTATTTAGATGGATATATTCATATCTATTCATCCAATTCTATAACTTTTTAGAGTCTTACCAAATTGAAGAAAACTTAGATATTGTAAAATTTAAAGGTCTTAACAATAAATATAGAAGACATATCGCATATTCTGCGCAACACTATTTTAAATGCAAAAAAAAGTTTAATAACGAATTTAGAACTTGTGATATTGGTGCGTCTGTGTTGTACCTATACCACCTAGACAAACACACATACATATAAATATATTTATATATATATATATATATATATATATATATATATATATATATATATATATATATATATAACTAATTGTGCATTACAAACCAGGTAAAAACATAATGTATTGATATTCTTTTAAATTCACATCATTTAGAATTAAAAAAAAATTGGATGTGGCTGTGTCATGGACACGGCCGTGTCGTGTACGTGAAAACGCCTATGTAACGGATTATATTTTTTAAATAAAATGTTTTTATTTCTATATTTAGGATAAAAGCAACGAAACAAATGGTTATTGTGCTACAATAGCGTATAGGCCGACATTATATATTTTTGATAATATTTTTTTATTCTAACACCTTATTATGTTCACTGTCACTACTTTAAACTAATATTTTATATACAATAAATAGATTTTGACGACAGCTTAAACGAACAATGTAGCTTTTCCCAATCAAAAGTTATACTAATTAGAAATCTCGATACGCAGCGAAATAACTTCAAAATGGCGCCGCTTCCCCCTCCACCGCGCGCGATGAGTCACTGTTGTCGCTTATCATAATGATCCTTTAGGTATCCAGTGGCATAATTTAATTTTTGATGTAGAGGATCGATTCGAAACTGCAACGCCAAACTGTATCCCCCCATTTTGTTATCATTAGATTTTTTGGATTGCCCCCGTATGGTAGCAAATGTAAAGACATTATAAATAAAGTATTCACGTCAATAAAAAATACTACTATATATTATATACCATTCAAGGTCTTTCAAAAAGGACATCTGTGTGCATGTGTGCTTAAATATATATATATATATATATATATATATATATATAAGTGTATTTGTTTTGTAATTTGATCTAAGGAATTTTTTTTACAAAATTTAGTACCAAGAGTATATCCCTGATAAAGTATAAACGAGAAAATTTCATAAAAATGTTTGTCTGTTTATATGTCATATCAGTTTTTTTATGAGTTATTCGAATATTATGAGTAGCCGCCACTTGATATTAACTTCTATCGAAATAAGTGTTTATTAAACAGGTTATATGTGTGGCATATTTAAATTCGATTGGCTGAATATTTGAGTCACGAAACTAAAAACAAATAAATAAATCCTTTAAGAACATTTCCACTAGTATACTGCTTAAGTTTCAGATGTAAACAGAGACAAATCTTTGTGCTGTTGACAATGCTTAAAAGTCCTTTTACCATTGTATATGTTAAAAGTTTATTTATTAAAGTTTATTTAAATGTTTTTTTTTTACTGAAGCATCATGTAGGAATGGCATTATAAATTCTGATGCAACTTCCGTCAAGATAGTCTGATTAAAATCTATACTAATTTTGATTGCGATCAAATCCTTCCTCAAAGATTTTTAATTAATAATTGTTAGGAAGTAGTTAAAAACTATTTAAAAGCTAGTTAAGAATTGGCGAGTAGAACTTGCCGTGATTACCACAGGAATGCAGCATAAAATTCAACCTGAAATGTAAATTACATTTTCTCCTCACAGGCTACTTTTGAGATTATCTATAAAATTAAATATCACTAGTCTCTCTACAAATGCTTCCAAATATTTATTTTGCATTTATTGTTTTAAATAACGCTGAGAAACTAACCAAAATTATGTAAATAAATGAACTTAAGGACACATTTTATTCAGGAAAATAGCGGATTTAAATACAAATAAAATGGAAAGAAAATTGTATGAAATAAAATCGGTTTTTGAAACTTAAATAGTTAATTTAATTTTGTACCATGCACATACAGAGTGTTCCCTTTGAGATTTGTAAAAATATATGGGTCTCTTATTGTAACGTTGCAATTTTTTATTTTTTATTTTTATGAAAACGTGAGTTAATGCAGTTCTTTTTTTAATTGTATTTCATTTTCATTCTTTTCCATAGATCTTGTAATTTATTTATATAAAGTAAATATATTTTAGCTTCCTATAGTACAAGTTTTAAGTTAGCACTTAAGCACTTTTAAATTTTTCCGTTTTTGTGTATGTTTTTTATTTAAATTTTATACAGATGTACAAACACATCATATAAAAGTAATTTATGTAACGTTTTATTAAATAATATAAAAAATATATCCGGCCACCCGCAAATAATGATATAAACTTATATATAATTAAAATATTTAAAAAGGGAAAGCATTTATGTGTCATAAACAATTTTTGGGATTGCAAATAATCTCGGTGTATATATGTATATTTTAATATTTCCAAAACGTTCCTTGGAGATGTAGAGAATTCTAAAAGCTTTATTATGAGAACGTAGCGAAAGTCTGTCAGATATTACAGGACATAATGTGATTTATTTCAGGAGTTAAAAATGTTGCTCCACTTCATTTCTCCATTTTTCATGTAGTATTTATGGTGGATAATTTGTCTATGGTAACCACTTGAAAGTTGTTAATGTAATTAAAGTTCACAGAACTGAATGTTGGAGACGTCTTAACGTTATCTACTTTTTGTCTGACGTGTCGTAAGAAATCAGGTTTAAATTTTATATTAAAAATAAATTAAGAAATAAACGTAAGGATTAAATTATCTAAATATCGAATAGTTATAAAAACAATCGAAGCATAACTCCAAAGGTTATAAAAATAAAATGATTTGCTAAAAGGTGGCAAAATATTTTTGTATTGTAAAAGAAAATCTCCTTAAAAGAATAGACAGTGAAAATTTTATTTCGATTTAACACGATACCCTTAACATAGAATCTTAATTTAATCGTAACATTGTATAAATACCTGAATCAAAATTCGAATTATAATTGGAAATAAAATATGATTTATTTGATTATATCCTAGTGTCCTTTCATTTTATTCTAAAAATAGCCACAAATCTATTTTAAATATATTCACGAGAGTATATTCAATTGGCTACAACAATTTTATTATTACTAAGAGGTAATAAACTGAGGAGGAACAAAATTAAGCTCTTTTGAAAATAAGGGCAAAATTTGTAAAGTTCTTGTCTTTTTTTCTTCTTTTTCCTTATTTACCTCGGACTCAGGAAAATTACTCGACATAAACTGAGGAGGAAAAAATTTAAGCTCTTTTAAAAATAAGGACGAAATATGTAATGTTCTTGCCTTTTTTTTCTCCTTTTTCCATATTTCCCTCGGACTCAGGAAAAGGACTCGACATTTAGACTATTATAAAAGTATATTTACGAAGTTCTTTCAGAGATAATTTGTAAAACCGACTACATACGTAATATATTCGTTTCTACCTTTTAAGTTATAGAACACTGAAGTTATAAGTAAACGCTAAAAAAAATCGGGCCCACTAAAACAATTTCTACTAATTAAAAACTTGATGACTATTGACAAACCATTTTTTAAAACCCATGATATTATCGTAATTTGTGTTTAAATAAATTTAAATTAATTGGTAGGTGTACTACCAACTTACTATTATTTAAATAGGCGAAATCTGGAAATACGCTGACGAAAAAATTCGTCACAACATTTTTGACATCTTTGCACTTTTATATTTTTGAAAAAAAATTAAATATAAGTTTTTAATGAGCATGAAAATGCTAAAGTTTGTGTAATACCTAAATTATTTATATAAACCCTGACTTAATCCCTCGTATGGAAATAAAACATATTACATTTAATATTTCATAGCATACCATCATAAAAATGAGCCCCACAAAAAGTCGGAGTTAATTCGCACCGATCTGAATATTACGTGTGAAAACGCACTAAAGGAGAAAAGGATAGAAAATACGACTGAACCCGCGTTGACGGAGACGGTGTAAATTTAAACGAGAACGCGCGCCTCTTCGTATATGCGTTGAGTCGAAGGAAAATCGAACACCGACCTTCTCCAACAAAAGCCGGCAATTGTCGGCTACCGATTAACCACCTACAAAAGTCGGATTTACGCACTGCGTGTTATAAGGAAGTGAACAAATTTTCGGCAGTGAGATACATTACGTAGTGTGTATTGAATATTTATAACTATGTATGTTGTTGGATATTTAATATAGTTAATTATTTTAGTTCTATCATATATTGTAACGCTATCGTTGGAAATAAATCCTACGTTCTTTTGTGTCTAGTTTCGGTAATATTATGTGTCTCCTAGTGTGTATTCAGGTGTAGTATAAAACTTTTATTTACTTTGTATTGATTTCTTGAGCCCAATAAAAATACATTTTGATTAAAATAATTACATTGAAAAATCCGTGCCACGTCCATACTTCAATTTTAATCCCTCAAATTTATCTTTATTCCCATGTTGTTTTATCACGTCACGTACGTTTCATCAAACAATGGCGGGGTCACCTGCAGACGATTAATGATTTTCACTTTGGAGCTGAAGAAAGGAGTTTTGTGTGTAAAGACACGTTTTTATCCAATATTTGTGCTGGAGACCGGGGTCTCCAGCCTTCCCTCTAGACAGATTATTTTCGACTTCACTCTTTCGGCCTGGTCGTGTTGTGTTTCATATCGCGACACAAAAGATCTGCGACCCTTGCGTAATCTAAAGCAAAAAGGTTTTTTACTTATTGTTGTTTGAGATTTTAGGGGATATTTTTTTCAACATAAAGAGACCACCTCTTTGTGCTGCCGGAAGTATGGCCGGTTGACAGTTTCATGTCGCTTATATTACCTTAAATTGGACAAAGTGACATTTCTTAACTTTACTATGGTTGTGCTACATATTTACTAGAGTTTATGAAGAAAAAGGATAATTTAGGAAATAAACGTTATTATAAAATTGAGTACATTAGTTTAAATTTGTATTCTTATTTACTAAATATCGACCAGTATGTATGGAATGATTTATTTTATGCTTATTTTTGTTATAACATATAACAATGACAAGAATTTCAAATAAAATATTAATTGTTTTATGGCAAACTATATATAATGATTTGTTTTTGAATTGAATGTTGGAACTTTGCATAATGTGTAAATGTATGCAGAAAAATCAATATCACGAAAAGAACCATATGGTTGTTGTCGTGTATCTTTAATGCCGTTAAGATACTTCGTAGTTGACATGATAACAAATATTACTACGCATTAATAAATAGCTTGCAATATTAAAAAAGTGCAATATTTATTTTTCTATCGTAAAAATCTTACTATATTATTTACGTTTTACGCAGGCCCTTAAAGATACCAAAGGTGTACTTCGCATTAGTAAATAATTTGCCATATTCGAATAGGGAAACATTCGTATTTCCATCACGAAATTATGATATTACTTAATCTTACAAGTGCTCATCAAGATAAATAGTATTTCATATTGGTAAATAATTTGCAATATTCAAATAGTGCAATATTCGTTTTTCAATATTAAAAAGATTTACGACCTTGTCCAAAGTTTTATAAGTGCTCGTCAAGATACCAAATAGTATTTCGCATTAGTAAATAGTTATATTCGAATAGTGCAATACAGTTTCCCCTCATAAAAAATCTTATAATATTATCGACAGTTTTACGAGTGTTCGTCCAGATAATAAATGGTACTTTGCATTATTAAATAATTTCTAATATTTGAACGGTACAACATTCGTTTTTCTATCGAAAAAGTTCTACGATGTGTTGAAAGTGTTCGTCAACACACCAAATAGTACCTCGCAGTAATAAATAGTTTGCAATATTCGAATAGTGCAATACATCTTTCCCTTGTAAACAATCTTATAATATTATCGACAGTTTTACGAGTGTTCGTCAAGATAAAAATAGTACCTTGGAATAGTAAATAATTTGCAATATCAGAATAATGCAACATTCGTTTTCCCATCATAAAAGTATTACGATGTTGTCTAAATTGTTACGAGTGCTCGACAATATACCTCTTCGACAAATGTTTATTTTTCCGCATTTTTCTTCGCAGATTACAAGCCAAAAAAAATTTTAATTTTGAAATGGAAACATCTTATATTAACAACATGAACCCTAACACTAAAAGACTGACTCGGTTATTTCAATTCACTACGGAGTTATTTGAGAAAAATTGAAACCCAACACCATAACGAAATGTGGACACTGCGATTGCGTCATTATTACGTGCGTCATCATGTGACGAAAGAATCAGTAAACAAGAACGACATGTCTAATAAAAACGTGAAAAGCGGCGAGGTAGATCAAAACAACTCATTATCATTCTTTCATCGTTTATAGATGTTGTGACGAAAATACACCTACGGCCGTACAAATGAAACAGCTTACCCAATTTCTTATTTTGTTTAGTACTAATAAATAAGGACTAACAGAAACATATCAAATCGGTACACATATTAATAATATTTTTAAGGATCAAAATATAATACGCGGATATTTTTGAAGATGATAAATCATAAGTTTATTGTCGAAATATAGAAGATGCATTTATAGTAACGATTTAAAAAATGCAATTAAATACATTGACACGCCTTATCACCTTATAGCTGTTAGTTGTTTAGATAGTAAATAATGCTAAAAATATATGTTTTTTATTATTTTACTTGTATAATAAAACTTAAAATAGGTTATTAGTATTTATTTGGTGACCAATATTAATACGTTGCAGAGCAGAAATTTCGATGTTATTTTATTGGTTTTCCCGTTCGTTATTTTTAAATATTTGCAATTTGTTAGTATTTAAAGATTATTGTACTTAGTTACCATCTATCACTGTAATGTAGTCCAAGCTTAACTAATAACTAGGAAATGCAAAGTATCTCGTCCTCTGTCCGTAACTGTACATATGTTGGTTGAAATATATTGCCGATGATAGTAATGTTATTAAGTTAGATGAATGAAAATGTTATTTCATCTATTAGTTTAGATGTTAAAATCCACCTCCCGATTATTAAAAATAGGCTGAGAAAAAATTGTAATTAAAATTTATGTTTTAATATTTTGATAAATTAAAGAAAACTTCATATGGTATAAATATAGGTTAAAATTTAAAATCTAAGCAAATTATCGCCGAAGCAAAATAGAGCTGAAGAAAACATTTAACCTTTTAAATAAAATCCCATATAAATGCTTACAATATTCCCATTCTTTGAAATGTCTATTTTATTCTTTTTATTATATTTTATTTTATACACAAGGAAAAAAAGACACAGACGACTTGAAACACGTTAAAAAGTCTAAACAAAAAGCTCATATTTTAATATTTCCACAAAAACCAAAGAAAATAAATACTTTTATAAAATTTCCTATAAAATTAAGATATAATTAAGGTATTGTTAACATAGTTAAATGAAATAATATTTTATTCTAAAGAGACATAAAATACGTGAAAATATAATTAATTATTCAATTAGGTATAGTAAAATTATGAGTTATCTATGTAAATTGGTCTAGTTAAATCAGTTGGACAATGATTAAATAAATTAAATTTAACAGCAAATTAACTTGTGTATCCTCTGTACATGAATTTCGCGAGGTTCTTCATCCCTAATATAAGCCGGGGGTGTGAACTTGCAAGGATATTAAACGACAACATCTATTTATTATACAACTCTTACAACCGCCGTAGCGGTGCTTTGATATCGATGTTTGTCCGTGCGTTATTGACATGAAATAAGAGACGACTACGTATTAGTTCAGGAGGCGAATCTGTAACTGACTCAGTAAAGATACACCGTCATAATTATTATGAATAATCATGAACTAAAATAGCGGAAGTCTGTGACAAAGAGCTTTATATTTATTAAATAATATTTCATAAAATAATTTACGCCCTCCGATAAGATAATGAAGAGCTTTAAATTAATATCATTTTTGTATTTTCTCTTTACCCTTATAAAAGCATTGTACAAGGTTTAAGTATATTTAAACATTTTTTTAAATTTTGCAGTTAAATATCAAAAATTACATTAGGATCACGGATGCTGTCGACTTTTTCAAATAAGTTCGCCGCTATTGTGAACATAAAAGTTACTTGTTTCTTTTTTCTTTACGAACCTGAATTATTAGTATTTTGAGTAACTTAAACTCCTTTAACAGTAAACATGCAATGTATTGAGATCATCCTGCATATTTGAATGCTCACGAAATTAATATAATTTGCTTGAATTAAATATAAAATAAACCTAGATGGTTTATTTTCAGGATATCTAAGCCCTGATACCGTCAAACGTTAGTTTTAATATCAACGTAGTCAATCTTATAATTTTTTTTTTAATTCTTGTATATCACGTCGACCTGCTATTTGGAATTCAATGACTTGGACAAATGCATGGACTAAAGTAACAGGTTAGTGGTGATAGATCTACCATGAACCAAGCCATGTTGTTCTGGTACAATGTAAATATACAGTATCGGATATGGCCGTCCATTTACCAACCTCTCAAAAACTTTAAGAATTACGGATCAAACGGTTATCAGCACGTAGTTAATCATAAGTTGTTTGGATTCACATTTATGCTCTGATATTATGTGTGTTTTTTTTCAACATATGGGAAAGAGTTCCAGCAATACATATTTGATGAGTTAGGGACAAATTTATCTGGTCTGTGGTCTTATTTTAAGTCTGATGACTTAACTATTTTCAAAATGTCTGCAAAATGAACTTCATAAAAGATAAACTGATATTAAAATAGCATAATTTTAACGTTTTTTGACAAAATCATATATCCTTGGGTCAGTGGACTCGAAACTAGACTTAAATAACTCTGAGACTATTAGCAAACTCATTTAGGATAGTGCTGGTATTTTCACCGGAAGAGATTGTTGATGGATACGCGTGTATTTTGTGTAATGAAAAGACATGTAATCACAATGCTTAATTTTTTTTATGATTTTCTCCGTTTCTAACGTTCAAATGACGACACTGCTTTGACAAGCTCTTGACTGTGAGGGTTGTTTTGAAAAATCGTTATAGGCAGAAATACTGTGTACCATTTTAATTTTGACTGGTTTAAAATTAAAGCACACAGGATATTTGGTGTTGCGAATAGGCTTATGTGATACAAAAAAGCAATTACATTGAAGATTAGGTCGTAAAATCTAGTCAGAGTGTATTCCGTTTAGAATTCCCTTAACACAATACATTCAAGATAATAAGTATTTATCATATTTATTATTCTATTTATTAAAATTATATTTGCCCTCATAAAAGTTATATTTTTTATATAATAGGAAACGTTATGGCAAAAATACACATAATATTAAAAGTGAAAGCAGGATGGTTACATTCTTTATTTAAAAGTGGGTGAACTGTGGTAAGCACAAAGTATATATTAGTAATATAATTATATTGTTTAAGATTGATGAGGGATAATGGCAAAATACTCTTGGCAATATGTACTACTTGAGATGTCCATATAAAATCATCGATTAACGGCATGCAGTGTCCTTCTTCACTTTGATAGGTTATTGAAAGAATATTTTAATCATATAAATACAAAACTAGGTACAAAGCAAAACTTAATATAAATACAAAGCTTAATATGTCTTTGTTCTGCGTACATTTTCTGTAAATTACTAAAATATATTTCGTGTTTATTAAAAGGTAAATCTGGTGACAAGTAGACTGCACTCAAGTTAAATTCATAGTCCTAATAGTATTCTCTCTGAATTCTTACTAAGCCTAAAACAATAGTTTTTAGAATTTTTGTCTGCTTGTTAGTTTATCTGTGAATACCTATGCTAATCTCAACAACGGCTGAACCAATTTGGATGCAGTTTTCAGTGAAATATTTAGATTAGCTAGGCTAAACTTTTTCGGGTTTATTTCAGTCGATTCACAAATAAAAACGATAGGTTCATTGTGTACATTAATATCAGAACTGGCGGAACTGATTTCGCTGCCAACATCATTTGTTAGCGTTATAGGAAACATTATACTCGTAGAGTTCTGAGAGAAAAGAAGAATAAGAAGTACAAAGAAATTTCTAATGACTTTCTTCACTCCTAATTTCACGCGAACGAAGACGCGAACACAGCTATTTGTGAATACAAATACAAATAGCAATTGTCACATTTTTAGAATGTGTTTTTCATTTTTTATTTGCGTATACTTTGCGCCCGCCCAGCATAAATATTACTATTTTTTACTCATTCTAGTAGTTCTTTTCTGATTTGAATTATGTTTGGAATAAATAATATTTCTTTCGTATTATGAGATGCTTATTGACGGAGACGCGTTGGGCAGCCCCGGCGACTTATTGGTGAGTGAGAGGCGTACGCGTATCCCAGCGACGATGTCGTCAAGCAAACGTTGCGTGGCTAACTGCACAGCGATGTTATGTGGACGGTCGGAGAGCAAGCGGGAGTGCACGGAGTGCGCCACACGCACCCGCTCCATAGGGATTGGGACGTTAAGGCAGCGCTTAAATTGCAGACGATGTTTAGAATATTTCCAATTTGAGTTTCTGGAACATTTTGAATTTATAAGTTGAGCTATTTGTTGATTTGGTCCAAATCATTATGTTTGGTTTTATAAACTTCTAGTTCCGCGGTAAGTGTATCGTATTTATTATTTATGTTAGTTACATTTTCCTCATGGGATTGTGCAGTGTCATCTAATTTATTTTGTATATCGTCTATATGGCAATTGCAATCAGTCGGGGTTAGAGTCGATGACTGTAGTTTATGACAAAACTTTTCATGACCTTAAATTGAAATTAAACTGCAATTCTTTTTTTAGTACTTGAAATTTCGAATTTCTGTACACGGTCAAAGAAGTAGTGTTAATAATTGCCATAGGAAGGTTTTGCCTCATATTCTCAACCGTATCTGAATTACTGATATATTTTAGTTTACAACATAATTTAACTTGTTTACAATCAGTGGCAAGTGCTTCAAATTGTAATCCATAGCGATTGGTGGAGGACTTCTAATAAATGGGATGTGCACAGCGTCCGGCGACGAGAGGAGTGGTGCACATCTAGTTTGATCCTCTAATTGATAGTGGAGTTTGATAGTTGCGTCTTACAAGACATGCACCTCCATCTAGCCTGTTTCACGGGATTGTTTCTTAGAGTAGGTCTACTTAGAGTAGGACACTTCACAAAAACCGCCGCAAAATAATGGCATCTTTATATAATATGGCCTCACTGTATTTACTGCCTGGTTTCATATCGATACTTATTATTGTGATCCTTGTCGATATTGATTTAAGCGTATAAAAAAGTGCTAGATATTTTAATATAAGAGAAGGCAGCGCACGCAAGCCCTTTTATATAGATTTTCACCGAATACACATACATTTTCATATAGCTATTTTTTTTATTACACAATCTATGGCGATTGCCTTCTTTCTTAATTTATGAGTGCTATGATTATTCTTGTAATTAATCATATGCGTCTTCTATCGCATTATAAAAACATATTTTCTCACAATGGAGATTTTTATTTTTAAAAATGTGCTATTCAATAACAAACCACAGATGTTTGCTGCTCATAAGAAATCATTGTAAATTAACTGTCCAAAATAGCACATCCCTACACTAAGCAGTGCAATTGGTTATTCGACCAAGTCACCTTGAGGGGATTTATTGAGAAGCGTTTTTGTCGAAAAGCGAATTTATTTGAACGATCTCATGAATAATCTGATCTGAGTGGTTTTTCTTGTCGGCTTTGCGTTAGTGGATTTATTTCTGTTTATTTATCTGGATTCGGCCGTAGTAATTGTGTTGCTTGTTTCATATTTGGGA
Organism: Druceiella hillmani; assembly: GCA_039881145.1. Taxonomy (NCBI): domain Eukaryota; kingdom Metazoa; phylum Arthropoda; class Insecta; order Lepidoptera; family Hepialidae; genus Druceiella; species Druceiella hillmani. The sequence continues at coordinate 583,358 of JAYKKI010000028.1, read as the reverse complement.
GCTGTCGGCGTTATTCGTTCTTGATTGTGACGTAATCTCATTTAGAAATTGTATTGGAAGGATTGTTTTCTTGTTAAAAAAAAATTTGTTTTAAATTTTGTAAGAAAATGTCATTAATTATTATTATGGTTTTAATAGTGATTTTTACTCGATATTATGTAAAATATCTTATTATATGAAATATCGAGTAAAAATCACAAATGAAAAATATAAATTATTTTAAAAGAAAAATTTTGTTGTTGTCATTTGTGTATAAATTTATATCACTTAACTCTCTCAAACTGAATTATAATTAATATCTCATGAAAATGATCCAAGAAAGTAAATACGCAAACAAACTGTTGCACATATTCACATATGTATTTTTATTTGCTTGCATAACGTTGAATAGATAGATAAAACGACTCCTCATAAAATGCTTATAAATTACCGATGTAACAATTGATCAAAAGTTAAATAAACAGAAAAATAACTATGACAAAATCAACAACAAGACCTTTATTTTTGGAAAAGAATACAAATCTTATGGATTAGCACGTTAATTTTTAAAAGATACCACATTGAATATATCTTTATTTCATTAAGAAAGTCGCGAAAAAGTCGAATACAGTCGTTCAGGTTCGGGGTAAAACTATTTTATTACGAATGATTACATTTACAAGTCAATACTAATTACATTTTTATACTTGCATGTTTTTTTGTCCGTTTCACTGTCTAACTTGAAAATTCTCGCCATGTCATTATTTTTCCGATTCTCCAGACCCAAAAATATCATAAAATTATTTATTTTTGAAACAGCACAGACAAAAATAATAAAAAAAACATTATTTTCTTTCCAAAAACTACATATACAATATGAATATGAAGCAGTTTATTTTAAAATTTTACCGTTACTTGAAATTTATCAAGAGGTATTGTCAAGTCATTCATGACATCAGAAAATAATTTTATTATTAGTGTGGATATAGCGATTTTTAATTTCAATGCCTTTCTAAAAGTAGGGAATGTGGTTATAAATGAAATTTAAATCATTTGTTCCACTGATGTGTCTTAGATATTATATCAAATATTTACAATATCTTAGAATGTTGAACGTAATATTTTGGTGAGAATTTAAGTTGAATATTACTTCGAAAGTTGTGGTATTATTGAACAAATTTATAAGCACACTCGACGTAATTCTGACATTGTTTTTGATCATTTTACATGTTTCTCGTATTGCCATTTTAAATTGAATATTTTTTGTATTGTAATTATTACAGAATAAATATTTTTCAATATAGTAATATGAAAATAAATGATGTTCAAATTTCAATAACCAAAATATAACTACTTATTTGAATTTGTTTGATGAAAATGTAAAAGTGTAATATAAAGCAAGGGTAGCCGAAAATAATTACATGGATGGTAAAGAATTGAAAATTTATTAAGAAAATTATTTAGGATATACAAATACATAAATTCAAAAATATTCACTTCTTGCTTAAACGCTGGCCATATTTCATTCTCAGAGTACAAAATAGGCTGCAGTATTCTTCTCTTTAAGTGTAATAACATAAATATCTACGTTTTTTAGAATAACGATCATATTTCGACGTCTACTCATTTTTTAGTTTCTGATTATGTTAAAAAATTATAATATAGATATTCTGCTAAGCAGAAATAATAAGTTGTTGTTCAAAAAGTTTAATTTGTCTAAAAGATATACACACGTTTGTTGTTACAGGTTATTTACATAACAATTAATAATTCTCATAACTATACAATAAACCAACAACTAAAGAAGAACTTCTAATTTTATAAACAATAAAGGAAAAAGTAGAAACAGGAAAAGGATGGAATCAAATATTAAAAATAAAAGGAATAGTTTTTTGATAAAATTTTTGGATATATAAAAAATAAGAGGGTCTGGATCTAAAAACTTAAACTAAGTAGTTTAGTAGTATAAACTGAAGGAGTGTATGCAGAAGGAACCACCTTGTTTTGAATAAGGAGAAAAAAAGGATTTCCTAACAGAAATCAAAGTATATGTGGGCCTAAAATAGAAAAACTAGATCCAAAATAAGCTAAGCTATGTAAAAACTCTCATAAAAAAAATAAAGAAAACATAAAGGATTTGGAAGTGGTATTTGTTACTGATTTGTACTTAATTATGCTTTTAACCATAATCTAAAATTCATTCGAATATAAACAAACAACAAAATTAAATTACAATTCTCCGTAAACTTTTAGAAATGTTAAAGTTGTGGAATAATATTTCTAAGAAATTATATTTTTGTTCATGTTCACAGAAGAGCCAAAAAACCAAATAAATGTGAGAGAAAATAATGTGTGCTTTAAGTGTCATTTTTATCCATAATTGTACTGTATCTTTGTCAATTCACAACATGTATATACTACTTAATAGGTCATGAGAGATTCATTAAAAAAATGTAATGTATCTTCCCTATCTATAAAAAAATGTTAAATGTCTACTCGTTTATCTAATTTTCATTCCTCTGAAATAAGATCTGAAAATGATACTGTTTTACAGGTTATAGATAATCTCTGATCATAGTCCACACTTTTTGTCATCTCAATATCTATAAAGGTTCCGATTATATCAAAGGAACATCGATTTGGGTCTCAAAGGAGGTGGGGGATATTAAGAAAAAAGTGTATGCTCATAAAAAGCATTATAAAGAATAATGAATGAGACGGAAATATATAGTAATTCGAATAACATCACTCTAACTAGTGACCAGTCGTGAAACATCTAGCAACTTCATCGTCTTGTTCCTGCATCGGTCAATAAAGTAGAAAAAATATCAAGATTGTCACATCTGGTAATACCGTGTTGAACAATGTGAGAGCACAAAAGGTCGGTAAACGATGCAGGTGAATGTGTTCTAATCATGTAAAATAAACTATGTACATATTCGTACATGTATTGAAGAATAAATGAAATCCGTTCCAGTGGCTTGACATTTACGCGCAATTATTGGTCTGTGGCATTATTATAAATTTTTTCTTTATATATTCATTGTTTATTAAATTAATATAATGTTACGTTAACATTATATTAATTTAATAAACAATGAATATATAAAGAAAAAATGTGGAATATATTTTATGCATCTGAATAGAAAATATTTATGAACATTATTATTTTTGCGGCATCATTGATATTTGAGTTTTAATTTATATTTTTATTAAAATTATATTACGTATTCACTTTTATCACCATAATTGTTTAATGTCCAAAGGCATACTATAAAAATCGTCTACCTATTCAGTACTTTAATATCGCAAGTATTTTGTCAAATATCATTACTATTAAGTTATGGTATCGACAAGTGTTATATGTTAAAACTAGAAATATGTCTAGAAATATGAAAGGCAATACCTAAATCAGCTTGTTTATTCCAAATCATTCTCTCAGAAAATAAAGTTCTATCTTCAAATATATCCACAAATGAAACGTCTTCAATTTATAAATGAGGAAATTTAAAAATAATTCATTAACCGAAACCACGAATTATAGACATTTGGCAGAAATAACAAATAGCTGAATTGAAGCTATTAAGATATTATTAGGTAAGTAACTAAGTAATTACCGTAGTAGTAAGTACCGTAGTATGAAAATTATAGACTATAACAAATATTTATAACATACGCAAGAAGTAATTAAAGATTAGCAGGTAAATAAATACACGCAGCAAAGTGAAATATAGCACCCATCTGTGTACGCGTGGGAGTGAATATATATGAGAGCGAGAGAGAGATGAGACTTATCGATTCCAAAAATCTGTAGCAGTACCAGTATTTTGTAAATTTATTATGTTTGAAAACAATATTGTACCGCAAAAGTTTCAACTAAGTATACGTATTTTCATTATGTGAAACTGTGTTGTACACTTATTATTTAATGATTATTTGATTCATTCAATTTTTTTTGTAAAAAAGTGTTATATTGTTCCAACACCTTTCTTTCTTGGAAAGAAATATATTAAACACTATGATGCTTCTTCATTGAAAGATTGATTTTTTCTTCTTGCTCCACATTATGTGCTATTATAGGAGGTCATAGTCTGTTGCTAACAACATTTTAGTTATTACGTTCGTAACACATGAAGTCCCTTAATATTTCCTCGCGAAGTCTTGTCAATACCTCACTTGTCTGCAAATAAAGTAATAAATAAAATTATTTCGTAAAATCCTTAATTCCAGAGAAAAAGGCGTTGAAAAATATATAATTTTTCAGCAGTTGTGATCAGTAAATATAAATGCACTAATTGTAGGTAAAAAAATATTTTTAAAAAACAACAAAATTTAACTTTTTTTTTAGTAAAAAAGTATCCCTTTAAACACATTAACTTTAAACGTAACTTATAGTTTCTTATAAATTATACATGTATATTTCTTACGTACATATATTTGATTCTTTATAGACGCATATGCAATGTAATGGTGTTTAGAAAATTGAGAAGAAGTGCGACAAGTATAACAATTGAATTTTTACTAAAGTAACATAACGGTTGACAAAATTAGTTAGCGTTTGAATTAATCTACTATACAACGTATATATATCGGCATTCCAAAGCTGGCGCGTACAATATATTTAGACACTACGCTTGGATCTGTGAAGAGATGAACCACACCTGTGATAATATCGTCACATTGTGTAAGCATTATGAAAACTCTTTATATTTCTCTCGCACGTTTAAACATTTATGAGTGAGAGAGAGACTGTTATTACAATTTTATAGCTAGCCATGTAAAATACAGCGTGCTTTTTTTTTAATTGGATCATTTAAAATGGTTAATTCGTTGTCTATTAACGGGCACAAACTTATGTGACTGGTTTTATATAGTTTACGTAATTTGAAGTTTTGTTGGACTGAAAGGTTTTTTGAAACAATCGGATTTGAGACACTCTTAGATGATTTATTTATTTCTAGGAAACCCAATGCGCAACATCGTGAATTACCCAAAGCGCTGGGCATGTGGAAGAACATATGACCGATGGGTATACAACCATGATGAATAGGGCAATACGCCCACAGCCCAATTCTATACAATGTAATTTGAATAAATATCATCTAGAAATCAGTCGTAATAACAAGCAACACTATGACCCCATTTTTGAAGTGGTCAGTTGAGCAAACTAAAGATCTAGACTGGGTGCATCTTCCAATACCGCGCTGAGCAAAAACGAAAGAGAGGTGAACGTTTTAAAATATTTCTTCGTGCTCTAGGCAGATCATTGTTTATTTTACAATGATAGCATCCTCTCATGTAGGAGCCAGGAGCATAAAGGGCCACTAAACTCAGGATCGAGGGGTTATTAACACAATGATATAATAATATAAAAATTCAATAAATTATAAACTAGTTTTTAAATTGTCAGAATCTTTCCCTGATTAATCTGTCGGAAATTTTTGAAAGCTTCAGAAGAATAATTTATCTTATCCAGAGAAAAACTCAAAACCGGCTTTTCTCCGGGATATAATAAAAAGTCAAAAAAGAATTAATATATACTTGATAAAATCCGTAAAAATTACACACTTCACTGCGATTAACTCAACAACTAGAACTAAACTCTATAGAATTATTGAGGGGTATTGTCAAGGTTAAAGTTATTTTACAAAATATTTTGTTTAAATCAAAGATTTTTGAAGAGTTATTTAAAAAGAAAAGGGGTGTGCTTTATTCTGATTACTGTTTATTCATTCCGAGATGTTTGGAGCGACCCGAGATAATATGAAAAAAGGATCTCGAATCAAATTATGACTATACTGATAGCATCATAATAAGGGTTGTTTATTTTAACAACAAATCATCTACATGCAGAATAAGAAAGTATAAGTCGTAGGATAAAAAAACAATTATTACATAAGTAAAAGTGTATAGCAAAACTAACAGCCAATAAAGACGTGAATAAAAAAGTCACTTAAAACAACTTTAAAATATACGTACACTAATTTAAAAAAAATTTTGTAACATATTTTTAAAAATAAGCAAAAATGGCCGCCACTCTACTTGTTCAATGCTTTCATAACCATGCATGGTGGCCATTAAAGAATATTTCAACTTTTTTTTAACAACTTTTATATATATAGCTTTAAATAATTAATCTGTACGTCATATAATAGGGTATTTAACTATATTTTTTTATTATTAAAATTAAATAAGTCATAAAATTAAAAGCAATTAAAATATATACATCGTACCTAGGACTTTTCATTGCAAAGTTATACCGACTTGCAAACTGAAGAACTATGATTCCCGCGGAAACGCCACATACAAAACACAACTGGCTTATGACGTCACTGGTCTGTTATTTAGCATTCATCATAAGGGAGTTTATTAAATATTTTTAGTATCTCGTTAAATATTGCGTTTAATTTACATATTGAATTATATAATTTTCTCATTTTTTTGTGTGGAAGTTAAATTCATAAAAACTTTTTCAATTTAATGAACAAATTGACATTTTCCCATTTAGAAGTTTCGATTAATTGTTTCTTATATGCATTATTTTTTCATCACAAGGTTTTTTTAAATCTACTCTGCAGTTATAAAACATTTTTGCAAAAAATATCAGCATTAGTGAAATACCCAATTTATTATATCTATTTCTATTTCGTTAGATTAACTGAAATAATGACCATAAAGATTATATCTTACGTTGACGTAAGGAAAAAGTTGTAAAATAACTGGTACGGTGAAAATAACAGGTGTACGTCTATATTCAACGTTAGTAGATTATCCCAAAACATTGTTTCAATAATGATTCCATTTCACAAAGCAAATAGTTATAAAATAAAACAAAGGCATTATAAGTGTATCGACATAAAACTGACGGTCACCTGTACGACTGCTAGGTAGAGATACACTTTTACTTGTCCTTATTGAATAGGTAAATTGAATTATTTGAACTATGAATTCTTTAATTTGTGTTAAGAATAAAACGCAAGATAGGCCATACCTTAGTTAAGAAATTGTCCTCTTTGCTTTCCGTGTTTATGTATATTTAATTATATAAAGGACTCCAAAAACCAAATACGAGGTCACCTTAAATATATATATATATATATATATATATATATATATATATATATATATATATATACATATACATTAAGAGTATGTATGGTACATAAAGACATTTGACTAAGGAAACCACCCCGATTATTTGATTGGGGTGTACTAAACTGATTTCTCTTAGAAGTAAATGAATAAATTAAGTTTAACAGGTTACAAATGGTGGTAGTTCAAAGTATTAAAAAAAGTCTAAAATTGGCCTAATATGTCAATTGTGCATCTCTAAAATAGTACTTCCACATACTGTTATTTTTATCTACAACTTTTTTTTTATCATTTATTTAAAAAAAATAAAACCCCCTAAACTTCAATTTAACATAACGTCCGCGATTCTCAAGTATCGTAAGTATCACTTCATGTTGGTAAATATTATATGGAGAAATGAGATATTTGGTTTTGTATTTATTCCAATTGATATTTATATCTTTCTGTCAACTTATAAATAAGTATGCCATCTAAACTAGATTTACCGTAAAGAAATAATAAATAATTAATATATAAACAAATACTACATATAAATCGTAAAACTCAGTGTGTAATATCGAATTTATTTGAAAAAATTATTGTGGATTTCAAAACCAAATGTTCAAGATATTTGGTTCACGTAGTAATCGGCTAAAGGTGTTTTTTTTATTGTCGCGTCTGATTTTTACTCAGTTATGTCCAATTTCTAAAAGAGACGGAACCAAATAAGGTAATGAAAATACGGGTGTGTACAATGGGCGACTAGTACGAGAGGCTTTTCGATAAATTATGACTGTTCAATTTTATTTAAATCTTTTTTGGCAAAATTATTTCCATTTTGCAGAAAAAAATTAAAAATCTAACTGTGAAAGCGACAAATTTGAAAAAAGCCAGTTGACATTTTTTGGTTTTGTGCGTAAAATGATGGTGCAAATTCGTACAGCTGGCTATATGCAACCTGCAATATCAAAGACCGTGCATGATTAAATTTAATACAATTTGAGCACCGTTGCTCATTCATATATAATTAAGATTCATAAAATATAAATACGCCTGCTCTCCAAACTTATACGAGTACTAACCAACGATGGTTATGCAGTTGTATACCTTTTTGTTGGTTGAGGAAAAATATCTGACGGCCGTTAATTTATATTTATGCTAGTTTTTAATGATTGACTTACATTTTTTCTCACATACTTTGTAGAAATTTATAGACTTGTAACCAAAATCTATTGACAAATATATACATGTATATATATATATATATATATATATATATATATATATATATATGTGTGTGTGTGTGTGTGTGAGTGTGTGTTTTAAACGTGTGTTTAAAACACACACAATATAATGTAATTTCTATTAATATTTCAATAATTATCTTTCTTTCTTCACTATAATTACACTTATTGAAAATATTTGGGATTAATTTTGTAGAAATTCATTATTCACAATTAAATAATATTAGGTGATGTAGTATTATTTCTACTTCCTTTAAGTTCTTTACCACGACCTAGGTTTCGTTGTATTACAACATTTTCAGGTGGGCTATTAGAAAAGATTTTTGCTAATAGCCCACCTGAAGATGTTGTTGGCGTGGTAAAGAACTTAAAGAAAGTAGAAATAATACTACATCACCTAGTTTTATTTAATTGTGAATAATTTCACTTATATCATAGCCGCATTCACTAAGAGTGCAATATGGTTCTCATAAAATAATAAAGATACCAAATTTAGCTAAGTAAATTTATTTTGTTAATTTCGTTTGAAATAAATAAAATATATTAAAAAATAAACTGAAAATTATACGACTTTGTGAAACTAGTGCTTAAGAAGTTTTAAAATATTAAGATTATAACTCTGATGGTTTTTCAAGGTATGGAACTTTTTTAGTTCTATCTGGAATTTGGCAAAAAATATTTCTTCGTGAGCCATTATATCTTATAATAAATTGTATTTAGATACTAAAAATGCATATATATGCATATGTATATATATATATGTATATATATATATATATATATATATATATATATATATATATAGAAGCAGAATCTCTAAAACCTTTTACGATATCGAATATCGTTTCCAAGACAGTCAATGAATTTTTGGGTAGTTTCATACAGTTTGCATATTTTCAAACTATCATTAGATAAGTACACGTGATGATCATTTAAATATAAATACAAATTTAGCTCAAAGAAAAGAAAATATTATATTAGTTATCAATTCAGCCTCTACAAACTTTCCTTCGATTTCTTTACATATAGATATTTAAAGCACCCTAAACATTAAAATTTGTAATTAAATTGGTGAAAAAAATTATCATAGAATTTTAAAATTTTTGATATCGGCATATCAGCCAGTAATCTGTTTACCATAAAATTAAAAGAAACAAACATAAATTGATTTGTATGGTGCAAGAAATAAAGGTGATTAAAATGCCGCTGGAAATTATAAAAAAATAGTAAAGTAGATTAAAATTATTTTTTTTTTTTAAATTAATTTTTCTTAAAATAACTGTAATCTCCACTAGAAACATTAATATAAACATAAGAGGGATCTGTGAATCATAAATGTGCGTCTCAATAAGACGCTATTTTTGCGTACTAAACGTAGTATAACGTACATATTACGTGGAATCAAAACCCTAAGCTAAATACAAATAATAACAAGAAAATTAGCATAAAATATTCTTAATCACTTTGACTTAGTGAGAACCGAAGTCCAACGGGTATATCTTAGATTATGACCAAGTTGATTGTAAGTAAAGTTCTTATAGCTCATTCGGGCTTTAAAGCGTGGCGCCTGTAGGTGGTCGGTAAATGTCTAGCTATTTGATAACATCACTCTTTCGGTTTCTAGATCATAGATAACGATTGAGAATTTTCTGTGTATTATAAACGTCATGATTATTATAAATATCATGTGTATCATAAAAGTCCTGAATAGTAAGGAAAAAATAACATAGACATGATCCAAGCACTATAACAAGAAAAGTCATGTTAGTCTGAAGAAACATACATACTTGCCTGCAATGTAACATAATTAAATACAAAATCAATATGCATAAGTTTTTAGTTGTTTTGATGTACAAGATTATATTTTCACGGAATATTTCCAGCCATATTTCTTACGTCTATAACTATCTCTTTTTGAAACTGGAGTTGCTAAATTTACTCGGTTCAGTAATGTTTATACAAAAATTTTCCTATGAAAATTTAGCGTTCACCGCTTCACAAAATTAAGAGCTATAAGAATATACCTCACTTTTAGGATAAACTGAGTGTGTCGCTCATCAAAATTGATGAGGTATTTCTCTATAAGCTAAAAACCTTAAAATTTGTTATAATTATACGTCATGCATTGGAAAGAAAGAAAAAATATTGATGGTGGTTAAAAGAAATACAGCTTCACTTATCTTTAAAAATTTATCTACCAACGATTAGCTACTGAAACCTTCATTAATATATTAAGTAATGTTTCAGGTGTAAATATACTTATTCACCAAAATTATCAAAAAACTTAGGTAGAAATCTGCCAAAGAAAACAGTCATCATAATTTATTTTCTCTCAAATATTTTTCAGAAAATCTGTTTGGTATACCATCACTCACTGCGTCAAACGTTCCGCAATCCGAATATATATTCAAGCCTTTCGTGATATGAAAGAGAAACAGCTAAAAATAGCAGCAAATTGCTAGAATTATTTATTTTAAAGTAATTTCTTAAAAATGGGTACAACAGCGTAATAGATTAAACGTTTACATCATTTTAAGATATTTAAAAAGATATTTTTTTTCATTTTCAATGGCATTTATTTGGAATTTCTTGTACTGAAAAAGACGGCACTTTTTTATATACTGTGATTTGTTTAATAAATAATTTCAGTGTCTTCATTTGTTAATTTTTTATATCTTTGCATATTAATGTTTTATTTCCAACGGTGTTCTAAAGTGACGTCATCAATTTTATTTTTTTAAGGTGACTGAATAAAAATAATTTTAAAGAAAAATTAACGGAGAATTTTTTAAAGAACATTCCGATTTATTTCATTTGCTAAAAAGTGAATAATTACAATTATTTTCCAACACCTTTTCCCCCAAAATTGTTTACAAATTTATATGCGTATTTTCTATATTGCTGGTTGTTATGTCTCTGTAAATTTTCAAAAAATATGAAGGTACGTTATTTTCTTTCAGTCTAAAATTTTTGATATAGTATGAATTTTTGATATAGTATGATATATATAATGATGTAAAATTTAAGACAATTATTACAATTCTCTCTGTATTGACAGTAATAAACGATGATTAAGTGTACAGTCTATCATTTTCCCATTTTACAAAATGGGATGCTCCCCACTTTTCGATTCTTTTAATTATCAAATTGAAGAAAATTTTATCCGTATTGCCATTTTGTATGATAGATACACTTACTTACACTACTCATTAGTCTTTGCTGATCAGGAAAAGTAACATGTTAAATAAAATTAATTTTTCGAGAAAAAATAATTAACTCCCAGAAATGATTTATGAAAGACGAAGGAGGTCACCTAGACGATACGATTTTAATTTTTTTATACTATGGGGAAAATAGAATGTCCATTTTCATTAAAATCCCGTCTTTGTGAGTAATTTGACAAATATATTAATATTTTCAAAATATAAAGAAAAAGGAGTAAAGTAGATTTTATACTGTCTTACTTATGAAGCCAATTAATTCCATTGTGTTGAAAGGTTTTTTTTAAATTTTTGACGAGGAGCAAACATTTTTAGACAAATTATAAGAGTTGACCACATGGTGAAAGTTTAAACTTTACATTTAAATAAGGCTGAGTTTACTGAATTCTGAAGTAATTTTTAGTTATTAATTTTAATAGCTCTTAACAAGTTAATTTTCTAGTCAATTAATTTTATATTTCAGTAATTAAAACCGATTATAATATCAGATGTGATATTAGAAGAGTGCTAGCTAGATTATTATACAAATCGATGTTTTATTTTCAAATGTCCAAAAAGTGTTGCGTGCAATTATATTTTAAAATTAACTTTATGTATTGACTAAACATACTAATTTTAATAAGAGAAAATTATTTTATTTTCCAGCGTTTGGAACGAAATGCCGCCTCGATGTAAACTTTTTACCATCATATTATTTATATTATTTTTATGGATATAGGGTCCATATCCTTTTTGAAAAGTACGGGAAACAAGCGACAACGATTGAAATGGCTAAAGATGTCGATGTTTGCTGGATGCATTTTTAACTTAAATTTATTAACTATAATAATTATTTCTATAGCTATATTAAAATATTGTTTGAAAATATTGCAGAGCGAATAAAAATCAACCGTCTATAGGATTATGCTATATAATTATTCATAATGATAAAAAATAATTGATCGTAAATAAACCCAAAAGATATGACTTTATATTATATGCTCTTATTCGAAAGAATAATTAGACATGATTGGAGATGATTAGAATGTTTTCAAACGAGCAATTTATGTAATTATAATGATTACAAATGAATTAATTTATGAAGAAGAGTGTAGATCGGTAATAAACCTATTAAGTGTAAGTTGAATATTTACTTTTTTTTATGATGGTAAATGTAGACATTAAAATTATTAAATTTTCTTAATGTTTTATAATAAATTACCAAATTGAATTATTTATCAAAATATTTTATTCTCGGTGAAATTATAATTTACATTATTAGATTTAAATAATAAATTCTTAATGGTTCAATTGAAGTATGTACCTTCATGCAAGTGGTAAAATTACTTTTGTTGGCTCATTCGGTAGAAATCATGAATGGCATTGCGTGTTAAAAATAACTATTAGTTCCGAGACTTTAGACTCCATACAACCAGTCTTACATTTTTACATAAAGTAAAAGCTTTTACTAAAGTGAAACCTACATCAGACTGCAACGTAGAGATAAAATGCCCGTATTACATCACGAGTGAAGTTATTTAGAGTAATAACATTTATGCGAAGTTTACTTGCCTCGAATATGATCCCATATGTTAAGTAAATGTAAAGACATCAGTGCTAATGCGGACAATTCCAGCTATGAATAAAAATGATCTTCTTTTGCTTTACACCGTTTCGTTATTTTGAATATAATATCACTTATTTGAAACGTACGTTTACCAAATTGTCCAGTTATGATAATATCGATTGAAACAAAGTTTAACTTAGTATGTAAATTTAATTTGAGAAATATTTTTTTCCTCTTTTTAAATCTGCCGTGTAAAGTTACTACGGGAGTATATAAGCTATTTAGAATAAATCAAAGGAACGTCATTTTTAATTTAACTCGTAACTAGAATAGAGTTAGTTTATTTTATATTAGTCGGGTTACAATTATTTCTCAGGAAATGACAGTTTTTTTATATTCAGCAATATTTATAAACAGGGTGCTGTCAAATAAATTATTTTCTGTAATTGTATGAAACTTGGTTTTCTCTAGTACCAACGAATTATTTTGGAAAGATATGGACATATTTCATTTAAGCATTTATTAATCGCTTTTTATGACTGAAAATGAGACTCCTCTATGTTTGTATACTGAAGTTTCATTGCAAGAATCCTACAATAAAATAATGATACTAATGGAATTTAGAAAGTTTCAGCTTTTAATAATAATCAATTTATATTACCATGGAGCTTGTGACTAATGAGTAATGTGCAGCCACATTAGCAAGCTATACATAAAGCGTTTCAATATACAATTTATAAAAATATCCCTTTGTTTTATAAGCCTTTAATATACTTCCCGGTATCTAATTATTGTTATTCTAATTATCGTTCATTATGCCAATTTCTATTTTTAACTAATTCTTATTAATTTTGTTATACTAGTTTCTCGGTATCTAATTTTTGTTATACTAATTTCTATTTTTAACTAATATTTATTAATATTGTTATACTAATTTCTCGGTATCTAATTATTGTTATACTAACAACGATTGAATAAAGCGTTCATATAAGCTCAAACGGGTTCACGGGGTACACATCAAAGCACAGTATACATATTTACTATGTGTATCTACAGCAGTAATTTAAACTGTACTGATTTTTACGAACGATTGCTCTTTTAATTATTTGTAATGAATTAATTAAATGTCTACTTAGAATAAAACCTAAAATAAATCTTTAGATAGAGTAGTAATAAAGAATCACAATTAACGTCTGAGTTGGAAGTCGTTATTACGAATAGGTTTGTTTTATTGTATTTATATCTCATGTTTAGAATTATTTGTTTAAGCTGTCTTTAAGTGGCGCATATGTGTCACATAACTCAGCACGCTGGTTAGACAAATTGCCAATAATAGCGGATTGCACGGACATAGGCACTGTAATTTTGCCTCATTATATTGAAAAAGGTGCATTTTCTTTGTTCGCAGATTCATAGTCCTAGTTACAATCAAGGTTATGGATGGTTCACAGTACAAATATCTGTACATGTACATGTACAGATACCTTAATCTTGGTCTGCCGTCAAATGATTGTAAGTGATAAATTCACATTTTTATGAGGATATTTAAAGAAAAATATTATATTACTTTTTATGCGCAAAATTACATTCACTTTAGCACTATAAAACATTTCACTTTATTAGCCAGATTCAAACAACTACAAAAGCAGGTCGCGGTACGTGAATTATAAGGAAGTAAAATTTAATACCCTCTCTTTAAATTGGGTGACTACATGTCATCAGACCCTAAACCGTACTTATCTATACTTAGATTACCACAAACCTACTAAAATCAATTCGCTTCCATTTCAATCGGAACAAAAATTTTATAGCACAATTTTCATTGGTAATCCTTTATTATTTGACACAAAATATTTGAGCCATAAAAGGCTCTTGTTGAAATATATCGGCTATATAAGTTTTAGTGTGTACCTTTATTTTGTAATAAAAAAATTTAATTTATAGTTTAACACTGAACGACTTGTATTTTCTTAGGTTATGAATCTTTCGCTCATAAATCGCAAATTTTCATTAGTTTTAACAAGTATTTTGGACTATTACGAGTATTAAAGGTTGTTTCAAGACGTGATTGACTATGTCGTGGCGGATTATTGAATTTTAGTAGTGTATAAGTTAACTGACTAACCATTACAATGTTTACTATCTCGTGAATGTGCCCAAACTAAAGGGATGAAAAATTATTCTGAGTGGTGATTCGCGATAGAGAATTTCCTAATTCTCGGAGGCATGAAACATTGAATGAAAAAAGAGAAAAAGGAAGAACATAGGAGCTATAGGTAATGAAAAAACAAAGCATATTTGATTATCACAATCGATCGGTCTTTGGAAGTACACATGAAAAATAAAAAATCGTCGCAGGAAAAGCTGAAACAATTATTTTGACGATAATCCTTTTTTTCACAGGATATTTTTGCTGCAGAATTTAATTTTGATTTGTCGAGAAAATTTAATTTCGATTTGTGGAGAAATTTATTGGGATTTTTATAACGGCAGATTCAATCCAAACCAAACTGTTTAAAATCGAATTGGTTAAGATCAGAATTTTTTAAATAGTTACGATAAGCATTAAATACCAGTCCACATTATTCATACGAATGCTATTAAAAGATAGCAGAAATCACAATAATGTGAGGTCATATTACATTGCGTAAATACTTAACAATACTACTATAATCATTTCTATTATCGGTATAAAAATGATGGCCGGGGAGCGTACTCGTATATATAAAAGCTGCTTCAATGCGTTCCCTTCAGCAGAGATGAATTGAGACAGCATTTTCAGGAATAAAGTAGCGATTACCATAATTTTGTTTACCAGCCTAAAGCTAGCACTAAAGAAAGATTACGAATGAGAGTAAACTTTACGTTAGAAGTTACAGAAAATTATGCTCAAGAAAGAAAAACAATTTAATTAGTAAAGAATAATGCTGCATGCAATGCGCATGTTTTTCGCTTATCTAATATTCCTTGGTACATGTTTAATTTGTTCTAAGAGAAAAAGATATATTATATAGTAGATTTGCTGTACGACGACTTTCTAATTTGGCAGTATGTCCAGCTTGGATCTCATCCCCAGAAAGCCTCTATTTTTCCATCACGCAATGGAAATTAGCTCGCTCTCGACATTTTTGTGTCGACATCTTCGATACTTATTCATCAACCACACTAACATTTCTAAAGAAAAAGTGCGGGATTTCCATAACTAGTGCGCGATGTATAAGTCCTTGACAATCATTTTCAGAGAGCAGGAAACAACATTTAAACAGAACATCATACTTCTTTTCAAATGCGATAAGATATTGGAAAAAGTAACCAACATTTCAGCGTGGACAAGAGCAAGCTTTTATTCTTGCTTAACTTGCATGAAAAACTACCGTAATTCGACGCTTTGTAGAGACAAAGAAAAAATTGCGAAAATATATCTTCGTTTATGCTTTGTTTTTTTTATGAAATTTTTCATAAACTCGTTTTGCGAATTTTATATCGCTCACTCTCACGAACTCATTCCTCAACAATTGAGTTGCTCGTTATTTTATTAGGGAAAGTCTTAATTAAATTATAACACTTTTTCTCGTATTTCCTCGTAAAACGATATTTAATATTCCTTTGAATATCAGTATCGATAGTCCGCTATTATTGAGATAAACCAAATTTCAATATTCTCTCTGTCCATTTTACCAGTATTTAATCATAAATCCGAAAATAAACTTCGAGATTATGTTTTTGCACTATTCAGATTTATATTTACAACAAAAACTACTAGGTTGCATCTGCTAATGATCCGTCAATACATCATTCGGGCTTAACGATTACAATGAGAGTTTCTAGTGCATTTAAATGCAGATGAACTTAGAAATTCTACAGGAGTACGTCATCATGTAAGCCGTATTGAAGTAATATTGCTATATGTTTACGATCTGGAAATGCTACCTCAGTTCGTCTTCGCCTGCGGGGACGTATCAAAAGAGCTTCAGTAGCTTTAGCTTTTATAAATACATACACGATCACATGAATAATATGACACACGATCTATTCAACTTGTGTCTTGTATTAGAAATAGCAGATCGCTCAAAATAAGCAAGCTCTATCATAAATATTCAGTGCAATGGTGAATGCCAATGTCTTACAATTTCTGTTTAAAGTCTCCAAATCCATGTTACATTATAAAACCGGCATAAATAAAACCCAAACGCCAATTAGCGCATTGGTACTTTCTTAACAGCCGTTTGCGCAGCTGTTTATATTTACATTAATCATTTTGACTGATTATATTAATCATTTACACTTATAACTTACAAAAAAACCTGTACGTTGCAGGAGTCAGATTAAAATGTTGTTTCTGCAATATTTATGCACATCTTTTAAACATAGATTATTTAAATTCCACACGAAGAAATTACTTGGAAATTAAAGTTTATTTTGACTTAAACTTGTTCCATTTTGGAAATGTATGTTTTTTTAGGAATTATACTAAAAGGCAGTGAAGAAGAATCCCATGACAAAATAGGTTGAGACAACAGGAAATAAAAGAACAATACACAATGACGTATTAAGAAAAGGAAAGTTAAAATGAGAAACTAAGCAAAAAAAAATTAAAACATTTAAAATTGCAACCAAACCGAACAATAAAATTTTGCAACAAAAGTTTTTGCTTTGACAAGTAACCAAGGACTCAGATTATCAAGTGAGGTCATTTCGAGACAATAGTGGGTATATGGTCTTGTCAAGCGTAAGATCTAGTTCTTGTAGAAACAGTAGGCAACTTGCATGTCAGATTGTGGACTTATTCCTACATGAGCAATCTCCTTCAGTCAACCATAACAATTGGTATTGAAATTTAGTTGGGAGACTGTAAGAGATATTACAATGAATATTATTTATTAATGTACCATAATTGACAGAAAATCAAAATAAAAAAAAAACGAAAGTATTAGTAATACAAACTATTGACGAGATTTGGGATGGGAAAGACAAGAAAGAACAAGGGTACAAAGGATAAGGTTCCAAGAGAGGCAGGATATTTTTACTCGATCTTTGAAATTATTTGGGGACGTGATTTTCATTGTGTCAGGATTCAGCTCATTGCAAATTTTTGCTGCTTGGATAGTAAAGAATTTTTCGTAAAAGGTAGAGGTATGTTTAGAAATTAGTAGGCTGAGAGAAATTTCAGATTGTAGCCCAAGGCATATAAATTTTTAAATTTGCCAGTAAGGTAATTCCGGCTCTGAGGTTTTTATTAAAAATAAGTGTAAGTTGGCGTTGATCTCGGATATTCAGGTATTTGAGAAGTGACCTGTATTCAGAAATATGATCATATTTTCTGAGGCCGAAGATATACCCGATGTATAAATTGACTTTGAAATTGAGTTTGAAGACGTTCAAACTTGTACAAATATTCTTCACAAAGATCAAGATGGCATGCATCTTCATAATTAGTTAGCGATAATAGGAGTATTTGACAAGGTAGGATTACTTTCGAAAACAGTCTTTGATTACCGATAATGATAGCTTGAGACTTGCTTGGTTCAACCAAAAGACCCATGATGAGTCCACCAACCATTTGAAACGAGATCTCTATTAAGGATGTCGATGGTTTTTGATAAGGAATAGAAGTCTGAATGTACATCAATTTGTAAGTCATCAGCATAGAGATGATAATTGCTACAGATATTCTTAATTAAATCATCAATAAATACTGAGAAAAGGAAAGGAGATAGAACTCCACCTTGAAGTACACCAGTAAGATCAGTCCACCCAAAATACTTATTTGACGACTTAACATATTGTTGTGTCCATGGAGATATGAGCTAAACCACTCAAGCGAATGTTGCGATATATTAAGATATTTCAAGCGGTCAAGAAGAATATCGAATTCAACAGAATTAAACGCATAACTGAATTCAAGAAGCACAAGGACAGTGACATATGTATCATGACAGTGATACATATGTCACTGTCCAATTGTATGTCATGACAGTGACATATGCCAAGCACATATTATCAGTAACCTTAACAAGGGCAGTTGAGATACTGTAACTAGCTTTAAAGCCAGATTGAAGAGGATTTAGAGTCTTATGAGCATTAAAGAAAGTAACGAGCTGAGGATAGATGCGGTAGGATAGATATGGACCGAAAATTCTTGGGCTGTGTAGATAATACAATTTTAGGTACGGGCACAATATAGACCTTTTCCTTTCAAAAAGAAGACAGCAGTTGCCAAAAAGAGGTATTAAATATATCAGCGATGACTTTCATTGGTTAAGAACATTAATGTATAAGACATCAATGGGTTTTATAGCAAGAAGATTGGTTTTAACTTTATACTCAAAGGTATCCATTAGCACAAATTGATGTTCAACAGACCTTAAATTGAAAAAAGAGAGCATACATTGATGAGAATCCGGTGAAGACGAGATACCGTTCATAGTTACAAACTTAACAGCTGGGTCAAGTCCCACATATGGCATAGAAAAGTATGAATTTAATTGGTCGATATCCAATCTCCAGTTCTCCGAAGTGGTAGAATATTTTCCAATGCTCAGTGTATATATTATCAGGGGTACACATTCGTAATTATGTAGAATAATGGTGTTTCTTGGCATTTCTGCACATTTGCGAACTTCTTTTTCTAAGCACTAAAATTCTCCCAGCGGTTTGGTCTGTGGAGATCGAGAAGGGAATGTCAAATATTAGCACGAAAGGTAGCAAAAGATGGGAGAATGGTAAGATTACCAACCTCGATGACGTCATAAAGCTTTTCGTTTCTAGTATTATGCTTGTATAGACAAGTATTAAAATCGCCGATAATCAATGCACGGGGGCATGAAGGTAAATAATAGTAACAACTATACTTTAAAAATCAGCAAAATATTAAATAATATATGACACCAGTAGTAACTTGCCTTGAAAAAAAAAGTTACTTCGAAAAATAAGTATTCCATTATGGGCCTGCAGCTAGTGAAAGATTTTGCAATAATTTTGAAAGGTAGGTCAGCCCGAAGACATATATCAATTCATCATTCCGTATTAAAATGTAGGGCGTGAGGGTTCGAATTTGCGAAATAATTAATGAAATCTGAATAATGACACGGATTACTCTAGAGGTTTATGTGGTAGATGTGAAGATATGATTGTGAAGAGAAAAAATCAGATTGAAGTATATTATGGGAAGTGCCGGAGAATGTATCTTCAGGTGAAGAATCGAGCGAATCGTTAGAAGAAAAGGAATAAAAGGAATTTGAGGAAGATATGGATGACAAGTCAAAATATTATGAAGTTATGTAATTTAAATATTAACCAGTGACAGAAAAGAGAAATGGAAAAAAATTACAAAGAAAATAAATGCATAAAATTAAAAAAACAACATAACAAACGTAACGTAACAAGTAAATACAAACTGTATTTACTTGTCATGCTATGTTAGCTGTTAGCTAAAATATTGAGAATTTGAATTACATTTTATATAACTAGTAATAAAAAAGAAAGAAATTAAAAAAATAAATATTTATAAACATGGCATAAACAAAACGCAAGAGTTTGTGATCTATGCGCGCAGACCATAAATTACAAACAGCACGTCAGTAGAAACAGCGTCTGCACATACAATGCGTAAACAATACACTCGTATCCGGAGTGCAGTTAAACTTAATTATATATTTAAATAAATTATCTGAGTGTTATATGAGAATAAATACATAAGAACTTAAAAATGAAATAAAGTAGTGATTAGAATATATTAATTCAAGTTGAAACTTAAGATATTACATAGTTGTAGATATTACATTGTAGCTGATTGTAACAATCTAAAAATAAAATTTGTACCTTTGCTTGACTTTAGATAACAATCGTCTATTCGAGTACTTAATTTTCATTTTATTGCCTTTTTTGTCTATCTTATATACCAAGAGGATATATGTATTTTCTATTGTTATGTGGTGTATAATGAAAATAGAAATTTTGTACTATGTTTATGGAAAGAGAAACCAAATAAAATCGAATCGAAAAACATTTATCTATAAAGGTAACACATACAGTGTGACGAATGTAAAATATATCTTTTGTAAAAATGATAATTGCCATTATATAATTCAAAAATTTACAGAAAGTGTTTAATTTTAATTGAATATATTTTCTCTTGCCTAATCTCTAGTGCTGAACATTTTGCTAATATCTTTATTCAAATCCTCAAGGTAATTTCTTTAAAAAAATATTTTCATAGATTATGCTTTCATGATTTTAATATATTTTAGATCATACTAAACTCCTAAAAGTAAAATGTAAACCCAATTCGATAAAAAATATTAAAACATAAACTGAATGAACTAACTCTACAGAAATTTAAATTTAAGGACCGATTTTCTTAATTTAACACTTTCTGGTTTGAAGTACAAACAATTATGGTTGAAAATTTTACTTTCTATAGAAATCCAGTGAACAACAATTAAATATAAAATTTTATTGACATCAATGGCTGATGTACTTATCAATTAGGTGACAATTTCTTTTAAATCGATGTTGGATGTGGGGAGGCAATCGGACCCAAATGAGTGAGTTTCTGTCAAAATAATTAGCTCACGATTTTAGACTGATAGATTTGAGGTGTACAAGGGGTATTAAACTAATTTAAGTCATATGCATCCTACCACTACTCCAGATTCAATCAATGCAAACTGCAATACAAATCTTAATTAATTTAAATATAATATAAATGACTGATGATTTCAATAAAATAACCGCGGGAGTATTCGATTCTGCTATTTCTTTTTTCTTAACCTAATTGCTAATATAAATGGCAAAAACCGACAATAAGTATGAAACAAATATTTTGTTCAGACTTCCCAATATAGCCTTCAAAGTTGAAACAAATGTAATAAAAATGTAAGGTCATGAGGTATTTAAAATTAAAATTAAAGAAACATATTTTTTCCAGTGTTACCAATTTTTCAGATTCGCAGGGTATCATAATATAAAGTAATCAAACGTTCAAATATGGTTGGAAAGATGTTTTAAAAGCAAGAAGAACATAATGCAAGGATGAAAGAAAAATATTGTGAAACTGCTGCAATTTTCTAAAACAAATAGTATTTTTAAACATAATTTTACTAAATAATATATCTTTTTTGTATAAATAAATAAATCAACACTAGTAAAGCACTGATCTTCAACCAAAATTTTTAAAGTATTGAAAATAAACACATATCTAACTTCATTATTGAAATCATGCTTCATGCAGCGTTTAAGCGTTATTTTTTTGCTACGAAACTTGGCATGTAAATATAATGTGATTAATTTGAAAATAACTGTTAATTTACAGTAGATTTTAGAATTGCGTAACTTAACTCATGAATAATTAACAAATCGAAACAGAAAAAATAAAAATATCCAATTCATTTATGGTTTTAATGAAGACTTCGAACATTAAACCGGTACGTTGTCAAACCCCGCATTGCGCCCCACGGGTCCATCCGGCCAGCTCACCGTTACGGCGCAATTAATTCCTCTTTCCGGGATCTGCATCGCGCGAAGTTTTCACATTTACACTAAGTGCGGCTACAATCCCCAAGGAAATAGATAATTGAGTTCATTGGTAAGTGTTTGATTGTTAAGTGTATTTTATGTAGGATTAAAACCGAATTGGTACATCTTTAGTGTTTCTATAGATAATTAACATAATTCTGTTAAGTGTATGTACAGAATAAACTTACAGTTTGAAATAATAAACTAATCGATTGTCCTAAATTTCTTTGATGAACATGGAAAAGAAAAATAAATATAGTTTAAAGAGTAAGAACGCCATTTTTGGTAATAGTTTTCAGATTTCGTCTATTTTGCGTGACATTTAACTGGGAAATGTGAAATATAGGCTTATTAGACTTTCTACCGGGTATATAGCTCAACTTTATCTGTAGTTTCTCTCGCGTAGGTTATTTGCTTAGTCAAATTGTCGGTGAGACTGAGAATGGTGGCCAATAACTTAATCACGTCGTCATTGTTAATAGACACATAATTCTTCCTTAAGTTTTAATTTTCCCAATTTGTCAATATTTAAATGCTGTCTTAAAATGCAATCATACTAGATGAAAATTGTCTTTAACATTTGACAGAATTTCCCTAAAATTGTTTAAGTGGTACGAGTTCAAACACGTATTTAAGTCGATAAACGCATTTACGATGGACAATTTCAACATCTTATCCTTACTCAAACTTTTACTTTTTTATGTTAATAGTCCATTCAAAATTCGTTTTAAACATATTTTGTTTAACAAACATGAAGACAGATAAACTTAAAATACTTAATTTTTTCTCAGTAGCTTATTTTTAGTTTTCTAATTAATTTGTTATTTATTTTCTTTGTATCCATATGTGTCGCTTATTTATTATTTTCACTTGTTAAGGAAATATAAATTGCTATAAATAAGCAGATATCTGCTTATATATGCAAATGATAGTGAAGCATTAATTTAAGTTAGGTTTAAAATTAAAAAGGTAAATGTTATTAATTTAAATTAAGATAACTAAACAAATCTAAATAAATTGAAAGAAATATAAATGTTAAATCTTTAATTCAAAACAACCCCAAATCTCTCTGAGTTTGTACGGCTAAACGTGGTTACTTAATTAGTAAAGTGTGTCCCAGGGGCAGTGGGGAATAGTAGGGAAACGTAAGTAAAAATCGTTGGCCGAGTTGAAGAGAGCTCCATGAAATATACATTACACGACGAGGGCTGACTCAACAGAATGCGGTTAATACTCTCTGGGGTAATTGAGGCAATGTGGAGTAAATGGACTGTCAAATTTTTTAATTAAAATAAACCTTTGAGGCTGGTATTCTGATTTTTAAATGTCAAAAATATGAGCAAACAGTTTATAACCCAATTTCATTAATAATGGATTTTTTGAACGCATATACTCGTTTAACTATTTAATATTAGCTTTTTATTGAAATCCTTTTAGTACTTACGTTTATAATTCAAGTTCACTTTCAAATTAGGTCAGATAAATGATTTAATGAGTGAGATAGACGATCTCGCAAGAAGTCAAATTCTGCTAGGCTTGACCGTTATTTTAAGGAAACAATATTCTCACCTCAAATTTAAATAGCCCCAAAATACTGTATTATGGCGTCATAAGTTTATTACATTTATAAATTATTTTATTCTATTTTATTATATTAGATCATTCTATTCAAACATGCACGTACATGTTTGGTTCATGTTTTGTTGATTATGTTTGGTAATTCTTTAGTGAAATTTGGTGCGTCTATCTACACATACTTTAAATATCTTTTAAATGGATCGAAATAAATAAATTAGTTGTACTTCTGCATGATAACGCTAGACTTCACAGAGTTTCGGAGTTTTTGTTCTAGTACCAGGTTTTAACTTGGGACTAGCCATCGTAATCTTTTAGTATAATAGCTCCAGATTATGGTTGCTTTCACTGTTTAAAACGTGCACTAAGCGGCTGTTGTTAGTTCATCGAATGGTCAGACGCGCACGCGCACACGCATGGGCACGCTGACGCGCACACGCGCGCTCACACACAAACACACGCACAAATTTATACATGTGTATGTTTGTTTGTTGTCATCGTCGTGGTATACTGGGCTGATCACAAGGCATACGGGCTTTGAGGGCGCGTCGCATCGCGGGCACCCGGGTTCGATTCCCAGCGCGGAGCTGGACTTATGTTCTAGCTGCTGTGAGAGAATGTTATCGTAGTAATAAGCCTGCTATTAAACTAAATGTTATATTATGGTCTTTTCTCTAACCAACAAAACAACTTTTTATTAAACTACGACACTATCATCAAATATATCTGGAATAGAATTGATTTAGCTTCCAAAATATTATTAAATTAATGGAATACGTAGTAAAATATAAAAGTTGTAGGAAATGTCTATAAAACAAGAATAAATTAAGCAATAGAACGAAGATATAGCATGTATGTATGTATATCCCATCCAATAAAAGGGGTGGCAGAATTAGATATGAATAAACTGAGAGTGTGGGGTGAAGTTTGGACACACCAGTTTATTCTGTGTAAATGATTGTTCTTTGATCATTTTTAACTTATTTAAATACATATAGATATAAGACATATAACACACTAATATTCAAAAGTTTTAGACCCAAGAAATTAGTAAGTGATTATTTCGTTGGGTAACCTCACGGGTGATCAGTTAGCAATGTGCAACGGTTCTGCATTTGAGTGAGACTCAATTTTAGGAAAAATTGCCTAAATTAGACGTAAAATATAGTACTAAGTCATGTCATTCAAACTCGCGCGTACATTTTTCTCAATTATATTTTCAAATGTTATTTTAATTTCTTTTTAAATAAAATTATAAGTATTTTCCATGTTTTTCAATTACAGCAGTCCACTTCTCTTGTAGCCTTCGAACTACTTGGGATATACCTATTTCGTTCTCTCGTGAATTTCTAATTACAGTGCCCCGCGCTGGTCTGAATATTCGTCGAACTAACGGCCGCTTAGTACACGTTTTAAACAGTGAAAGCAACCATAATCCGGAGGCATTGTACCAGAAGATTACGATGGCAAGTCCCGAATTAAAACCTGGTACTCGACAAAAACTCCGAAACTGCACAAACTTTAAGAAGTCTAGCGGTATCATGCAGACTAATTAATTTATTTCGAACAATTTAACTAATTAATTTATTTCGAACAATTTAATAGATATAAAAATATCTGGTGACAGATAGACGCACCAAAGTTCATTAAAGAATTATCAAATTATTTCTTTAAAATGGTGGTCAAGCCCTGGCAGAATCTGACTTCTTGTGAGATCGTCTATCTGACCTGTTAGATTGTTTGTCTGACCTAATCTGAAAGTGAACTGGAATTATAAACGTAAATTCTAAAAGAATTTCAATTTGAAGATAATGTTGACAGTTATACAAGCATATATATTAAAAAAAATCCATTATTAATAAAATTAGTTTATAAACTGGTTGCTAATATTTTTGTCATTCAACATCAGAATACCAGTCTCAAAAGTTTAATTTAATTAAAAACCCGAGATATTTGGGAGTCTATTTACGTCGCATTGCCTCAACTACCCCAGAGAGTATTAACCGCATCCTGTTGAGTCAGCCTTCGTCGTGTAATATATATTTCAACACGGCCGACTATTTTTACTTACGCTTCCCTACTATTCCCCACTTGCCCCCTGGGACACACTTCGCTAACTAAGTAGCCACGTTTAGCCGTACAAATCCAGAGGGACTCGGGGTTGTTTTGAATTAAAGATTTAATTTAGGGTTAATTTTTTTAGTAAACATTTATATTTCTTTCAATTTATTATCATCTTGGGCAAAAGTTAATTAGTTTTATTTTGTCGTGTATCTTTGATGCATTTTTTTTAAATGTTATTTTATTAAAACATTTCTTTGTATTATGGATCTAATTTCATTAATGAAATTCTAGGATCCTCGATGGTATTATTGTCTTTACAGTGCCACATCTGTCATATCTCCATAATTAAATTTGTGACGGAATAAAAAATTAGGTATGACTAAGGCCACATATTGGAAGTGCAAACACTGGCAATCAATATGATCCCACTGTGTGAGGGGGAAATGTTTAATTCGAAAATTAGGAAACAAGTAAAATTAATTAAAGTATATTAAAGATATATTACTTCACGAAAATACGTTTAACAAATATTATTCATTAAAGTTATGCAATCCCTTACAAAATACACTACATAATAAATAAATATTATATCTAAAGGGAATACACATGTCTTTATTATATATTTGTACTTTACATACTGAGTACGTGAGAGACATGAGAGAGGGAGTTTTATTAGAATTCTATTAATAAACAATGTTTTTATAAAAAAATTCAAAACAAAAATTCGAGCGTTGGGATTGAAACAAAGACCGCTTAAAATCCATATTTTTCCATTAAACCATGTTAAGACATGTATAAACTTAAAACATAACACTGACTTAAAAAATTTAATTTTATATTTTATATAAAAAAATCTTTTTTTTGTGTTGAATTTAGTAAAGAATTATTACTGACTTCGGCTCGAATATTTTCTTTAAGTTGTGTCACAGTACTCGGATTTGTTTTGTAAACAACGGATTTTAAGTATCCCCATAAGAAAAAGTCACATGGGCTTAAATCGGGTGACCTAGGTGGCCACGGTACGGTACCGTTTCGGGACATGTTTTTTTCTGGAAATAACTGCCGCACTGCATTCATGGACACATTAGCAGTGTGAGGTGTGTGCTCTTATGTGTTGCGTTCAGAAACTATGTTTAAACTTTGAAATCTACCACACAAGTTATTCGATCATAATGTTAAAAATTCTCCAAACTTAATAAAACTATGATGTAGTATTATTTCTACTTTATTTAAATTCTTTACCACGACCTGGATTCCGTTGTATTACAGGTGGGCAATTTCTTCAGGGGGACAATTTGTAAAGATTCATTTGCAAAGATCTTTACAAATTGCCCACCTGAAGCCTTTGTCATACAACGAAACCTAGATCGTGGTAAAGAATTTAAATAAGGTAGTTAAATAATTAGTTCAAAATAATTATAAAAATAAAGAAACAAGAATTGAGGTACTTAAAGTAATTTATTGTCGTGTCGCAATCCTTAAATAATTTTTTTGCTGATGGTCTTCTTAAGCGAAACGGTTTTAACGCCTCTTTCAACGACATAGTATCCATTTCTTTCGTGTAACAATATCGAATCTATACGAATCGAACAGATACAATTGTGATGTGATGTATCACATCACACAATTCCCGTTGGTGCAAAATTAATGTATGATACGATTTTCACCTGTTATATAGCATTCACCTTTGCATGAAAATTCTAACTGAAATTAATAGCAAATGAATATATGTAAAATTGTATTGAGTCGTTAAGGAATTATATTCTGTTCATATTTTATATTATACAGTGATGATGGTTAAAATTTCAAATGATCTATCGCTACCGCTTTTAACATTTATAAAAAAAGTCAATTATACGTATCCATAAAATGGAACAAGTAAAATATAAGTTGGTATTTAACAGCATATTCGTGATGAAATAAAAAAAATAATAAAATATACACTGATTATTTGATGTAATATTTGAACAAAACATCGATTTTAATAAACAATAAATAATCATCATAACTCTTTTGTTTTTGAACTTTCCTATAGCAATAGATCTCCTTTGTTTTCGAAATAATAACTTCCTTAAGCTTTGGGTTATAATCACGTTTTGTATAACAGATACAATAATAATTTGCAGTCTCCCAATTTCTCATTAGTCGATTTTCTAATTATAATCTATTCGTTCGTGTATATTTACATAAGTTTTTAAAAATGCGATAGGTTTTATTGACGATTTCGTTGGAATAGTTATTTGCGTTTAGTCAAGAATTTTTCTTTTATTAACTAGAATTAGCGTTCATACGTACTGTTCGCGAAAAAGGATAACTATATAGATTCATTTATTGTATATTAATAAGTATAAATATCCCAACATTCATCATAGTGTAGGTATACTTTTACATATTCCAACATTTTTATTTTTAACTTTCCAATTTTACGGAGACTTCATTCTGATTTAATGAAATTTCATTGTGATGTTTAACTTAGAAGAGGCATATTAAATAAGTTTTATATATTTAGGTATATTACGTTGTTAACGCTAAATATTTTTCAATAAAATTATTTTTTTAATTTATTTTATGTACGTAACGTCGATTATATGTTTAAAAATACATGAATATTGTCATAGAAAATGTAATATGATATTAAATTGGAATCGTTATTATTAAACTAATAGTGAAACGTTATCTTTTTATTTCATTGTCTTTCCTTTGTACTTAAACATCTGAATAGCTTTGATTTAAATTTGTTATACAGATAATGTAAATTCTAAATTTAATGATAGAGTCAGAGTAGGGAATACAAAACCTAAAAAAATATAGGAACTCACGAAAAATTTAATGTGTTCTCAAAATTGTAGAAAAACTTTACTGTGGCATAATAATACATAATAAGTGTTCTTGATTGGACACATAAAATAATCTGAAACAAAATACACTTATAATGTATATGTTGAGATATGACGAAGAAATTATTTATTTCTCTAAAAACTCCATACTTTTTCATGTTGCCAGTTACAAAAAAGTAAACTATATAAATCAATTATTGTTAACAACTGGTTTGGTTTAATTTTAAATATAAAAACTCAATTACATTAGGCTAAACGTAACATCCTCCCACCTTTTGATGAACTCATTTCATCAAAACCCAGGAGCATAAGCAATTAATATTATAACAAATTTCTTTCCTAAACATAGAATTTAACTAAATACTCAGAAATCAACATTTAGAGTCCATATGAGTCCCTTCAGGATAGTTCAAAATCCCTTAGCTTAGACGGTAAATGAATGACTCTTCGAGATCTGGTTGTGTGTTCCGGCATCTCTTTTGGTACAGAAAGGCTCAGAACCCTGTTCTTTGTCTTTTGCACTTCCTCATATGAATTACTGAAAGCTTCAATTTTTTTATCACGTCGGGGTCACCACATGTTGAGATATGATGAAGAATTTAACCAATTCTTGTCTTTAAAATACACGTTATAAAATAATAGAACGTCAGTAAAACATGACAGCCAAATTATTTATTTCTCTAAAAACTCCATACTTTTTCATGTTGCCAGTTACAAAAAAGTAAACTATATAAATCAATTATTGTTAACAACTGGTTTGGTTTAATTTTAAATATAAAAACTCAATTACATTAAGCTAAACGTAACAGTATAGTTTAGGAGTTATAACGGTAATCATTCACTTTTGTCATATTTACAGGCTACCTACTTATTTCGACAGGGCGGGTAATACTGGCGGATGGAGCCTGCATTAGATAAAGAAAGAGGGGAGAGGATCTATTTAAATACCATTCTATTGAAGCCGCAAATTTACTCTGGCAGTAAATAAATCAAAGTTAGCTCTAGTTCCCTGCAAATAGCCAATATTTTAAAACAGTGACCAAATAAATGTCTTGTTCTCAATAACATATAACTACTTATGTAATATTTTTTCCACTTTCCGTAATTTTTCAGAGAAAATGGTAGAAATATAAGAATAAACGTTTATTAATAACTGCACTCCATAATGAGGTGTGAGTTAGATTAATGATTGCTGTTTCACTGCTCCTGGCGTTTTGAGTGAAATTTGTGAAAACAATTAAATTGTAAAATTAAAAAAATTATATGTAACAAATTATATTTTGTACCTTACTTATTATCTAATCTGTACAACTATTACAGGAAAACTATGTATTATATGCGCATGAATATATGTTTGCCTTTAATATGTATTGTTAGAAGAAATGAAGTCTTCGCAAGGTGAAAGCTTCTTATGTTCAAATAAGTTTAATGGAGTATTAGTTGAATGGAGTATTGTCTTCTTTTTTTAATATAAACGACGTGAAATTATATATTTCAGTTGTTGGTATTTTTAAACTTATAGTTTTAAGTGACCTTCTTATAAACAAAATAACATGTAGTTTCCCAAAATATAGCAAACACGAAATTAATCTTTGGAGGTTTACGTCTGTATCTCGGAAACATGTAACGAATCTTATACTCATAAATATTAAAAATGTTTATCGCCATAGTTATTTGAATGATTTCCGAATAAATATAGCGATCAAGATTTTAGTATTTATGTGTTTCCCTTCAAAATAAAATCACTCGCACAACCAATAAGAATTAATAACTTGTCTCCATTTTTTCATAAACCATCGTTCAACATAGGTTTAAAATTTGCTAATTCTTGTTTCCACCTCGACAAACTGAAATGAAAAATAATTCAACAATGGCCGAAATAAATCAAAATCGGAACATTGCTAATCAACGTTTTTTGATAAGCGACATTTATCTTAAAGCGTCTCTCGGTTTTGATTTCGACGTCAAAGGTAGAGCTTCCTTTAATAATATTTCCAATAATTCGGTACTCGGCCGTACGTTGGTCTGCCTGCGTAATCAATTAGCATTCAAATCACCCGGGGCACTTTTATCGATTAGCTGTTGGAGGGTAATAAGCTTTTTCTATTCAAATTACTGATCATATCCAAAGTCATTTTACAAAAAAATGGTTAAATATATGTTTGATTATTTAGAAAAGCCATGATAAATAAAAATAGTTTGCTTATTGAGTTAGTGTTCTTAGTTTATATATTATTGATTTCTATTCATTCATTTTCCTTTTTGTATTATTAATTTTCTCGTCTCTCATATATCAATTTACTTTATTTTTCTTAGAGCGTAGATGGATGAGCTTACTTTTCACTGAAGCAGAGTTACTTTGCACTTTCCTGCCCGTATGTGCAAATCTTTTACTTTCGAATTAATTACATTCTAAAGTGTGAATAAATAATCTATGTGGAATTAATTACGGGATTTATTTATAATTTTTAATAGTTCCGTCTATACCTAATGCATATTAACCATGTTTTTTTATTAAAAAACACATATTATCCACAAATATCATTTACACGCGAACGAGTAACTCAAAAAATTTGATCTCATGTAACATAGCACTCGTGACAGAAGTAAAATTTCTTGAGATGTAAATGACGATGTAAACCTCGATTTGTGAGTATACAGTAAGGGTTAAAATGACAGAGAGTGAAGGAAGAAAGAGAAAGAGCTTAAAGAAAAAAATATAAACGTGAGATATATATATATATATATATATATATATATATATGTGTGTGTGTGTGTGTGTACATGTATATGCAGATATATTATATAATAATAAAATCTTCATGTAAATTTACGTAGATAATTGTCAAGAAAATAACCTATAAGGTATAACGTGTTTAATAGGGAATCTTTACTATTAACTACGTTAAGTAAGCTATTAAAAAAATAAGAAATAATCACGATGCCTGTATCAGATATCATATGTTGTTAGTCTCGTGAAGGAAGTATACGCAAAATTAGTAATAAATCAATGAATGAAATACAAGCAAAATTAGTAATAATTCAATGAACGAAATACAAGCAAAATTAGCAATAAATCAATGAATGAAATACAAGCAAAATTAGTAATAAATCAATGAATGAAATACAAGCAAAATTGGTAATAAATCAATGAATGAAATACAAGCAAAATTAGTAATAAATCAATGAATGAAATACAAGCAAAATTATTAATAAATCAATAAATGAAATACAAGCAAAATTATTAATAAATCAATGAATGAAATGCAAGCAAAATTAGTAATAAATCAATGAATGAAATACAAGCAAAATTAGTAATAAATCAATGAATGAAATACAAGCAAAATTAGTAATAAATCAATGAATGAAATACAAGCAAAATTAGTAATAAATCGACAATTTGCTCTTGACCCACGTAACCCATAAAAGAGCTTATAACACTAGTGTGCATTATTTTTATTAGGTAAGTATTCGCGCAAAATTTTGACACCTTACTTTTGACATATAACTTACAAAACAATAGATAAAATGTAGTGATAGCCATTTTTGTTAGCTATATACCTATTTTCTAAGGTATAGCGATAGATTCGCAAGGACAGAAAATAGGTATATTTTGAAATCACAAAAGTCGCACGAAGACGTAGAGACCTTCACATTTTACTTTCGTCAAGCCCAAAGAAATTTTACTTCGTTGACACAATATCTTCAACCTGAAATAAAACCTTCGTCCAAAATTAAATCATAAACAGTAGATTAATAAAGTTTAAATTACAATTAATTTATTCTGCAGCCTCGTTACAAAGGTTAATAAAAAATTAAATTTTAACTTCGAAAAAATCTGATAATATTTAAATTCTTTTCAAATATGCTTGAAACATCAATGACCTTAGCCAAGGGCGAACGGTCGTTTCGTCCTTAGTTTTTGATTATAACTTGTCTATCGGCACCATTATTATGCAAAGTCGATAATTTATTACATAACTTAATGTAAAAAATTCAATACATTTAATAAATGTAATATGGACGTTATAATTCATTGACGGCTCACATAAATTTTTGTGGAAGAAAATTATTTAATAGTTTATTGTTATTTTAAAAACGCTAATTAAATGTTAAGGTAATCATCTAATGTTAAATAAAAATAAAGCGGCGTAATAATTTTTGCAAAAACAAGTGATAATTAACTCCGAACAAGGTCTCTAAGTAAATGGCGCGACTATTAGAGCGACAGGCAGAAATAGGTAGACAGTGAAAAATAATGGATTCCTAATTAACCTTTCTCCATTGGTCCCAGTAGAAATGGACTGAGTAAATTATTACATGAACGCGTATTTTTATCGAATCGACCCTGTTCTACAACAAATATTAAATATAATTAAATACATCCACATACTCAAGAATAACCAAATTACAAGAAAAAGTTTAATAACATATAATTCAATATCGTCCTATTTAAATGTAGGAAAATATGTATACAGAGCAATAGCGAAATTTTCTTTAAAAATGATGATTTTCATCATAAAATCTTAGTTCCATGTAATCAAAAATAGAATTCCCGATTCCGAATACTGATAAAAATCTACCCACGCTCTTACTGTCATTTCATCTACTACTTAGGTTATGTTTGCCCCAACGCTAAAAAATATTCGTTTTAGAAAATATTAATAAAGTAAAAATGTTCAAGGTTCATTAAGTTCACGGTTTAATTAAAGCCGGTTACGAAATTTACTACAAAGTAATAAAGAATATTTTAAAGTAACAAATATATTATAAATAAAACCTCGTAATGATTTCAAGAAAACAAAAAAAAAATTGCAATTGGATGTTTTGAAAGAATTTGTGGGAGAAGTGAAAGAAAAGAATTGCGCAACCAGTATATTTCGCCTTTTTGTAGAAACTGTTATATGTATATAACTTTTGTACAACGTTAAATAAAAAGTCGATTTCACGTCGTTATTTCCTTGAGAAAATAACAAAGGAAATGACCAAAGACTGAATAAACTTAATTTTTTCCGCAAACGTACATAAAAGTGATTGATTCACCATGGTGGTTTCAATTGAGGTGGGTTGTTTGAAATAAGGTATATTAATCTACACTACTATTATAAACTAGTTGTTGAAAGGAAAGTAATCGGCAAAGGAATTTCCAGACGATGTCCTAGCCGCTGCTCTGATTAAGTTAGTATCATAACAGGATTTCGTGTTACTACCCCCCTGGAGTTAAAGAAGGGTAACGTAGTAAGCTCGTATAGCAACGCACTTCAGTCGCGACCGTCGCTAATGCGACGAAGAAAATTTATGTCTAAATATATCAATACGAAGAAAACTTAAAGTTTGTTACTCATTTTTTATACTTTACATTCAAGTCGTCAATAATGTCCTAGCCGCTGCTCTGATTAACTTAGTATCATAACAGGATTTCGTGTTACTACCCCCCTGGAGTTAAAGAAGGGTAACGTAGTAAGCTCATATAGCAACACACTTCAGTCGCGACCTTCGCTAATGCGACGAAGAAAATTTATGTCTAAATATATCAATACGAAGAAAACTTAAAATTTGTTACTCATTTTTTATATTTTACATTCAATTCGTCAATAGTTTTTCTTCCCCAAAAAATATCAATCCACCTATATCCATTTTTCAATATTGAATATTGCATTAAGAACATTGCTTCGTTCAAAAATAATTCTTTTTACTTAGAGTCCATCTGTTATTATATTCTCGCGTAAGTAGAATTTGTAAATTATTAAAATCGCCTCAGGAAAAGTTCATTAAATAATTTCTTTACGATTTATGTCTAACAGTTTGAAGAAAATTTAAAAGAATTTCAGTTTTTCTGTAACCGTTTTCTACTACATAATCACTCAAAAAAGCAGTTAGGAAATAAAGAGGTAACGATAGTTACGCTTTTACAGCAGTTTAAATTAAGAAATTAAGGCTCGATGCATCATTGCTTATATCGTAGAATAAGAGTGTTCACAATGAAATGTTTTCCCACTTACCGTATATTTACTTTAGCTTGAGAGTTTTTTTAGAAAGCCTTTTACTTACACAAGTAAACCTTTATTATTTGAAATTATTTACTTTGAATGAAGCTTAATCGTGTTACAAAATGGGATGGCTAATAAGTTATTATCATATCACTAAATATATATTTTGTGAGCTTTTATTGTAAATCTAGTTAAAAAATATTTATTACAAAACATGTAACATTAAAGAGTAAATTAATTAATTCAATAATTTCGTTCATATTCAATATCCTATGAGTATTTCTACCAAAACTCTCGAAAAATCTTTTTTTCGTTATTTGTAGGTTTCGTAAATAAAATAGAAGTAAAATTAAATTCACTAATAACGGAAAAACGTATATGTTCCGCCTTTAATAATTTCATATTATTTTATTATCAATGCGTTATTACTAGGTACAGGTCTGGACGTCAATCATTCCACTATGATTTCTTTACAATGATATACGGTTGCTTACACTAAATTGATCATATCCAAAACGAAAGCTAGTATTCGCCTTCATAATTTTATGAAATATTCACTTTAATCTGTAATATAGTTGAACGAAGTAAATATTTTTTATATAAATCAAGTCACTGTACATATATTGCTAGATTTAAAAATGAAAGCACAGTTAAAATAAATTTAGTATAGTTTTATACTAATAAAGTTAAGTTGTATTTAACGTAACTCTGAAACTTCTTTAGTGAAAAGCTTATAACAAAAACCAGGACTATGAGTCTAAATGTCATAGTTCTGATAAATTCACGACGTTTATGTACGTATATATCATGTGGAAGATTTAGCCAATATGTTCAAATTGTGAAAAATAATATTTGTAAAAATAGTATGTACCCTCCGTTGTTGATATATGCCTAAGTGTATACAAGACCCTTGTAGTGCGAGCCTATCTACACTTAACGTTCAATCGTTTTTAATTTCTTCAAAATTAATTTGACTTAATGATAGTTTTTTCACTGATTTGGACGAGATATTATGATTTCAATGAGAGATTTCAAAGCATTTATTATTGAAGAAACCTTTTAAAAAGCCTTTCAATTTTTTCTAAGTTGATATTATCTCCATGAGACGTAAATCTCTGATATATTATTATATACCTGTCTTAAGTTTTAAACAATAAATGTCCAAAATCTGAAAAGAAATCGGGTAATGCAGCGATTAGTAATTACATAATTGTAATTAATTCAGTTAACTTCCGTTATTAATGTAAAGAGATATAGCCAATCATACTATTTGTCACACGTCTATGAACGATGTACTGTGCGATAAATTTATTAAATTAATTATAATAATATATATCTTTAAATAAGTTAATAGAAGTGTTAGGATTTATAAGACTTGCAATTACATCTTAATTTTATGACACCATTTAAATGTGCTGAAAACGAAATACGGGAAAGAAAGAAAATTTACACATTTATCGGAAATTCAATAATAATTTAACATAATTTCAAAAATGTTGTCTAACTGCAAACATTTTTTTATACAGAAATAAATTACATTTTACGTGGGAGATCGATGTAGATAGTGAAAATTAATGGATCCCTAATGGATGGAAATCATTTTCATTTTTCACGGAATGAAATCATTTCGCAGTGTAAACTGGAAAAAGAGAAAATGTAGTAGTACATCGTTTTCTATATATAGTTTTTTCATTATGTTTTATGGCTAGTTGTTTTTTAATTATGAAAACGAATTGATGTGACCCAGATCTACAATTAACTGTTAATTGAAATGACTGAATTTCAACAAGGAACATGTTAAAATAGTTTATTGATATGTCAGGGACTGTAATAGTTCTGCTCAATTAATTTTACTCAAATATATTTCAGTTTTCAATTCTTAGAAATACTTTTAAAGTCTTGTTGAAAAACATTACCTAATATACATATACTATCATTGCAAAGTTTCGGTAGGTTAGAACTTCCTTAATTGTTGTAAAATATTCAAAATAATCGTTGTAACGATTCTCTTCGCAAGAAGCGATAGACAAATGAACCTGTTATAATAATTCATAACTTTATTTTATTTTAAAATAATCTTCATAATAAATAAAAACGGCATTAACAAGTAGAATTTAAAATGAAATCTCCTAATTTATTTAATCGATCATAAGTTATATGGTGTGGTAAAATCGCAATAACTTTGATGTGGACCATGTGTCGATATTATCAAACAGTTCTACAGTAATCTCCAATTATTTTTGTCTGCTGTTAAATAATATCCAGAATAGTTAAAAAAATGATTTATTACTTTTATCTACAAACATTTAGTTTACGGAAGTTCAACATGGTTAATTTTAGCCATCAAAGTAACAATATAATTTATATTTCTTGATAGTGGTAAAGTATTCATACAAAAATAGGAAAGCTATGAAACAATTAATTTTTTCAAGAAATTAAAAATAATCCTGTCAGTGTCCATTAATTGCAATAATCCATACAAAGGAGATAAATGACGTGATAAAATAAATATTTTAATGCAAATCACCTATTAATTAAAAAAAATTTAGGTTAGGAATTTCTCTATCGTTTATTAAATACTTTCCTTTTATTAAATCAGTTATTGAATTGAAATCCATATTTATTAAAGACATAGAGGAGTATAGAAACACACATTATCTGACGAAAAAAATATGTCATTGCGAATAAAAAAAAACTGAAACTAACGGTAACGATATAATCTTACATTCCAAGAAGGAACGGTTTAACATCTTATGCTTATACAC
Source organism: Druceiella hillmani (assembly GCA_039881145.1). NCBI lineage: Eukaryota > Metazoa > Arthropoda > Insecta > Lepidoptera > Hepialidae > Druceiella > Druceiella hillmani. The sequence continues at coordinate 545,550 of JAYKKI010000028.1, read as the reverse complement.
GAAGTGAATAATAGATTGTGTTAAAATGTGTTGAAAAAATACGATAATTTTGACATATAATCAAACAATTAAAAAAATTAAGACTAATTTGCTTACCTCTTACTCTTTAAATATTCGGGATAATATCTGATGACGCTAAGGTCTTCGGAGGTAGCAATTTAGCTTCAAGAAATTTTAAAAAAAGTTTAACCTTTTTTTTATTAGACATTTTTTTGATATAGTATATTTCCAAAAATATAATTATTAAACGAATTAAATTGTTATGCAATAAATTATTTATCACTTTTCCTGTAGCCTTAATCCGAATGTTACGATAGATTTCATGCAGTGTACCCTAATGTGATTCCATTTTGTGTCGGTGTTTATAACAGATTAAATCGATTGAAATGAGACAACCCTGAATTGAGTAATTTTATTAAAAAACGTTGTCTTATAACCTTAATGTTGTGGAGATCGTGTAGGAAGCAAACAAAAATACACGTAAACATAAGCAGCGCTGACGATTAAAGAGGTGTGTCGTTCATACGTTAAAATATGATTAGACCACATAAAATATATAAATTTGCCTGAAGTATGAAGGGATTACTAAAAAAGTTTTCTTTGCAGTACTAATGCCATGAATATCATTATGGACTAAATATTATTATATTCGACTTATATACTTCGACCTATAAAATATTCATTGCAAATACGGAGTAATAAATAAGTCACAAAATATCAATATAAACATTCTTTGTCATAGTCGTCTTAAAAACAATTCTAAAGAAATTCTACCTTTGGAGACTACGCCAACCTTCAGGTTTTCCTTATAATGTTCTGATGGTGATATTGTCATAAAATAAAAATACGTTTATTGATAAAAATGTTTAATGTATTCGCCAATTGGGTCCAGTTTTAAAAAGGCATTGTTTAAAAAATATATTCATATATATATAATTCTCATTTTATTCACGGACAAAATCACCTTACAATCGCTTAAAATCAATATTAGTTCTAATATATAATAGCACATTATTGCATGTATAAAAACCTTATATCAATGTCCTACTTTTCTCTTTTCTTCCTATGTTTCAAAATTTCATTTCTTAAAAAAATATAAACTAAACACTTTTACATGTCTTTTTATTATTAAATATTAGTTAAGTTTACCGCTCTAACATATACGTAAATTGTAGGTACATCTTTTCTCCTCTATGCACATGCATTAGATAATCTAAATAATGATATTCGGAAAACTCAAACACTTGACGCTCCAAACATATAACCTTAACGTATGCTTAGAAATTATAGTACGCCAGCGCCGTATCCATGTAGGTAAATATAAAAGTTTACACATTTATCATTTTATATATTTAAACATTGTATATATATATATATATATATATATATATATATATATATATATATATATATATATATATATATGTATATATATATATATGTATATATACATTTTCTATTATATTAATATTTTTAATTTTGAAAATATATTGCTCATAAATACCCCTATACTTTCACGATTACACTTTACGTTACCTTCCAGTAATCTAGTTTTCAAATTGTAACTTTAGCAGGTTCCGTGACGAAGAAGGAAGAATTTTAATTTTTGGAAATTTCCAACAATGCCTTTGAAGCTATTTTAAGAAAATCTTGTCAACATACCAGTTCTCCAGGCGACTGAGAGCAAAATATTTTTTTATACTTAAAATTTTTGTTTTTCTATGAAATATGCGGGTCATTTACCTTTATTAATGAACTAAGTCTCAACTTTCTACCTTAATCGTTTTCTAAGATTAAGTGGATCCATGGAGACATGGGGCATGTTATAAAAGTTCTGTTTTTTTTTAAATATGAACACTAATAAATTATTCTTTATTATTCCGAATACTTTATACAAGTTACTAATTTTAAAATATAAAAACAAAGTAATAACAAATTAAATTTCAAAACTTATATTTATTTAATTCCCTGAAAAAGGACGCCCAATTAACCATACCTCAATCTTAATCATAACTCAGTCATACACGAAAGACAAATAAGTAATATTTATATTGAACATATCGCTTTCCGTAAACACGATCTTCATAAATCTCTATGCGAATACCTAAAAAATATTTTAAACATTCTACTCAGTAATATTTTGAATAAATTATGACGAACAAAAACGGAATGAATATTTCCGACATAAAAAGATAAAGCAAAGAATTTCTTGGAAATAGAATTTTGATTTTATTTTAACCAAACGTCAAGGCCCCATTTCAAAGTGTTAAATTAATGGAAGGAGAAATTTCTTCTGAAATCCAATACGTGTATAAGAAAGTTGGGTTACGATTAATAAGTTTCTGTAATAAATTATAATTTTCATAATCTCTCGTCTGACCTGGCCCGCTTTATTTACTTTCCAAAAGTATTCATCAAATGTAAGACGAATAGAAACAAGCTTTAATCCCAGGAAAATTTGAATAATTAAAGCCATACATAAATTATGTAAATTTCAATATTTTTGTCTTAAACTGGTATTGCTTTATTTTAGAAAGAAGAGTTACAGCCTTTCCTACTTACCTGCCGACATTGTAGCTTATTGAGAATGTCATTTTTGTATATTGAAAGTACAAGACTTTTTTAATACGTTGATAGACGTTAACTACTGCACTAATAATCATGCACCAGTGCACCAAAAAATTTGTTCCGGCGGTGCACAATATTTTTATCAGTCTTGGTATTTCAACATTAAAATGCTTTAAAATTCCAAAGTCAAAAATGCTAAAACTATTAAAAATAACAAAGTTAGCGACATGCAAAGGAGAGAAAAAAAAATATTTTTGGAAATTTTAAATTAGTTGTATGAAAAAAATTTGTAGTAATGTTTAAATAGATTTTTTAAATTTTTAAATGTAATTTGTCTTACCTCCGTGAAGATCTCATTTTTTTAACTGCTAAACGAACAGGTATTTCAAATGGCTTAGCTCTTTCCAGCGTTAAGGTTTTTGTTGGAATATTATTCCATTTTGCAAAGTTTAAAAAAAATCTTTTTGAACATTGTTTTTTATTTTACTTTCTTCTTGTAGTACATTTGTTTTTTATCATATTTTAATTAACTAAAAACATTTATTGAAAGTAGGTAAATAGCTATATATTTGAAGACCCCTTGAAGCTCATAAGAATTCCTTCAGTAGTGATAATATTGACAACAATAATAAAACTGTTTTAAACAAGACAACAAATTATTTTCTTTTCTGATCCGTTACCTATAAATACTACTAAGATCTTTTAAAATGTCCAAAAAATTAAATAGAACTAAGTCCATGGAGTTCCTTTGTTTTTTTCGAGCACTTTCTTTATCCTGTCTACAATTACATTATGAATATTTTTGAGTGGTAACTGCTAAGATAAAGTATACTGAGAAAAATAACTGTGACAGAGGGACAAACAAATAGACGTAGTAAAACGTAAGTAACCTCATGAGGGTTCTGTTTTTCTTTTTAGAAATATTGAACATCACATCATGAAGGGGGAATTGGCCATACAAATATTATTTTAATCCAATACTTCTTGAAATCACATGCTAAGTACATTTTTGAATGTAAATAGTAAACCCACATTCTTAAAATTCGAGGTATTTCTTTAATATTAAAGTAAAAATAAACATCAACGAAAATGCACATTGATATTTGTATCTAGAAAATAGGTAGTAATAAGAAAAGACTGGTAATAAAGTGTGATTATGATTAATAGTTTTGTACCTGGTTAGGTACTTTATTAATTTGAATTATTTATAAGTACATTTTTTAGATAATGGTAATTATATTAGTTTTCTTCTAATAATTAAAATTAAGAACTAATTTCATTGGTTCGTCCTCGATAAAAGGAATCTTTTACAACACATAATTTACGTTTTTCTTTTAACATTTTTTTGACGTTCGCTATCGGCTCAGAAGTTGGCGCCGAAAATAATCGTCGATAATTTTATCGTAAATTTACAAAATAGTTTATATCCGCGACAAGAGATGGCGTTAAATGTTAAGTTTTTGACTTTCAAAATATAAATTAGAATATTTAGTTTTATTTTACTTTTAAAGAAGAAATTGGAATTATTGTCTCAAAATATTCGAGAAAGTTTGTTATGATTCTATTTAAAAAAACTGTAAATTTGTCCCTTTTGGTTCTCGAAATTCACTTTTTCTCTTTTAGAAATCTTTTTTCGAACAAAATGGAAATTTTAAATTGTATTTTATTAATTTTATATTAATCTAACCATTCATTCTTCTTCTGTGTTTAGTTACAAAAAGATATACGAAAAACATGGAAATTTTCAATTATATTTTAATAATGTCACATATACAATTTGTGTAACCTGTTAGTTTACTTAAATCAGTAAAACGAGTTAATAATTTCAAACTCTACTTTAATCAAATATATAGTCATATCTGAGGTGAATTTGGTAGGCGAGTTAGATAATTGCGATTCACCTATGTGAAAATTGCAACATGACTAAATTTATCAAGAAATGAGTATAGTAGAAGGGAGTATCTCTCTCCAAAATGTTATATCTCAACTTTAGGGTCTCTCTTAAAGGAACCTTTTGGAGTTCACTGGACTTACTTGGCGTTTGGAAATCTTCAGGTCAGAATGTTAGCTGATTCTTGTGTCATTAAAATCACAGAATGAATCAATGATATAATACGAATACATATATCTGATATTTATATAATTTCAGCTCTTCTAGCTGGTTAGTATTAATTAATGTTTGTAATTAGACTCATACTTTCTTATCTAAATTAAATATTATTTTAAGATGAATCATCAACGTGGCGCTATTTACAAACCTCCCCACATCAATACCCCTAAATTGAAAACGGAATCCTAACAAGACCACTCAAGTATCTGTCTATCACAGCAGATTTCATCAGACAGAGTTTGTGATAGAAACATGATATTTGGCGTAGTAATATATCTTAGTAATATGTATAATTTGTCATAGCTAATACTTTATAAAATACATTTTAAAAACCGGCTTCAAAAAAGACAGGTACTAAAAAGTGAAAAATAATTAACTCAAAAGAGTTACCTGCTCATTTGCAATAAATAAGTTACTTATTTTTGAACTCGGTGCTAGCACTGTGGACCAACTTAAATAAATTTATAATTTAATTTAATTTGTAATGTTAATTTAAAACTTGCACTTCTAATGTACTTACAATAATGAATATATTCATAAAAGGCTTATTTATAATATAAAATTTTACATTTGTTTAAGTTGATCGGCGGTGCTGGCATAGACTTTAAAACTAAATAACTTATTTATTGCAAATAACTAGGTACATATTTCCAGTTAAATATTTTTTACTTTTTAGTACCTGTCTTGATTAAAGTCGGTTTTTAATAGATATTTTATTTTAGAATTTTTAGTAACTCATATACTCTTATTAATATTAATTATCAAAATTATTTTCTTTCTTAAAATATTGGATAATTATTAAGTCACGGGCCAAAGCTATTATGTAGATAATTTCCTCTTTATCTAAAGTTGATTATCAACAATACATAGTAATGAAACGAAAGTAGTAGCCGCCAATGGTTGTCTGTTAGCTGTTGAGGAGTTCAGTTCTCCATATCCAAAGTCCAATATCAGATTTTGCAAATTATAAACTACAATGGAGGAGTTACTTTTCCAATATCCAAAATCCAATTTTAGATTTTGCAAGGTAATAACTAAAGTAACAACTTACCAGTAGTATATATATTTAATCATGATCAATTTCCTACTATCCGTCAAAGAGTTACATTACTCATCTTCAGAACTTATAATCACACACTGACCTGGTCGATGGTGCAGTTATTTTGCAAATTAAAAACTACCAGTAGTAAATATCTTGAATTACTTTTGATTTACTATCATCCCGTAAGTTGTTTCATTGTTCGTCTCCAGAAATCTGACCTGGTTGAAGGTGCAGTTATTTTGCAAAATAACAGCTACCAATAGCAAGTATCGTTAATCACTTTCAATTCACTACCATTTGTTTAGGTGTTCCATTGTTCATCTCCAAAATTCATCGACAATTTTTAATTTTAAATGATTTGAAATTTAATTTGGGATTATGACATTGAATATAATTCATTTGAAAATTTTAAATAAAATAATTATTTGAGAAAATCAAAATTTAATTCGATTAGTTTTAATTTATAATTATTTAAATTTTTTAAATTGATTAAATAATATTATAAATAAATTTTAAAATCAAATTGAATTTTTTATAAATAAAAATTAATCATATTAATTTTAATTCTTTCATTTTAAGTTTAATTATTTTAAAGTTTAAATGAATATAATGAATTGTTAAATTAACTAAAATAATCAAAATAAAGTTTACTCAGTCATGAGTTATATGAATGTGTTGGAAATTTATTATAATTCAGTAATTGTAAATATTTAATAAAATATATAGGAATAATTTATAAGTTTTATTTCAAATAAATACATATCGAATTTGACATGGTCTAGCAGATGATAGGCTTACAAAAAAAAGCTAACAGAAAAAAAAACATTGACTTATGATTGTGCTTAGACTGGCTTATACAGAAGTGTTAGAAATCTTACCATTTCTGTAGCTAGCCGTCATTCGCCAAGCGTGTGACTTGTCATAAATAACTTCGCTCCAATAACAACGGGTTTTATCGTTTTATAGTCACAATTCCATGCGGTCGAAGATGCGGGCACAGCTAGTGGATAAATCCATTGGTACAGCATCTCTTTTATTTATTTTCAACAAACGATACCGACACACTCCCTTCTGGAAAGCAAAAGTTATATTATGGGTTCAAAAAATAAATATTTTTGGAACCGTGTAAGCCGCCTTATATGATTCGAATTAAAAAATATCCCAAATGTTTTTCATAACTCTAATCCACTAAAGCATTTAAAAATAAAACCAACCGCGTTCGTGTTTCAGAATTGTTGACGTAATTTAACCGATGTATATATATATATATATATATATATATTCATATATATATGTATATATATATATATATATATATATATATACTACTGATATTACTACTCTTCTACTGATATTAACAAGTTATAAGTTACTCTCAATACAATTATAGGTTTCAATGCTATTAATCTATTCAAGCTTTAATAACAAATCTACGATAAAAAAAAATATTTCCTTATTAGGTTCTTTCTTTTGAAAATAAAATGAAATCCAAAACAATTTCAATGTTATTAATATTAATAAATTAGGTGAACTTTAAAGTGAGCTTAATTTAAACAAAACTCCATATGCATTTCACCAATCAAATATACAATTAAATGAGAAGCTTGGTTTACGATTAAGTCGATTTGAACTTATCGTTTTTTCATGGCCATTGGTGAACATGTTAAAAAATTGTTTTGGAAGCTTAATTTTCTAAGACTTAATATTCTTAGCCACATATATGGTGCGGTGCATTAGTAAATTAATATCTAATTATGTCAGTTTTGATGAAACTATTAATGTACAAGTTATTTATACTGACATTTGGATGAATAATAAATTTCATTCAAAAATATCTTTAAATGAGACTTCGAAACAACTTTCCCGTAACTTTTGACTGTTAAAAAGAAATTAAGGTATTTTCAGCTTTCATACAATCAACTGTTACTATTTTGACGCAGAATTAGAAACCGAAATCGAATTATCCAGTGACTTTGTTATTTATGCAAAAATATTTTATTAAAAAATGTATATCTAGTGGTCATTGCATTAGGGCGTGATGAAATAAAAATTAATTCTACCACCACAGCATTCAAACAGCGCTGAGTGATTATAAAACCATCATTAAATTTATATTTCCACGTGCTACTAGGTGGAAAATTTTAGTAAAGTCCTCACGTCACACAGCTGAAACCTACGAGAGTGAGGAGGCTTTAAAAGCTTAACTATTCCAGGGACGAACACCTGCTGCTCGTCGTTTGTTAAGCACTGCACGTTCGTGATGAGGACGTAGATTTTTATAGAACGTAAGTTGATTTAGATAAATGTCTTTTTTATTTTGTGTGGCGGGTTGATAGTTATTTCAACGTAAATCGCATAAATTTACTAGTACTTTTTTGCGTTGCTGACTAGTTTCTTTAATACGTCGCTTAGGATGTATTTATAATAATCCCACCAGGACTTTTGTAATGAAATGCGGTCCATCTTCTATTTACTGTACAACTGAATGTTGACGGGTATAGAATAAGCAAAGTATGGAAATATTCCGTTCAGACCGAAGAACAAGCGTAGTTATACGCAGTATGAAACCAAATAATGGGTAGGAGTGTTGTTTTGTATGACATAGTCAAGTATTAGCTCCAAATATTTAAATCAATGGTTATCTCTCCAGTAGTCTTAACCAAAGCAACATCTTGCATTACATTTAGTAAAATTAACGTCTTCTTGAAACTGATTCCAGGTTGAATATGCAAGTTCGGGTAGAGCTAATCTGATGAGTTTACACTTCAGTAGAAGTAGAAATATTCTCCTTGGGTATCAATGATCTATGACTGATGAAGTGAAATGGCGGGTTTATTAGTTGCCAAGCTATTTTTTTTTTGTGCAGTTTAATATTCTAAGATCCCAAAAAGTTTATAGGAAAAAATTATTTGGTTTATTTCATACCCAAGTTGCGCTTTATCAATTATATTTTAATTGTTTTTGATATTTTCGGAATCAAATTAAAAACTGAAAAAGTTCTTTTAATTAATAGATTTAGGAAATTTACGTAATTACTTAGAATTGTCTGTCATAACCTTTTAATTTTTTCCACAAATAATATTTTTAGTTGGTACTTAATATTTGTAAAAACATAAAGTTTTTTAAGTATGGTACACTTGCTTCATGAAATATACTGAAATGGTTTAGGTTTCAAAATAATTGTTTCCCCTGTTTTTCAGTTCTTTTAAAATAATAATAATTTTAAATAAACCGATCATAACATTTTAACTATAATAAGTATTGAATGAGCAACATAATTGCAGAAAGTTCGTGTCATCATCTGTTAAAATGTTTATATCGTTAATATACCCATATCTGTATACGTAAAACCTTAGCAGACAACTTCTTCCGTGTATAATTTATTATAAACCTACATATTTATTTTCATTTTGCTTTTAATTTTCAGGGGTATAATATAATACCCTCAATGTTAAACTTAATTTTAACGCACACATTCAAATGTGCTACCGACTTAAACGATCGAGGCTTATTCAATTTATGTCTTGAAATTGGGTATCTGTTTCTATCTAAATGTTGCAAAATAATTTTATGAAAACACATTGTCTTTTAGAACAATTTGAATAAACTTTAGTGAAGATGGCTTATATTCCATTAATTTAAAAGAAATTACATGAAAAGAACATACATACATATATACATACATATATATATATATATATATATATATATGTATATATATATATATATATATATATATATATATATTATAAAAATATAAATTTTGGTAGAAACTGTATTTTTTAAGTATCCTAACATAGCGCGGAGTATCGTTTGAATGAGCTGATTTTAAAGGTATTGAAATTTGTTTTTTGAAGAAAAGTTCCTTATGGCACGTTACACGCTTGGCGAATGCTAAGCTAGCCTGAAAACAATGTAAGATTTCGATCGCTACTTTTGCTGCAGTATATAAGAATATGATTTCGATCAATACTTTTCTAAAGTATTGTAAGCCAATCCCATCAATTATAAATTATTACTTTATCATCTATTAAATCCTTAAACTAATTAATTACAATACATTTTCTGCATTGTTCAAATTATTTTAGCAAATTAAACAATTCATAATATTCATTTAACTTTCTACCATAATTTAACTTAAACTTAAAAACCATTTTACATTTAATGTCATTAATGTAACAAAAAATTAATAGCAATTATAAGTAACAAATAATAAGTGATAATAATAATATAAGTCACATAATATTAAAAACCATTTCACTAATGAGACCACTTTATTTTTCTGTTTTTTTGGTTTTTATATTAATTTGTAATATATAATAATAAAAAATAACTTCGTTTCAAACGAGTATCCCACGACATCTCTCGTTCTTTGTTTAGTATTTTAGATATTATATCTTCATAATTATAATGAGAAACGTGCGGAAAAAATATGTAACGACCCCTTATTTTCAAAACTACTCAACTTACATTAATTAAAAATATAGAGTTCTTGAAAACTTACGTAAAAGCTATTGGAAAACAACACCAATGATCCTAGATGCCATGATTTTTTGAAATTTCCCATGTATTTACGCCAAGGAAAGGTATAACAGGCAATATATTTTCAGAGCCGATTTTTTTGAGAATATATGCGATGCGGATTTATTACCAACAACTATTACATCTTATTAACCAACTTTTTTAAACATATTTTATACTACAAACTTTATAAAAAAACTCATATGACAATTAAAATGGAAGCAAATAAAGGTCTCCAAACATTTTTCTTCTATTCTAAGTATAACGCGGAGCATCTTTGAAAAGGTTGGTTATGAGGAATATAAAAATATTTTTTTATAATTTCAATTTATATATTTAAAAATACAATATAAAAAAATATGTAAAAGTGTAAAATTCCACTTCCTTATTTGCGAAACCACTGAGCTGGATATTATGATAAAAAACAGGTTTTGACAAAGTCTGACCGGGAGATTAGAGAAAAACTATAACGATTATCCTAGATATTATAATTTTTAAAATATTTACCGTATTTTAGCATCTGTGAAAGTTAAAGTTTATTATACGTTGAAATATATTTATGTCGTGAAAAATTAATATTAATGAATATTTTAATAGAAATATTGCATAAGCTGAAATGTTTATAAGTTCCAAAATGTATACGGAAAATTCGTAGTGTGAGTTTTACTCGTTCTTGAAAGTTTTTTTTAACTTATATTATAATTTAGCCATGAGAATATCATGGCTAAATTATCTTGAGAAAACTATCGAGACAAAACAAGCTCTTAAGCTATACGATGTGTTTGAAAATATATTTGTAATTACTTAAAAGACGTAAATTTAAATATGTTTAAAATACATAACGAGATTTCTTTAAATTGTTAAACACGAACGTTTTAATATTAAATTTAAAATCTTACAGATTCGTTACTTTTATAGAAAAAATTAAAAAAATAAAAGGCTCGTGACATCATTAAGTCAATGTAAATTTCGTTTTTATCGTTTTTAGGGAACTGTTATAATTTCATTATGTGCGGGATGAAAAAAAAACCCAATACACTTAGGCATGTGGGTTATAATTAGATAGGTATTAAAATGATATGGAGGTTTCAAATTACCATTTTTATTTAAATTAATAGTTGGTGAGATATTCGTTTATAAAGTCTCACATATTGTGTCCCCGCTCTAAATTTTCAACCTGTGTAACATACTGAAAAAAATTAAGAGAATAGAACTTGAAATAAACTATCACAGAAAATTGGTTGGAATATGATATGTAGTATAGCTTTTGAGATATGGGATATTTTGGGTACCGACCGTAGCAAAACTTTTGTTTTTCACACTGTCTCTGAGACTTATAAAATTGTTTGCTGCCAATATAATAAGTATTCAACATACATTATAAAATTATATAATAAACACACGTACGTACGTACACACGCACGTGCGCACGCGCGCGCATGTCCGCATGCACGCAGGCACGCACGCATACAATTTGAAATAAATTACTATTCAATTTATTATTAATTTTGACAACATTTATTTAAATCAGAAAGTAATGATCAGATAAGATATGTAATTCTAAAGTTGTCGTCCACTAACCGCACTAAAAGATGGCAAAAACATATATATATATATATATATATATATATATATATATATATATATATATAAATATATATATAAAGATACAAACATATATAAAAAGATACAAAAGTCAAAGTGTACCTTATTGCTTACGAAATAATTTTAAAATTGTTTTATGATCCCTAACTACCTTCGAGCGCGAGCCCGACTTGCCCTTGATCGGTTTTTATTTTGCTTTAACCCGCGTCAACAATTTGTCAAAATACTGGGAAACAACTTCCCTGAAATGATGTGAAAACATTTATACACATTAAACAATGAGCACAAACATAAAAATGAGAACAAACATAAAAACGAGCACATACATATACCGCTATTGATAGCAATGAAACATAAATACCTGTGACAGTAGAATTGCAACGTAGCTAGAATTAACGTACATAAAGATTTTTTACAGTATTCCTGATAATTTGTTGGCTACGTTTGAATTAAATGTGAGGACGGCTAACTTTGATTTATTATAGCAATACACATTATATAGGGAAAGCTAATGGATATTAAATTAATAAAATAAAACTGTCATAATTTTTTATTATCATACATATGTGAAAATTTCTTTGTAATCATCTACTACTTCTTTTTATAAATTTTCTCTTATAATTATTTAACTCTAATATTAATACCATATTATTATTGCTAAGAAGTAAGTATCCGATTGAGAAATCGCGATTGACTTAATTCGACCAGATCTAATTAAGTCAATCGCGATGTAGAAGATGTCGAAAATGATGTAGATTGTGTAGTTTTGAAAATATCATACATTGAGCGATTTATTTCTATAAAATAGTTTACCATTTACAGCTCGTCATAGATAGTAATATTTAGTTTATATGTCAAGGTAGAAAAATCATTGAAAATTTTGTTTAAAATGAAAAAAAAATATCTTGTTTGAAATAATCGCATTTGCTTTTTATTGCAAAAAATATTATTATTGGTTTAATAATAAAAATCATTTTTAATAACCATATGAAATTATAAGTCAAGGGGATTAGTTCAGGCTTAGTTTTTATTATTTTATTTTGTAGTTTATTTTATATTACTTACTGACCCATGTTTTTGTAACTCTCTTACTATATAAAATTATTTGACAATGTCATAAATGTCAATTTCATTGCAAATGTTCATTTCCAGATTTCATAAATTGTCAAAGTCAATCACAATTTATTTATTTGTTATTTTCATAAATGTTTAAAACAGCCCTGATAACAAATATATCATAAAACGTAGCTATATAATACACCACAAACATCAAATATCAAATCTCAATATGGCTGAATAACAAAAAAAATTTTATGAACAGCTTAAGGTTATTGTTTAAGAGGATTGTAAATAGCTGTACTTAATTTACTAAACGAAAACAAACTTAGTTTCATTTACAATACTAAATTTCTTAACCCTCCTTTTTTCGTTACTATCGTTAAAATAAATTTCCTATTTCGATAAAACAAACGTAAAAGAAAGTAATTAAGAATTAAACTACGTAACTTGCCATAACTTTGATTTTTTCTTATTAATCTATAAGCAAAATTCTCAAACACTTATCTAGTACTATTATCGGCTGTGTATAAAGAGGCAAATATTTGGGCGGAAAATATTTTGCTCCCACTTTTATTCGTTGTGTGTATGAAAAAAACATTTTCCATTAGGAAAAATAAATTCAAATTCCGATTGCCTTTTATTGGAATAAAATCTTCCCTCGTAAAATAAATCGCTGCAATAAGACATTCCGTATGAATTCTTCTCTTAATTTATTTCCTTAGGGTTTAGTTGCGCCTGGGCTGCTTCATGTTTTGGTAAACGCGTGACATACTCGTATTTCCCTTTTTTGTGCACAATATAATATATTTGGTTCCGGAGACAGACATAGGTTCTAATTAAATTTGACGTCTGAATTAATTTGAATCGCCCTACACAGGGCGACCTGCATAGGCTTGAGTATTCGAATCGTGGAGAAATATGACGGATCGTCATTATGAACTTATTTTATTTAGACATTGGAATTATTGAAAGAAAAGCGAATTTGATTAAGGTTACTATTTTGAATGAATTTATATCGTGCTAAGTCAATATAGAATGACTCGAGATTTGATGAGAGTTCGTTTTTATTCCTAGACAACCGTGATATATTATTGGGTACTGTTGTTTGAAACTGAATTTTTTTTTGCAGAATAGAAAACGCTTTGATTTCGAGTGCTGGCCTTGGATAATTGAATGAATAGAATACTTATTTTCCTTAGTATGTAATTTCTCACGTTCACGTAATAGAAGTAATTAATTACCATATTTAACTCTATACGAGAGAGAAAGAGAGAGAGGAAGAGAGAGTGAACAGTGTGTTCTATCTGTTTCTGAAACGGTGTAACCAAAAATTATGGAAAAAAGGTTGGTTAAAACCAAATATCAAAGAAATTTTATTGCAAGATTTTAGGAAAAATATGGCGATTATTCCAAATATTATATTCCCACGCCTGTGAAAGATATGGAAAATAATATATTTACGTTGGGAAAAATTAATATTTATAAATAGAAATACCATGTACCCTTAAATGTTAATAAGAATCAAAATATTTACGGAACCGTTGTAGTGTGAGTTCAACTCGTACGTGATAGGTATCTTATTACTATCTAATAATAGAACGATCAATTTTATCTGTGGTCAATAAATATGATCAATATAATTCATTGACTAATAAGTAAAAAGCAATAAAATAAATATCGAAACATTTCAAATAGGTTATTCTTTAAAATTTAATATCTAACTAATCAAAAAGAGATCAGTATGGATATCATTTGAAAGATTATTTGATCGGCACATAAATTAATTTTCAAACGAAATTATATTATACATATATATTCAAGAAGTTGTGGAAAATTTTATATAGAATTGTAGACAAAAGAAGACTACACAAAAATAAATCATTTTTATCAATCTTTATATTTGATCTATTAATTAAAATAAGCCAAATAAAATACCTCTTAAAACGAAAAATATAATAAAATATCTCTTAAAACGAAAAATAAAATAAAATGTTAGTCTAAACATTTCTGAGAAAATTAGACAAAACAAGTATGAGGGAATGAAATTGGGATAAAGTCTTGAAATACCTCCCACGATAGATAAGCAAGTTAAAGGTTATTAGGTGAAATACGCAGTAAAAATTAATAGAATATAAAAATCTATATAGTTATGTTTCTTTATTTTGATCAGAATACTTTTTAGACTCAGCTTTACGGTCAGAAATCAATTAATGGTAAATATTGTGAATGAAATTTGGGATAAAACCCACTCTTGCTATTTTATGTTTAAAAAGATTACGTATGTTAGGCAAGATTGTAATAATGATATTATGTTCACTTGGTTTGATTAAAATATGGCAAATCAAACTTCAGACATTTCATAATATTAGGATGTTATGGGATATATTGGCCTTAATATTATACTCTAGGCTATCATACTCTTAACCTTAACTGAAGTTTTGTTTATTAAAACCAACATTAAATTTATTTTTGGCAAAGTTTCAACCTACACAAATTTTGTAATCAAGAGAGCTGGTAAGAGAAATAGTTAATATAAGATATGAATAAATTATTTGAGAATATGGAAAAAAGCGGGATAGGTTTTTCGAACCCAGTCTATTTTCAGTGTTTGCTGGGACTACAGACATATATATTGTAACGAGTTAGTGTTTCCTTTTATATATGCGGTATAACGGTGTATTACCAAATAGTGTTCATTATTATTATTACACAATTTCAGTAAGTTTATCAACCTCTTCATAAAAAAAGCTACAGATGATTAAAAAATAAAAAAAATACCTTTCTTAAGTATTATATAGAAAGATCGGAAGGTAAATGCAGAAATGTTCAGAAAAAATAACTCTTAAGTATGTATTGAAATCGCACCATGGATAATCCATACCACCAACATGAATATAAAATTCCCATTTCACTATAGTATCCAAATAAATATTACATGAATAAATATACTTATGAATATAAAACGAATCTATTAATGACATCAACGTAGGCTGTTTAGAAAAGGTAATATGTGTATATGTATTATAAGAAACTAACATTTTTTTGTACAAAGGAAAGCTACGTAACTGTGCCTGAATAACCGGAATTCTTCTATTATTATTACTGTGATTTATGTTGAGTGACAATAAACTTGATTTATATATATATATATATATATATATATATATATATATATATATATATATATATATATATATCTATCTATCTATATATATATATATATATATATATATATATATATATACACATATATATATAAAACATGTGGATTTGACTGTTCGACAATAAATAAAAACCCAGTCAGTACCAGTTGTTATAAGTATTTTAAAATATTTCATTTTTATCAAACAAATTAAACAGTATTTTAATATAAGTAAAATCTAAACACCATTTGCAGTGTTTACGTTATGCGACAATGGCGACAGCGACGCCACGCGGTTGTTGTTTTTGTTGACACGGACAGCAAAGCAGCGCGGCACGTTTGGAAATTAAAAACTACTTAAAATTATTCCTATGATTAAACTACTGAATTTTGTTAATTGGTTTTTGTTGTACAGTTTATTATTTTTTGCATGGTCGTATACTAAAATGACGAAAACTGTTTTAACCACTGTTCTTTTAAGTAGTATCGTGATTAGGTATCTGTGATGTAATATCGTAATTTGGTTCCTTTTAATTATCGTTTTTAATTTGTACAGAAATTCTTGAAGAATCTTACAATTTTTCAACGCAGCGTTATATTAAACAGAGTTAAATGTACCAATTCCTTTCTATTAGCTTTTTCCTAATAACCTACGAAAAAATTGTTATTACATTTCTGTCAATTGACACAAAGTATACAGTCGCCATAAAAAAGTACTTTATACTCTTTGTAAGCGGGACAACGGCTTACAAAGAGTATAAAGTAAATTTCAACATCCTTAATCTCAAGGATATCTTTTCTCGTGCGATTTCTAAATGATTTGGTTTGGTATCATTTACGTGATTTTCCTTTACAAACAAAGAGAAGAAACAGCGTTTTTCAGCTTAAAAGTTACGTAGACCATTTTATACACGAAAGTCATGGTGTCGCAATACATCAACCTCGCTAATTACCTCTTATAAAAGTTTCAATTTAACGCAATCAACAGATTTAATATATTTTCCTCTAGGTATTCCTTTTCCTAAACTTGTACAGAAATAAAAACAAAAAGGAACTTATTTATGCAACTTAAAAAAGAAAAGCAAAAGTACAAAAATCAACACAAGACATTAAAAAAATTATCCAAATATGGCTGATAAAATTGCATTATTTTAATGTTAATAATAGGTCCAAAAACTTGCCGCTTTTGCCTTAAAGAAGACAGAAGAAGGAATAATTGCAGATTCTTCGAGGAGTAGTTTTAGAGAGGATATGATATAATGTAAAAGGGACATACATACGTATTATTATTATTGAGCGACAGCGGCCGTAATAACTATAAATGAATGGTATTTCATTGTGTTAGCCTTACTGAAGGCTCCTTTGATGATTTATATTTATTACATGCTACAATGATTAGAAACATAAATGTAATTACCTGAACTTCACCAATTTTATACAATGAAGTAATGGAAATATGAAAAAAAATTATTAGGTGTGGTAATCCATACACATAATTGAGGGATGAAATAAAAATCCAGTGCGTAAAGACGTGTAGAGTATCGTTAAATATGTCTTAATTATATAGAGGTTCCAAAATACCTTTTTTTAATTCAAGTAAATAGTGAGATATGCGCCTCTAAAGTCATGAAAGTGTGATCAATCCCTTAATTTTTCAAATAACATGTGCAGAATTCTAAAAAAAATTGGTTCGAATGAAATATGTTGTGTAGTTTCTGAAATATGGGATATTTTCTATACGGATCGCAGAAATAACTTAGTTTTTCACAGTATCTTTGCAAAATACTAACTTACAACTTTAGTATTGTTTAGTGCTACTGAACTCTTTAGGTGCAAATCCAATTCGCCGCATTTAACCGGTTTTTTAACTCTTTTCTAGAGTAACTGGAATCTAACTGTCATCACAAGTGCTGAAACTGTTCATGTGTTATTTTGAAACTGTATCGTTATTGGATAAAGATACAATTCAATAACTTATGATTGGCTTGTTGCCTTTAGTTAATTCTTTTCCTGCTTATGGCTATTAGGTACTTGAAATAAACTTGAATATTAAATAAAAATAAAATAAATAATCCAGTTTAATAGCACTTTTAGCGATAATTTACATAGAAATGAGGAGTTTTTTGTATTAACAAACAAAAGGATACAAAGAATATTTTAATGGAATGATTTAGTTTATTTAACTAATTCTTTCTACTAACATGATTGCACTTATATATACGCTTATTCTTATTTTTGTTTCTTAAAATTTAGTCATTACTTTGCTCTGACAACTAACTAATCCCATGTCCTTGCGGACAAAATGTTAAACAGTAAAAAAACATCAACTACGAGCTGAACTCACTTTATGAGCCTTTCGTACACTTTTAGCTACCTATAAACGTTTAAATTTAAATAGTATTTTTAATTTAACAAAAGTAATTTTTTGAAAATAAATATATTACCCACTATATCTTTTACAGGTGTTAAAACTTGTTGAATATTTAAAAAATATCTGAGAAATGGGATGATCTCTACAGTTTTCCTTCAAACTTTATGTAGGCCTCTGAAACAGAGTTTTTTCATCATTTTAAGGGAGGTTCAGAAATAAGAAAGAAACATATATATTTGCCTAAAATTACGAAAATATTTGTAGCACCTATTGTCCCCTTAAGACAATACTCTACATTACATATAAAATTAAACAAAAAGTCGCCAGTTAGTTTTTTATGTTTTCTTAGCTTCAATGTTTTGACATTAGCTATTCGTCAAACTTGTGACATTAGCTACAAAATATTAGTCGGATAAAGAATTATGAAATTTTAGACACTTTTTTCCTAAAAATTTCTTAATAATTCTGCTTTTGAAATATTTGCAGTTGAATATATTTTATTACTCTGCCAAATTTTCTAGTTTTTATATCAAGCGGTCTCTAAAAAAACGACTGTGACAAAAAGGCAAACAGATACGTTAGTATTCTCATAAGGGTTCCGTATTTCCTTTTTAGATACGGAATCCTAAAAATATAGTAATAATATCTTTTTGAAATGAACGCGTACACTTACATATTTTCAATCAATTCTAAAATATTCAAAACTACTTGAGTTTAGTCAATGTATTTTCTTCCCTCACGAAATTACCACGAATTGACAAGGCAATAAGCAAGTTTTATTAAAAAACGGGTACTTTAATTTCGATAGCATCTAGCAAGCTTGAAGTACAGTACACCTCATCAATTATGTCCTTTGGTATCACGTGAACCTCGAAGCTGCCATAACAAACACGGAAGTAAAAATGTCTGAGACATTTTTAAACTTTATTTCCGTATTAAATAAAAGATAAAAACGATCAATCAAAAGCCCGGTGCTACAAGATTCAGATAATGGATAAGGGACATGATGGAGGGGTTTAAATGAAGTTTACATAAAACTTTCGGAGAACTTTCTTTATGGAGCTTTAAGACCTTATCCTATTTATCATTCGGTTCAGTTACTTTAGTTTAATTCGTACTAAGGACACCTTTTTTCACCTCAGACCATTTACATTATTTCTTTTATTTCTGCTTCCGATAATATGCTTTCGTCAGTTTTACTAACACATATTTAAGCGTCACAGAATTTATGAGCTTCTATATTTTTGATTATGTTTGAAATTTGCGAAGCTAAATCTGCAGTTCATGTTATTATTCATTTGAAATATTTTAATTCTATAGAAAACGAAATGATTCCTATGTTAATTTTTATGTGTATTTGATTGCATATGCATCTTTTCATATATCCAAACTACATACAATTCTATCATATCCAAACTGTGAGCAACCATTTTTCAGTAATTTTTCATGTTATCTTAGCTTCAATCATTGTTTTGACATTAGCTATTTATCAAAGTTGTGACGTTAGCTAGAAAATATTAGTCGGATAAAGGACCATGCAATTTTAGAAACTTTTTTACCTATTCGAATGTATAAATAACGTTTTCCCTATATTCTTTCGAAATATATATATATATATATATATATATATATATATATATATATATATATATATATATATATATATATATATAATGGACTGAATTCTTTATGCCTGTGTTGTCACATTGCATTTCTTTATAAGTTTATGACGAACTTCATTTAAATGTTTTTTAATTTACAATAGAAAATAAAAATTATTAGTGCGATTGGAGTTACCTCATAATATTCGCTGTAAAGTATTTACGATATTTCAATATTCTTAAACAGATCTCACGACGAGTAAGTGTTAGAAACGTCAGTATGATGTATTTAAAAATAGGTATAATGAGCTAATAGAAATAAATTATGGGTTGAAAGACTTGTATAATGACATTAAATATTTTTAAAATGAGGAAAAAAAATTTTGGTCAACACATAAACATTATTACTTGAAATTTTTTCTACTTCGTTGACCACTTCAGGAACATGATTATGGTGTTTTTTTTGTCTACAGCTGGTCATAATTAAGTTTACTGTTAATTTCAATTGCAATATTGTTTTGTATTTTACTCTCCAGTGTTTGTTTTATGTTTTACTGCCGTTTATTTTAGATATAATCTAATAGAAATCATTCTAATTAGAAATACCCACATGGGTTATTTCTAATTCTTGTATGAATACAAAAATACAATATTTTAAAGATATAAATAAAATTAAAGAAAATTATATCATTAAAATAAAGCTAAGTGTCTTGGACCATTTTTTGAATTACATTTTTGCTCTAATCTATATATTAATACGTGAAGACAAAACTTTTTATCCGTTTTTAAGAATATTGCGCGCACGGAGGTTTGTAAGATTTGGCATAGTTAAAGTTTACAGTTTTTCAACTGTTACTAACATTAGATTTAAGCCTATAAAATTTAGGTTTTGCGGGGAATTAGGACAAACAACACACGCTAATGAATCTACACGATCTCAGCTGAGGTAACAGAACGAAACAAGAAAAATATATACAGTGATTACAGAGGTATATTCTTTGATATAAGAACCTCGGTAATGTCCAGATTTAAAAACTAAATAAATTACGGTCTAATTTCAATCACTGAACGACCTCTAGTAATAATAAATCTTCAATAAAGAAATGTTTGTAGCATTTTGTCTATTCTATACAAACCTATATGCAACATATTAATATGTATACATGTAATAGAAAATATAGTTCTTAGGGTATCCTAACTCGGAATATTCATTGTAATTGATTATGATTTAAACAAATAATTTTCTTGGAAATCAACGTATTAGTAATATACGTTAACTTAGTTTGCAGCAGGAATAAAAATTGTTGTTTAAACTCATGCAGCACTCATATTCATTAGTTAGTTACGTTAATAAGAAATAATAAAGTCAGAAATGGCGCAACCAGTTAGAGATTGAATTAAAGTCAATATTTGTCACTATATCACTCTATCTTCATCGAAAATGAAAACAGTATTTTAAATCCTCAACATTAAACTGAAGCCCACCTCCTTTAATATAACAATAGCATTCGCAAAATTAATTGCAATTTAATAATCCCGCTTAGAATACTGAGTATTTTAAATTAAAGTCTATAACGACGCAGTCGTTTCATTCAAGTAAGATTATGCCTTCGATGGAAAACAAGTTTGAAAGCATTCAAAGACAACGCCATTTTGACAGTTTATTAATTACCGTCATAAAAGCGTTCACTGTTTCCATCCGTGGAAACAATCGATCTCGTAGTCGATAGCGAAGTAGAAATGAGATGATACCGTCATATATTTTTATTACTGCCATAATAATACCTCATTTTTCCGTATATTATTAAGGGTTATTATGCGGACACGTGCCAGAACGATTCGGTTAGACATGCTGAGGGTTCGGGAAATATAGGAAAAATCACATGTGACGTGATGGATGCCTGCGAGCTGACGTTTTATTGAAGAGTTTAAAGTACCTTACTTACGATAAAGTAAATACACTGCAATAAATTTGAGTAAGTAATTTCTTTTTTCATGTCAATTTTCTTTTGATGTGTAATATTTTAACCATTATATTAGTAGCTTTATTTTCGCAAGTAGCGGCAGACGTTTCTCAAATATCAGTACCTTTGTTTTCGTTACTAGTAATAACAATGCACGAAAATGGTAATTATATATTTGTGTGTGTATATATATATATATATATATATATATATATATAATTTTAGTTATTTTACTATTTATATAGATACAATGCTATGAATATTATTTAGAGTCTTATTAAAGTTTAGGAAAGTTAAAATATTAGAACAATTAAAAATCTAGACATTTTATACACAATGCGTATCATACATTTAGTTTAACTATATCGTAAATGTAGGTATTATGTCGCATTTCTTAAGACGCTAATATCATCGTAGTTTCTTTCGTAAAAAAATTAAAATTTCGTACTTATTTAACGTTAATCATTTTATTAAAGATTATCTAATTATAAATCTCTGTCACTGTATTTAGTTTAGAACCTTTGAATGTTTTTGTCAAAAAAATAGATTTTATACTTGTGTGTTTTAAATTGATTGTACTATGTAGCCATTACTTACATGAACCAAGGTTACAATGAGTCGAAAGCTCTTTAAATATAAATAACTTAAAATTTAAAAAATCTGAAAATGTTACATATTTCTATATATTTGAAGTCCTTCCAAAAGGTATCCATGTTGCGTGGGTCTGTAGATGTGATTTAGTTCCGAAATTAATATTATTGCATAAACAATTAGTGGTGGAGGGGTTAAATTTTTATGATAAATTGTATATCAACATCCCGTCCATGATCGAGTAGACGTCGAAACAATTTTATAAGACTTTTTATCTCTTTGCCTGTACCAATTGAATACAAGAAATAAATAAGGCATTAAGTACCAAAAAAAATAGTTTTGGAATAAATTATGATTTTTGATTCTAAGTATCATGCCCAATGTCTTAAATAAAGCACTAAGAGCCTCACGGCAATCTTATCACCGATATACTAGTGTGAAGCTTGTACGGGTACTAACTCCACTGGTTCGCGATTTGGAATAAAGCACTAAGGACCATGCGCGCCGACTTCAGTTTGTATAAAATGGTGGACAACAAAGTGTGTTTACCTCGTGCCAAAGGTGCAAATAAAAGAAAAATTTTATGTTCCAATGAAAATATAGCCCGTAAACTTTTAAAAACTAAAGGACAAGAATATATTTCCACATCTTCGAAAATCATTCCTGCTGTTTGTCCTCCTAGAGAAGAGGTAATATCATTCAAACATTATTTCAATTACCCCGATTTTTTCCATTGCTAATCGTCATAGTGTTGTAGTGACCTACGTTGCTATACTGTTTTTAATATCGATGTCTGGAAAAGTAAACTAAAATTAATTTTTTATTTGTTATTTTTATTCCTTTGTTTTATTTTTTGTATATCAGACAAACTTATTTAGCATTATAGATATACCCAATTAAATTTCAGGTTGTGTGCAAATGTAAAAAAAGTTGTCATCAGATTCCTTACCAACAGAAATTAAAATTATTTAACGATTATTACAACCTTGGTTGTGCCGAAAAGCAAGAACCATATTTAATGGGTCTGTTAAATATATTGGAAATAAAGAGGTGGAGAAATGGTAAATATAGTGATCCCAATAACAGCAGACGTCAGTGTACAGTTTCATATGCTTTACCTGATGGTAATGGTAACCTGAAACCAGTTTGTAGGAAAACATTTTCATTGGTGTTTGGATTAAAAGAAAAAAAAATTCATATTTTAATGAATAGAGTGAAAAGTGGAGAATTAAGTTATATAGAAAAAAGAGGAAACAAAATTAAAAACAAAACTTTCAGACGAATATATTGAAAATGTAAAGCATCATATCAATTCATTTCCTCGTGAAGAATCTCACTATGATAGATCACGTTCTAAAAAACAATACTTAAGTCCAGATTTAAATCTAAACAGACTTTTTAAATCATTTAAACTATTGAATCCTGAACCTGCTGTGACTTATAAATTTTACACTTCCGTATTTAAAAATAATTTTAATAATGTAAAATTTGGGAGAAAGAGAACAGATACCTGTGCAACTTGTGATTTGCTGACAGTTCAAGCAAAAGCTAATGTTAATGACAAAGAGTCTTCATTCAATTTAAAATTACACCAAAGTAAAGCAAATAAAGCAATGGATTATTTAAAAGCAGATATTGCAAAATCACAAATGCCAGACAGTTTGACATGTACTGCAACAATGGATTTGCAACAAGTTTTGTCAACTCCGGCCCTGACACATAGTCAAATGTATTATCTTCGGCAACTTTCTAATTTTAATTTTGGCCTGCACATTGGGGATACTAATGACGCGTATATGTGTCTATGGCACGAAGGAATCACAGGAAAAGGTGGTAATGAAATCGCGTCATATATTTTGAAAGTTTTCCAGAGCAATGCTACCACCAAAAGGAATCTCGTAATGTGGAGTGATAACTGTTGCGGCCAAAATAAAAACAAGATGGTTATTTTATTATGGATTTACCTGATAAAAATTAATATTTTCGACAAAATAGAACACAAGTATTTGGTCTCTGGACACTCTTAATTAAATTGCAATAGAGATTTCGCATTAATTGAAAAACGCAAAAAAGTTTGCAGTCCAATGGTTCCAGAAGATTTAGTAAAAATGATTGCAGAAGCGAGAGACAAATCATTCCAAGTCATACCAATGACCTCAAATGATTTTTTTGACGTCCACAAAGCTGCTGACTCCATCATCAACACAAATAAAATGAATATATCTAAATCAGAATATATCTAAGAGTATATCTTGTTGTTTCTAAAATAACTGCTGCAAAAAAAAATATGTACTAGCTATGGTACCTTTCTTTAGAAACGAAGAACACAAATCCTGTTATTTAAATTTGTTAAGTAATTAATTTGTTCACAATGTAATTTATCCACAATACGTTTTGTTTGTCACATTACTAGTATCGTAAATACGGATTCAACTTGAATCTTAAGGGTTACGTCCAGTTTAGACATAATGCCTTTTTAATAACAATAAACAGTGACTTAGTGCCTTATTTATGAAACTCAATGAGGACTTTGGACTTTCTTTATATTTTATGTTCATACTTTTTTTTTTCTATTTACAATTATAATGTTTGAGTTTTTATAACATAAATTAGCATAAAAAGTGCTATTGCATTGTTTAAAAATTAAAAAAATAAATAAAGTTAATTATTAGAAATACACAATAACCTTAAGGTATTTAGTGCCTTATTTATTTCTAGTATCCAATTGTTTTCTATTAAGGTTTCCCGACATAAACGACGTCCTTCGTTTATTTTCATTATTTAGCTTATATGTATGCTCAGTTTTAATAGGCTTGACTAAATACTTGGGACATGAATCTGAAACAAAAGAACTAACAAAGAAGAAAAATTTTTAAGAAATTTTTCAGTGGAAAGAGGATTGGGACTCAAATTGAAATGTATACTATAGTTTTCCTATTCTAATATTCACAGAAAGTTTGTTTATTGGAGTATAAAGTAGAAATCGCATACTGGATTTGAACGAGACTTTCACCAAGATAATACTTATAAAAATCCAGGCTAGTTTTTATGACAATCGAATACTTCCTCAGAGAACTAAAGTTAAATTATCTGTGGGCATGCAGTTGAATCCAGTTAGGAATTGAAGAGTAGAAATTATAGAGATTTCCAAAGTAATTAGCTTAAATTTCAACCTGAAACATAAATTATCTTTATCGTCAAGGTTACTTTGAGATCTTTTAGAAATTATGTATCTCTAGTCGCTTTACAAATATTTCTAACTAATCATTTTCCCACTCCGATTCTAAGTAATCCAATCAAAATAATCAAATGATATAAAGAAAAAAGTTAAGAAAATATTTAGCATTATTTAATATAATAATGGTTTTAATGACAAGTAATCGAAACTATTTGAAATGAAATCAATATCCCTTTTTAAAACAAATTATTTTCCAATTTTTAAAAGAAAAATTTAAGGTGGGACTTATTTTAATTTTTTAAATTATATGTTTTAATTCATTTAAAGCTATTACATTTTTATCTTCATTTAGCGCAAATTTCAAATTAAACTTCATCATATTTAAATATTTTTAAGAAAATATGCCTTTATGTAAAATCAAAAAATATATGTTAGAAGGCACAATACAAATCCAAAGGATATAATATATTTTAAAATATTGTCTATACTTAGTACCTTTCTCGAGTTTGAGTCAAATGCTAAAAGAACGTATGTGTTATAAAAATGTAGCAAAAAGTTGTTAACCTATTGTTCAGTAACGAGTCTTATCACAAGAAAGAAGAATATTACTTTACTTTAGTAGCCACAGTCGAAATTTCTGGGTTAGAAATTTGACCGATTTCATTAAAAGTACCAGAATTTAATAGGAGATATGTATAATTAGTTGTATAACCTTGTTCCAACCATCAGAAATCCTTGCTATTTTATAAGTTTATTACTGGGAATAATATCCATTAATATATTTTATTACATACACCGGAACATTCATATTGAATAACCTCATAGAATAATATCAAATTAATTTATTACCCTCACTAAAATACTTGTATATTGTATAACTTTCCCCAAAAATATATTAAAAACTACACCCCTACAATAAACTCACTAATGTAAGCAGTGGGAAAACCCGCGCAAACCCCGCTTTCGTTACTGTTTTGTGTAATATTTAAATGCTTTTGAAAGTTTTTAAGAGTTAATCTTAGCTAATTGTCCACATGAAGATTTTGTAATACAACGAAACCTAGGTGGCGGTAAAGATTTTAATTGAAGTAGAATTAATACTACATCATGTAGTTTCATTTAATTGTGGACTTTATCTAATTTAAAACTGATAGATATTTTATATAGCAATTTATAAAACTTATGATCTTACCATAATTTTTATTTTGATGCAGGTAAATTACTTAGATTATGAAATATCAACGTACGGTTATGCAAAAAAAATCGATCTGTAGAATAACGCTGATAAAAAATTGACTTGGGCATATTTCTACATTTATAGTTCCAAGAAAAAATACATATTGGTTTTAAATGACCATAAAGACACAAAATCTGATATAATACCAAAATTATTGATATAAGCCCAACATTAACCCGTTTTATAGGAAAATGGATATATTTGTTAGTTTTAACTCAATTATATTAAATTATTATATCGAACGATGGATACGTTCATACAGGTTATTCATACAGGTGATTCTCTGAAAAACTCTTCAAATATATTCAGTTTGATGCACAGAATCATCAGTATGAATAATGGAACATTTTTTTGTTACACTTGTATGCCTATCAAAATATTGTTACAAAAACTTGTCTATTATTCAGATGAGTACAAGTTATTCTGTGCTTAAAGCCGACAAAAAAATGTTAAGGAACACTATTAAATTCTTTAAACGTTCTTGAAAATATCAAGGTCAAATTTCTATAAACGTGTATGAGTATAAACTCAAAAAATTAGACGCACATAATTATCCCTCTAAAAAATAGTTAAGTACTCTGTTTCAATCGGTATATCTCGTACTTTTTCATAGATAAAAATAAATGAAGTTAATTTTTATCAGTCATCCACTTTTTCACATTTCAGTCTTACTCTCTTTCATATAAAATTTCCATAAAATTTTATAACTCAATATTTGCGACTTAGAAAATGATATCGCTTCGTTACGTTCATACTTACATGTAGTGTAGGGTTATTATTGATTTATATTTATATATTTACATATAGTGTACATTTTTACTGAAAGACTAGTAGATATGTTTGCAAAATGTCTCTGTAATTTAAAACATCCTTCAAATAAAATATTTTTGTTTTGGTTTTTTGAACGAAATAAAAAATATATTTTACTAGAATAATAACATCAATGTGCGTGACACGTCCATAAAATAAATTCAGTCCATCAAATTTGTCGCTATTCTCATCTCGCTCCGATTTGCGCAACTTTCTTGCTCGCCCATGCCTCGCTTTTTCACGTCACGTACACTTCATCAAACAATGGCGGGGTCACCTGCAGACGATTAATGATTTTCACTTCGGAGCTGAAGGAGGGTTTTGTATGAAAAAAAAAGTTTTTATACAATATTTGTCCCGGAGACGCGCCGGAGCCTTCCTTCTAAATAGATTTTTTTCCGCTCGGCTCTTGCCGCTTGGCTGTATTGTGTTTCATCTCGCAGCACAAAAGAGCTGCGACGCTTGCGTAAACTAAAGTGAAAAGGGGTTTTATAGCTATTGTTGTTTGGGATTTTAACCGATGTTTTTTTTTGTTGATCTTAGTGGCCTTTTTATGTTGCCGGAAATGTGGTGAATTAGTAGTTTTATGTCGCTTATGATATTAAATTTAACACAACAGCGTTTCGTAAGTTCATGATATTTATGCCCCATATTTCTTAGAGTTTATTAAGGAAGGGAATAATTTAATAAATAAACATGGACTATATATAATAATAATATATTGAGTCCATTAGGTGAAAATTTTAATCTATGTTACAGTATATTGACAAGTGTGTAAGGCTTTGTTTTATGCATATTTATTATAAAACATATTGATGGCATGATGCAATTAAGATGTTAGTAGTTTAATGGCAAACTATTTATGTGTGCTAGTTTTATAACTTAAGCTTTGGAACTTTGAGTAATGCTTAAACGTATAGAGTCGAAAACTTTATTATAGAACTTTTTGAGAATAGCTGTACTGCCATACATTTTCTCCGTGTATCTCTGAACATGCTGAAAATTTAAAAAAATCATAAAATATGGGGTAATTTTAAATTTCTAGGCACATTTTTCATTATTTTTGGTGGAAGATAATATTTCGACGAACGTTTTTTCCTACTTCATCCATAATTTTCATTGTCAGAGATCGATTAGTTTTCACCAAATATTCTTAAATTATTATACTTTTAAAAATGTCTCATGAATCAATCTATCCAAGAAAAAAAATTGGTATAAAAATTGCAATTTAGTAGTCATGGAGAGAATTAAGTACATACTGATAATGAGACGTGACAGGGGGCTTTGGTTTATGATACTTTACAGTTTTATAACTTGATTTAATATTCAAAAACATGATTTGATCGACAAAAAATAACGATACAATTTTTACGGTGTTCAAACACTCGTATCACAATAGTAATTCTAATCATTCGCATTTATGAATATTGCAAACACGCTGTTCAAATTCAAGATACTTATTGTTTTTTTCATTTCAATTTGCAAATTCAAGACACTTATTGTTTTTTTATTTGCTAACTTAACCGTAATTTCATTTCAAATTCACTCACCAATAAAAACATCTTTTAACCAAAATTAGGAAGTGGTAAAATATGAAATTGAAAAGCTCAGTCGATCGTCTTGCACCCAACGAAAGATAAATATATATATATATATATATATATATATATATATATATATATATATATATATATATATATCTTACACTTCAAGCTAAATTAGTTTCTAAATTTCTCACACCGGAAACTAGGTTTAATCTCTTAATTTATTTCCATCTCTCTGCGTAAGGAAAATTCTATCTACATAAAATTGGTTTATTGTCTGCATTAAAGTTACATACCGTCACGATGAAACTTGTTCTTAATATTATTGTATTTATTATTAGTCTAATTTTAACGTAAGTTTATAAATATGGATGAAGAAATAAAATAAGATTTTTGTTGACCACGAAGTGTATTGACAGTTCGTGGTCGACAATTGTACATATCGTGATATCTAAATATTATAAAAGTAATCCGTTATTAAAATGGTCACTTTTATATTTGTTTTATAAATCATCAAATAAGTGAATATATCGCCTGATACATTCATGAAAATTTTCCAAATTTTCCAAGATAAATGTTATAGCTTTTCAATAAAATATTAGCACGCAGGAAATTTTGAAGTCATGAGGAGTGGGGGTATAAATATAATAAAATTGATTATTATATATATAAAGAATAACTAAAAATACGAAAGAAACCATAAAATTATTGTCTGTGAAAACATAGTCAAGGAAAACTGATGAATTCCAGTCAATTGCTTTTCATATTGCATACTGTGCAAGTTCCCTAGTTGCGTATAACTGTTGAATTTATCAATGCAAGTTACCAAAGTCTCGTTTATATTAATTATTGAATAATTGAAAGTTTTATTCAAATATAGTTTTATGATTTTTTTTCATATTTTTCATTTCCCTACCTTTGAAAAAATAAGGTTTTTTTTAAACAGGAAAGTCATAGGTTTATTATCATCGAAGAAAGTAAAATTTTCTCTAAAATTAGTTTTAACGTTTTTAATAAATAGTGCTATGCATTTTTAGATACTTGCAATATATGCAAAATAAAAGAAAAGAATTTAAAATATATTTCGAATAAAAGTTTCATTGGCTTTTCTCTTCATAAATAAGCAAACGATGTTATGTTTTTATAACATTTAATAAGTAATGAAAATATCACAAAATTAAATACAATTATTTTTTTTCACTTATTTATCAAACCCTAATATATTAATATTTACGATGTTATTCCATACGAAACGTAGTTTTTTTTATTTAAAAGAAATTTCTATAAATTGGTATATTTCATGTTTAACAATACTTGTACACTATATCCTTGTGAACACTACCTTAAAAGATACCAAAGAATTGTTTCACTCTCCTAAAATTTTAAATTTTTGCAATTCCACTTTATTGAATTTTTGGGGTTTCTTTTAAATATCGCTTTAAATTTTTAAATATTCACTCGTAATACTTTTCTAGAACATTTTTTACTATTGCTAATTTGAAATTTCTGAAATTGAAACTAAGAACTTTCCCCATGCAAAAATGTTGAGAAATTATCCTAAAATTATTAATATGTTGTAATTATATTCATGCCATATTCGAAGCTGCGCTTTGAATGTTATTACAAACTTTTTCTCTTTTTCAAATGCGTTGCAAATACTAGCAGTATTTACAAGAGACTTCGCGTGATTAGGAACACCGTCAATTCACACTACTGTTTCTCCGAGATATACGGTAAATATTTTTTACGAATGTGGTGATATTTTCCCCGTTCTATGTTGGAAGATGTTATTACCAATTTCATGCGATGCTTTGCGTGAATAGGCATTTGCGAAACAATGAAAAAATACTAACTATTTGAAAATAATATTTTTTTAAAAATACTTTTCTTTTTAAATCTAACAGAGAAGATTAAATCTAACAAAGATAATTAATCACCTCCTTTTGGCGTCTAAACTTTTTTAATTACTCTAGTCTCTGAAAATCTGTGTGTGGTTTTTTATTGCAAAATAATTTTGATGGGAAATAAAATTTAAAAACTTATGTAAACAAAACGAAGTTTTCGTAAGGTAGGTTTCACGTCGATGAATATAGATTTGTCCCTATGTCCAATGTTTTCATTTCAGTATTTTTTTTAATTAATGTATTTTCTGTCTTTTGCTTTTCCCATCTCTTATTAAGGTTTTCACCAATATCATTTTCTTTACAAGTACTAGAATTTCTTTCAGTTAAGCGAGAACGATAATGATAATCATATAATATAATGATATATCTGTTTCAGGATTTATCGCTATAGAAATTATTAAAACAAAGAATCAAATACTATGCCGTTGAAGAAATTTTAAGACATAAACTATTTCTCTTTTAGTTCCGTCAGTAACAAACACGGTCAATATAATTTCGTGATTCGATTTTAAGATGCCTGGAAAGGTATTTTCATTCTATTTTATTTCACTCTCTAAAGTTCAAATGTTTGCGATATTTTTCGCGAAACACTTAAGACTCTTTATTTGTCAACGTCATTACTTATTTTAACATACACAGATAAGTTCCTTTTCCAGTACAGGTTGCACATTTGGGGATGCGCTCTTAACGTAGTAAAACTGGGGTGACATAACGAGGGCATATTATTGTTACCACTATCGATATCATTCACAGATAGGTCGCTAGAGTTTTCGGAATATATTGATTTCAATTGGAGTACTTCTTCAGTTACATATTTTACAGAAAACATTTTGACATTTTAACTTTATCCATCGAAAAGTAGTTAACATTTTCATCAGTAATCCCTTCAATTAGAAACGTTTTTGATGAAAAAAACATATTTACTGGTCTTAATCTCAAAAAATCTTTAATGCCAGTAATAACAAATCTTTGAAACAAAAATAACTGCAACCAAGGCTACTTTCTTGGATTCATAATTTGAAAAACTAGCGTTCAGAATGGATATTAATGCTGACAAGGTATCTCAGTGGCTTATGGACGAGTTAGCGTACACAAGTCAGATAACTAGACGTAACGAGAAAAGAAAATTCATAGTTTTCTATCCAAACTTCTTTATGTCAGGAAAATAAAGATTTATGATAGCATTTGGACACAACATTTTTGAACGTAGATCAAATCAAACCCCTTTATCGTCGGTTATTGTCGTAGACAAACTTTATTTGTCCAGGAAAGAAGGACCATTAAAATTTCAATTGAGCAATTAAATATTTATGTGCTCCTGTAATGCCTATACCCGCAGAGCCTGTTTTTTCAAAAGGTGCATTAGTATGTAATAATAGACGAAATACATTAAAAGCAAGTAAAATAGACCAGATAATTTATGTAAGCAATTATTATAAGAATTAACTATTTGAACTTTAGCCGTTTTGTATCCTTAATAATAATCTCACTTAACTTAAAAATGCTAAGATTTAAAATCGTTAATAACAGAATATATTGAAATTTGTTATTGGTTAGTGAAACCATTTTATCAATCATTCTCATAATCACTGTCTAATAATGTTAGCTTAAAATATTTCAGTAATTCAAGATTAACGTCATTTCCTTTTGTATCCTATGCTAATTAAGTTTTCAAAGCCGTATTTTGTGTTAAGCAGTTGTGACGTTTTAATTTTTAACTGGTTGTTTAAATACATTTAATTAATTATTGAATTATGTTTCTTTTGCTAGATATTCCATAGGGATATTATAATAGAAGAGTTTCTTTGTTTTTCGTTAATAAATTATATATATATATATATATATATATATATATATATATATATATATATATATATATATATATATATATATATACACACACATTATTATACGTTATATATACTAGATACCTTGAAAACTTATTATAGGATAAGCGCTTTATTTTTGATTTTCGTTTCTAAGGAAGATAAAAGACAATGGTTTTAAGTGTTTAGCTAATTATCAGCTGTGAAATACCAATCTAAAACAATTTAAATTTTTAATGTGGGTGTAGTTGGAGGTGCTAAATATTAAAATTAAAATAAAAAAGTTCTATCACCAAACACAAGTCATAAATTACGACCAATGCATGGCATATTAGATGGTATTTTATATTGCATAATCCATCTTAGATGAGGTGCTATGTTTGTAGAGCTTAGTTCTACTTAGTAGTTAATAATATTGATATTTCGTGGCACATTTCATCGATATTAATCTTTTTTTTATAAATAATTATATCCGCCTTCTATTATCCCGTAAAATTATAAAAAAGTTCTAAAAAATATTTTAGCTTTTTATACTATTCTATTGCAAATAAAACCACAGATGTTTGCCGCGCACAACAAGCCGTTCGTAATGAATTATCGGGAAAAAAACCAAAAGTCATGTACTTAGTGCTCAAAATGTTTATTTTACCAAGTCACCTCGAGGCTATTTATTGCGAGAATGGTTTTTTGTGGAAAAACGCATTTATTTGAGTGTTAACTCCTCACCATGAATAATCTTATCTGAGTGGTTTTTCTTGTCGGCTTTGCTTCAGTGGATGTATTTTTGTTTATTTAACTGGATTAGGCTATGTTGATTGCGCTGTTTGTTTCGTAATTGGGAGCCGTCGACGTTATTAGTTCTTCTAAGTGAGGTAATCTCATTTAGAAATGTTAGTAGAGAAGAGAAAAGATTTTATAATTATTGATACTAATATTTTAATATTTTTCATGATATGAAAATAGTTTTTTCAAATAATTTCATAAGAAAATATTATTAATAATACTTAATCTTTCAATATTGATTTTTGGTTACTCTAAGATTTAATGCAAAAACATAATTTCCCTAGAAGAAGAAAACTTGGTTGATTTTTTCACTTTTTATTTTGAATTTGTGGATATTTATGTCACTTGATTATCGTGAAGGAAATTTTGATTAATTACTGAGTATGATTAATGGTTTATTATTTCATGATTATTACAAAATGCCTCCTCGTAGAGTAAAATCTCGACTAGGAGAAAAAATCTGAAACTGGTTCTGCTATTTACACTTGTCACTGTAAACTGTGTTAACTTTATTTCATAATTTTGAATGAGGTACCTACTAATTACCTTTTTGATAAAATCAAGATTTTAAATTAAAAATGGCACTGTGGCCCTTTCAGGAATAGGGTATTTATTTTTGGTATTTGTTTGTAAAAACTTTATAAGATTTAATAGAAACCGACAGTAGCCGAGAATAAAATTCATAAAGAAAAAAATTAACGTTAGAAATAATTTTTTTAAAAAGTTACTGTGAAAAAAATATCAGGAGAAAACTGAAAAATATTTCGTTTCTCACAAAAACGTTTACTGTAGTGGATCAACTCGTGTTCTAGTTGTTTTATTTGAATCATTTGCGTGTAATCAATTCCTAACTAGATTTTCATTCGAGCTGCTTAATTACTCCAGATACCACTCGATTAATTTACAAGTAGTGTTTAATTTAAATTTGACATGAATAAAATCTTAATCCAAAAGATATTATATTGATTAACATCAAGTTCGATTTTGTGCAAATACGTTGTTTTGGGTAACAAGGTTTTTTCATTTATTTATTCGTATTTTATATTCTTAATTCTCGTCGAGGTGGGATGTAGGTATACTTTTTTAATCGATCTTCAAGTGAAATAAAAATTACAAAAGAACCTAGTTTTCCACAGAGTAGAAACACGTAAATAACTATTGTAAATAAGAATATTTGAAACGATTGTCATTTATCTTTTTTGAAAGGAAATTCGATAATAAACGCTTATCAAAATGACGATTTAATGAAATAAACGTTACGTGAAACCAATGAACTGTTATTTTATAATCAGCCTTTGGGAACTTTCGGACCTAAAAATAAAGTGATATGTGATTCGAATCAGTATAAAAATATATTTAGGCAAACTAATTATTAAGAAATAAAATTATTATAGTCATAACGAAAGATAAAAAAAACTCTCATACTATGGCCTGACTTTGGACTGTCTAGTACCAATTAAGTAAAATAATTTATAATTCAAAATAGTTTAAAGAACCTATTTAATATCTATTTTATAAGTTATTATAGTCACGATGAAAAACAAAGAAACGCTTCTGTTATAATATGCCTAGCAAAATAAAATAATTATAATTCAATAATTAATTCAGCTTCAGATTAGATTATTTTTTTTTACTTGAGTGCGAATGGAATCAACAGTGCTTGATTTACACGAGTGACATTCATTCAAGCCGCATCAATAGCTTACCGAATTCCATTCTCAAAGTACGAAACCGGCTACGGCAGTTCTTAACAGGTTATTATACCCTAATAAGTATGTCTTATGTCTTTGAACGTAAGTCTCATATTTCGGCTTTCTTCTTATTGTGACTTTTAGGTGTTGAAAAATGGTAACTTAGAGATTTTTTTGTTAAAGATGTACATACGTTCTTTATTATAAGATATTTCTATGAAAAATTTGAAAAATAAACTAAAAATAATTAAAATTTTAAATTAAAATTTCTTCTCATTTAAGATATCGGATAAACCCTAATGAAAATAAAAATGAAGTAATATGAAACTTATTTTTTTAGAAGACAATCTAAAAGGAGATCTTTATATAATATAATATTAATCATAAAGAATATTAATATTGTTATGTAATAACACGAGCAATAAAAAACATGATTTTTAATGATCGCATAAAAATATAATTTCTATGAATATATTTTTCTTCATCAAAATCATTTCTATTATGGCTCGAAACCGAATAAATATAAAATTATTTGACAATACAGTGAAACATTTATATAAATAAAGTGTTGCGGATATCACATATTAAATTAATCCCTAGTTTAGCAACAAACTGAACAGATATTAAGCAAAACAATGTGACTTTTAAGGTATAATTTCTAAAATATTGAATATATTTGGCGTTAATTTTGTAGAAATTCATTATTCACAATTAAATGAAACTACGTGATGTAGTATTATTTCTACTATCTTTAATTTCTTTACCACGACCTAGGTTTCGTTGTATTACAACATCTTCAGGTGGGATATTAGCAAAGATTCTTAGTCTTCAGGTGGGATATTAGCAAAGATTCTTATTCTTAGCAAAGATATCTTTGCTAATATCCCACCTGAAGATGTTGTAATACAACGAAACCTAGGTCGTGGTAAAGAAATTAAAGATAGTAGAAATAATACTACATCACGTAGTTTCATTTAATTGTGAATAATTTCTAAAAAAATATTATTAATTTTTTCTGAATCGCCACTGAAATTATACGAAGGTAAAGAAACGTGAAGTATTTATTACTTTATTTAGCTCAACTTCATCCGAATTAAGATCGAAAATAACGGATAAGATACTAATACAATTTCAGAGGTTATAAATAATATCTCTGATCATAATCCACCCTTTATCTCCCCCAGGTATCTCGAAAAGTTCCGATTATATCAGTAAAACGGTGAATGCGGTCTCAAAAGAAGAAGGAGAGGTGGAGAGCAATCGATCGAATGAATGGAGTGCGGATAACAACGGCTATTAGAAGGCCGAGGCTTAAACAACGGCTATTAGAAGGCCGAGGCTCAAATACAAGTATATGTAATCGGATAAGGGGGACTCTGTACCTAACCAACCTTTACTGTGTAGTTAGCCAACCTTTTTATTAATTACAGTTACACTTACAACACTTAATATTTTTGTTCAGTGTTATAAAGAATGTGTTAATAGTAAAAGAAATCCAAGTCAGGCAGATCAAATTTTCATGATTAGCATTTTGTAACACGGTTGAATAATGTATATATTTATTTCCTGAAAATCCCATGAAAAACTTAAAGATTTACGCAAATCTTTGGTCATGTCGAAATATCAGAAGAATAAATAGTTATTAAAGACATTACAAACGAAAAAGACTCTAAAATTAAAATCACTCTAACTAATGATCAGTCCTGAACTAACGAGTCATTCCATAGCCCTGTTCCTGGGTCAGTAAATGGAACAGAAAAAAGTATCAAAATTTTCTGGGTTTCGTAACACCGTGTTGAAAAATTTGTGTGAATAAAAAATAGATAAAGGTTACAGGATATTCATTCGTGTCTGCGACGTTATCACAAGCGGTGGAACGTTAATGTTATATTAAATTGAAAAATAATGAAAATATAAAGAAAACTAATTAAGAGTATAATAATAATATATTTTATAGAAATAATTTAAAAAAAAACATTTTTTTTCATTATTATTGCTTCGTATATTTCATGTAAGATTGACATTAGATGAAGCTGTCATTAGATTTCGAACATAAGTACATTACTTTTTCTCTTTCAGTAATAAAATAATTTATTTTCCTCAACCATACTTTAAAAATCATTCGTATATTCAGCACGTGGATACCATAAGTGTTTTGTCAAATATTAAATAGTGCAGAGTTATGATACCGAAATATGTTAAAAAATGTGTGTTAGAACTAGAAATATGACTTGCCATTTACATAAAAATACCTAAATTTACTTACTTCTTTATAATCATATGCTCGTAAGCCAAACCCATATCTTCGGACATATCCGCAGATATATTATCTTATATTTATAAATAACTAAGTTTTCCGAATACTTCACCTGTTAATAGTTCTATTTTTTTATTCTGTTCCTCTTGATCATAAAAACTTAAAATATTAGTGACAGGAATATTCGCTTTCATAACGCTGCTACAAAAATGTTTGAAAACTAGGTTTTTACTACAATTCAGTATTAAAATTGGAATATAATTAAATTGGAAGCAACATAATATTCTGTAAATATAATTACTGTGTCTAAAATTCTACGTATCTGTAAGTATGTAGCATAAATCAGCGATTAAAAAGGGAAATCAAAGAGCAGCATATCTGCAACATATATTTTTTTAAAAGGTATGAAGTAGATTTCATATCTTTTATCGTCATTATAATCAGACTGACATAAAAGAAAAAAAACCATTTACTCCATGTTCAGGATTTTTCATGAACTCACTTAAAATAACCTTTTAATGGCAGTCTTACGTCACTATTTCTACAATGTTTCAATAACAGTCCTGATTACACGAATTAACTTTAATTTTATTTCATTATTATTCTATTGCCTCAATAATAAAACCGAGTTCATAAATATTCTTTTTGTCCCATAAATGTTTCATTTTTGCAAATCATTGAACAGAAATATTAAATGTAGTAAGTCCGTGATTTATGACTTTTGTAATATACAATACAAAATTAATCCCAGATTTATCCACATGTAACAAATAAGACATTAATAGCGGAAATTCATAAGAGCCGTGAGCTACGTGTAAAGCTCCATTGTTTATTTTCTACTGACTTATTCTTCGTTATGAACCCATCTATTAAAAACGTTTTTACTGAAAAAGGCGTTTTATAAGTGAATATTCCTATCCATGAATAGTTTAGTCCGAGTACCTATTTTAGTTTCTTCTATTTTTATGAATTTATCTTTATTTCTTCAACTTAGTTTAATTACGGCAATGGGGTTTCAATGAAAATATAAAATGTTTATTTCTGACTTCATTCAAATTAATATTTTTATAAAATTTTATAAATTTATTTATTTGTTTGAGAAACCCTTTTACTTTGAAACGATCTATTAAAAAATGTGTTTATCGAAAAAGGCGTTTTATAAGTAAAAATTCCTCTCTTTGAATAGTTTAGTCTGAGTGCCTACTTTAGTTTTTTTTATTTTTATAATTTACCTTTATTTTTTGAACTTAGTTTAATTAGGGCATTGGGGTTTCAACGAAAATATAAAATGTTTATTTCTGACTTCATTCAAATTAATATTATTAAAAAAAATTTATAAATTTATTTATTTGTGATAGAAACCCCTTTACCTTTTCTAAAAATATTTTTCCAAACTTTGGAATTTGGCATTTTTCATAAATGAGTATTCCTACAATAATTTGTATACGATTTAAAGTTAACAAGAGATTTGAAATGATGTTAAATTAAGTAATTAAGTATATATATATATATATGTTCCTTTTTTTGCGAATAATTTTGATAATAGCTCGCGAAAATAAAGAGATGAGCTATTTTTTAACGAATTCACTCGCATGGATTACTTTGTTTATCCAGACGCTAGTGACAATAATATATACAGTGATATAACTATTGTTATCTTGTGACAATAAGATCTTCTATCTAAATCTTAACTTTCAATTTCAAATGAACATATTTAAGTGTCATGATGTTTTCCCTTAATGTTAGGCGCTAAATAAAACAAAGAAACTTTTATATTTACTTAGTCAGTAGTTTTTAAATATTAAAAGTTAGTACCAAAATAAAAATAGACACTAATATAGACCAAAATAAAAAGAAATGGAAATTTTACTTCTTTTTCGCATTTATTTCCATCGCTAGTGTACAATTTTTCCTTACTTATGATACGGCTGTTAATATATTGAGACAAAAAGTGTAAATTTAATACATGAAAAGAATTCCTCTTGAAGTCGGCATAAATTATACGCGGAACGTACAATTCTATTTTCGGAACAACTGGATCTTCAAAAATTCTTTTGTACAGAAATATTTCAACGCGATTAAAAAT
Organism: Druceiella hillmani; assembly: GCA_039881145.1. Lineage (NCBI taxonomy): Eukaryota > Metazoa > Arthropoda > Insecta > Lepidoptera > Hepialidae > Druceiella > Druceiella hillmani. The sequence goes on along the minus strand of JAYKKI010000028.1, from coordinate 505,660 downwards.
ATTATAGTCTTTGTCATGATAAATACATTCACTGCAAATATTTCGATGAAGTTTATTTGCATATTTTTTTCTTGTTTTTGTGCGGAAAATTGAGTTAGATACTTATTTTAAATTTACATTTGGTTTTTGCAATGTTTTTGACGATGGCCATATAAATGATTTTAATAATCGATAGGAACGGTATTTCTAAGTTTAATATATTCATAACAGTGAATAATGTTCAAAAATTACACCCGTTATACATTTTATGCACTTTAAAATGTATAATTGTAATATTGTATTAAATTTAAGAAGATAACCTTACAATTATTGAACGGCATTATTATTGTGGTTAAAAATTTATATTTAAACAAATTTAGAGACGTTTCCTACGTGCGTATTTGATGTGAAAATGTAAACAAAATGATTTATTATGGTTCTTAGCGTTTTGTAAATAAATAATTTTTTGTAAATAAATAATTTATTTAATAAATAATTTAATGGTTCAAGAAAGTTTTTTTGGGAAAATTTTAAAAATGTTAATTATTCATTCGTATATATACAAATATCGTTAATTATTCATAAAAACGTTCGTCGTCGTCTCACAAGGACGTTGTTTTATTGTAAGAGTTTTCTTTTCTTCTAGTAGGAATCACTTAAGAAACAGTGATGCGCCATTACTGAAATGTTTTTGACGTGAATACTTCTTTAAATTTGCTACCATACGGGGGCAATTCAAAAAACCTAATGATAACAAAATGGGGGGATAGAGTTTGGCGTTGCAGTTTCGAATCTATCCTCTACATTAAAAATTAAACCACTGGATAGCTAAAGGATCGAAGAATTCATTACGATAAGCGAGAACAATGACGCATCGCACCCGGTGGAGGGGGAAGCGCCGCCATTTTGAGGTTAGTTTGCGTATCTAGTGTATCGAGATTTGTAATTAGTATAACTTTTGATTCAGAAAATCTACGATGTTCGTTTAAGTTTTAATCGTCAGCTGTCGTCAAAATCTATCGATTGTATTTAAAACATTAGTTTAAAGTAGTGACAGTAAATATAACAAGGTGTTAGAATAAAAAAATATTATCAAAAATATGTAATGTCAGCCTCTACGTTATTGTAACACAATAATTATTTGTTTTCTTGCAAAAGCAATACGATAAAAATCCTAAATACATACATAAAAATATTTTATTTAAAAAATATAACCCGTTACATAGACGTATTCACGTACAATACACGGCCGTGTCCATGACACAGCCACACCCAATTTTTTTTTTCTTTGTCTAATTTAGTGATAATGTCGAGCCAGATGTTAATGAAATTCCATATAGGACATGCCGTTCATGAATATTTCCTTGAGAATTCTTATCGATATTTTATGTAATATTTGTCTTCTGAATATAATCCTATGAAATACATCATGTAATACAACATTCTGATTGGTTTTTGTTGTTCACAAGTTATAATTATACAAATTTTTGACACAGTTATGGAATTTAATTTCAATTCTTTTCTTGATTTCCATTCATACGTCGTTTTTATCTGCCACATATAAGCTTATTTTGAGCAGCATATACCAAATTTAAATATTTTCAATTATTTCTGGTGGCAAATATTTCCTTTTACACCTCTTGGTGCAAGACTGTATTTCACGACGTTTAGACTGCATATCTATTTTCCATATACCTTCAATGTCACAGATAGTTATCTTTCATAATTTTTAAATAATCAATATTCTTTCTTAGTTCATGTGTGGGCTTTTATAGAGTAGTAATTAAAACTATCTAAGTTAACGATTTTATTCACAGGTTTTGTCATCAGGAATATTTGTTTAAACAATCATGCGATTCTCCCCAAATTTCACTCTTTCATTTAGTTTTAAAATCTAAAGACTCTTAAATGTTCGAAAATAATACTTCGTGGTATTTTCTTGCTTTTGATGCCTTTTCTGTAAATGAAAAAATAAGTATGTTATTTCGAAATCTAATATTTTTTTAAGGGTGAGAGAGATCCACAAGTTTTCAACGATTTTCATTAGTAAATATTCTGAATTAATTGTAGATCAAAGAAAGTGGTCCAACAAAAAAGATTCAACATCATAACGTGATGTTAACGTTTTGAAATGAAAAATGAAATGCCCACATTAAATACCATTGCAGAAAACACGGAAAATATGGAGACAATAAGTTACTTTTAATTATATATTATACACGTGGCCTCCTATGTATGAATATTTGCTGGAAAAAATTACTGGTATCTCACTAAGAAAGTATTATAAACGCAACTGCAATATAGCAATTTTTAGACAGCGTCGAAGACGAAGAAATGCAATGAGTACTACTACTAAATTCTAACTGACGGAAGCAGGTGACAAAGATTCTTTAATTACCATATGGTATCAGAGGTACAAGGCTAATATAAATAAGTAGAAATTTTATTATATCGCCTAATTTGATTTTTTGACGGTTGGTCCGTTCCGAATGCTATCTACATCTTATATCTTAAGAAAATTGGCTTCATTTGCGATAATAATAATAGCACCACACCACGGCAATAGCACCCACCTCGCATGCACGCATGCATGTATATATATATATATATATATATATATATATATATATATATATATATATATATATGCATGCGTGTGTGTGAGCGTGCATGCGAGTGTGCGTGCGTGCGTGCGTGAGTATGAGCATGCGTGCGTGCGTGCGTGTGTATATGTTTGTATAAAATATTAAAAGACTCTTCCTTGCTGTTATTTTCAATAACCATTCCTATCGCTTCATAAGGCAAATCGTAATAAAACGGAACGAACCTTTGATAAGTACACCGACATAAAGGACCGACGGAGGCGGCGTTGGGCCTCCGAAGCTCTTACAGTACTGCTGTTACTTAGAGATAAAGTATTACTTCTTTTTATTGCATAGTTATGTAAACTGGAGCATTTGAGTTTTATATTCTTCCATTTGTTTTACGGAAAAACGGCAAACTGGAACATACTTGAGTTGAAAGTATTCAAATTGCGTTTCGTGTTTCCGCGGACTTCTTTATGTTTTAACTTGAAATACGCTGCATATAAAAATGTTCATTTTAATCAACATTTTTAATAACAACAGTTAGACTCTAAAATAAACTTAAATAAATTAGTTAAGATGTAATTAATATTTCATAAAAAATAGTAATAATTTTAACATGTCCTTAATAGAAAATAATGACCGTATTTAAATTTTTCTGTTGTTTTAAAAAAGTTAAGTTAAAAGAGGAATAGTAGTCTCATCGTCTCTTAAATTAATATTTTTACCTTTCTGAATGGTACTAATTCCGAGTAGCGCCTACGTCCTTGCTAGTTATTAATGTGTTTCCAATGGCCTTGCATGTTAATTGATGTAAATATCGTTTTTTGGAACTCGACTTAAATCGAAGATCACTTTTGGACACACGCATGTATTTTAGAAATGTTATGTTTCTGAGAAAAAAATCACCTATTTAATTTCAGATGAATTTTACTACTACAGAATTATTCTTATTGCGGTGATGTCAACTTTGAAATTGGAGTTATTCATTACTTAACTATATCTTTATATATCGTAATTCCCTAAATACAAATTCCAGTATCACGCTAAATATATAATGCAAAACTTTTATTTTCCAGTATTACTAAAAAAATGTGTGGCTCGTGTACAAGTACTTGCCATTGAAACAAAATATTTTTTTCGACAAAAATGAATTTTACTCACTCAAATACCAAGTAATTTCGATCGAAATCTAAGTTACATCATTGAGGGAGAAAAATAGGTTCACAGCTTCCAAAATTGGAGTGTTTAGTAATATGAAATATTAGCTAAAAAATTTACAATTCGACACAAATATTTAAGTAATATTTTTTTTAAATTGAAATTGCTTCTACAATAAAAATGGTAGCCAAAAGTTCTATCGCAGAAAAAAAAATTAAATCCCTTAATGGTTATTTATAGCATGGCGTTGGTAGGTGCACCATCTAAACTAGATTCGTTAAAAAGGAAAGTCGTTCGGTAATAAATTTATTAAAATTATACTCCATTTCCTCTCAGAACTAGTAAATTTATGGTCATGAAATTCTTTTCGCGGACCAAACTGTCAATTAAATTCCGTTTTTTGGATAACTTAGATGGAAAATATTAATCTATCGTACGCTGTTTCTCATTAGTATATTTTTTCTCAAAATATAAACAATATTTATAATTCAAAACTTCAAAAATTAACCTTTCAAACTGCTGCTTGTCATAGGTGTTAATTTTAAATAGGACAAGATTTCTTTAATGAGTTAATTACTTATAGACGCCAAATAAATACAGATTGGCGTCCATAAATAAATAACCCAATAAATATATTTTGGAGAGACTTTAATGAAATATTTAAGTAAAATAAATTTAATTTAACAATTTTGAAATTACAACCAAATATATGAATTTTTCTGGAATGATTTCGTGCTTTATATATCTATTAGTTCATCTCCCAATGTTAGAAAGTAAAAAAGAAAATATATATATATATATATATATATATATATATATATATATATATATATATTTATAAATAAATACAATATACCGCAGTAATTTTTTATTTTTGGTTTCTCATTTTTCCATTTTAAAACATTGAAATAATAAATAGACCACATCACAATTTTAGGAAAGTTAGTGACTTTTTAGAGGACTCATATATGGTGACTTTAGAGCATTCATAATTAATAAATTTGTTACAGTATTTATTTTAGTAAGTATATCCCGTTGATTGGCGTCACTCGCTTCAGAGCGGAATTTTTCATAAATATTTATTCCAGCTTTTTTTAAATATTATACAGAAAAACTTACAAAATTCTTTCGTGATAAAATTGCAATTTTTCTTTCCATATTTCTTCTGCAATTACAGTTTCATATCAATACATTCCAATTTCACAATTCTAAACTCTTCGCAATTTTGCAACAAAGTTGAAATATTTATGGGTGGATAATTATCTACAATTGCCAATTGTAAGTGGAATGTATAGAAAACTGTGCATGGTCATATTAATCATTATAATTTGAATACACTCATATTAGCTTGACTTGTGACTTCCCAGCAAATAATTAGATTTTACAACTCACTTTTCATCCACCTTTAATTTTCGTATCCTTTTCAACTATTGGAAACTTATTTTCTTTCAATTTTATTTTAGTTTGGAAAAATATTTATGATAACACAATAATACACCAACAACAAGCAAATTTCATGGCGGACAAGGGAGTCGGTCGTAGGAAATTCTGAATGGTTAACCGTAAACGTGCCAAGCTTGAACTCGTTTGACTTTTCTTAGCGAGACCTTTGGTTACATATTGTAAGTAAAAGGATTTGATGCTGGAGAAGAGCGGTGTTGTTTTTATGTTGGCATTGTAAGAGTTTATTACATATGTTTATACTCATACGTAATGTAGAAAATTAAGTTTATTTACATGTGAAAGGAACATGTATCGTTTAATAACATATGAATAATTCTTAATAGAAATTAGTAAAACAAACTATAAATCCACAATTAGGCAGCAAATTATTAGGATAAATGAAATGAGTAAGTATATAAAATTCGCAACATTCAATATATTGTTTCGAATTAAATTCAAAAAATACTGTGGTTTTCAAAATATGACAATTTGGTTTTCGCAACCTAATTGATTACTATAATATTAAATTTTTAATTAGATTCATATATACTTTCTAGAGAAAAGTGCATAAGACCTTTTCAATCATAAATATGATCTTTTTCGCTTTCATGTAAATGTTGTTTTTTGTAAAATCAAAATTTTGAAAATAATTACTTGCATTTTTGTTCTCTATGTTAAATTTAAAAAAACGAGTGAAAAAAGCAAAACAACAGTTTAAAAGAAACATATTCTATTTTTTATGAGGACACAAATTACAATTAAGTTTATTCCAAATTAAACCCAATTGGTAGCCTACATAGAATTAAGTCACTTAGCCCTCTATACTCAACAAGCTCTCTATGCTCATAAGATTGCTAATCAACAACGATTATACATAATTGGACGTCTGTTTTATTGGTTGAGAAACAAATGTTTGACAGCTTTTATTTTATACCTATGCAATTTTCTAGTCTTTACAAGGTTGATTTAGATTTCCCCTTTCTTCCTTAACCAAACATACATATGTGTTTGGGTAATGCTACGTCTACTTAATTACTTCTATGATCATTTCAGTAAATTTTTGATTATTTAATTTTAATTTCCCTTATTTTACATCGACACGTTCCAGCAGTAAAACATTATTCTCTTTAAATGATAGGTGACAAATTTTTCTATTTTAGTGGCCCCTTAATGCGGACAAAAACTGAGTAAATTTATTCTTAAAAGGCTCTGCCTTTTAAAATTATTTCTTACATAAAAATACAGTGAGCGAAACAGATGAAAATCGGAGGGCGACATATATGAGAAGTACAATTTGAGATGAAGCAAAATTTATGCAAGTGAAAGTACTGTTCCGTGTATCACGATGGAAGCTGAGTACTTCACTTTCTTTTAATATGGAACGGTTGTTCAGCGCACGTCATAATCAAATTGAATATTTTCATTTTTTTCACAAAGCTTGTAGTAATTTTTGTATTGGGGTATAAAGTTTAGAGAACACGAACTTAAATTGGGACCTGCTTAAAAAAATATTTTCCTATTTTTTATTAATTTAATGTAAAAGGTTGTACTCAATACAGGTAATCGATGAGATCCATATTTCGTCTTTTAATTTTTTCGAATCAGTGTTCGGCTCTTTCATAGGACAGCTTTACACATCGCTGTAATTTACTTTATAATTAATTGAATTCAAATTTTAAAAAACTTGCATTTTGTGTATATATATATGTATTTATATATATATATATATATATATATATATATATATATATATATATATACATATATATATATGTATATATATATATATATATATGTATACATATATATATATATATATATATATATATACACATAGATCGCATATATCAATACTGAACGTGGTCGACATTGAGTGAGCATTCGCGGTAGACATTTATGTTATATAAGTTTAGTCCAATGTATATTTGTATATTTTACTTGGATCTTGATTTTTCTGCAAATAATGAAAGTAAATTAAGTCACGAAAATTATAAGAAAATTCACAGAATATTTATATATAAAATTTCAACAAACATTCTTTAAAATTTTCGATCTTGATCTTACAACAAATTGCACGATAGCAAAAGACAAAAGTATAAGTCGATTTGTATTGCGCAAGTAATATTTATTATATTTCATTAAAGTTAATTAATTGAATTGTAGCCGGAAACCAGGTTTAATATCGGTAAATCGGTCAAGATATATTTCTTTATTAAGACCGTTTCATTTTTGTGAAAGCGTATTTTTCCTTCCGCATAAATGAATCGGGAATTAACTATAAAAGTTTGAGAAACCTATGAAGCGTAAACGAGATGTGGCTCAATAGGTTCGCTCTATTTGACGTGCCAAACCTAGTGTGATGTACATGCCATACCGAATTAAGACCCCGAGCTAAGTACTGACAATAACAATAATATAAGCCTGTAATACTCTTAACCACGATGACTTAGCGAGAACGCAATCTCGACGGATACAGTTTCTATCATAACTAGGGCTTTCAGCCTTTATGACGGTGCGGCGTCTCCATGCGGTAGGAAAATATCCAGTTATTTCTTAACATCATTCTTTCGGTTTTGAGATCGCAGATTACGATACTACCTTAAGAATTTTTGATCGATGTGTGGAGAAACAACGCTCTTAATAGAAGATAGCTGGGGGTGAGTGTTTCGAATAAATATAATGTAATTAATTCATGCATTATCAAAACATAGTCCTTTTCAATTAGAGAATCACTGTTTTCAACGTAATAAAACCAAAATACGCCACTTTTTGGTCCACTCAAATATATATACGTAGGTATAAGGCAATGTGCCAACTAAGTTCGTGCAGATACACATTTTTGTACACTTATACGAATCATATTAAGCCATATTTCTAACGTACATAACTGTTTCTCCGTGGAGCTGGAGATTTTAAATTTGGATATTTAATCAATACTTATATAAAATTGTCTCGTAAATATTTCACTTAGAGCTCTTGGAATTTAAGAGATATAAGAAATATCTCATTTTGAAGATCTATTGACTGTTTCATCATTATAAAATATAGGGGTTTCTCGTTTAAAAGAAATTGTAGTCCACTATATCTGGTACGGAAAAAAGAGATATATTGTCGTCCATAAAATGCTGTCTTAAACCTGCATTACGCTACTTGCGAAGTTTTTTTGCGCCCGAGTAAAAGGACTTCGCGAGGTTAACGTACGGAGACTTACGGCTACTGAACTCCTCGCGAGGTTGCACGAGTACTGCGTACACAGCACTTCGCACGTACTACGTACTTCGCAAAGCGATCTACTTCGACGAGAATCATTATACAGAATAAAATTGATTAGCCTTTTCGATCTAAATTCTTTTACCAGCGGATCGATCAATAATTTGTTAATAATATTTTTGTCGACATTATTGTCTTTTCTATCGTAGTTTTAAAATATGAGGTGTTGAAAAAAATATTTTTAATGACATAAAATACTTTAGTATTGTAAAAAAAATTAATTTTGATTATTATTTTTAAATTACGCTAAAAAATTTCCGTGAAATGAAACACTAATAAACTGCAGCGATATACGTTTGTCACATATAGAAAACGCTAGAATTAACTATTAAAAATACTGTATTAAAATATTACAGCGCGTAATAAATTACTCATTAAGCTATCTTGAGACAGATCAAAGCGATGGTGGTTGAGTTCATTTAGACTTTCTAATAACAGAAAATCTGTTATGAATGATGTTTCTTATCTGCTCAGACTTGTTTGAATGATTTATAATAGTTTTTGAATGGTTTAAATATATTTTAATTTATTTTCTTACATGCTTTTCATTTATATAATTTGTGTTTTAATGCCAATAATGTTTTGTAATATAAACAATTTTTTTGCTTATTTTAGAGTAATAAAAGTAATTTTATAATGGTATCTATTAACGAAGAAACTTTTAGTGTATACTTTGATTTACATAATTTTCTGTATAAGTGAATTTTAATTATAATAATTGTAATTCACTTATTGCGAATATACCTGTTCTCTCAAATGTGTTTTTAAATTCAATATATGTATGTATATATATATATATATATATATATATATATATATATATATATATTATATGAGCTGTCATGATCTTGCAACGCCTTGGTTGTTACTCGGCTCCATAAATATTTGAAAAGTATAAAATAAAATAATTATTTCATTCTGGAATTTTTAACGTTTTAAAAAGCATAAAGTCTAAAGTTTCGATACAATCATTACTTTTTAATTTCAAGTTGTTTTCTGGTGTAACAATCATTTATAATCTTCCGAGTGTGGAGAAACAATCTTGAAATATATATTGTCTCTGAAGAATAGTAATTTTTCCGCGAGAATTTTTGCACTTAATTTTTTTTCGGAAAATGCACGAGATTGAAATAAAGCTTTCATCAAGTCTAATATTGCAATCTTTTTTATACCTTGAAATATTGCAAACAGGACAAATTTGTTTTATTTTTAGTACATATACGCATTATATTCTATGAAAACGAATGAGACTGTTGGACATCCCCACTCTATCACTACTATTATACTTTAGATCTTGTAAGTGCTCATTTCTTAATCAATTTACATTTTTGTCATGAGTAATTTTCAATTAACATCTATTTTCATGATATTTATTTAAAAACTTCCTTTATTTTCATTATATTTCATTCATATTTTCCCGTATTTATGTTAATCTATATTTACATTTTATTGCACTAAAATGTAAGGGCAGTCAATTACACTATTTTATTTCCTTGTTAAAATATTATCGGAGTGATCGTATCTATTGAATTTCCGAATGTTAACACAGTGCGATATAATACAAGGCTTAAATGTCGTACACAAAATTGTTATATACTTGTTTTTCTTTGTAATAAATGTTTTAACGATATTATAATTCAAAAGTGTTTATATTGTTTCATTCTATCAAAAGTTTTCATAAAAATCAAATAACACTGAGGAACGTTGTATTGAAAATTGGCAGCCTTACAGATTTCCAGATTTTTCTAAAAATATTTTTTCTAATTTTCAAATATGTAAAATAATACCACACACAAACAAGTATTGTTTTCTTTATATTATAAGAATAGTATAACTCTATCTAATTGCACTTAAAAAAATATTATAATGAATATACAACTTTGAATATTGACAAATATTTTTATTAATTTTATAAATGGAGCAATTACGTTTGTTAATTTTTCAGTAGTTCGCTTCAAAATACTTCATCCTATTAGCGTAAAACTTTCACCGTCATATAATTTCTAGTGTTCAAATATACTAGGACATATACATACTATACCATATACTTTAGAACTTTTAGACAATGATAGATAACTATTTATATGAAGCGATACGCTGCTTTGTTACGCGTTTTTGAGTTAAATTTATAAACTGTTATAACAACATTTATTTATGTATGAATGTGTCGTAGCTAATATAAAAATTTAGCGACTTTTATTGCTATATATTTTTCTCAAAATATATTGATTTACGATATAAGTATACAGAATTTATCGTTTTGCTTATATGGCTCGAATAGTGTAAAAGTCAAAATTTAACATAGGTAAGGCCGGTAAAAGTGGTGAAGTATTTTAAAAATTGGAACATCTAGTTTTCATTATAATTTTCTTCCAATCTTTACGCATATTCAGTAGTTTTTTATGCGAGTAATTTTGGGCGTAAATTGTTATAACATATTTTATATTCAATATGATTTGGTGTCATCGTGCCAAATTTTAATTATTTTATATCAAGCAATTTCTGAGAAAAAAACAACGATTTTGTAAACATTTTTCTTTTTTAGTTGTGGAACTTTTAAAATTGTATATGTCCCCGAGCCAAATAAGAGATGAAAAAGGAGAAGTTTCAATGTCATCGTCGTGGTGTGTTGGGTTGATTACAGGGCATACGCCCTTTGACGATGCGGTGCACCACGGGGACCCGGGTTCGATTCTCGGCTGTACGTCGAACGGGGCTGGACAGGTGTTATGGTTGCCTGTAAAAGATTGCTCTTGCAGCAATAAGCTTGCCGTATGTTTCAATTAGACACATTAAAGTAGATAGCTATTTAAAATAAAATTAATGGCAAATTAATAACACTATATATCTTAAGACATAAAAAATTCATTAACTGTTATTACGAAATCCTTCTAAGGTAGATTCTGCACGAATAGGTAATGAATCTTTTTTCGCTGTCCATTCCAATCTTTAAGTACTCTGATTTAGTCATCCCAACTTATGTATGTAGGCATGCGTTAAATAACTTAAAAGAAAAATAAATAACTAAATAACGATCGGAAATTATGTTTTGGCAAATGTTGATATTTTATTATATTTATGGCATATTTAGCTTGTGGTTTAAACAATTATTTTGTCTATATCTATAGCATACGCGCATAGCATTGTTAGCATGTCAGTCATATTTAACATTAAAGAAAATACGACTATATTTTTGGTATTCAAACTTACTTTTGAAAATGTTTTCTGACGTTAAATTATTTCTGTTTATGTTTCAAAGAATAAACGAATTGTATTATTCCATTGTGTTACTTTAAGCATTTTCCAACTAACACAATAAAAAAATATATTTAATCTAAAATTTAATAAAATATGAAAAAGAATTATTCTGTGATATAGTTTAATTCAGCCGAAATGTTAGATTTACTTTGCATGATAAAATTAATATCATCCAATTACTTTAAGTACATTTTACATCAAGTCTATATAAAATTTATGAAAATAGATTAAAGCGTCGAAAGAATATCGAGTCTTCTACTTTCGTAAATTATTTTTAAAATTATAAAAGCCTTATTTAAGTCAAATGGGTAATATTAATTTTACGTTAAAAAAACCAACAAAACTCTCGATAGGAAATATTGTGTTGATTAAAGTTACAGAAAACTGAAGAAACGCATTACTAAATTTAATTAATGTTTTAATTAAATTTTAATTATTATTTAAACTAACTTGGTCTAGCGGTGGATATGTAAAAGTTTCACATTTTTGTACAAGAAAAATATGTTTTAGCTTCGTTTCATTATCGTATTCAATTAATTAACCATTATATCAACATACATATAAGCCTTTACGGATTTAGGCTAGTTAGAATCTAATGTGAGGACTTGAAACTGTTGTCGGAATCGTCTTATACACAGTTAATACACTAGTGAAAACGTTATTAAAAACGTGTGAATGTAAAATTAAATTATTATTTGTATTTTTATTACAACTGATAATTCCTTAAAACCATATTATATTTTAATTATTATATAAGTTAATTCTTATTCGAATATACGTATTCAGTATTATGAATATTAAGATATTTACTTTGCAGAAATCAAAGTCATTTGATTTTATTTATTACTTTCTATTGATTTATAGAACTGTTTGTATTGACAATAATTACCAATGCCATAATTTACGAGAAAAAAGTTGAAAAAGGTAATTTAAAATGAACGCCTACATGTTACAGCTTCAGTCCATAGTCTTCGAGTCACAATAAAAGCTTCAGTGAAATATAAGCGGTAATTAAAGATGGTATTTTTTTCATTTGTGATATTATTGTGAATTCACTTCAATTTATTTCAGTAACAAAAGAATCCAGCTAATTGGAAAAAGTAACATCTAATAAAATGGATGATATTTCACTCCGTTGATGTGCCTCCTCCATATTATTCTTACATTTATTTTTATTGAATATTCTGACGATAAACTATATATTATATGTAAGGCCAATCATTGACAGGTGTATGGAATATCAAATACCAATATTCGAATAAAAAGTTTGTGATTGTCTTAAGAATTTTCACCTTACCAGAAATATATTTTATAATATAATATAAAGAAATTTGTACATAGAGAAATTTTTTTATCAAGAATTTAATTAATATAATTCGTCCTGTTAATATATATATATATATATATATATATATATATATATATATGTAATAAAGCAATACAGGGAAAGGGTGTTCATACTTAATATATCTTGGGAAATATAAATAAAGAACAAGAGAAGGGAATTCAATAGTTTTTACAATATTCATTATATTGTTTCTTTTCTGTTTTTTGCGTATAACACACAAAATTTTCGAAACTAATTTAGCTTGTGGTTTCAAGAAGGTACAGTTTAAAATGTAATGGAAAAAATAATTACCCCTTTTCAAAGTTTCTGATTACAAGTTTATGTATTTATATATATATATATATATATATATATATATATATATATAAATATATTAAGCTTTTTCAAAATTTTTGATTTTTAGTCTATTTTTCAGTACATTAATTTGTTTGTGGTGGTATGCTTTAAACCCGACTAAAAAATGTATATATGTTTATGAGAAATTAAAAATGAGGTAGAAGGCAAAAAGTGACGATTGAATTAATGACTGACTAACTTCCTCATTGTTACTGCCAATTGGAAGAAATCAAGTAGTAAAACAGAACGAGGTGGGGGACTAAACAACATATTGCAGTTTAAGATATAAATTAATTTTGTAGGAAAATCTTGAAAATTATTTTTTATTTTATGGTTACGGTATAACTATGAAATTGGAATCAGAAATAAAAATTTTATTAAGTTTTAATTACGAATAGATTTACTTAAATTCAAAATAAAAAAGCCATGTTTTTATATCGATGATAAAATATTTATTTTCTACTGGAACATTTTCCAACCAGATTCTGTAGCAGACGATTAAAACAATATTTTTAAAATCTAATTGGTATTTTCAGCTTTTTGAACATGGATTAGGATGGATTCTTGAAATACTTATTTAACCTTCATTTAATATTTTGTGAATACAAAAAAAGCTAACGCAAATACATGTTCAACATTGTCCATAATATAAATTGTTGAATGCATTAACTTTTTTCTTGTCAGTGAACTTAGATTTTTGAATTATTTTACATTAATCATCTTAATATGTGATAGAAATATTTATTAAATTATTATTTCAGATGATAAACCTATTACTAAAAACATTTATTCACAAGCATTACTTTGTGAATTATAGGCAACAATATTTTATTACATACACCGTAAAGTTTGCATTGTATAACCGCACATAATAACAAAAATTGAATTTATTACCTTCACTAAAATACTGGTATATTGTTTAACTCTCGGTAATATAATAAAACCTACTCTGCGCCCTTGCAATAAACTCACTAACATAAACAATGGAAAAATCCGCACAAACCAGGCTTCCGCTATTGTGTTTGAAATATATAAATGCTGTTGGTTGTTCCTAAGAGTTAATCTTTGCTAATATCCTACCTGAAGATGTAACACAACGAAACCTAGGTCGTGCTAAAGAAATTAAAGAAAGTAGAAATAATACTACATCACGTAGTTTCATTTAATTGTGAATCTTAATATGTGATAGAAATATTTATTTAATTATTATTTCAGATGATATACCTAGTACTAAAAAGATTTATTCATAATCATTACTTTGTGAACTATAGGCAACAATATGGAGTGTATTAATGTCTTGACAAACGACTTACCCTCAAAAAAATGACAAAGTTGTTAGTTTTATTATTACCTTAGAAACTAAACCAATCGTGAAAACTAATACAAGTTTCTATCTTAGCAAAACCAGTAATTTCTTAATGATAGAAAACCTTCCTTAAGACGAATTGTTTCACATATAGTCGTGAATCAATTTTTATGCTGAGGGAGAGAGGAATGAGAACTAGTTCAATGAGAATTATCACCGAATAAGAAGAAAATTAATTTGAAATATTGAAATGTTTCATTTTATAAAATATGATGACTGAATTGACAGACAAAATATAACAAGTTTATTTTTCGGTAATTTAATCCTAACGTTTACATTGATACAATCAACTGATGTGATTTTGTTTTTTTTATTTTGTAAAAAAATAGATAGGTTTGTTTATTATTAGAACTTTTCAACAAAAAATTGTTACGTTTAGAATCATAACAAACTATTGATGAGTACAAGTCACATATTAATTTTTTAGCTGCTTTGATAACAATTCATTTTAAAAATAAGTTTCAAAACTTTCGTTTCAAAATTTTGTTTAACTATTCATTTTACCTTACTGAAAGAAGAGTAATAAAATAAATTCTTCAGTAATATTAGGTGCTTTAATGTGAGTAATGAAATAATATTTATTTGGTAATTCAATAAAAGTAATGAGTGCCCTTGGACTAGCTGGTCATTTCGCACCTCAAGCTAATAAAGTCTTACATCCTTACATAACGTAAGAGCTTTTAGCAGAGTAAATCCTACATTAGTTTCCAACAAGTTGAAATACCCATAGTACATCGCGAAAGAAGTTACACAAAGTGATATCGTTTAGGCTAAGTTTACATGCTGCGAATAAGATCTCATATTTCAAGTAAATGTAAAGACATCAGCGTTAATGCGTACAATTTCTGCGATGACAAAAATGTCTTCTTTTGCTTACGGTGCGTCGTTACTTCGGATAAAATATTAAGTAATATATTTGTAATATTTGTTACTTTTATTATTATTATTATTATTACAATATCATGTAATATTTATCTTGGTTGAAACAGTTTAATAGATTATTTGAATTCATAAAATGATCAATATTCTTCTCGTCGTTCTCTCTGATGTGTAATATTTTGAAAATTATAAATAAGTTATTTATAACCTAAATCAAAAGGAATATAATTTTATGTTCGGCTTGTATCTGGAAAAGTATTCGTTTATTTCATTTCAGTCAAGCTACCAATGAAAAGGTCTTCAGAGAGTTCCGTTCAGTTTCATAGGGCACATATTAATTATTAAGAGTAAATATTTTCAAGAGAATAATTAATTAAATTTTATTAGTTTCTGAAATAAATTTTATGAAATATTGTATCTCAATTGAAGAATTAAATGGTGAATTTTCAGATAAATGTTAATATCCTTGAAAAATAATTAGATTTTTTATTAAGACATTCATCGGGAATATTATAATAAATTATAATATGAGTCCTAGAAATATTGGCTTGTATCCAATTTTAAATTATTATATCAGCAACTAAATTTACAATAACTCAATTAATTTCAGCGAATAATTATAATTTAGCTACCAATATAAAACTAAATAAACTAAGTACAGATTTAATATATGAGTTTCCTGCACTTAAATACTTGAATATTTAATTTTCAATTTTATGCGATGAAATTATACTAAATTTAAAGGTTTTACGTTAAATTGATACCGAGCAAACCGACTACGATAGACGGACAATTGAATGATCTTATTGACGTTTTTCCCTCTTAAGACCGCAATTCTAATTTTGAATAAGATTACAATATACTTGAGTGATTAAATATATGTTTAAAAAATTTCCCGACACGTTTGAAGCTATGTATCCCATACCTTAATTTATTGAGTCATTTATCATAAACTATAAGCACCTTACCTTTTCCTTAACTTTATTTTAAACCTTGGAAATGGTCACCATTAGAGTATTGAAAACAAGATATATTTACATGAAAAATATGGAATTATATGATACGGCTTTCGAAATTGAATCACAAAGGGAAATACAAGACAAAAAAATTTAATTTGTAATTGGAATGGAAATAGAATAGGGTATCTAAGTAATTTTATAAACCATAATTTCAATGTACAAGCTGTTAAGAACTAGACATGCATCCACAAATTTTAAAGAATTTACCGAATAGTAAAGGTTTATGCTGAGTGATTATACAAGAACGGCACTATGAAGTTGTGACAATTATTCTTATTAACTTTCGTTGTATTCCTCAAAAATCATGAGACGGAAATATACATCAATTTTAAAATTCGTGATGGTTTAATTTTTTAAACACTTAAAACAACAAAATCAAGAATGGGCTACTGTCCAATTATGAAACCATATCGACGGCACAGCAGCTTTAACTAAATAATTGAAAAGTATGTCCCATATAATAAATATTTACTATATTATGCAATTTGTAATTTTATATTATAATTCCATCTCGTTATGTAGTGATAGCATAATTACATAAGGACTTTCTTATCACGTAAAAATTAAGAAATTTTCGGGTAAATTTTAAATACTAAATCAATGTTTTATAGAGAAATTATTTTTAAAAATTTTTCTGTATATAAAATTCTAATAAATATACAATTTTTCGTTATTTTTACACGGATTTGTAAAGATATTGGCATCAATATGAATGTCGTACAAATCTCTCATCTTTAATTTGCCGATGACCTATTGCTTTCGTAGAAGAGCTCGATGACTTTGGTACATTGCTCAGAGACCTAAGCAAAGTTTTCCAAAATATTGATCTAAAAAAGTATATGAACAATACGAAGATCGTATCTAACGTTCATATCATAACTATAACGATACATGTTGGGAATGCTACTTTTGAAGTTGCTGATTATTATGTATACTTAGAATAAATTATCTAATAGGTAAATTCAACTTCGAGAAACAAGTCAATCAGAGAATCTCAGAAACTTTGCCACACATACACATCCAAAATATTTTAGTGTTTCAAGATGAAAGTTTTCAACTAGCTTATTACCAGTTATTACCTGTGGAAATGAGACGTCTCTGCTTGGATTGACCTCGTAAAAAGACTCCGAGTCACTCAGCGAGCTATAGAAAGGGTTATGCACAGAGTTCTTATGTGAGATGTACTCCGTAATATAGAAATCCGAGATATGAGAAAGAAAATTTCAGATACAGCTTTTAATTCGTATAACAAGACCTAAAACTTCTTCAACAATGATCCATATATGGGATTTAAGTTAAAAAAAAAACGAATGTGCTTTAGACCACACGACTGAAGTAAAACTTCAAATTCACCAAATATGAACTTTAAAATGAATTTACAATTTTATTCACTTTTAACGTAGAATATTTAATGTATTGAATAAAATAATAATTTATAAAATTGTTCAGGAACGAAATGAAATTACAAAATAATCAAAAAATTACCGTTCGCGTAAAGCTAGCAAACTCACATATATATATATATATATATATATATATATATATATATATATATTTATACATATATATATACATATATATATATATATATATATTTTTTTTTTTTATGCACTGGCTATGAGAGGAAGAGAGAAAGAAAATGTGAGCGCGCACTGCTCTCTCTTGCTCCTACAGTGTGATACAGACAATAGGTTTGCACTGTGTCTTCAATATACGAAACACAACTGGCTATGAGAGAAAGAGAGAAAGAAAATGTGTGCTCGCACCTCTCTCTCTTGTCCCTACAGTAATATACGAAACGTAACTCTCTGTCTTTCTGTCTTCACTAACTTATATCGCTAATGTATCACTAACTTATATCGCCTCGCCCGATCACACTTTTCGTAACGATCTCGTCACGCATTCACCAGCTTACTCCCCAGGTCAAGCGTGCGTAAAGAAGTTTAACTTCAAAAATATATAGGATTTACGGAACCACATCTAAAATTATATCTAGAGAATCGCATCTACGGCCGTTAGGCCGTCTAGAGAATCGCATATATTTGAGACCATTTGGTATGAGGAAATCGTGCTAGATTATGATTCCTAAAATGTGTACCGGCTACCGGCTACCAGCAGTTTGCCAATTTATGAAAAAATACTGCAACAAATTGAAGAAGGACGAAAGATGATGAATTATTCAATTCACTTCGAAATTTTGGGTCGTTTGAGGGTAAATATTTTTCGCGTGAGTCCTGAATCGGCCCAGAATGATTGGTTTCTGCATCAGGACAACACGCTGTTTGTGAGTTTTCTCTGAAAAAGTCGTTACTCTGGTCCCTCGCTCCTACAATTTTGATATCAGCTTCTATAATTTCTTTCTCTTTCCCAAAATGAAAGATCAAATCAAAGGCACTCGTGTGAAAGGTATTGAAGTCATCTAAAAGACTGCGATACAAGTTATTAAGGAAATGACCTTAGTGGAGTCAATGATGATTTTCAAGTTGGAGAAATTACTAAGATAAGTATAACTTGACTAGCATTTACTGTTAAAGTTCGGAATTATTTTTTATATTATTTTCTATTAAATCAAGTGTCCTTTAATAAACAATAATCATATGCTAACATTTGCTTTAGACAAATTATTAAAGTATTTACATATTGAAACCAAGGCAATAGCAATTTTTTTTCACGTCAATTATTTAATACGATTATAAAACTGAAATGTTTATTAATATATATTAATAAATATTATTAATATGAGGAGTATATTGAATTAATAATTACAACTATATTAATTCTGTTCAAATACACATACACAAAATCGAATAAACTGAGAGTTCTCATAACTCAGTCCATTATTAAATAAAGTTAAGTGTATTTATTATATTTATTACGATGTTTAAAAGTTTTCATTTAATTTACACACATTTCACCCCTTTTAATAAACCATTTCGTTTTATTAGTCTCGTTCAAAGAATCGCCAAAGCCGGTCACAGCCCGTGAACTATGAATATTTAACCGGTATAAAAAGTAAAATTTAATATCTTCGCTGTAAGTTGAATAACTATATTCGTCATGTCAAATAATACTCGTATATATACTAACCTCACCATAAACATACGAAAATCCATTTGCTATCTTTTAAGCCGGAACAAAAAGTCTACAGCACAATTTCCTTTTGTAATAGTTTATTTATTTGCGTACTTAATTTACACAATTGATAGTGGCTGATGTGGCTGACTAACTTCTACGAGAGCAGTCTCTTACAACCAACTATAATATTTGTCTATCCCCGCTGGACGAGTGGCCGGTAATCGAAACCGTGTCTCCGTAGTGTACTACTCTGTCCAAGGCCGTGTCTATGTAATTAACCCCAATTACCACGGCAATGATTTGGTGATTTTACATGTACTATTTAAAGCACAAAAGGCTCTATCTATGAGGCGAGTTCTTGAAAGGATTGAAACCTGTGTCATAATGGTATTCGTCCTTGTTATGTACAGTCAAAATGTGTATTGCGTTTTAATTTAGAATTATATTTCTTTGCATAGTGTCACTATATAATGTGCTTTTGAATCCCATATTCAAATCTAATAAATTGTTTACATCATGTGATTTACGCATTCTGAAATTTTCTTAATTCCGCAAAGGGACAAATACATTTTAATAATACGTTTTCTTTATTTTCCAGGAACACGGGATATATGTGTAGTAATAAAAAAGTGAGAAGATAACTGTGTTTCATCTCTTAATAATCAATAGTTGTAGAATTTTATTTATATATATATATATATTGTTTGATTACTTATGTAGTACATGTTCTAGAATAAGCCACATAAACTGTCTATGCAAAAAACGGTCCATTTGTCAGGATAATCCTTGCGACGTTCAGTGAAAACCCTTGAGGTTTTTTATTGCCAGGACGAAACATTCAGTAATATTAACATGATTTCACTAATATTCTTATGAACAGTATGTAGTGTGCTCTGCAATGGGTCACATACACTGACTATGCAAGAAACGACCTTTTCCTTAGGATGATCTGTGTGAGAAACGTCTTCAGTGAAAAACCATGGGGTTTTTAGGATGTCAGAAAAAAACATTCAATAAAATTTTGTGATGAATAGCTTGCAGTATAGTGACTCAAATCAATAACATTAATAGAGAATCTTAATCTACTTAAGATTAAGGTTAAGATTAACCTTATTAACCTAATATGTTCTGTTATTCTTAGAAAGACGTAGTCTGAAGAGAAACTAGGTAAGTTTAGGACACTCAGTAATCTATGGAGTACACTACTGCAAAATCAATTTGCATTTCCATATCAATAACATTGTGAACCACATTTACCCCAAAAATTTCTCAACAGAATTTCTCAACATAATGCCGACTAATTTATTTTCTTTTTTGAACAGAAGCGGTATGGCCGTGGAGGTACAATAAACTTTTTAATATCATCAATAGCAAAATATAACTTGGAATTTATTTTCCTGAGGGAGGACACTGCTTATTTTATTCAAGCCTGAAGGACTTGTGAGGCTTTTTCAAGTTAAGAATATTTATTATTAATTAAACACTTAGAAAAAAGCTAACAAAAGTGCAACCTGGAATGATTTTTATATTCTTTTAAAATGTGAAGTTATTAGGGTATGAATGTTATAACTTTATATACGATATTACTTCGATAACTCCCATATTTCTAGTCATTATGAGTAAAATTTGCTACATACATAACCAAGATCATAGTAACTCCTTCCTTTAGATCGTCTTTTTTGTATCTTCAAAAGTTTTAATGAGAGCCATAAAGTCAATTTTGCGTTTCGTAGGACCTCATTTATGGCGATCTCGCGCCGTAGATAAACTTGTGAATTTTAGCACATGTTTCATATTGCTCTTCTTTCAAATATCACAAAAAAGTGTACGTACGTGAATATTATTAGAAAACAGGGTGAAAAGGGGTGTATTGCCTTACTTTCCTCTAATAATATCATTCCGGTACCCTCCAATAAGTCTTGTGAATTGCATCCACGGCTAAGCCGCAATTTTCTCTAATTTGCATTTTACGGGTATCCTAAAATCATCAAGCAAAAAAAGTAATTATCATCTTTCTCGATACTATCTAGAACTTCATTGACGGTTTCCTTTTCTTCAAGATTACGTGTACTATGCAATTGAACCCAAAACTGTTTTTAGTTCATAGTTCGTTGCTTGTGGTAGATTTTATTGCAGTAAACTCTTTCTTACCAATGACACTGGTCTCTGTTGGAAAATAGTATGCGTTGATTTTTATTTATTAAACAAAATAAATGTTAACTTGTTAATCTGTTTAGCTGAGATAATATTTGTTACAGTTAACCGTAATAAAACCTTCCACCAAAACGGGAGATCTAGTGTACTGTAAGAGTAGCGTGACCCGGAAGTGTAAAGTTAGTTTATATCTATGTACGAGCCATATAAATTGGAGTTACATCGAATGATATGAAAAGTGAGATACATAGAGAAGTTACTTGAGAAAATAACATAATCGGAGAAGACGATCTGAAAGGCAATCACTCCAAGGGAAAGTCAAAGCGTTATTTGGTAATACGTATAAATGTGAAATAGTCTATGAAACTCACGATAATGCTATACGTCACAAACTGTCTGTAATGGCCTCAAATGGATAAGTCCCAGTATATATTTCAGCCCAGAAAGTACAGCTTTCACTCTTCCACTCTATTCTCTTTCAGAAATATTTCTTAGTTTAATTGTGATTTTTTGACATAAGCCCCAAAAATAAAGTATATAACCTTGTATACGAGTGATTTATTGTGTGGTCCACAATATGTTTAACTTGTGTCCCATATATGATATAGCAGATCGCTCTAAGTTAACAGATTCCTTCATAAATTTAGTGAAATGTGTACGTTAATTTCTCCTTTTCTGTCCTATTGACACTAAAAAATCTCAAAGTTCTGAATAAATTTTTTTTCATATTAAATTGAATGAGTCTAGTACTAAATTTAAAAAAAATCCCTAAGTTATTTAATTAATGAGAGAAATGAATATAAATTTACGATATGAGGAATAAGTTATAAACAATTTTAGACGTGAAACTTCTTTTGTAATTGCGTTGACTCAATAAGCTAAATAAAGTAAAACTTCAGTATACACTGAAATTTGTTTCCTCTGTTTTGGTTAATTCCTTTCGACACAATTTTTTTTCAAAATACTTCTTTTATATCGAATATTTATCTTCTTAATTTCTTCTTTATATTGTCGTGGAGGTAATATTCATTTATGTCCTTTCAATTTATATACGAAAATATTACGAAAGATTTAAACATTAAAAAAAATTATCTAAATTCTTGTTAATATTATTAAACACATTTCTATACGAGCTAATAGCTTAATGTTTTTATTTTAATAACCAGTACATTTTGAAACCATCCGCACAGACGTTCAAAATAAAAAAAATAATACACTATTATTGTATATTTCCATACTGTATATAATTATTCCCTTAACTCTAAAGCAGAATACCTTGAACCTGCTTGCAATGATATAATAGCTGAATCCGTACTTTGTGTAACTTGCCAAAAGTCATTACATTATAAATGGTTTACTAATTTTACTTATGCCTACATGTGCTTGTGCCTATACGATAAAGGTAAGAGACGAGGAATAGCAAGTTTGATGAAAAACTATTGGAAAGCTATATTAAACAACGTTTATTTCAAATTACAGCGCTAGTTATATTTTATTTTTCTTTGAGGTTCTTTAGCAAGTTTCTTCATTTGTGAAAATGAAAGTTTTTCTTACCGTAGAATGAATTCTTTTGTCTGAAATTCACCTTTTTCGCAGCGTAATTATTGACCTTATTTCATGCTTAATTACTTTATGTTGAGAAATTTTATAAAGTGCAATGGATCATTATTTTGAAAGAGATAAACATTTAAATAACACATTTTATTCTGAATAAATAATTGCTTTTATGAAAAAAAAATTAGATAAGTTATGGATTAGTTTATCTCAAAAAAGTAAGAAGTAGATATCTATTTTCGAATACAAGAATAGAAAATAATATTATATATATATATATATATATATATATATATATATATATATATATTTGTTTTATTATTTGATATTTTCTGTCCAAAATCCACTATAACTAAAGTCCACTTAATGTAAATTAGCTGCTTCCTAATTACTATAAAAAAAACAAACTATATATTTTGTAGATTTTAATTAGTATTTGAAGGGCACATGAAAATATAACAGAAACAATTTAGATGCAATACAACTACAATAAAATATGGTTGCTGAAAAACGAAATTAAGTATGTATAAATATTAAGGATGGAAACATCAAACCACCAAAAAAAAATTTTCAGATCATTTTACATAAGAAAAATATTGCTTAGTTTATACTCCGTTTGTATTTGTGTAAGTATTATTCACGCTTGTTACCTCTTTGTGATATAAAATTGATATAGATAAGTTAAAACTCGCGTGTATACGAGGATGTGTATTTGTGTAAGTATTATTCACTCTTGTTACCTCTTTGTGATATAAAATTGATATAGATAAGTTAAAACTCGCGTGTATAAGAGTATGTGTATAATTATTACTCACTCTTACTAGCTATTTTTGTTACGAAATTAGTATAAGTTAAAACTTGCGTTTATCCGTGTTTAACTCTTACTAGTTTTCTTCGTTAAAAAATTGGTGTAAGTTAAAATTCGAATTTATCTGTGCGTAAACATTACTACCATTAGCATCTTTTGTTATGAAATCAGTATAATTTAAAGCTCGCATCGTGCAAAGGAGATCACCCCACTCAATGTGAGAAAAAATTATTTTCGTCATTTAAAACAAATTTAACTAATATGTTTTCGTAAATCAACGCCATATTTTGCAAAATGTCGTCACAATTAGTTTCACACTGAAAGAGATAAGAACTGTGACTCACTTACGCACAACTGAATAGAAGTTTCTAAGGAAATATAAATCGAATCTTAAAAAAATGTGGGGTCCCTTTGTTCGTTTTCTATAGAACAAATACCAATATGACGTCAAAGAGGAAATTTGTGAATGCTGTAGACATCTGTATTATGGCCTCTTGAAAAAGAGAAGAGTGTATTATCGGAAGATGAGGAATAACATGAAGAAAAGAAAACTGCGTAATTATGTGCGAATAACAGGAATGCCTCCCCGTTATCACTATTTCTTTGATTTGGTCATGAATAATGTTTCACTGGAGTTTATTTACATGCCAAGGTCGAAAATATCGTTTATCTAAATTTTGTTGTCAAAATGATTAGTTTAACTTAATCAAGAAAATCAAGTTAGTAAACATCGAATGACCGAAATACTAAAGGCTGAATAAGAAAAATATCACAGCATTTGTTGTTGATATAAACAATAGCAGAGAAGTGTTGATTGTTAAATTTCTGTTTAACTTTATTTTATGATTTAAATAAAACATTCATTGTAATAAAAATAATGTTTAAGAACATAACAATGAGTGTGAAGTAAGACCTCTCCCTCTATGTATTATTTGGATATTTGTACATATTCTCCTTAAAAGACCTTGATATATATATATATATATATATATATATATATATATATATATATGTATATATACATACAGGAGACACAGTCGCCATAAACACATGCGGTATAGTCCGCATAGAATAAATTGAAAATTCCCTTCCATCATGCGATTTCTGAATGATTCTCCTTCATATTATTTGGGTATAGGATCCTTAAGCCAAGATAAATAGAAATAGCGTTTTTCAGCTCATTTTATGCATGAAGTATATCAGATCTTGATAAGTGGACGTCCCTAATTGTATAGAACAAAAATTTTCATCTAAGGCAGTCAACCGATCTAATAATATTGCCTCGAAATATTCCTTTTCCTAAACCTTCTACGGAAATTATGAAAGATGGAAAATATTTATGGAAATTAAAAAAAGTAAGCAAAACACGATAACGCAAAAACGTAACAAAGATAACATTTAGAAAGTAATGAGTGTTTCGCAAAAAAATTCTGCTTTATTTTAATGGCGCTGACACGTCAAGAAACTTATCGTTTTCATCTCAAAGTTCATTCAAATTGCAAGTAATGTGCAAGGGATAAGTCTCTTCGAGAGGAAGTCTTAGGAAAGATAATATCTAAAGAAGACTTACACATTATTATTGTTACATTATTATTGTTATTATAACAGTGAGCGTCTTAACAACAATGGAGGAAATTTATTCCACTATCCTGGCTTTACTGAATGCCTCCGTATTAATTTGTATTCTTTAAATGGTACAATAACTAATCATGAAGAGAAGCCATTACAGTATCCGGGTAGTATATTTTTTAGTATATTTTTATAAAAACATATATTTTTCCACATCATTAAATCGACCTAAGCTGATTTACTTTCTATTGTATATTTTTTATCTCCATTTACCTTTTCATTGTTTCTTTTTAATTTCTTTTTCGGTTTCGTACCTCAAAAAGGAAAAAAGGAAACCCTTATATGATCACTTTGTTATTCGTCTGTCGTTGTGTCAAGACCTTTTTTTTTGGGGAAGTGTAGAGGTGTTAAGGTAAAGTTAATGTCAAATACGTATGTCTACCGTTCTTCGGAGCTGTAAAAAATCAAGTTTCTGAGCAATTACGAAAAACTAAAAATATGGATATTTATGTCGCATATTTTTACTCTCCCAAATAAATAAAAACTTACTTCCCGTTAATATAGAACCATGAAATTTTGCAAGACGCAAGATCTCATAGCACTAGTAAAAGAAAAATTGAAGTTACAACACGTAATTTTTCAAAAGCGCCTATGAAAGATATAGTAGGCAATATATTTACGTAAAAATAAAATTCAGATGTTTTAAATAATTTAATGGGAATAATTTGGCCAAATATATGCCGAACCTTCGCAGCGTGAGTTCCACTCGTGCCGGGCAGATTTTTTTAAATAGAGTTGTTTTGCTGGAATCTAAATGCGATCTCAATTAGTGTAAAATTGTTGAAGATATATCATGAATGGATAAGAAAGAGATAGTGTCATTTGACTAACAAGATTCCCCGTATTGAAGATTTCCCATAAATGAATTGTTGTTTTTAGGTAATTCTATTTTACTTGGAGCTGCACGTACTTCAACAAGTAGGTTCTGGGTATAAAAGAACTATTAAAATAAGCAAACCAGTTTGACAGCATCTTACCTAATTTAAATAAGGATGAGAAACATTTTTATTCTAATGTTTGTTTCAACATAGTTTGGACATAATTTGTTCTAATGAATTCCGTACCACACATGCCTTTATTTATGCCATTGGCAAAACATTTATAGTAAAACACCTGTTATACCCAAATAGAATTCGCACTATGAGAGTCTATACAAATTTTGATAATAAGTGATTCAAGTGTACATGGTGTTTTCAACTAAAATATTTGCAAATATTTATTTTTCACAACGTAAATGTAATGTTTACTGTGGCTATCAAGGGATTTAAAACATGTTGCATTTAAAAAAAAATTAATCTTGGATAATCACTGTTGTTTTCTTACATCCATTACGTAGGTTTCTAAAAAGTCGTATTTTTTCATATATACCAGTTGAGTTTATTCAGCAATAATGGGTGGAACATAGTTTTTGCATATGTTGTAATATATCTCTCAAGATATATAAAAAAAACCCTCCCGTCCCACTTTACAATTTCCATATAGACATTTATAAATGTTTGCCATTGATGTATGTACTTTTTTTATTACTATGCCCAATTTTAGGTTTCCATGTCAAACATTTTTTTATAAAAGATATTGACAGACAAACTGACATTCGAGTGATTCTAAGAAAGTTACGTTTTGCATTATGAAATTCGAACCCTAAAAAGTTTTGGTAATTAAGCGCACACCTTCAGATTTTCCATTACCGATAATTTGTTTAAAATAAACTTTGACCTACTCGGTGTATTATTTTCTAGCGCAAAATTATTACGTAACAACGACCATTTATATGTTTAATTAAAGCATGAGTATGTTAATGTCGATAGCCTCTAGCAAGCCTCAAGTACAGTACACCTTGTAAATTATCTTAGATATCATATAAATCTCCAAGCTTTCATAGCACAGACGAAAATAAAAAATACTAGAGTCACTTTTAAAGTTTATTTCCGTATTTAATTATAGATGAAAACGATCAATCAAAACCCCGGCTCGACAGATTTAAGTAATGGATAAGGGACAAGATGGAGGATTTTAAATGAAGTATACGTAAAAGTTTCGAAGAACTTTCTTTATAGAGCTTTATGGTCGTATCCTACTTGTCATTGGCTTTAGTCACTTCACTTTAATTCATGTTAACAACTTTTCTTCTGCGTCAAACACTTTACATGATTTTCGCTATTTGAGTAAATCTACGTTCATTAGGTATGCTAAATGTCCTATTTAAGTGAGAATTTAGGAATTGCTAAAATTTTTATATTACAAATGATTTTACGTAATAACATCTACACATCATATTATTATTTACATATTTTTATACATCTTTCCATATATCCAAACAGCAAGCAAATGTGTTATACACAAACTGTGGAAACCCAGTTTTTCGATATATTTTCATGTTAGTTAAGATTCGATCAATAATTTTTGATCATCTGTTGGTCTAAACTCTGTCATTAACTACCAAACATAACTCAGATTTCAAAACCACTAAACTTTAAATTCATTCTTTACGTGTTAGAATGTATATAACTCTTTAAATTATTCTATTTATTTTTTTGGAAGGATTATCCGACATGTATGACGTATCTAATTTAAATGATTTTCTAGTTTATAAAATAAAATAAATATTGTTAGTTACGAGCCCTATTAGTCCGTAATAATTACTAAAACTAATTTACCTTAATTCAAATGTTGTAAAATAAATGTAAGGGCAGGCAAATGTTAGATACTCAAACATTGGATTTCGAAAAATGAACATATTAGTTAATTATGTTTTTGTGGGTTAAAAAGTCATTTGTGGGTTAAAAAGTCATTTGTGGGTTAAAAAGTATTTCATTTATTTAGTATTTCATAAAAGTATTTTATTTAGTATTTCATCTGCTATATAATTTCTTGTTTATTACTCCTCAGTAGTTGTTTCATATTTTATGGGCATTTAAATTTATTCTAACGATAAACAATCGACAACTAATAAGTTTTTTTTAACAAAGAAATTTCTTAACTTATTTTTTTATTACACTTTTGCCATTATATCAATAAACCTTCAAAGAATCAAGACTTTTTAAATACTTACCGTTATTTATTTACATACAGCATATATGAATTTGCAGTAGAAAGTACCAAGTTTTCATGGAATTTGAACTCTGAGTAAACATTTTAAATGATTTGTAAAATAATAATGAATTACAAATTAACATCATCCCGTTGATCATATTAATCTGTACTGTTTTATATTAGTTTATAACAGGAATAGAACAACAAACCACGTAGGACCTCTACCATATCAATTTTTTCCTTAATTACTCTATTACTACTAAGCAATTAGGTGAGAAATGAGCAACTATTTTAAGGTACGGTTATATACTTTGGACGAGTATTTACCGCCAGGACATTGAAAAATTAATGATTATAACTTAATACTTAGTTATTCCAACATCATATAACCATTCGGTGACTTGAGGATTATTCACATGGGTCAACTAGTAAATAAATATTGGTTTTGTAACTACGCCAGATCATATAACGATTCTTTCGAAGGTAATTAAATGTTTTTTATGAAACCAAATACTTTTATTAGATTATGTTTTTAAGTTTTAAACTTCATAAATCTAAAACCTTATAAAAATATAAAACAATGACTAATGATAAATTAATACTACCTTAATTAATTAACAACTCTACAGCCTTTGAAATATTAATTTATTTAACTTGTGATATTGTCATAACTGTTTTTATAAAGTTTACATGTTTTGATAGTTTATATACCAATATTAATGCAAAACTTTTTAAAAATAGTCGAAAGTTGGAAATACGCTTACAAAAAATAAATTATAAATTTTTAGATATATTTTAACCTTTGTTTCAAGAAAATATTCGTTTTTATTAAGCAAGTTGTTAATGTCTGTCATTCCTCAGATGGTTCCATAGACCAAATGCATTTATTTGTAAATGTATATTATTTTTCTCATTGGAATCGAAAATATAAATGTGATTCTTCAGAAATGGTTGAATATCAAGACTTTTCATATAGTATTTCTTAATATGTTCTATTTCCTTCTATGAAAAGATTCACTTGTACGAATAATAAAAACTTCCTTGTTCTTATTTATATTGGGCATTAGAGATTGACACCTATTTTTCCCTGAATTAAACTTATTCAATTTAGTTTCTATAAAAGTCATCTCTTTTCATTTCGGTAATAAATCGTAACACCGTTATTGGAATTAAATGCTACGATCTTTTATATCTAGTTTCTATAAAATTACATAAATTAGTATTTAGGGCAAAGGCATATCGTGCCATTTGATTCATAATGATGTGTCTGTAAGTATCGTTTACTTAAAACAATATAAACATAAACAATACAAATTCATTGCATCACATATTACATTAGAAATAGTAGTAGGTGTGTTTGCCAAAAATTCTTGTTGCCGATTGAACCCGTTCACAATTTGGAGAACATGTTTCTATTTACTATTCACATGTGATTTGTCAAAACAAAAAAGAAATAAATAATAATATTTAATATTTGTACCACGTCCGCACTGCAATTTTAATCCCTTAAATTTATCATTCCCATCTCACCCCAATTTGCGAAACACGCTCTCCCGCCTTTTCCTTATATTGTCACGTCACGTACACTTCATCAAACAATGGCGGGGTCACCTGCAGACGATTAATGATTTTCGCATCGGAGCTGAAGAAGGAAGTTTTGTGTGAAAAAAGTTTTATACAATATTTGTACCGGAAACGCGCCAGAGCCTTCCTTCTAGATAGATTTTTTTTTGCTTCGCTCTTGCCGCTTGGCCGCATTGTGTTTCATCTCGCAGCACAAAAGAGCTGCGACGCTTGCGTAAACTAAAGTGAAAAGGGATTTTGTAGTTATTGTTGTTTGGTATTATACATTTTTTTTCTATTCGTCTTAGTGGCGTGTTTAGG
Organism: Druceiella hillmani; assembly: GCA_039881145.1. Lineage (NCBI taxonomy): Eukaryota > Metazoa > Arthropoda > Insecta > Lepidoptera > Hepialidae > Druceiella > Druceiella hillmani. Next base: position 474,879 of record JAYKKI010000028.1, on the reverse strand, counting down.
TTTCCGGAACTATTGTGAGTTGGCAGTTTTATGTCATATATGATGTTAAATTCAACCTATGGTATTAAATTCAACTGTGTGAGGTTATAATAATAAGGCCTATTATTATACATACGTGACGTATAAATTTATTACTTCTAAAGCACCAATGATATCGATCGAAAAAATTACATATTCTTCAAAAAATTCTACTCCTGAAGAAAAGCATTGGAAAAGTGCTTTTACCATAAAAAGAGCAGATGTAATTTAGTTTTCCATATATAAAATTTATGACCTCTCTGTAAGAAATTCTATTTGTTAATTGGATGTTTTTAAAATCATGATCGTATTGACTTATTCAGTATTCAGTGACAAAGAATAGCAATTAAGTCGAAGAAATTATTATATACAGTTCTTTGCAAAAACTTACAATTAAGTCGAAGAAATTATTATATACAGTTCTTTACAAAAACTTACAATTAAGTCGAAGAAATTATTATATACAGTTCTTTGCAAAAACTTACAATTAAGTCGAAGAAATTATTTTATACAATTCTTTACAAAAACTTACAATTAAGTCGAAGAAATTATTTTATACAGTTCTTTACAAAAACTTACAATTAAGTCGAAGAAATTATTATATACAGTTCTTTACAAAAACTTACAATTAAGTCGAAGAAATTATTATATACAGTTCTTTGCAAAAACTTATAATTAAGTCGAAGAAATTATTATATACAGTTCTTTACAAAAACTTACAATTAAGTCGAAGAAATTATTTTATACAGTTCTTTACAAAAACTTACAATTAAGTCAGAGAAATTATTATATACAGTTCTTTACAAAAACTTACAATTAAGTCGAAGAAATTATTATATACAGTTCTTTGCAAAAACTTACAATTAAGTTGAAGAAATTATTATATACAGTTCTTTACAAAAACTTACAATTAAGTCGAAGAAATTATTATATACATTTCTTTGCAAAAACTTACAATTAAGTCGAAGAAATTATTTTATACAGTTCTTTTCAAAAACTTACAATTAAGTCGAAGAAATTATTATATACAGTTCTTTGCAAAAACTTACAATTAAGTCGAAGAAATTATTATGTACAGTTTTTTTGCAAAAACATACTTTTTATGAAAATAATTGTCTTACAACAATATAATTCCGAGAGGGTATTATTTTTCTTGAATGCGTTGTTTTTAATACGTATACTTTCATTACTCTTGAATAACCAGTCAATAGTTAAATATTTTTGGATCTAAACTGTATTTCAACTAAAACCGACTTATTTCATCACAAAAAAAGCCATGGATAATGGAGAAACTTACATGGAGAACCAGACTTTATATCTGTTAAACAACTGCTTTCTTTATCTAATTTATATCGTTTTTAGCACTAAACCTGCCAGTATCTTTCAGAATATTTTGGTATCCTGCCACTGAGTGGAATCATTAATAAAATTTTTGAATTATCGAGATTTATTATGGGCTACATTTAGAAAAGTGCACACAAAATTTTACAAAAAATTAACATCTATTGGTCACATGAGGTCAATTATCTTACTCCTACATTTTGATAAACCTAGTTACGGTAATATTGAAGTATTATAAATTATAAAGTAGGTGCATACCACAAAATCTTAGTAATATTAAGTAAACAGCACAACACTCAATCAAATTGACAGATATTTCTTTGAAAATATTCGTTCTTATTATCTACTAGCGACCCACCTCGGCTTTGCGTGCAATGTAGGTATTAATATGGTGTAATTGTGGAGAGATTAATAATGGAATATACTAAATGTCTTTATGTACAATGTTTTCAGCTGTTTTTGCCTTTTACAGTGTCGCGCTGAGAAGCATGTTTTTATTTTTTTTATTTTACTTGCTTGAGAGCTCCGATATATGCATGCGATCGCAGAAAATCATATAATGCCATAGAGTGTGTTCGTATAAGGCATTAGGATCACGAGTACTGGTCTACTTTTGGTAATTTTAAATATGGAATACTTTTTGATAATTTCAAATATATAATATCTTCTAAACTATTAATGATAATTGTAATGATTTGCTGTAAAGAGAAAATTTTATCTACAATTAATGCCTAAAGTAAACAAATTATTTATTTCCAAAGTATAACCCACAAAAACATGGTTGCTGTGTGTTATCCATAGGATATAGATATATACCATTGCGGACGTTTTTTTGCAGATATTATTAAAATACACTATTCCATGGTACAACGTTTTGAGATATTTCGTACAGTTTAGTCGGCGGTAACAATGAAAGAGCCCAAAATTCAATTTTTTTTACGAAATATTGAATTTTTAAATTTTCCGTAAATCTAATATGCTTGTATTATACCTATAAACTATTCGGAATAAATTATTTGAATGATAGTGACATAGGCATCAAAATCCGTTTCGTACTTTTAAAAAATTCTAAGCGTACAGGACAGTCAGACGCGAGAAGTGACTTTGTTTTACATTATGTTGGATAGTCATTATCAGAAAAGATACATAAACTGTAACAAAGATTTTAATGTGAATTACAAAAATTGGAAATGTTCATACAGTTAACATGCCCAGTCCTTGCAACATATTGATTACTTTTCAGTCTAGATTAAATTATCATTATTTTTCTAAATCAAAACGAATTATTTAAGCTGTCATTCAAATTCGTGTAATATTCAGCGATGTTCTCTATACTGTTTGCTCAGTTTTCAATTTATTATTAATTGTTAAATGTCACATGGTGTTAAGTGATGTTTCGTGTAATATTCAGTGATGTTTTCTATAAAATTTTCTTAGTTTTAAATATATTATTTATTAGTAAATATCGCATATTATGAAAAATATCTATCACATCGACTCGGATGTAAACAACACTTGTTAGGAAAGACACGTATCAAATTATATACCGTATTCATATTTCACAAATACCAAAACCAGATTTCAAATTTAGTGTTCCTGAATTGTGCAGTTTGAATAACGAAAATTTTTGGGCATAATAATTTTGACAGCCACTCGATAGATATTCGCCCAGGAAATTTAAATACTAGTCGACTCTATATTTAAATTCAAATCGACTGGAGTTGATTAACAATATCGCGCTCGACTTACTTTATTTCTACTTGGATGAAGATATATTTGAAATAAATAATGGTATCTCTGCCGATTTATATTCCGTTCTACTGGATTGAAGTGGAAATAGCCAAATGCTTATTTTTAAATTACTTATAATTACAATTTTCACAGTCAGCGATCTGTATCCAAAAGTAATGAGGTACTCCATTTAAAATGTTTTATTTGAACGAGGCTAAGAAATATACGCACGATTACCAGTGACGAAAGATTTACCTCGGATATTGTTTTAGTTGAGAGTAATTCGATTGACGTATTTGAAAATAATTTAAATACTAATAGAGTAAATACAGTTGTGGGATTAAAAACTGTTATTTCATAAAGTATTGTGATGTTGTGGTTATTTACAGTTTTTAGTTCAATAGTTTAGTTGGAAGCGAGGAATGAAACTTATACCGATTCTTCACGTCTACGTTCGTGTATACATTAGAAAAATACAAAACAAATAAATTCGACTTTATATCACATATTTAAAATTGACGTTTTTAATTTTTGTAGTCCTCCAGAGCTATACGAGTAAATACGAAACTGCAGATGATATTCCCTTTTTTTATTTTTAACAATTTTTTTATCCAGGAAATACGTACCGACAATATTAGCCTATATTTATTGCGTAAACAATTTTTAAAAAGTGGTTAGCTTATTTCATTTCAAAATTGCAATAATTAATATCCACTATAAAAATATGTATTACGTTTTCATGTCAAGTGAATATGTTATAAATATTATTAAACATTTATATAGTTTTTATTATTCCTAAAACGCGTAAACAAAACTTTAACACTTTTAATATATATATATGTATTACCTTTTCATGTCAAGTGAATATGTTATAATAAAAATTGAAATAGTTTTTATTATTCCTAAAACGCGTAAACAAAACTTTAACACTTTTAATATATATATATGTATTACCTTTTCATGTCAAGTGAATATGTTATAATAAAAATTGAAATAGTTTTTATTATTCCTAAAACGCGTAAACAAAACTTTAGCACTTTTAATATTCGTATTTTCAAAATATTGGCGGTGTAAAGCCAACATTTTGTAATTATTAATATTTCTATAAAATTATCAGTAAGGATAAATGTTTTACTATATAAATATCTTGCAACGTACATATTTTCTTATTATATACTACATCATTTGCAAGCCAGGAAATACGTACCGACAATATTAGCCTATATTTATTGCGTAAACAATTTTTAAAAAGTGGTTAGCTTATTTCATTTCAAAATTGCAATAATTAATATCCACTATAAAAATATGTATTACGTTTTCATGTCAAGTGAATATGTTATAAATATTATTAAACATTTATATAGTTTTTATTATTCCTAAAACGCGTAAACAAAACTTTAACACTTTTAATATATATATATGTATTACCTTTTCATGTCAAGTGAATATGTTATAATAAAAATTGAAATAGTTTTTATTATTCCTAAAACGCGTAAACAAAACTTTAACACTTTTAATATATATATATGTATTACCTTTTCATGTCAAGTGAATATGTTATAATAAAAATTGAAATAGTTTTTATTATTCCTAAAACGCGTAAACAAAACTTTAGCACTTTTAATATTCGTATTTTCAAAATATTGGCGGTGTAAAGCCAACATTTTGTAATTATTAATATTTCTATAAAATTATCAGTAAGGATAAATGTTTTACTATATAAATATCTTGCAACGTACATATTTTCTTATTATATACTACATCATTTGCAAGCTTAAAAACATAGTGTATAGTTCAAATAAAAAAATTAAAAGATATATTAGATAATTGTAATATAATTGCAATAATTTTTCCGTAATCTACTAGTCATATTTTACCAACGCTGTCTATTTATGAATTTTAGCTCGGTACTTTCGGAAATGTGGATGCGAAGTCATTATAAATATTTTTAGATTAAATTTTAAACATGCAATTTTAAATCGTGAAAAATACTTTTTTGTTTCTCCTAACAAGCCTGAAACCTGCAATGCGAGAGTATGACAGTCGCTTTCGAGTTGTCCGGCTATGACTTTTGGTTCTGATACATGGCTGTGTGTTTTTGATTCGATATTCCCTTGAATGTGCTTTTTGGTTCGATTTTGTCAAGGGATTTGCTTTATGTCACTGAACAACAAATTACGAAGAAATTCGAAATATTATTTTCCATTTATAATGCACGTGGAGCTCTCTATCTCAATATTATGCGCAAAATTTGGCCAATACGTTTATATCAACGATTGAATCGCAAACATAAAATTTTGGAAATGGTCACATGTGCACGTATAGAATACACCCGAGTATCAATAACTTTTATAAAACCACAATATACGCTGAATCCTAATTGTTGAGTTGACAACTTCTTACAACTCAACTCCTCATGTTCGAAAAGTGAGCGTCTCGAAATTTCGCTCTCGAGTTGCAGGCAATAAGTGTTCATAGAAAAGTAATATGTTTAATGTAATTATACTGGAATATATTCGTGACGAAAGTATCACTAAATAAGAACGATACGCCCAATGGAAATGTGTAAAGCGGCATACGTAACAGTTTAAAATGGTCTGTTATTTCTTTCGCTTAGATGTTATGATAGAAAAACACTTATGGACGGATGACAGCCCGCTAAATTTGTAATTTGTTTGGAAATATCTAGTAGTAAAACTAAATTTATTCAGTGAGGACAGCTTAAAACCGAAAAGAAAACGTGACTTAAAAACGACAACCGCTAGATTTTTTATTATTTAGAAATATGATGAGAAAATATTTGTACTCTCAATGTAAATATCATATTAGTTTTTTCACTTATTATTTTTAAATTCATAAATTCCTTATACACGCATTTATTTAAAAGATATGTTTAAACGTTAATTATTATCTTAGTTAATCTACGGCCGAAAAGATATTGTTATTTTCTATTTTAAAAATTATAAGTACACATTGCACAGATTGTTTGAATGTTGAAAGGGTTACTAACCTAATCTTTTCTGTGATATTAAAAGTGCTAAATTTTATTTTTTAGAATAAAACATCGTCACAGCAATTTTTTAAGATTTTTATTTTATTTTAAAAATTCGCTCTTTTTTATGTAACATATAAATTGGTTTCACGAAAAATATCAAACAATTTATATCCTATTTAGTAGCCAAAAGAGAAGCCAAGAAATCCATAAGAAGAAAACCGTCAAAAATTATATATTATTTGCTGCTATCCATATATCTATATGATCCATACAAATAAAAGAATCAAGCAACAAAAGTGAAATTTATTTCACTCTCCTTCAATGTATTCTTGAATAAACGTTTCTCAATTAAGTTTTCTCAATCTATAGAAATGTCAGATATATTTCATTGGGTGTAAAATAATTGCGACTTTCCTTAAAAATTCGTCTAAGTTTTTTATGCTTGATAAAATCATAAAGCAGACCTGTATAATATATTAAAAAATTATTATAAAGGCATTACGGAAAAATTAGTAAATGCTAGAAAAAATTAAATGTTTTAGGAAAATACAATCTCAAAGATGAATTTGGGACAGTACTGTATTTTAAAATATTAAAATTGATTGAACTAACGGAGTAAATAATTTACTACACTATATGAAAAAAAGTCATACAAGAACGACGAAAAGCCAGCAGAAAAATAAAATTGTAGACCACTCATTTGTCATATTAAATTTAAGATTAATTTTAAAATTAAATTTAATTATTTTGATAAATGTTGTTTATTAAATAGACTACTACTAAATTTCAATTACTAAGAAAGAAATTAATAAAGTTGAAGCGCGATAATTTGGAAACGGTCTAGCAGATGATTGACTTATAATGTAAAGTCGGCACAAAAATAAAATGGTGGACGTCAATGACATGTCGCCGTGTTAAACGTGAGGATTGAATTGCTAGCTAAATAAAGTTTAATTAATAATCAAAATAAATGAATATGTTGAAATTTATCTTAATTTATCAATTTTAAAAATGTATTAATTTATAATGCAAATAAATACATACCAAATTCAAAACGGTCTGGCAGATAATTGGCTTAGAATAAAAAGCCAGCAGAAAAATAAATTATGACGTATCTGCATGCACCTTTTGAAAGAAATATGCATTTTTTCTCTCACCAACTCATGATCACCTGGTAGCTGTAATAGTTCGATGCGGTCACTGCCTAATTTTTGACTATCAAATATGAAGAAATACGCATTTTTTCTCTTGTAAACTCATGATCGCTTAGTAGATGCGATAATTCGGATAAATGAGGTAACAGTAAAATTTTTGATTATCAATTAATTGATTGACGACACTCTCACCGAACAAACTTTTTCATATTCGCACAAGTAAATCGATAAAAACTAAATGTTTAATGAGCAACTTCATGGTGTCGTTTTTATGTTGCATTATTGTCAACTTCATCCTGTATTTTTTAAAAATGGCACTATCATTTTGTCATAATGCGCCTAAAGAAGTATAATCTTAAAAAGTGACTCAATTTACTAATTTTTATACCTATGTCGACGCCATTTTTATACCTATGTCATTGGAATCTATACTAAAATAAAGGCGTTAGTAATATGTAATGGGTGGATTTAAGGTTTTTCAAAATTTGGTTTGATTATCAAAATATTGAGAAAAGCGTATTTTCCATGCTTTTGCTTCTAAATATTACCGCTACAAGCGTCTCTTTATTGGTTGAGACACTCTCAGTCAGTCACCTACGGGCTTTTGTATCGCAGCGCGTAGAACAATATATCATAAAAACTTGCTAAGTTTCTTTATGGGCGAAATATTAGGGCAATTAATTCACGTAGATAGTCAACTCCAAAATAGTGGATTGTACCTCAGATGCATTCGCAATTAGCTTTATGTTCTGTGTATATATATATATATATATATATATATATATATATATATATATATATATATGTGTGTGTGTGTGTATATATATATATATATATTTATTTATACATGTACACATATATATTTTTTGTTAAATAATTATTAGACTTGAAAACTAAAAGATTTGACCTGGATAATAATGCCTGGATCTTAACCACTATCAGAGCTAGAAACATCGAGTTTGAACTGATATATTTGGTTCTAATTGGCAGTTCTCATACCGACTAATTTGAGGACCTGTTAATGACCAGGATAATAATACCTGCCACTAAGCATTATTGCAGGCAGAATTTTCGAAGTTGGGCTTTAATAATCAATTTGGTTGGACGGTTTTTAGAGGTGCAAACTAGAGGGTTTGATTAGGTTAAAGGTAATAATATCTAAGCCCTTATGACAGTCAGAAACTTTGAAAAAAATTATATATATATATATATATATATATATATATATACATATATATATATATATATATATATATATATATATATATATATATATTTTGTGAGTTACACACACACACATGGTTAGAGTATACATATGTACGTAAAGTTGAAATAGTAATAGTTATACGAAATACAATCTCGTCCATTGAGGGAAGCATAACTGAGTGGGGCCGATTGTGTACAGATTTGTGGCTCTTCGCGTCGCAATATTAGGTCAAAGCACTCATTGAAATGTGTAGCGAAAACAGTCAAGATTTTTATATTTATTATATTAGACCTTTTTATTTACATTTCAAAACATTGAATGCGAAGTAAGTTTTACTATTTTATTCCTTTTTGTTTCTTAATGATGTTTTACTATAACGCTGTCCCACGAACTGTCCTACGAAAGCCAGCTAGTCGTATCATAAGAAAATCAGAGCCTTACTAAGATTATTGAATAAACACTTCGGTACCGACAATATCCGTAGTATGCAAATTATGCTCTTTCAAATCAATATCAACATCGCGCCGTTTTTATTTTGCATGTGAAATAAGAAGTGTTTAAAATGCGGTAGATAAAGCGCCCCATTATAAATTTCATGTCAGTTATTAAAGTAATTATTGATCTAAAATATTCGGTGAAAAATCTTGATTGGTAACAAAATGAAAAAACAATTTTTTATGGTTATATCTTTTGTCATTTCGCAGGTTTTTTATTCGGTAATTTTGGAATATTTTTAATTGATGTTTTTTTACAAAATAAAGATTGTTATGAAAATAATTACATTTATTAAGTGAAGTCTAGGAGAGTGATTAAGAATAAATTAAGTGCATAAGAAAAAATCAACATCTCAAAAAGTTTTCTTAATTTTACATCGATAGCCATTCAGCCGAAAACCCGAAAATGACCATGCAATACACGTAAATGAAATGAACAATATATCTATCCTTTGTCGCAAAGATGCGCACCGTATTTCATTTTTAACGTACAAAACGGACTACGGCACTTCTTATTTATTGAAATAAAATATTTATGTCTATATACAAAAGGCTCTTATTTCACCTTCTCGCCATTTACCCTTTATTATTAAAAATAGTTAATTCTATAGCGAAACACACTATAAAAATACTATAAATAAAATAATTTACATATACAATAAATAAAATAATTTTTTTAAAGTCTCGAATTTTTTCAAAATATATACGCACGTTTCTCACAAGAAATATCGTAACGTTTAAAAGATATTTTTAGAAGCACAAAATAATATAAACTAACAAGTCATAAAATATTTAAAATCCATTGAACCTCCTTTAATTTAAGAAATCAAATAAATATTGACAAACATAATATTAGAAATAATGGGGAAACTAATATCTTTATATTTTGGATTTATTAAGTAAATAAATCCAAAATGTAAATTATTACTACTACAATACAAATAACAATGAAAAATGTTTTGTTATGTAATGAAACGAATAAAAAGGAGACTTAGATTTTTAATAAACAAATCGTTTCGAAGTATGTTTTTTCATTAAGAAAATCTTTTCTATAATAGTTTGAATACCGAATTGTTTGTCAAGGTAGAGATATATTGATTATTATATTGATATATATATATATATATATATATATATATGTATATATATATATAGTATATATATATATATATATATATATATATATATATATATATATATATTACGATATTTCCTGCAATCTGAACAAATGTTTTTAAAAATCATTTTGAACTTATAGGTGTAATTTATTATCCACAATAACAATATATTAATATCCTCAATACAAATTAAGATCTAAAACAGCAAAAGGGATATCGATCCATTTTCAAAGATAATATCTATCATCGTAATTTCCACATTGTATCACGCCGATATTTCCAAAATTTCCGATTGTATCAATGAGACGGTGAAGGGGTTATCAATAAGAAGATTGGAGAAGGGAACGTTCAATCGAATGGACGGGTGTTGGGAACAACGGTTGTTAGAAGGCAAGGGTTTAAATACTAAGTACGGTTAATCGCGCATGGAGGACGGGTTGATAACCAATTTTTTTTAATAATTATTGTATATTTATTTTAGATACAATTAAAAACATTTATTGTAATATTTCAGTAATAAACTTTAAGCATATACACAAAAACGAGTAAAAGCGACCGCGCAGGCACTCACGTACGCACACACACACACATACATACACACACGAAAGCACGTACGGAAGCCCGCTCAGTCACACACACACACACGCATACACACACAGGCATACATATATGTACTCAAAGCGTTAGATATGAACACTCGTGGACGTGTATGTCTCCTCTATACCTTTCAGTCTCTCTGTATGTTCATTGCTGTGTTTATTTATTTCTGCTGACCACTTTCCTGATATCGTCGTACCATCTAGTCATTGGTCATCCTTGTTTTTCTTCGCTTCATGGTTTCAGCGCGACCAGCGCGACCTACTCATCTTTACTTATTTTCACTATCTCCTTACTTATATCTTCCACCCTCGTCCATCTCTTTATATATTTTATAATGTTTTTTATCGTTTAAATATTTCCTTTCCCTGTTTTATTAAGTTACTTGAAGTTCGCGCATTATTCTTCCAGTGAACACCCATGTCTTTTTAGCATATAGTAGGACTATGATTGTATACTAGTCCAGAATAACTATTTGCAGTTTAATGAGAACAGCCGATTGATATTTTCGAATATATTGATAGCTTTCCCGAATGCGCTCCATGCTTTTCGTCATCCTTGTCAGCAGTCTGTATATTTCTGTCGATTCTTCTCTCTTCACCCAAAAGTACATAATTACTTACTCACTAACTGGATGTTTGATTCGCTGATATGTCTAATGCATTTATATTATTTTATGAGCATATCTTGAAGTTCTTGTGGGTTATCAATAAATAATATTACATCGTATACATATTTCTGCTTGCTCAATTCATGGCCACTGATGTTCAAGTCTTTATAGTCCCACTACAAGTTCTTTCGAATCCCATTCCTAGCTTTTCTTCCCTGGTTCTTCCTAATTTTTTTTTCGTTGTCTTTTTAAATGTTCTGATAGTACTGATAGCTTACTTATATATATTTCCAAAGAGATTGATATTTCTTGGGTTTATTTTATATTTACAGACTGAATTTATAATAGTCCTTATTTACAAGGAGTCAATTGCTTCATTATAGCCAAGAAACGCTAAACAAAAATCCAGGTCTTCTTTAGTGTTTTTTTTATTAAATTTCAGACTGTTTTTATGTGATCCATCCTGCCATAGTTTTTCTTGTACCTGCGATTTTGTCTGTGTGTCGGTATTTAGAGACAATTATTAAGTTGACTGTTAGGTTGATACATGTAATATCATCCATTCCAATAATTATAAAAGCAAATTCACTGAAGGACGTTCACTTTGCTTCCATATCTTCTTTTTGTTGGTTTATTGCAATAAAATGTATGTCTATATATTACTCCAGACTTAATACTACCCAGCAATAAAAACTTTATTGAAATCATTTCAGCAACAAGAACTTGTTTGATGTGCGAAAAAATAAAAAGTGTTAAAGACAAACATACTAAAAATATTATGTTTTTGGTCTTGTATTTTGTTATTTTCTTCGATATATATTTTCCATGAATAACTTCAGTGTACAGACGCGTCAATTCTACAATTTTATTATATAATAGATATTAAACTACGTATGAATCAATTTTATCCTGTCTACCCAAATGAGCATTACCAAACTTATTACAATAAATAACTTGCAAATATTTAGAGTTGGTAAGAATTTTAAATTACTTGACGAAACAACGAAAGCTCGTAATGAATAACCCAAAATGAAAATAAATGTTATCTGCGAAAGACGACGGACAACGATTTCAGCCCTCATACGTCTACCTAAATTTGAATTGCTTATTCAAGCACTTATATCTCCACGACCACTTCAACCTTCATCTGTTGCTATGCTCATTTGGTCAACGTGTGACTGGGTGGAAAATTTTATTACGTGATTTAAAATATACCTAATACTATCTGTTAATATACACATATATAATATCCATTTATAATAAATAATAATTTGTAATAACTGCGTATCGGGTGGCCGTTTTTTGTAGCTTTTGTACTAATGTAATGTAAATAAGGCTTTAACAGTACTAAATTTGCATATTTTTTGATAGAGAGGCGTACGGCAATGAAATAAAAAGTAAATGTCGCTCTAGTTGACTCCTATGTTCTTTTAAAATATTCGAACTGGTTCCGTGGTTTTTAAGTGATGCATTTACAAACAGACAAACAAGCAAATAAATATTTAAAAAACAATATTTTTGTTCCATTCTTTTGCTATATTTTCCTGAATAATTTTGTTTATAAATACTTTTAATATTCAATATGACACGTAATAATCATATTTATACGGCCTAAGAATAAATCAATCAAAATAACTAAATTACAAATATTTACAATAGATTAAAATTTCAAACAAATTGAGAAAAGAGTAAGCTTTAAACGAATACGCACAGTTGAAAATATTTACATGCGAAAGACGGCCCATGACGTAATCTGACTAAATACGTGCAAATCGAGTGCGGACAGATGTCTGCACTCGATTTGCTTACTCAAGCAAATACCCCTTCCGTCTAACTTCATACATCACCTCTCATGTCTACACCTCTTATTACGCTAATGTCCGGATAAAATGTATGTGACGCCATCTATTGATGTACATACATATAATAAACCTTTGTTTAATTAGTAGACATTGAGAAGCTAGACACTACTTTGTTGTCTATTTTGTGCTAATAGAATGTAAATTAAGTGCTGAAAATCGTATTTTCTGGCTGAGTGGAGCGTTTCCGATAAAAGAAAAACGAAATGTTATGTCCTATGGTTTTCAAAAAACTCAATCTGAATTGAATTAGGAGTTTTTAAGTGTAGCGTGTTCAAACCAACAGACAATCATACAAACCGGCAAACAGACAAACAGACAAATATATTTTTATGTTCTATTACTTTTATTAAGTGCCCCTGAATCATTTGTGATAATATGTTAATATCTGTAATGTTCCGTATATGAAGATATTTAACAAAAAATGGTCAATTATACAGTTTCGTTATATGAATGAATTATAAATATTATTTTGTTATCAGAATATATTTAAAATTTTTTTCATAGAAACAATCTTGGAATTCGGGTGTGTATAAGGAATATTGAATATATATATATATATATATATATATATATATATATATATATATATATTATATATATATATATATATATATATATATATATATATATATATAAATATACAATTGTTTACAGTAAATATTTACATTAATTGTAGGTCTCTCTAGAAGCAACTCACAATAAATAATGCCCTTGACATTCCACCAGCAGCTAAGCTTAAGCTGTGACTTTCTGGACCAGATCTTTGCCGTTGCGTAAGACATCGTAGACTCGCCCATCGTATGACATATTATTTGTGGCAGTTTTTGCATCGTGACCCGAACAATATTCGTAAAGTAATAGAATCCGTATTTGATATTGATTTAAATCCATTATGTTTTATGTAATTCACTTAAAGCTTTCGCCCTGACTGTTGTCAACTGACTGTTTGGCCTACAGTAAAACCTTCTAAAAGTTTCGAGAATCTTTCTAGAAAAGTTCCGAAGTTGTGGCTAAAAACTTACCATATATATATATATATATATATATATATATATATATATATATATATGTATATATATATATATATATGTATAAATATATATATATGCATATATATCTATTGTGTATCTATTTTTTTGATATTTGATTCAATGTTTATTCTAATTATTTTTTTTTTTTTCGTACAGCTATGTTATTTACATAATAAAATTAAACGTTAATTTTAATAAAAATTTCATTAATTTTGGAACAAAAGTTATTATATTTCATCATGTAAATATTATTATATTTCCTCACTCCTTTTTCCAGAACACAAATAGTTAATAGGAAAACTGATTTTGGTACAATTAAACTACAAAATGTTATTCTCTCATGTACTGTTCCTCATTATTATTTTTTCGTTAACAATATAGCAATAAAAACCATTAAAAAGTCTGTAAAATTCACTTTTCCAAACTCGCGCACTCCATCGTTTTTCTTGTGATATTTAATGGGACAAAATGTGTTTTATAGGTTTTACATTTATAGATGGCAAAAATACCCGATTTGGAAGAAGTTTAATAAATTATGTTTTGTTACTTATAAAATTACAACGGAGTAATTCGTATTATTGTTTAGTTGAATTATTTTGCTAAACAGTTATTTTAGTCAACAACGGTATTACAAGATAAGTAAATATCATGTTTAAAGCTACGTTTCATGTTTTGTTTTACTTTTCGGTATTTTAATAAACCAAAAGTTCCAAGTGGATTAAAAATAAATTCAATTAAAAATATTATTATGTACCACAGTTTCAAGAAAAATATGTCCAAACTTGGTAACTTTTTGGACCTTCCATTTTCAAATTAATGTTATCTAATGGATGGGATGGATATCCCATCCATTAGATAACAAGGATGATTTTCACTGAAACCTTATTTTACAAAATCAATATTTTCGCAGTTCAAAATATATAATTATATTTCAAGGAAAAATAAAAAACCCGACTGCGAAAAAAGTATGATAAAATGTGGGAAACAAGCCGAATTACGTTCTTAAATGTTTTTTGAGACGATAGAAATAATTCGTCAAATTCCGTATACGTAACTTATAGTTATATCACAAACTGTGTTATATTTATTATAACTTAAATAGAGTTTGTAAACTACATCTAATTAAGTTATCGAAAATAAAAATCGGCTCTCTACGCATACGGTACTAACCAAAAATGATCATAGGCCATTAGACATATATTTTATTGGTTGAGAAAAAAACATTTCACGGCTTTAATTTATTTTTATGCAACTTTCTAGTTTTTATTACACTTAATTATATTTCCCCTGTAGAAATGTATTGAAAAATTAAATAAAAGTCATTTATAAATTAATGATTAATGACTATTGAAATACTAAGATTTTAGACTTATTCTATGAAAAGAAGAAAAAAGATAAAACTTCTATAACACCACTCAGCTGCTCTATTTATAATAAATTGAATTCAGATTTTAAAAGCTCGTTTTATATATATTTTGAAATGGCGTCTCTAAAAGCCCTCATAATTTATTAAGTATTCAACGAATTTTGTTTGTATTTATTTTTAAACAGTTTGCATTTATCCATAATTTCACACAAAATTTTACACGAAGCTTTCATCCAGCGAGTACAAGTGGCAATCATTTCAATTTATAAATTGTAAAATTTAAATTTAGTCCAAGAAATATTTACCCTAGATTTCCTTTTTATGCAAATATAAAAAATTGCAAGTGAATTCGTAAAAAAATTTCTATATAAGATTGGAATAAAGAATTTTTAAAATTTGTATTCTCAATATTTTAATAAGTAATGTATTTGACGGGAAAAAAAGAAAGAAAAGTCAATTTTTCTCACGCAAATAAAAATAAGACAGATACTTCATTAAAGCTTTTTGAACTGAAGCTGGAAATAAGATATATAATTAGTAAGTAGGTTAAAATACTTTTCTTTAATAATATTGATTCAATTCTGTGAAAGCAATAATAATCTCCATTAGGAAAGTAAATACTCTTATAAAAGTCTGAGAGATCTACGAATCGAACCTGATTGGTATCCCAATAAGATCCTCAATTTGAAGTGCCAAACGTAATGTGACCTACATTCTGTAACGCGAAAAGCTTCTTTGTTAAACATAGACAATAACAATAAGATAAGCATGTAATACTCTTAACCACTGTGACTTAGTTAGAACGCGATCCAAACGGTGTATATAGGAGTATGATCAGAGCGATCGTATTGAAAGTTTCTATAGCTCGTTTAGATTTTATTGTAGCGCGGCACCTGTAGGCGGTCGGAAAATATCTAACCGTTTCCCGATATCATTTCGATATCGTTAATGACGATTTTGTGTTGAGAGTTTTCCGTGCATTAAAACTATATTGTCAACGGCATGGAGGAAAACCACGCAGTTAGTAAAACGTCACCGGGTCACTGTTTTGTAACAAAATTACATGTTTCACAAGTACGAAAAGTCATAAGAATTGTACATCTCCGTTTATATTTTAAATCAAATAATTGTATATATCTACGATGTATATATCTACGATCTACGATCATAAAACCTATAAGTCTGAGAACACGGCACTGAGTTTATCCAGTTTTCGTCGCCGCAGGACCCGTATACTTTTCACGAATAATTTCTAACCATATTTATGACGCCCAACACTATTTGAAGGTGGAGCTAGAAATATTAAATTCAAACGGTTTGTTTATAATGATATTATACAATAAATATTTAACACTCATCGCTTCTGGGATTTAAGAAAATATTTCATTTTTGATATTTACTGATTATTCAAGAATGGATGTATATATTTGAGAGTATAAGAAAAAAGTAAAAAAAAAAATAAATAAATTATTAAATCTTAAAAATGACAAAACCTGAATTACATATCTTAGACATGAATTGATAAAAACAAAAATGCCCCACGAATGATATTAAACGCTTTTCAAAAGAAGTTACGCGATCGCAGGTTTGAATGGAAAAATTGTGGAGTTTATAGGTGCGCAGACCTGGAGCGAGTGTGCCTAGGGTGGCGACGGAGTGTGAAAGACAGGTGTGGTTCCCTCCATCAGCTAAGCAGCGAAGTAAGGCGAGTAATAACCGCGGTCATACGCGTAAGTCAATATTTTATAGACAATTGGTCTGTAGGAGACAAATTCTATGCATTAGATATCGTAATACATTTTCTTTTATATTCCACCAACAAAATTTTATTAATCAAAATTTAACTTTACATGGCAAGTTGTTTAAACGAGTTAGATATTAAATTGTTAACGATGTAACTATTAGCCGATAACTTGCTAACTAAAATTTTATATTCAGCAGTTAGTATTATTTTTTTATTAAACAAAATGGGAGCCCACTATATCCAATATGGAAAAGATAATAAACGTTCCCCCTAAACCAACCATTTAGAAAGCACTGACTTAATATTTAAACAATTTTAGAGGCCCCTGGTTTCGAATTAAATGTTTTATTAGAATATCAAACCTTTTTGACCTCGATTCTTTTTTGACGTAAGATACAAATATAATGGAGAACTTGTATTCTTTTTATGTTAATATTTTTGGGGGCACAATAATTTTTACTATGAAATTTTTGGAATATGAGTTATAGTAAAAACATATTTTTGATGATATATAATTTTGTGATGTTAATATTAAAAAAATACCCTGTATGTGATAATTTGAAATGAAGCTGCCATTAATTAAATTCCAGGTTCATATTTATTTAAAAAAGTATCAAAACCGTCAAGAATTTTTTTTTTAAGAAAAAATAGTTATCGAAATTTATTATTACTCACATGTATTTCAGAAAATTTATTTACTACACTGTCAGTTACTGGATTAAGCAGCTTGGAATCTGAATACATGTTTTAATGGGTCCATAAAATTAAAAATTAACAAACAGTAGCCATGGCCACTTGTTACTCCCAGCAAATGATTAGAAATGAAGTATCCTATAAATACTTCAAAAATAGTACAGCTCATAAATAAATTATTCCTTTATGTCAACTTGAGATCCATTATAGTTTTAAAACGACAATGGTTTTAATTTTAAACGGCATTTATTTGGATTGTCTTGTGAAGAAAAATCCAATGTAAGTGACTTTTCTTATCTGCTCTGATTTATTTTGACGATTTGAAAATACAAAATACTTAATAAAATATATTTATCGTGTAAGATTAGATTACTTACAGAAGATTTAAAAAAAAACGGCTAAAATGTGAACAATATGCCGCGAAAGTCCCATTATTTTTATTTAGAAATTTCCATATTTTGGTTTGGAATGTTTGCGTATAGCAGAAGGTCTATTGTCATTCACATCCTGTCTTTTTGAATAATTTTCTAAATACATAAACGACCTGCTTCTAATTTATTTTCAATTTATGGTGTGTTTAATGAAGAAAATTTATCTAATTTTTCAAAAATATAATGATCTTGAAAAGGTAAAGAAAAAGTAGCAATGGTATTTGATCTATTTCACTAACGAAGTCTTCATATGAGCCAATTCAATTACACTGAATTGTATTGTATATAAGAGGGTATTCGACTTTCATTTTCGTAATTTCGTGTGAAGAAATTTTTTTAGCCAATTTGAAAAATATTCTGATTTATAAAGTTTTAAACTTATTTAGGCAATGATGAAAATAATAAAATGTGACGTATTGTTATGACCGGACGAAGTTTGTAAATGTACCTACTATATTCCTGGCATTAAGTTTAGAAGCTCATAATTTGCTTACTTTACAATCAACTTCTGTAGATATTTTACCAGTGGTTTTTAATTAACCTAAATTTTCATGAAATTTTAACAAATAAACACCAAATTTATGAGCAGGAAAATACTCTATTGCAATGTTCTGTCAATAATATGATCCGAACGATCATATGTATTGAATTAATTTGTATTTTGTTATATAAATTTAGTATGTAAGACAAAATATAATACTTGTATAAAAATTGTAACCTTGTAATAATATTTTAACTCAAAAATATTTATTTCATTTAATTGTAGTAATATTTTTCAAGAATTGAAAATCATTTTTACTCACGACAGAACGGAGGAGTTATATGTGTTTAAGGTGAGAGGTACTTTGTTAGTTTATGTGTGCTATCCAATGTTTCTATTTATTTCCAAAACGGTTTTTTACGGTTTCGATAAGTTTTCTGTAAAAGGTTTGTATTTTGGCAATGGTTTTTAGGTAGTTGTTACAGTGATCCCCGCCAAGGGTCGCTGCAACATA
This sequence comes from Druceiella hillmani, assembly GCA_039881145.1. Lineage (NCBI taxonomy): Eukaryota > Metazoa > Arthropoda > Insecta > Lepidoptera > Hepialidae > Druceiella > Druceiella hillmani. The sequence goes on along the minus strand of JAYKKI010000028.1, from coordinate 455,492 downwards.
CATTTTGTTGCAAGCAAATGTTCCCGTTTATCACCAAAATGGCTTGAGCGATTTAAATATGATTTTCCCATTTATCTCCAAAATGATTAAACGGATTTAGACACAGTTTTCTGCAAAGGCTTTGTGGCCTTTCTTCGGCTTCGTCGATGTGTGATCCACGTAACATGTTTCCAAACCCTCTAATTATTTCAATGCTCTGCCATTGTGTGGATTGTTGTAGTCGTCTAAAGTTTGCCCTTTGGTGTGTGTTTTTATAGAAGCTTACTTATTAAGATTAAAAATAAAAAGCCAAAATTAAAATTTTGGTTAAACCCACGACAGATGTAAACGAAAAAATATGAAATTAAAGTAATAAAGTAGTAATAAATAAACATTTAAAACTACGGCTTCTAATTATACGAGTATACACTCTATTTTGTTTTCTGTACATTTGGTTTTTAAGACCTTTCGTTTTGCCCTTATCCACGGCATAACATATAGATACACCTTAGTAGCGTGCCGATTATAGATAATGTTAAATATAATACGCTCAAATTTTTAGGTAATCCACCCTATATTTGAAAGTCCATAATAAAATATTTCCATTTATCATTGAAAAAAATTAAAAATTGCTTTTGTTTCCTTCCGTTGTGTTATTTTAAGCGTCTTTATACCAACACAAGTAAAATAAAATTACTTGTTACCACCAATTTAATTCCACTTTCTGTACGAACTTAAAAATGTAGAACGAATAGTTCTTTAACATGGGTTCATTATATCAAAATATTAGCTTTATTTTGCTCCTCTCAGCGGTAAAGCTACGTTCATTCATCTATTGTAAAGTTTGTTATATATTTAGCTCACACGAAATGAACGAAAATATCTAGAAACACAAATTTTGTTTAAAAAAATTAACTTTTTTTTAAAACTAAGTGAACCAGTTTTAATTTTGCAGTGTAAAAATAAATACACAAGTAGATAACACTGATATGTGAAAAAAATATTGATACAGTATAAATATTTAATAAATAATTTATGTTTATTGGTGGAAAATTACTAAAAATAAACATAGTATAAAAGTAAAGATTTAATGAATTATTATTTAAGTACCCTATTCTTTCAAGGTATTTATGTAATTTTCATTTTTAATTTAAAAGAAAATGTTAAATTTTCATCATTTTAATCAGCATATCAACATGAAATTAATCCTATACGGATATAGGAGCAGTTCTTATCTGATATGGGAACTTTAGCCTTTTTGAAGCATAGTTTTAGATGCAGTTGATACACTGGTAAAAAATTATCCAAGAGGTAAATATGAAGGTAAAATTAGACTATTACGCTCAGCTCATTATTATTATTATTATTTATTTCTCACAACATGCAATTTTTTCAGATAAAAAAATGCTTTAGCATTATTTTACGTGCTTCATGTCTAAACGAAAAAATTTAATTATCCATAGCTATTTTGCTCTTTTTGCAGTTTGAAGACCTAAAAACAAACCAAATTATTTGTATTCTAAGACTTCTGACTTAGGTCTTACTATAATTAAAAACACGATAATTTACAGCAGGCAATTTTAAAATAAAAGTTTAAAATAAACATCTAAATATTATATGTTTATTTTAAACTTTTATCTATACTGTAAGCGATAATTGAAGACGGTAAACCTTTTTCCCTTTGTAATATTTTAGGTAAATGACTTTAATTTATATAAATAACAAAACAATAGACAGTTGGAAATGAAGTAATTTCTAATAAACAAACGACAATTCTCTGTCTTTGATGCTATTCGATAGGTATTAATTGTAAATTATTTTTCATTGATTTTCCTCAGTGATACAATATCTGCACGTGACACGTAAGCACAATCATTGATAGGCGTATTAAATATCTACAATAAATCAAACACAAATAATCGTATAATAAAAATAACGAAAGTCTTAACTATTTTGCAAGTCGAGCTTAATGCTTATATTCAACGTGCAATAATTAACAAAAAATATGTTAACTGTAAGGATGAATATTGGATATAGTGGGGAGAAAATGTCAATGGCCAAAATTTCAATGGTCTATAAATGGCCGAGAGAAGAGGATGCAAGTCTTTTTAAATGTTTGCTTGTTGTTGTATATATTTACTTGTTTGTGCGCATATTACATAAAAATTACTAAATTATTTATTAAGATTGTGGTTTCACTATTCTATTTTCTGACAAGCAGTCATGGGCTGTTTATTTATAGCTGTGTAATTAAAAATTAATTAGCAAAAATAATCTTTTTCACTGTTGTATTTATTGAAGCCCAGAAAAAATAAATTATGTGTCGCTATGTGAAATAAAAAATAAAAGAAGCAAAATGGTATCATATAACTAATAATAACGACATTCTTAATGACTGATTTGATTTCTCATTGTGACAAGCAACTGTTCGAGACATTGCAGTTTAGGACGTAAATCAATGTTCTAAAGACGGTTCACAATATTTTTTTTATAATTTCTAGCTAATTAAAACAATGTTTGGTATGTCTAGATTATATTTTAAATATTGTTAACGTTGATTAAAAGGAATTCTTTAAATAGTTATTTTAGGTTTATTTAATTTTTAAAGTATAGCGAAAGCTATGTAAAACATGTTAGACACATAGTTAGTACCAGTACGTATCGTTGGCTACATCTTCAAAGGTGAGCATATTTAAGTTGGATTAATTATCGTAATAATATAAATGAGAAAGCAATTTGTATGTCTTTATTATATTTACTTATTTTTAATTATTTATTTACTATATTAATAAATAGGGTAGTTATCAACCTACCCCTGTGAACAAGGATATCAAGAGATTTAAGTAAATTTAATAACATTAAATTATGTAGCATTAACACAATTAACAAAAAAATTATTCTTATTCATTAGATTCACCTCACATTCTGCCGTAAGCATGATTAGGTATTTGGGCAATTTTGTATGTGGTATAGAAATAAATTTCGATAAAGCTCCGCCGCCGGTATAGCAAAAATATGATGTCTGTTCGAGTGCAGATAGTTATCATATAAAACAAAGAGGGTTTTTCCAATAAATTGGGGTGTGAAATTTTTCGATTTACTAATCAGAAAATAAAATTCACCAAAGAATCTTCTCTTCTGTGCTTAGGAAAAAAATTGCCATATCATCTCATACACAAATATTGAAGGAACGTTTTTCGGACACGTTCGATCATAATACGGTCATAACGGTCGATCATAACAGTTATATTTAGGCTCATGTGGACTCTAAATAACAGAAATAATTTCTAACTTTTTTCGTAGTTGAAACAGAATAGTTTTGTAAGGAATAAACCAATTTTGCAATCTAATACGAGTTTTGATCTTCGTAAATCCATAGTCTTTCAGCCGTAATAAAAACTTTGCTCAAAGCAAACAATCCCTTCATTGAATCATAAATTACTTTTATTCCTTATATTTTCAGTTAAATTCGGTCATAAATGAGTTTTTACGCGCAGGTAGTTATAGAGCTAGTTACGTACAATTCTTACTGGATTGAAAAAAAAATAAATGAAAATGTAAGTTCTTTAATGAAATGTTACCAAATAATAAGATCAAATTGACTAATAGAATAAGAGCAAGTCTATTTTTTGATGATTTTACTTAAAAATTTTCATTGACAGGCCAATAAATGTGATTTAATGTTTCACTTTCCTATTTTGAAATAAAAAATACACATGTCCAGTAATTATTAGAATGTTTCCAACCAAATAACTAACTTGGTTTGAATCGTAACACATAATTTAATATATTTAGATATATTTCAGAATTTTGGTATCATATGTGAGAACTATAAATTGCATATCTACTTTTACTTCTGTGGTAAATATTAATCATATAAAATAAAATATTTTCTGAATTATTTATCATAAAATTCCCGTTTGATAATTGGTTCAAATATTTTATTCCGGTGAAATTACCAAAAAAAAAAAATAAATAATTAACTCTTAATGCTTCATTAACATTCTATGATTTTTTGTAAGTAATCAAATAAAAATCGTTTGGTTATTTAATAAAAATAATATATTACCATGCATATTAAGAATGAGCTAGTCATTCCGCACCTTAAAGTCTTATATTTTTGCATAACATATAAGCTGTTACTAAGCATACATCAGTCTCCAACAAGACAAAATTTTCGTAGTACATCATGAAAGAAGTTATACAAAGTGACATCATTTATACTCAGTTTACTTGCTACGAATATGATCCCATATGTCAAGTGAATGTAAGGACATCAATGTTAATGTGTACGATTCCAGCGACGGATAAAAATGTCTTCTTTTGCTTACAGCGTGTCATGGCTTTGAACATAATACTACTTATTTGTAACGTACCTTTATCATTACTGTTACTAGGTCGTGTAATACTTATGTCAGTTGAAACAGGGTTTACTTTAAGAGTTCATTTGAAACGAAAAATTATAAATGTTTTTCTCACTTTCTTCTCAGATATGAGAAGTTATTACAATAATACATTACTACAAGATACTTATGATCTGAATCAAAAGGAACGTAATTTTTACTCGACGTTTGTATAAAAAAGTATCAGTTTGTTTCCTATTAGAACAGCAACGAAAATGTATGAACTCATGACATCACATTTTAACAAATTTGAATATTTCTTTTCAAGGGAAAAGTTCAATAAAATTTGTATAGTATTTTTTGTTATAAAGTTCATAGAATGTCGTAACATCTCAATTTTAGAATTGAATACTGAGTAAAAATTTATGAAATTAATAAGTATCCTTGAAATAATAATTTGATGGTTGGTAAAAAAATTATGAGGAATATTATAATAAAAATATTTATAAAAATCTATTGATATATTCAACAAATATTGTACCAATATTTTAAGTTAAAAATTAATTATGTATATTGTGTTAATTATGTACATTGTATTTTTAATTTTAAACGTAAAAGCGAATGTATACATGCTAAAATTATTGTTTGAAGCTGATGCAAAACTTTAAAAATGAATTAAAGATGTTTGAGATGATTTTCTTTTCATATACTTGAATAATTCGTATTCAGTTTTATATAATAAAATTATGCGACCTAAAGTCTATTTTATGTGATAGATCTAGATAGTCTATTTTATGTGATATGATTTTTCCTATTCTCTTTTACATTTATTTTACTTTTGCGTGAATATTTTTAGAATGCGAATTTAGATTTATGAATTTTGAATAAAAAACATTTTCAGATTTTATTTTTTTACGTCACTTTAGCGTTTTAAAAATAATGTATCTCCTAGACTTGATTAGTGATCGGTAACCAAATCGTTTAAACGAAGTGTTTAATGTTGTGAGATGTTGTTTGCCTGTTGGTCAAAGAACTTAAGATCACAAACGAAATGAGCTATAAATTAACAATTTATCGTGAAAAAAACGTATTTTAATTTGCTATTAGTATTGCTGATATTTTAAATTATGGGACCAAATCGATAGCTTAATAGCTTTGCCTATATGATATTATTTTGTATAATTTCCATTGTTGCTTCAACCTTCAACCTTTTTATGATAAAGTTACTTAAGCATGTTAAAAGCTTCCTTATCTGGTAAAAGTGGGAAATTGGTAATGTTGAAATTGAGATCCTAAATCAACGCATTATTCACATATTAGTTTTCAAGCTTCTTGCCAACAAATTCTTAAAATAAATTTACACTGTTTCTTTGCTTAGTTTGTTTATTTTTCATACGATAAGCCTTCAGATTGTTAAAAATAAATATTAAACTATATTCTACGAGATTTACATTTTAAAAAGTGTCTACGATCTACGGAATCGCAAATTGCATCCACAGCCGCATCCACGGAACATCAAAATCAACAAAAATGATCGTTTTCATCTTACATGACAATTCAGGGATGGAAAAACTATGTGTGAAAATTATAACGATAGTTATTCACGAATAACTGACAAAAAAATCATTTGAGAATTTGTGACGAAATGCTCCAGGAAATTGAAGGGAGGGTTGGAAAAGATTGTGATTAGAGACAAAACAGATTTTTCAGTTTGACTTGGACCAAAAATAAGAGTCATGTTGGAGGAGGTACGAAAACGACAACAGTAACGAAAGTCAGAATATCAAAGTATTGTTATCTATATATGCTCATTCGTGGCTTCGGTATCCATCACAAGTTTTTGTTGCCAGCTATTTTTGGACGGTTTGAGGGCGAGGATGATTAATGTTCACCCTAAATTGACTTAAAATATAAGACTGTTTCCTCACGACAATGCGCTATTGAATTGAGCACAGGTAATTTGTGAGATTATAACTCTGAAGTATATACCCTTTACCAGTTCTGACGTCGTCCCTTACGTCGTGACGTCGTCTCCTTCCCAAAAATGAAATGCAATTAAGATTTCTGTGTTTTTAAGAAAACTATTTTAGAGGATTTCCATGTGGATTTTCAAGTTGACAACGCTGTTGAAAGCATAGCACCCAGTTAGGAAGGAGGGGAGAAGTTAAGTTTGTAAATAAATAAGTATCCTTATTTAAGGGCTGCACGTCATTTATACTGGTATGTGAATGGAATTCTTTTTAATTTATTGAGCCGGTCCATCGAAATTATGAATTCGGAAATTGCAAGTAACAGTACTAAAGACGATCTCACTGCACCAACAAACTTAGTATTTAAAATTAAATCTATTTCACGAATTACGAAATCCGGTTCCATATATTATTGATTTAAGAGTTTTTATTTTAATTTATTTAAAAATGACTTAAAATATAGCAAATTTTTATCTGTGTTAAAATAACATGAACTCATTATATTTAATCATTTGGTAAGAGTTTTTAATTTGGAATTTCTGTGTATATGTATATTAAAATTGCATATTAATATTCTTCTATTAAAAATATTTATATGTAATGGCATTGAGAATGCTTTTAATTTTAATCATAATTGCTTTTTTATATGGATATAGAACGTATAATTAAGTTAACGTAGATACATTGGCGGTATATTCACAAAATAATATCCAGTACATATTTTCTAAAAAATATTCCTTGATTTTATAAAGCTTTTAATAAATTTCTCAGTATTATATATTACTCTGAATTTGTAATTATCTACTCAATGTATTCCCAGTTATCCTAAATAATCAAGTTCGGCCTAAATTATTGGCTTAAGAATTATTCCACAGCATCAACTAGTTTGCGAGTAGATACCAAAGTACAGTATTCTAATTTCAAAATCCCTATTAAAAATATATTTTATTTTAATTATGGTGGATATCTATAATGGTTTGTCAAAGCTTAGTTTAAGAAGCTAAGTAATTTAATTTATATTTATTGAAATGTAATTTTTGGACAAATTTGTTCAATACTCTGCTCATTGGTCAGATCAACTACCACGAAGAGCTAATAGTACGGGCAAAGACACTGGTACTGCAGATACCATATCTTGACTAGTATTCATTGTTGAGCTCCAGAAGTATTGTTTATGTTGAAAATTGTCATATCTCGCGTTTAAAAGAGAGTAATCATGTTCATCTGCATTAAGCATATATATTAATAAAGTACTTTTGTTATAAAATAATGATGGCAATTTTGATGATTTTTTTGACGTTAAATAATGAATAGGATTCTGTAGTCATATATATTTATAACTTTCTATGGTTTGAATGATGAATAAAATCATCATTTAAAGCAATGTTGTAAAATCCGACAAAAAAATTGTTCTCTTAAAATCAGCTGTAGTGATCGGTATCACGAAGCCAACACAAGCCTAAAATACTTGACTGTTAATAAAGACCTAACGATTGCAGTATAGGCATATTAGTTTTAAAAATTTCTCAATAAGTAGTTTGCAATTTGTGTGACGGAAAATGTGCACAAGTTAACCTGTTAGTTATGGATATATGTGTAATTGTCCTGTTATCGTTATTGAAACATAAAGGTGTCAGTGGTGTTAAAGTTATATATTTTCTGGAATTATATGTAAATAAATGAATCAATCTGGTGTTTGTGGTAGTAGCCTCAAAATCAAACATCATGCACTGAGATGACGCGTGTTATGGGTTATGGGTGATAACACAACTTATTGTGGGAGATAATATAACTTATTTTATTTGACATAAATTATTGTGCTCGAAAGAACGAAAATTTATTTCTAAAGATCTTTTTGAAGATACTGGATAAAGAGAGCGAAAATATATACAATATAATTTCAAGACACAATGAGACAATTTAATTCTTTTTCATAATTTCACTTTAGTTAAATGAAATATATATCTGCAAAAATGCATGAAAAACAAATGAGATATAACTAAGTTATAAGCCTGTGGCCTATGGACTAATCTTATGAAATTACAAGGGTACAAAACTGCTATGGAATAATAATAGTTACCAAGTTATGGAGAACAACATATCCAGAAAAATTACCAATATGAATTTTTATCGATATAATGTTCAAGAAATCTGTAAAAATAAATAAGTTTTCTTCCACAAAAATTTATGGATTACTTTGATGATTGCGTGATTTAAGACACCATATGTAATAACGTTTTATGTCATGACATCAAAAACGACGCGTTTCCTTGTTCTCTGCGTTGTGTGCGGTTGTTACAGTCTACGTTATTATTAGTTGAAGTGTATATAGGCATCTAAATCTTGGTATGCTATCAAATAAATATAATTGGTAAAATCACATTTATTAATAACGATATTTAAAATAAGAATTATGTTCTATTTTTTTACACATATTATTGTATTGTTTTAGCACTATAAATAATTTCATTTGCCTCTTTCTAGGAACTGCCAAAGACGTTCGCTGTACGCGGACTACAAAGATATAACGTACAAAAGAAATTAAATTTAATACCTATAACTACATATAATCAGGTCTTAAATCACCTTTATCTGCCCTAAACTCGCCACAAACATACTATAATAAATTTGCCACCATTTAAATCGTAACAAGAATTTATTGCACAATTCCCTTTTATAACATTTTTGACATAAAGTATTTGAGCCACAAAAGGCTCTTTCTCTGAAGAGATTTTTTGAAATAATTTAAACTGTTGCCGCAATAGGGTCGGTTCTGCTTATGCTTAACCATAATATGTGTTCTGTCGTTGTTAAAATTGTTATTTTTTTTATATTGTTATTATGCGATGTGCTTTCGAATTTTACCAATATCCACGTTCAAATAAAGTATTTATTTTACAGCTCGTTGACAGGAATGTTAGAACTTACAGGTTCTGAAAACATTGTTCGTATATGTAACGTGTTATTTTGCAAACGGGCAACTAAATCTTAAAAATAAGTATTTTTGTATTTCGAAACATTGAAAATACAGGTAAAAAAGAAAATTGGACTGTTTGATAACTGGTTTAAAATTTTCTCTAATAAGTCAAAGTAAATATAAAGTAACATACTCTGAAATTATTGGTGGGAATAAACTACGCAAGAAACTTTCGTTTTGTCAAGACAATCTTGGTTACTTTCAGTGATAACATCCATCATTTTTAATTACCAACGCAAAATATTTGTTATCATCTATACAATTTCTATAATATTTTGATCAATAGCTTTCATATAGAGTCCACTATCACTACGTAACTTAGGTGGGTTAGGGTTCCTTAGTAACCTAAACGATTCTACGATTTTAAGAACCACTTTGTGTGAAGGGACCCTGAGTAAGTTAAGTGTACTTATGAACTCTATTGAGTACTATACAGCATCATCTAAAAACAATTATCTTTTACAAATTATCTCAACTGAAAATCTTCAAGACAACTAATTTATAATTTATGGGAGATGAAATTGCACAATCGTGCCGTCATTCTGTGGATTTCTCTTTATTGCTCACGATGTTAAGTTATAGTATAGCTTTCGTTTTCATAAAGAATGTAACAAACTTATATAAACCTGAAGATATTGTGAGCTTACTTTCAAGTCTAATACACATTTTTTATTTATTTTTCGTTAAAAGCTCAGAAAACAAAAAGCCACTTTTTGTAATTATTTTTATGTTCATTTTGATTGAAAAATTCTGATTGTAATTTTACATATGATTTTACGTCGGCAACTTCTGTGTCTGCAGTTACGATGAGTAAAATTTTCCAGATATCTCCAGCTGAGATTATAAAAGCTAATTCTATTAAATCATCATTTTGTTATATCCTCTTCTTTCTAACTTTGAGGTTCATGGTACTATCATCCACAGCACACTTATATCATAAAGAATCTTACAATTTTTAATACCTCAGAATTAGTTTGCTCTTTTATATTTGTTGCTAAGCATCGTGATTATGGTTTATTTTGTTGATATCTAGAAGATAATCATCTATACACTTTGAGATTCTGTTGCTTTTGTTCACAACCACTAGAACATGCCAATCCTCCGAGCTGCATGTATTTTTTCTTTATCTTGAGAATTCCCTCGTCTATTTTTAGTAACAAATTTACAATAATGTTTTTTAAGAGCATTTTGCTTAATATTAAGGATAAGTGATGGATATAGAAATTGAAGATATGGTGGTTACATCAGGCAACACGTAAGTAACAAAATATTTATTAAATTTTCTTGTATGAAAATAGTCTGTCTATCACCTTAATAAATCGAAATTTTTGTAAAGTTCTCCATTATGATAAGCATCTAAATTATTATAAACGTCGAATGCTACAGATAATGCTGTAAAAATCCCTAATATGAGGTCGTAATATATTGGTAAAGTACTTAACAGCACTACTAAAACCGTGTATACTAAAAGTCGTAATATATGACGTCAACAAAAAACGCATTATTGCTTTACTCTATTGTACACAGTCTGTTCAACTTGTGTCTCGTATATGAGATAACATTTTGCTATATAAGCAGGTTCTGTAATAAATGATTGTTACAATGATGGGAAACAATGTCTCAAGGTTTATTTTTACTGTCTATAAATCCACATTACATAACAAATCAAGAAAGGAAAACTAGAACATTAAACAAAAATTATTTAAACCATACATTAAAATTATCTATCAAAGTTTGATATTTCGACAAATAACCTATCTATGCATATTGTCAAATAACATCAGTTCCACACAATGGTGGGGTCACAGTGTTATTAAGCATAAAATAAGGTTTTTGTTGGGATTTTATTTTTTTGACATCATAATTCAAGTTTCTTCATATGTGAAGACGAAAGCTTTTCTTGGAGAAAAACGTATTGTTTTGTTTCACATTCGTCATTTCTCAGCCTAAAAAGAATATATTGAATGTATTTTCTGCTAAAATGTTTTATTTTGGTGATATGTGCCAACTTTATTACTTACAATGGGATATTATTTTTACGCTTTTTCCTATGAAATATTTTGTTTTGAATGAATTGTTTGCTTTTCGAAAATAAAAAAGGTAGATTGGTTTATCATACAAAAATAGATAAAATGATCACTATCCCTTAGACAATAAAAATTTTGCTGATTAAAATGTTATTATTCATCTTCTTCTTGAATATTTAGTGCCGAAACTCACATTTTGTTACCAAAATCAAAGTAAATTTGTTATTTCTTATCTACTATATAAAACTTGTAGTTTATTCAAATAATTACATGTAAATAACTTATTTGTCAAAAGTCAATCTGGGATATAGTAGAAAAATAAGTCATGGTGGAATGTATTATTAAATTATAAAAATTATAACTAATTTTTTTATAATTTGAACAATATCCCGAAAAATTGTTCACCAACAATGACCTAATAATCCAAGAATATATATTGTTAAGAAGGAAGAAACCACCAAAAACTAAAGTGCAATTTAAATTGAACTTTCACTATTTGCTGATATAATGATATTTTTTAGTTAGTAAGTTAAAATTTTCATTTATATTCATTATTCACTCTTACTAGCTCTTTTTGTTATAAAATAAGTATGAGTTTAACTTCCAGCTCACAAAGAGGATGTCGTGTTAAAAAGATTATAAATATTCACTTTTAATTGCATTTTATATCGATTTTCCAACTCAATATGCGAAGAAATTATTTTCTCAAAAAGTTCAATGTACGGACAAGCAAGACATGGTAAAGTAATTTCAAAAAGTATATTTTTGTAACCTCTAAAAACTATAACCTCTACAAAAATACGGAACTATTTTGGTAAAATTTTGTCATAATCAGTTTTAAACAGAAGATGATGATGTGATAAAAACGCACAGCCGAGTAGAACATAATAAAATTATAGGAGTTTCGTCCACGGAATCCCAATAAATGTACCATACGTGAAGAAACTTGTTAACACAACGATGTTGACTATTGAAGAAAGATCCGAATGTTATCAAAAGCATAGAAGTAAAGATGAAAAAAGACTGTAAACTATGTAATAGTGGCAGAATATATTTGATAGTACAGTGCCTTTCCTGTGTTACTATTTTTCTTGGTTATGAATATTGTGACATTTGAAGTTATTTTTAATGTAATTTTGCTAAATTTTTTTCAATCAAGTAAAGATATTACTAATTCCTGTCTATAGTTTGCCTTGAACAAGACAATAAATTTAGTGAAAACTGAGTGTCCAAAATAATAATGGCTGTATCTTTATTGTAGACGATTATGAGAATATATTACTCAGTCTTATATTACCTCAAAAATAAGAAAATATTATCAAAAATAATATAACATGTCTCCTACTATATATTACTTAGATATACGTACATATTTTTCATGAAAGTTTTATAATTTATTAACGGAATATAATATAGGAAAGCGTCAAATTCTGTTGATTCTCTTATACTTACAGAAGTCACGGCCGCCATAAAAATAGACGAATGGGTCTGCATAGAGTAAAATAAAAATTCCAATACCCTCAATCTTAAAGATACCTTTACTTCTTTCTTGGTATTTGTGAATGATCTGGTCTTTTGTATTATTTGGCTAATATGCTCCTTAAACCAAAAGTAATAGAAATATCGTTTTTTAGCTCATTTCATGCATAAAACATATGGGGTCTACGTAGACGTCGATAAATATAAGTGTTTATTTAATGCAGTCAACAAATCATAAAATTATCAACAAATATATCAATACAACTGTCTCAAAATATTTATTTTCCGAAACCTTAACAGAAGTCATTAAGAAAAGAAAATATTTATGTAATATGAAAGAGAAAAGAAAAACACGATGACCTAATAAAAAATATACTGCATGTGGCATATAATGTTGCATCATTTTAATCAAGTTTGACCTCAAAGCGCGTTCGAATCGCTTAAAAGTTCCACAAAAAAAAAATAAAGCGACAGAAAAAATAATTGAATCGAAAGTACAAGGGCTGTATCTTCGAGGGAGGGCCTTAGAATCTTATGTAATTTAAAGGAGATTTATATATTATTACTGTTGTTTGATAGTGACAGTCGTGATATCGATAGGTAGATTTTATTTCTTTGCCTCAGTGAATGCTTTTTTCATAATTTATATTTATTAAATGCTACTATAATCTCAATAAGTTATTTTAGTGGCAATAATTGGATATGTGTCCAGATAGTAAATGTACAAATACATTACCACAACGATATTCGAAAAATGCGGATTTTATTTTCAGTACTTCATGAATATTTGAAAATAAAATTAGTCCATGATAAAAATATATGTTCCTCTTCGTTATCAAATCAACTTGAAGTGAATATTATCTTTTTGTTTACATTTACCTATTACTTGTTTTTTTCTTAATTCTTTTTCAAACAGACTTATTTTACTGGAATCCAATTAGTGGAAAAATGTCGGACACAACACAAATGGATAAGGGAACGGTGTCACTTCATTAAAAAGATTCTCATTATAGGAAATTCCCTAAATTTTTTTTTATATCTTTTAGGTAATTATTTTTCTGCTACAGTAAATTAGGTAACTAAATAAATAACCTCCAGATATAAAAGAACAGTTAAAGGAAACTTTGATAGTACCTGAAATATTTTATGTAATACTGATAATTTTTTTTTTGCATTAACACACGTAGGAATATAAGGAATATTTGAATTCATCTTTTCATTTGATTCATTTAATTCTTCATACTATCATGATAGCACTTATATACACTTTTTATTTCTATTTTTGTTTCAATGTAATTAAATCCATATTTCGTTCTTTGAATTCCCTTGATATCCATTTTCTTATTGATGCTATAGAACAAATATTTACGGTAAACAATTAGTAATACTTTTTTAACTAAACGTACACTTATATAGATTTTAAGTAAATTATTAATTTCAAGGTATTAAAAAAAGTTTCAATGAAGTCAGTGTTTCCCCCTGTAACAAAATGATCACAAATCCACAGGGTAACAAATAAGCTTTATCAAAATATGAGTAGGTTAATTTTGCTTCCCTGTAGCAAGTTTGAAGTGAAGTTCACCTCGTCAATTATATCCTTGGGTATCATGTAAAACTCGAACATGCCATAACAAAGACGGAAGTAAAAGTGCGCGAGTCATTTTTAAAGTTTATTATTTCCTAATTAAATTAAAGGTAAAAACGATTAATCAAAAGCCCGGGACGTAAAAAATATAATAATGGATAAGGGAGAAGACAGACAATTTTAAATGAAGTTTACATAAAAGTTTTGGAAAACCCTTTTTAGGGCTTTAAAATTGCATAATTCGGTTCAATCACTTCAATTTATTTCATGCTCACGACGTTTTGTTACCTTGAATACTTTATATACTTTCTTTTTTTGAGTAAATCTACGTCCGTCTGTTTTAGTGACAACATAAAAATTGTTTTTATTATGATTAAATTTCACACAATGATACTAATTTTATGATTGACTTTACTTTCTTCAATTCTATGAAAATTGTAATAATTTATTATGACGTTTTTATATTCATTACATTTATTATTCATTTGTTTTGACACTTTATTAATTACCATATTTCCATCCGTTGATACAATCGATCTCGGAGTCAGTAGCGGAGAAGAAACGAACTGATGCCACCTATATTATTTTATTACTGCCATGAAAGTACTCCATTAGTCCTTACAGTGTTAACTGTTATTATTCGAACACCTGTCATAAAGGTTCAATTGGACGTACTAAGTGTTAGAAGAAAAATACAGGGAAAAGTGCCGAGAGAAAAATATAGGAAAAAGCATATGTGGCATACGACAGGTGTCAGTGAGGTAACGTAGCGTAAGAATTTAAGGTACCCTGCTTGCTGTAAAATAGAATCGTGAAAAATCTGAGTAACCGACTTTATTTACTTTTATTATGTTTTTTTTTTGAAGTGTAATATTTTAATCATTATTTTAACAGCTTTATTTTTGCAAGTGGCGATAGTAGACGTTTTGTACGTTTGTCAGTAGCTTCGTTTTCGTCACTATTAATGAAGATGCAATATAATATATTTAAGGGAATAATCCCCATGCCTAAAATTTTCATTATCTTTACTATTGATTCTCAAACAAGACTAATTGACTGATTATAAAACTTTTCAGCAATGAGCTATAGGTTATCTTTTTTATTTTTCCCTATCTTAGTAAGACTATTATCTCTATAATGTATAACAAAATATATATAAATTCTATTTCTCAATGAGATCTTTAAAGGAATTACATGAATGGTATTTTTATTTTATTTCATTAATTCTTTTCAGGATATATTTGAGTCTCTAAACATATTTTTACAAGACTTGCCATATATTTGGTGAGACAATGTCGTAAATATAAAAGCATTAAAATTGCTATTTTCGCAATACATAATAGTCCTCTGCAACCAGTTCATTACTATCATATATTTGAGTCTCTAAACATATTTTTACAAGACATGTCACATATTTGGTGCGACAATGTCGTAAATGCAAAAGCATTAAAATTGTTATTTTCGCAATATATAATAGGCCTCTGCAACCAGAGCATTACTATCGCAAACCTAATTTTTACGCTCATATCGTCGAGATTTCTTTGTGAAACAAAATGCTTGATTTTTTCCTTAAATACGTTTCACATTTATACTGTGTGCATAATATGATTTAAGGTTATTAAATCATATTATGCACACAGTATAAATGTATTTAAGGCATATTATGCACACAGTAATTCTACAAATAAAAAACTTCTCGTGTAAAAAATAGGTTTTACACTTTGAACGTTGTTGTATCGTATGTCAAGTATATCAGTCACGGGCAGTTCTTTAAAATGTATGTGAAAATTATTATGTCGAAAGCCTTACAAATGTTTGAAATTTTTAATTTTGAAAATATTCTACACATATTGCATATAAAATTAGCTTTTATATCCTTACAGGGCTTTCAAAAAGATCGTCTGATATAGTTTTGAGTTTGTGTTCTCTTTAGTCTTTACTTTGTAACTTGATAAAGTTTCATTGTACCTATATCAAGTTTTTTTGAAATATACACGACGTTGAAAGAAATGTTTTGAAGGGGAGTGGTTTTTTATGAAAAAATTTAGGTTTGGTGGTCTATTATAAAGTAGAAGCTAAAATAATTTTATAAAAATGTTTGTGTGTTTATGTGTTTATCTGTTATTGAAGCACCATCTGTAGCCAGCGACTTCATTTGCGTAGTATTATATTGCTAAGAAAACGATTTCTATGTTTTTTTCCTTTACAAAAATTATGCGAGTCCTAACTATCGATAGAATTAGCTAGAATGAGGCATGAAAGAAACAAACACATAACCAATGTTTTCAAGGAAAATTTAATGGTTGTAATGCTTGGAAACCAAATTATCTTTTGTCCTTAGTGAAAACATTTTTTGTAACTTTTACTGTTTATTATTTAATTTTATGTTAATTAATGTATTTTATGAGGAGAAATCTCATTACAATGCAGGTTACTTTTTGCCGTGGTTAGTTAATTTCTCAAATATTTAAAATTTAATTATTTTAGTATATGTAGTAGGAACCAGTTAAGAATTGATGAATACATATTACCGAAATCATCACAAAAATGCAGCTTAACTTGGAAATGGAAGTATATAACACTTATTTCTGTCAAGTCTATTTTTCTAACCTTCTGGAAGTTAAACATTTGTGGTCTCTATACAAAAGTTTTCAAATATTGATTTTACTCTCCTGTTCTAAATAGATCGAATCAAAAGTATCAAACTTAGAACTTCATTTAGTAAAATGGTGGTTTCAAAGATAAATAAAACAGAAAGAAAATTGGGTAAAAAAAATTAATATCGACTTTTACACAAAAATTTTCTATTTAATTTTTTCGAAGAAAAACGAGAGTTGGAGTCCTAACTTTTCAATTGTTCATTTTTATCTTCAAAGTGTTTAAGATTTATGAAAATTAGTTTATTTTTAGTGTCTATAATTAATCATTTTTGTTATTACAATTTTACATTTTTAGAAATATCTCGTAGGTTTTATCCTATTTGCATGTTAATTTAATTTTGCTAAATATATCTTTAAATTTATTTATTTATTAATAATTATTTAGCTCGTTATTATGTAAAACTAACGTCTACTTTCTTCGAAGTTGTTTTTTTAAATATTTATTATTATGTTGCGTACAAATATATATACATTAATAAACTCATTAATAGTAAAATATATTTACCCAACTGCGAACATAAACAGAAATTTAAGTTAAGTTAAATTTAAATTTAAGATACTCACATAGTTTTTTTGGAGTCCATATGCTACGCAACGAGTATGCATTAAAAAACTAAATAAATTACAGTGTCATTAAGGATATCACATAAAAAGAAATATTTCCCGCTACATCATTTTACAATTTCAAAATGTAGCATTTAGTTTACGCATTTAGGGACCATTTGATTAAATGTCATGAAATTTAATGTTGTAAACTTCTTTACATCTCTCTTTGATCTAACAATTCAGATAAAACCAGGATTAAACTTTATGGCAACTAACTAACGAAACGAAATAACTATGATTTAAACGTAAAAAATCAATTACAAAAATGTAAAGTAACAGGCAGACCCACGACGAAAGTACTTTGCAATATGAAATGATTTACTAGATTGTGAAGTTAGGTTTTGGTATTCTAACAAAATCAATAAACGAAGAGAAATAGCCCTGGAAGAACAGAAGTGAAAATACTAAATATTTATGAAACAACAATGCAATACAATCATAATCAGAAATATAATTTTATTTCTTTAGTGTCAAAGGGTTAAATAATTTTAATAAAGTTGAAAAAAATACTTTTAAACTAAAATATGATTTAATAAAACTACTTTGAATTGTTTACATTTAGAAAATTATTTTAGATGATTCTAAACAGAAGAAGAAAATATTTAACATTCTGGTCTTTTCTTTCCTCCCTTTTCTTTATATATTTCGAAATCAGAAATATGTTTGACATTTAGACTTATATGATATAAGTACATATTAGTTTTATACAACACCTAATTAACATAACGTTGATTGTAAAGTTATTTAATGATTAAGTGAAACCGAATATTTATATGCTTATGTTTTTATCTTTTAAAATACAGATCTTTAAAACCTAAAAATAAAATATGATCAGAGACAATAAATTAATTTTAACTACTTCAATTAATTGATGTTTACAATATTTGCTAAAATGTAATTCACAAAATTCATGTTATCTTCTAATATTTAGGTCGATACAGTTTAGTTAGTCGGTATATACCAATTCGTCTTCTTTTCTTTCCGCGCCTCATTTTCCATGACTTTTAGGGTTGGTTCTTCTTATCTTAATGCGCCATTCATGGCGTAGTAGAATCATGTCTGGGTGTAGCCCTATCATCTACGTGTTCCTTTTTACTGTTCCCATCCAGGTGGCTGGTGGCCTGCTGTGACCTCTTTTAGGTTGTTCTGACTCCGTAACAGATCTCATCTTTTTATCTATTTCACGCCGCATAACGTGTCCCTACCAGCGCTGACGGTTTTAGGCAATTTTTCCTGTAATTTTCTGTACTTTGGACGTTCCACTGATATGTTTATTTCCTATTTTATCTTCCATGGTTAGCTCACTGAGTTAATCATCTGAGCATGGTTAGCCATCTGAGCATGCTTAGCTCACGTTTCTGCTCATCATTTTCTCAGATTCATATCTGTAGAATAATCAGTAACCGTCAAAAGGTGAAAATGCACTTACAAAATAGCAATTATGACTTTTTAGATATATTTTAACCTTATTGCTTGGAGAAAAAAAACATTCAAAATGTTTAATAAGCAATAGAATAATGTTTGTTAAATCTCAGATGATTTTATATAGTAATTTGAATTATTTGAAGCGCAATTTTTTTTCGTTAAAATAGCAACTTTAACAGTCTTTAAAAATGGCTGACAATTTTCATATAGTTAGTTCCTTAATTTGTTATACTCAGGTTCACCGTAGATACAAAGATACTCTTTCATTCAGTTTGTACAATGTTTATTAGAAAATTATACCTGTTTTGGCCTATATTATAATCAATGTAGTAAATTTTTATAGGTCACCTACTTCTATTTTGGTCACACAAATAATGTAATGCCTTCCAATCTGCGCTTTTTCATATCTAGTTTCTATCAAATTACATAACTAAATATTTAGAACCAAGGCAATGTGTCCTTTGGTTCGTGTTGATGTGCCTAAAATTTTTGTTTAAAACAATATAAACAGAGGCAATGCAAATTCATTGCATTATATTTAAATTTACTAAAATTAGATTTATTATGCAAACATATCTCCTGTTTGAAGAAAATTCCAGTAGTGAATTGAAATATGTTTCAATTATAAAAACATTTAATATCCATGCCATGTTCATATTGCAATTTTAATCTTTTCGATTTTTCGTTATTCCCATCTCTCTCTACTTCATGCAACTCTCTCGCTCGCCCGTTTCTCGCTTTGTTACGTCACGTACACTTCATCAAACAATGGCGGGGTCACCTGCAGACGATTAATGAATTTCA
This sequence comes from Druceiella hillmani, assembly GCA_039881145.1. Taxonomy (NCBI): domain Eukaryota; kingdom Metazoa; phylum Arthropoda; class Insecta; order Lepidoptera; family Hepialidae; genus Druceiella; species Druceiella hillmani. The sequence goes on along the minus strand of JAYKKI010000028.1, from coordinate 435,637 downwards.
CTTCAGAGGTGAAGGAGGGACTTTTGTATGAAAAAAAGGTTTTTAAACAATATTTGTAGAGGAGACGCGCCGGAGGCTTCCCTCCAGATAGTTTTTTCTGCTTCGCTCTTGCCGCTTGGCCTCATTGTGTTTCATCTATCAGCACATAAGAGCTGCGACGCTTGCGTAACTAAAGTGAAAAGGGGTTTTGTAGTTATTGTTGTTTGCTATTTTGACTGATATTTTTGCTGTTCATCGTAGTGGCCTCTTTATGTTGTCGGAAATACTGTGCGTTAGTGGGTTTTTTTTGCGTGTCATGTTAAATTGAACAATGTAAAATTTTTTAACTTTACGATATGCCATGTATTTACTGGAGTTTGAGAAGGAAGGAGATAATTCAGTAAATAAATGTGGACTGAACACACTTATAAAATTGAGTTCATCAGTTGAAACTTTGAATCCTATTTACAGTATATTGATTAATGTCTATGCGTATTTGTTGTAACACAGATGAAATAGATAAAAGGAAACAAATATCCGTCGGCAGAAGAATTATATTTTGAAACCCCTCCTGTTCTCCTGATGTACGCTTATTTGGTTTAGTCTCCCTATATATTCAATATAACTTGAATAATGACCAGATATTCGTTTCGTGAATAGCGTGTAAAAGAAATGATTTAAGTGATGTCGACACACAAAGTATATAACAATTATTGTATTAGATATATGAAATGTTCTCTATTTCGCTGAACGTTTTATTTTATAGTAAAACTAAAATGAAAAAAAAAAACGATTGTATAACTTAACGACTTTATTTTAAACTTATAGCTAAAAACAAGTAAAAATTATATGAAGCACACTATCAACGTACATTTTTATGGTTTAAAGAATTTCTTGTAGGATAATTTCAAAAGTTAAAATCGAATATCTCGTGGAATATAAGACATACAAAGTAAAAAGGAATATCGGGAATGATTGTTTTTAGTAGAATGTATAATATAAACTACGATATTTTTCGTGTAAGTATTCTGGAATATTCAGAAACAAAAGTAATATACTCCACAACTATAACAAATGTTTGTCTATAACTATATTCTCGTTGTGTTAAACATTTTCCTGTTAGAGTAAATACTGTAAAATAAAATTTACTATTTTAGTTTAATAATCTCCAGTTAATTAAAATGTATTTTAATATTCGTGAAAATTGTGCGCTGTTAGAAGCTCTCTGGAAAGAATTTAATTAGTGGTAGTAAAATTCCAAATTACCACGAACTAGCATTTAGAACCATATAAAGAAAATTTTAATAGTCATTGAGCTGTCCGTTACATTTAAAGTTTTTGTAGATTCAAAATTAAACATGTTTTATCAAAAATTATTTTAAAAATGATTTTATTTTTTAAACTACTCTAATTAAACATAAAAACCTAGTTTGTATTTCAATATTTTTGGCTTGATATTTGAATTAAAAGTTCTTTTGTAGAAAATTATGGTGTTAATTACTATTTGATAACAAAAGCTACCTTAAATTGACTGGTAATGATTCAGAGTGACTGATTGCTTTGATTGAGAAAACTGACAAATTATTCATCAGCATCATCCAAGTTTCTGAAAATTCTCACATTATTCCGTGCATTGCATAAATGGTTTGTTATGACATCAGGAACAGTTAGGAAGAGAAGCGATGAGGGACCGTAGCCTCGTCGAATACTCTCCTGGTCCGTAATATCAGATGTAAGGCCTTTGTATGTGTCCTTAAAATGCCTGCGATAGTCTATAAAGTATAATTTTGTAGATCACTTTTGAAAGCGCTGAAAGTAATCAAAGCTCTATCAATTATTGCAGTAGACTTGAAAAATTCAGGTAATAATTACTTGTTTACAAGAAAGCTTAACCAAGACGCACTCGAAAACTTTATTGGGAAAGTTAGAAAACAAGGTGAGAATAGTCTTGAGCCGTCTGCCATTCAGTTTTGTTCAGCGTTTAGGTAGCTTTTCACGATTGCGCTTGTTTAGGTAGCCAGCGTTTAGGTAGCTTTCCATGATCACCAGACACTCGGCATATACAAATTGTTCTGAAGACTTAGTACAGCTACTTATATGTGTTGAAGAGTTCCAAAACTTATACATAGCAAAAGAACAAGTAACTATTAGGTTATCTGAAAAATCCTTCCAAGTGAAAACCACTGACTACCGAGTCGAGCTTCACTAAGAAAATGCTTTAACATGTGTATGTGGATATTTATTAAAAAAGTGTCAGGATCATCAAAATTATCCAAAATCATGTTGAAAAAAATTAACAATTTGATAAAAAAAATTTATTAAATTAAAGCACACAAAACTGACCATCCATTTCGCGCCTTAATTAATCCACCAGAGGAGTTATATATTAAAAATAGACAGCATCTGTGAAAATCATTAACATATCAATTAGATTTTATTTACCGTGTCCTTATTTTCCTTTCGAATGCCTGAAAAAAATTATTTGTGAGACTTAAAATATTTAATGTTGTGCGACACAACCATAAAATATTTAGTGATGAATGTTTTATATGAAAATATTTCAGTGTATCACATTTGTAAATTAACAACATAATTTTTTATTCAAGATTTTATTTCTTTTTTAAACTCCATGCTACTATTATTATTATTACTACTATTATTATTATTAAATCACACTACTGCTATTATTATTATTATTAATCACTAACTATTGTTATTATTATTATTATTAAATCACTTTTAACAATTTACTTTACAGAATCACACTTTTACAATTAGATAATTATAAAGACGTACGCGCCATTAGAAAGTTATTGCGTCAGCGCGGTATCCAGACGGTCTTCGGATTTACTATGTTAGTTAGAAAGAGAAAAGGGCAACGGCCATGTTGAGTCATCTCGCTCGATCGACGCGGAGGCTCTCAAACATCGAGACTGATACGTAGTAATAATAAATATTCTTAACTTGCACTCTGCTGATAGCTGTACACTAATTTACGCACACTCGCAAACGGATACGGATAGACGAGTTTGTAGGTAATAGTGTAGGCAATTAAATCTGTTCACTAGTATGGAGTGTCGGTGGTGTGCCAAAAAAGTGGGTGTAATTTATATTTACTTTGCGAAATAGTGCCATTAAACTAGTTTCATAATAATCAAACACATTGGGGAAAACTAAATAATTAGTGCTATTGTCTTAGAACCGTATAGTATCAAATTATAAATAAAATATTATTAAGCAAACTTTTAACAGAATATATTTTATTTTTGCATGATTTAAACATTGTTTCTCGTTAACGAATTCAAATTAAAACCCTCTTCTTAAATGCTAGAATATTACGTGTATTGAAGTTATTTAAAAAAAATATGTTGGTTAAATATATTGTTTTTGATTTTATACCGAAATTAATTTTGGTACTGCATTAAAAATCCTATTTGAATCGTAGGGTATCGTTCACAAACAGTGACTCATAAATTCTTCACAAATTTCATGTTGTTTTATGTTATCTTATTGACTATCAGTATTGTAGATAAGCAAAATATTTGTAATCTATTATAAAGGCAGAAATTTATTATGAAGAAAAAAATCTATATAATAACTTATGGCACACACAGAAACTTAATACAACAATAAACATTTTGACTACACCTGATACACGAGAATTGGAATCTATATCTGTTTCATCTAACTTATTTAAAATGGTCAGTATTTTTTGATATAAAATATGTACGTATTTTATAGCGAAGTAGAAATTCCAAAAATGTGTTTAAAGTAAATCATTTACGCCAAAATATCGCCGACATAGGATATGTATAATTTTATTTAAAATCCACATTTAGCCGTCTCGGAGGGAGTTAATGCACACTTTTAGGTAAACTGATTAAAGATAATATCAATATTGTAGATTATGGTTTATATGGTAGGGAAAGCTCTAAGTAATATTTTTAATGAAATATGAATGATATTCCTTAGCTTTTTTCACTACCACCACGAGAATGATAATGCATATTAGTTACAAAAGGTGTAAATATTCGTTAAATATGCCGAATATATATATATATATATATATATATATATATATATATATATATATATATATATATATATATACATAAATGACTATCTAACACTAACTAAACGTTAAGATGTAAGTAAACCCAACGCGTTCCGAATCCGTTGATTTGATTATTAGTGTATGAGAAAGTTATGTAGTTTCCACATATGCAAGTTACATCGCAAATCTGTACATTAAATCGACGATGACGACATTCAAAATTAGAATTAACTGAATGACCAAATTTTTGGAACAAAATACTTGGCTATACCGTTGAATACACATTCAACTTATAGTTGTATTTATATCATGGCCAGGTCGTCGAATAGGTCCTTTCATACAATAGTCAACCATTTCATGAATTGGTGACATTTTATGAACTATTACACCGTTGTAGACCATATCATAATATGGCTTGATGAAATCAATGAATAGAGGTCATTTGACTATATAAACGTACAGCTGTTTCATGAAATGGTCAATATGATCATATCATAAAATAGTTATATTCTTCTCCGCTAGTAACGCTGATATCATGTTGTTTACATGTCGTAAATCCACCATGGCAACGATAAACAATGCGGATTCTCATACTGTAAAAAAGAAATAATAATTCGATAATTGAGGAAGAAAACGCACTGAAATGTAGTTAAGATACTAAACTACGCGAGTATTAAGAAAGTCACGCAAAATCCAACCACAATATAAAAAAACTAAGGAATTTGGAATGTATTTCCAGGGTGGGTAAATATCTATTAACATTTAAATCATAAACATAAAATGTAACCAAATGGTTCTAATTTGAAAAATGTGATATTCCTGAAAGTGCTATTGCATCTATCCAGACAGACGAAGCCTTGAACAAAATCACTCAGACCGAGACTCCTAGAGAAAAGAATAGAGAAAATGTTAACGTAACGTTACAAGACAACGAAACAATTATTAATGATAATTTTGAGGTCATTAAATTTAATAATCTTGCGAAGGGTAATATTGATGCCAGTTAATACTGAAATACCTGGTAATATTGAATTGTAGGGTAATATTAAAGTGCTGGGGATAAAAAATAAAGAAAGTACGTAATCTGATGGTAAGATGTTTGTTGTGTGCGAAAAAGAATCATTAGGAGCTCATTATTGTAGTTCTGGTTTCAAACCAATGCATAGTATTTGTGGAGTTTCTTGTGGTGAGGAAGACCATGGATCTCAGATTTATTGTTTCTTATGCAAAAATGACCAAGCTACTGTTATTAAAGAGAACAAGTATACTGTAGATAAAATGATAAACGGCACTGCTAGAAAGCTTTCTTTGTTAGAAATAGGTGATTTTATATTTCTAAGTGCTTCAAAATCGACTGTCGTCCTCCCAAAACGGAGAATATTGCAGGAAAATTAATTGAGAAATTAAATTTACAAGCTTAGAACTAGTTCAGGGGTAATCAAAACTAATTTTAGGTAATACCTACAACTGCCATCAAAGATTAAAACGAAGCTATATCAGAATTGCCAATACCACTGTATTGAATATATTTGGCTTTAATTTTGTCTTTGCTAATGCCACCTGAAGATGTTGTAATACAACTAAACCTAGGTCGTGGTAAAGAACTTAAAGAAAGTATAAATAATACTACATCATGTAGTTTCATTTAATTGTGAATACCACTATAATAGGCTGTATGTTGCATTCCATGTTTGGAGGTCAAGGCTTTAATAAATTCACATGCAAGCTTGCAAGAAACCAGTGCCCTGAAAACAGATTCAGAGAGATTCCAAAGCATGTATCAACAAGGGATTGTTTTATATTTTTCCTTTCTTTATATTTTCACATTATTTTGATTAGGTAGGTAACTAAATTACCTACTAAATATAAAATGTTCATTATAAATAATTTTACTGGTGATATTTTGAATAATTTTTAACTAGTAATACTTTTTGATAGACATTTAGTATTTAGGTATTAAAATATTTACTTAATAATAGTTATTAGTTACTATTTACTTACATATTTTTTTGCCCATTATTCAAAAATTTATTCGTTTTAGGCTTAAGTCTGGATATTTTAGAATACTTTCAGGTTAAAATAGTTAATAAAACAAATTTCTATAAGATACCTAATTTCTTAATAAGTTCTTGATTGTGTACCTTTAAGAATAATAAATAAGTTCCTAATGACTAGATTTCAAATTTTTATTATCTACATTTGCATGGACGCCCTATATTAATGATATGGCCAGTAATATTTGATTATATAATGAAATGCCATAATTTCACGAAATGGTATGATCAATTCTACGATTTCGCCATGACATATATATTATGTAGAGCTACGCTCGCTTGGGACCATGAACCTGATTTTAAAAATGGCACAGCTTAAAAGCATAGAAAATCACTAAACTGTGCCATATAATAAAATTTAACTTTGTAATACTTATAATGATGAATACATTCTGTTAGTATTCAACTTGTTTTAAAATTTATTATCGATTTGATTTCCATTTAAAAAATAACCTTAATATATGTTTCGTAAAGTAAAATCTGTGTACATCGTTTAATACTCAGCAACTTTTTAATGTACATCTCAAAAATTTTAACAATAATTTCAATGCAAAAGTTTCTTTTCTATTCATATAAATCTCCAGAATGAAATGTAAATTGGGAAGGTCTATAGTATATCGACTCGAATTATGTCGTAATAGTATTTCGACTCGAATTTAAACATAGGTCCGCTGTCTGAAAAATAGAGTTGAAAATTTTCTTTATTAAAATCGTGTTGTATATAAAGATGCAATATGAAATGTGGCTTTGTATTTGGGAAGTAATCTGAGATATATATTTTTCATCAACCGCAAAAATTTAAGTGAACTTTTAATGTTAACAAAGAATAATTTATTAATTATTTGACAACTACATTGTAATGGTTCCCTTTAACATATATTTTTTCCTATAATATCCTAGCAAACAATGTTTAAAATAGATAAATAATTAGTTTAGATATAAAATCGAATATGATATTATGAAATATTACAAAAATTCCGAAATTACACGAAAGAAAGCTGAACATAAATACCGCGATTGCTTCATTATCACGTACGTCACTATGTGACGGAAGTATCATGAAACAGGAACGGCACGTTCATTGGAAACGTGAAAAGCAGCGAATTAGGTCACAGCGGAAATGGTTTATTATTTCTTCCACCCTCTACAGACGTAGTCACGGAATGACACCTGCGGACGTATAGACTAAAAAGCTCACAGTTCTTTATTTTGTTTTGGATTCTTTACTATTAACAATTAGATCTGAATATAAAAACCATATTTATTCTCTGTGTATTTATAGCATTGTAAGAGCGAATCAATTTAAATTTACAGGGCAGATGTATAATTTTTTTCAATAAATTTAAAAATAAAGTAAAATATATTGATTAATAACACGCCCTAACATCTTCCAGCAGATAGTTATGGTTATGTATACAATCGGAAAAATGCCACTTGTAAGTTATAGTAGTATTCATTTTGGTGATCTATTCTATTAATAAATTGCAGACCACGCATTTTACAAGTACTTTGTTAATTTTGCTAATAAATATTTTTACATAATTATTATTGTCGAAACTTAAAAATAATTGCTCTATGTTACCATTTGTCACTGCCTTGTACCATCCTTGACTAACAACTAAAAAATGCACGAAACTATGATCTTTAAATACATAATTTTAATTGTTAAATATGTCGACATCCGTTCGTAATCCGTAAATGTTAATATAATTTTTGAAATATATCACAATTTTTTAAATATATGAACTTCTATCATCAGTTCAATAAAAATGTTATATCATCCTATCCATTAAAAAAAACTGTCTAGTTTTGAAATATTGGTTGATAAAAATTGCAAATATATATTATGCAATAACAATTATATAAATTTACATTAATTGCATTTGTAATAAGTATATATTTAGATGTAGAAATAATTTACGTAAGAAAATTATCGGCGGACGAAAACTGAATTCAATATAAAATTAAATTGAAACACATAAATAACTAATGCACAAATGTTAATACATGTAATATACGTATTTTTTCAAACATACATATTAAGGTTAAAAGAAGGATACTTAACAAGTTTTTACTTTGACATACAGAGGAGGAAAGAAGTATATTTCAAACAGAAATAAAATAATTTTTATATGAGACCCCAGATCATATATCGAATAGTCGTTCATCACAACTACTTAGAAATATCTATAATATCTGGTGAGTAAATTTTTATAAAATGCTGAAAAATTTTCACATAAATATAACACATTTTATAACACATTTTATTTTATACGGATTAGCTGCTTCCTTCATGTAAAAACGTTATAGTTTTTCTTATAATTAATCATATCCAATGTCCATTATCTTGTAAAACTATAATAACATCCTCTTTCCAAATGAATAATTTCGCCTTTAAAAATATGCTTTTGGAAATTAAACCACATCTCTCTGTCGCTCGCGATAAACCATTAAAAATAAACTATTAAAAATGTCAAAGGCCTACATAAAGTCACCTTGAGGCGATTTATTGCAAGAATGGTTTTTGTGGAAAAGCGCATTTATTTGAGCGATCTCTCTTCACCATGAATAATCTGATCTGAGTGGTTTTTCTTGTCCGCTTTACTTTAATGGATTTATTTCTGTTTATTTAACTGGGTTCAGCCATGGCAATAGGGATTCTTATTTTATAATTGTGAGCCGTCGACGTTAACTGTTTAACTGTTTGAGATAATATGATTTGGAAATATTACTGAAAGAAGGATTAATATATATTTTGAAATATTAACACTAATATTTTTATAACAATCACAATTACAATTTCCCTGTAAAATAATATTATAGGAATACGGTGTTCATTGTACTAATTGCTTTAACAGTGATTTTTATTAAATGTCTAACATTAATACGAAAACAAAAATTCTCTCTAAAACTAAAATTTGGGATTAAATTAGAGGTGCAGGTCACTTAATTCACTTAACTCCCTTGAAATGACTTATGCTTATTATTTCATGATTATTATCCAAAAATTCAATACATAGAGTAACTTTCCTTGCACGTATGCATACTTTCAAAACACCTGGTATTTCTACGCAATTATCAAATAATATTTCAAATTAGGCAGATAAAACGATTCCTAATAAAATATTTGTATTATCGATGTTACAGTTTACCTAAAAGATTCAGTGTTAAATCTAGGCTAAAATGGAAAAAATCTGAAACTGAGTTTATTGCACATTTTTTGTCATGTTGTTTATTAAATAATTTGAAATGGAATATTTTTTTATTCAAAGTTTTTTACGAAATACAGGTTTTTATTAAAATAACAGTACATAAATTAGTAATATCCCCTTATTTTTCGAATTTGTTTGCTTAAAGTTTAAAAGGATTAATTTTAAGAGGAAGTCAAAAGTAAATTGTGTGGAAAACAATTAATTTCTTCATAAATTTCATTGAAATTTTCCAGGAGAAAATGTATCATATAATACACAAATATGAAGTGAAAAATAAATAATTTCTTACAAAACTCTTAAATAATTTCATTCATAACATAAAAAGTATATTACGGTGAAAAATTTTAAGTACTTTCGAAAATATCTGCTGTCAAACATACTAAATTTTGATATAGCAAATTATTTATGGCTGAAACGAAACTTCTTTGCAAAATCTCGAGTACTCTAAGAAATGCAAAGACAATAAATTAAGCAGATTCAAATTAACATAATGGACATTTAGATTTGAAGGTACACAATATTGAATTAAAACTATTTTTAAACTTTTATGTTTTGTATTTTTAAACATAACTTACAATTCTCACTACAGAACACTGCTTATCTCAATATATTTAGCAACATGCGTATCGAGTATCGAATACACTCATTAATGATAAGTCATTTAATGTGCAACAACTTTTTCAGTTGGTATAAGAATGTAATAATTTTATCACACACACAGAATTTCTATCCCGTGTGCACAGAATTTCTATCCCGTGTTCACAGAATTTCTATCCCGTGTGAAACTGAAAAATTAAATATATAACATGACATTTCCCAATAAAACAAGAAGTTCGTGAAAGATTGTAATCTTTGATATTATATTTAGTAGTTCCAATAATTTTAGAATATATATAGTTGAGAAAGGTATATTGAAATTACACTCGGTCGAAAATGTTTTTAATTTATAATTATGCTTGTGAACAGTGTGTAAATTGTACCCTTATGAGCCGCAAATATTAAAAAAAATTTGTTCAAATATTTTGTATAATCTGGAAGAATTTCTTATAGTTTGTTAACATGGTAAAGAAAAATAAAAAAAAACAAAAATTAAAATGGAATTGAAGAAAATATTAATAATGAAAGAAATTTGTTTGCTCTTGGTAATTTGAATACGTGTATAAATGGGGCTTTCCTGATACCGGAATTAAAATTGTCTCGAAGTCCCTTTTTGAGAGTATGTATACACTGAAAAATACTTGTGGAAAGAAAATCTTGTTTAGAATAAAAAGAAGAAGGATTTTAAAGAAAATAAAAGACATTTAGACCTAAGACTCAAACATTAGACCTAAAATAATTCAACCTCTGCGAAAACTGTTATGTATGAAGTAGTATACAGAATGTTTAGACTGGAATGGATACGGATCTGTAATGTTATTATGCACAGATTGGTAAACGGTAATATATTCGTATGTACGTACACATACACACCTACATTCTATGTATATAGATATATATATATATATATATACACACACACATATATATATATATATATATATATATATATATATATATATATATATATATATATATACATATATATACAACGAAATCAATCAAGCTTTTCCATAAAAAACATTCGGTTTCAAATTTAGTGACCTACTTCTACCTATTACACATGATAGCTAAATAGTGACTGTAAGAGTTATATATACGAGTAAAACTAGTATCACAATACTTACACATAAAAATTGGCCACATCACAATTATTAGGAGTTCATGATATTAAATAAAATGGTTGCATTAATAATAATACTATTTCGTCACTAAATATATTTAATTTCGATAATAACATCAAGCTTGTGTTTCGTTCCTGAGTTAGAATTTAATTAGAGTAATAATTTAGGGAAACAATCAATTCATTGAGAACTCACTCACTCAATTACTTCCTTAAAATTGTTTATTATTAAAAAAGAAAATTTAATGTATTTTTTATGCATACACACAGCTTTCTTTGATTTCTCTTTCCATGTGAAATATAAAATTTTCCAAATGCCAATCAACGTTTATATACGCTATCACGCTAGTGCTAACAAAGTGAACAAATGTTATAAAAAATGTATTTCACAACCGAAATATTGCAATCATTCACTTCATAACCAGTCGGTTTGTCTATTATAACCATAGTCAATATTTTACTACTTAGTGCTAAGTTACCTAGATTCACCCACAATTGATCTTCCATCACTATTAATACCCACTGAAATTGTAATAAGATGGAGAAACCCTAAGTATCTACTCGTCCATCTAACTCCCGTATATCCGAATTAAGATCTAAAATTGCAGAACAGATATTGATACTGTTTTACAAGTTATTGATACTTTGTGTCATCTCGATATCCCGCAAAGTTCCTATTATATCAGTGAAACGACGAGTGGGATGGGTATGATAGGGGAGGGATCGATCGAATGGATTGTGTGCAGTGAATAACAGGATTTCGGAAGGTGTGGGGTTAAATAAATACTGATAATAGCGGGAGAGGGGCAGGTTTATGTTTAGCTAACCAACTTTGTCGTTTAATAATTAAGATTATGTGCGTATAAGTATATATATGTATATATATATATATATATATATATATATATATATATATATATATATATGTATATATATTAGGTTGGCTAGTAAGTTTTTAGCCTAAACTTTGGGACCTTTCTAGAAATATTCTCGAAACTTGTAGAAAGTTGTACTGTAGGGCAAAAATAAGACAAAGTCTAGTCAGTTGATAACAGTCAGCGCTGAAGCTTTAAGTGAATCACATAAAAGATAATGGATTTAAATGATACGATGGGTCAAGATCGTAGTTCTCATTCCAGAAAATTAGGAATGAGGACTACAATCTTGAGAAGGAATCCCGTGCCGAACGTCCTGTTTAATTGGACGTTTAACGATTATGGCACCTAATTGAGGAGGAGGTTGACGACTCGTCAATTGGCAGATGAGGTACACTACTTTGCACGAGTTGGGAAAAGTTTTAAAATCAAAATCAAATCACATTCAGTACAGAATTGATACTGGTCAATAGTTAATGTCATTGAAACGTAACTTCGACTGGTTGAATCAATTAGTAACTAGCGATGTTAAGCGGGAAGATATGTAACGTTAGCCATACATGCAAATGTCAATGACTGGGTGTAAACGATTGAACCAATTGGCTAACAAATTGAGTAGTCAAGCGGATCGAGTTTATTTTATACATGACAATGCTAGACCATATGTTGCAAAATGTATTCGTGATAAATTGGAGTAGCTCGGCTGGGTTCTACTCACTTATCCACCATATTTGCCGGACATTGCACCCTCTGATTATCGTTTATTCAGAGCAGTAAATAATCATTTTCGTGTAAAAAAAATTCGACTTCAAAGAAAATCTCCAAGACGACCTCGCATAGTTTATTGAATCAAAGTAACCGGAATTATACAAAAAGGCATATTGTCATTGCCATCTAGATGGCGGCAAGTAGTCGATAATAATTGTGCATACTTAAATTAAATTTAGCGTAACATATAAATTTTTAATAAAAATTGTTGACGTCAACTCGGGGCTAAAAATTTATTAGCCAACCTAATATATATATATATATATATATATATATATATATATATATATATATATATATATATATATATATATATATATATATATATATGTATGTATGTATAGATATACATACATACGCATATAGAAGAGTAACAAAGGACGTGAGTAGTTTCTTAACATATTATACTCTGAACAATATGTACAATCACTTATAAATAAATGCAAAACTATAAACACGTGTCTATTATTTATAGCTATAATTTTATCAATAAAGCTAAGCGGGAAATGTTCAGGAACCATAGAAAAATTATATTATCATTGGTCATAAAAGAAGCTACGTACAGGTCGAAACTTCAAGATTTGTATTTCGTGACATGTTTGAATTATTTATTTAATTATTATTTGAAGCACACACGCCTGGCTTAGAAATTTACCGTTGGATATGCGGAAATACTATAAAGAATATATACATAGAATATATATAATAATAACGTAATACATACAAAGCACAACTCAATTCGAAGAAATATCGCTCTAATTAGTGATCAGTTATGAATCACCGAGTCACACCACAGCCCTATCCCTGAATCCGTCAATGGAGCATAAATAAATCTGCAGACATGGAATATTACGTAATACAGAATTGAATAATGTGAGCGCAGAAAAGAGGGGTAAACGCTGCAGATGAATGTGTTCCAAGTAGGTAAAATAAACTAAGTAACGACCTAAATGCCTCAAAACATATATGAAATCCAACAGTCACATCAAACAGCCGAAATCAGTCGCGTCTTTTTGTGTTCGTGGCGTTAACATAGATCGTTTTATTGAAAAATAATTAAAATGTAAATATTTTGATATTTTTTTATTTATTTTATTATAAGTCTTTTATAAAAATGATTATTTTTTGCTATCTTTGTTTTTTAGTTTGAACTAAAATTTTTACTGGGTATGGAATATATTTGGCGTTAATTTTGTAGAAATTAATTATTCACAATTAAATGAAACTACGTGATGTAGTACTATTTCTACTTTCTTTAAGTTTTTTACCACGACCTAGGTTTCGTTGTATTACAACATCTACAGACGAGCTATTAGTAAGAATCTTTGCTAATAGCGCACCTGAGCTATTTTACTAATTCACTTTCATTGCTAAACCTCTTTAATTTGTACAGCCATATTTTTAAAATGATCTATTGATTCAGAACACTAAAATCTCGAGTTCTCTGTAAAATATTGATTACTACTAAAGTACCACATCGATATATGTTACAACATCTGTGACAGAACTAGAAATATGGCTTTCTATTTAAGTGGCCATACCTAAATCGGCTCTCTTATTATTAATCCTGTCCTAAAAAACGGAGATCGAAGAGAAGACCCTTGGAAATATTCTTAAATGGATCGTCTTAAATTTATAAATAATAAAATCTATAAAATGCTTTATAAATCGGAATTACGAATTATGCGGAATTGCCAATATAATAATTAGGTGGACGGATTGGAACATGGTTCTTTTTATGGAGTTACATCGAAGAATTTATTATTTTTTACTTGAGAACGGTCAAGTAAAAAAGGATTAATTTTCATATTTCATTTTATAACGTAGTTTTTATTGATTTTTCTTCCTCTTTGAAGTTAAGTTTAGGAATAAATTGAAAGATTCAATTTAAACGAAAAAGTAGCAAGTACACTGATGGAACAATATTCTTTTAAGCTCTAAGTTTCCATCAAAGTGTCGGTGGAAACGCAAGCGCTACTTATCATTGACAAGATTGTACATAACTAAGAAAGCTCTGTTGCTATTCACAAAATTTGAACAAAAGAAATCTCATTAATTATGAGTCTATGCGTCTGTCCTTAATTTATCATACAAATAAAATGCTCCAAAAGCCGTAAATATAGGTCCAGGCGTCTGTTTTTTACAGACCTACAAAATACAGACGTAGCTTATTCATAGTCCTATTTATAACTTAACGTCCTTTGATTAAGTTTAATTAAGACATTGACATCTTACTAAAAATTAAACAAATATTTATTTCTTTTTTCTATTCCTTCCTTCCTGATTCTCAGAATAGGAAAATATTAATAACGGATATATACGCTATCATTATTGTATTTTGAAACAAACAATAACAATTAGATATAAGTATTATACAGTATTTAATTTGGAACATACTTGAATGAAAGCAATGTTTTTACCTCTAAATACAATTCCCGTCTACAAAATGCTTTATATTTAAATTTAAAATCGTATATAATCTTCATTTTTCATTATTCGTATATTATCCTCATTTTTCCATAATTTCGCATACCCATGCCTGATTTTATCAAGAATAGAGAAAGGCAGTCAAGTGAGCGTATTTTTTTTGTAAAAATTGTAAAATGTATAACATATGGAACATATGTTTTTAGTAACCAAAATGATATAAAATAAACAATAATTAACTTCATGTTCAGGAATTTTCATGAGATCACTTAAAACACACTTATATCGATGCTATATCTATAAAGTTGCGGTAACAGTTCCAAGTTATATGATTATTAAATTTACTTGTCTAGTTATTTTTTTCGCTGATTACTCTCGCGTTTTATTTTTATTGTACCTTTTATTGCCACAATATATAATAATGATCATTTATTTTCACGCACCCGCTCTCCATAAATATTTCGCTTATTCTATAGAAATCTTAAGTGTTACGAGTCCAATATTTATAATTTTTGTATTAGACAACACAAAATAAATGGCAGATACGTTCATTTGAGATAAGTTATTTCAAATTAAATATAACCAAGAAGCATTTCATAAACTTAAGCTCTGAGCTGCCGTAGAGAGCTTCATAGTTCATTCTCTACTGGTGTATTTTTCGCTTTAAGACGGTCTATTACGAGAATGTTGTTGCCAAAAAAGATTTTATTAAATGAACATTTTGCAATATAAATAGTCTAGTCTGAGTAGCTATTTTCGTCTGCTCTATTTCTGTAGACTTATTTTGATCTCTTTGACTCACTTTTATTAAGGCGTTGGCACCTCATTGCTGATTAATCAAATGTTTTATTTTTATTTCACAGAGAATAATATTTTTATACAATATTTTATTGTACAAAATGGTTTTAATTTTTAGCAGAAGATATTTTTTTTTTAAAAATTAAGAAAACATTTTTTTTCAATAATAATAGTTACATTTATCAATAAATTTAGATAACTCTTCTTTTTTATCTGCCCTTATGAACGTGTGTATAGAGGTATAAGCTTTTGTATATAGATATGTTTGTGTTTAGATGCCTATGAATAAATTATATTTAGATTCATTAAACGAAGGAAACGTCTGTTATGATTTAAATGCGTGAGATATTATTTTTCTATGCGTCTGGTTAGTAACTTTTCATGTCATATAAATTCTTTATAAATTGTGACGTTCTGGATAACATGAGATATCATAGGCCTCAGATATTAGAAAATAAAACTTTTTACAAAAAAATTAATCGAATTTAAATAACCACGGAACAAGGAGCACACAAAAAAATAAAATGAATAAGATACCAGTACTTAGATGCCAATTTTGAAATTAATTTTATGGGTTCAGATATTGGCGCGAAGAAACAAATAGGCAAACAAACTTTTTCGCTTCATAGATCAATAAGATTAGCTTTTCATCAGCTATTTTGCTAGCATCTTCTACTTAGATCATCTACTTACTAGTGACAGTAAGATAACCAGTTAATGGTTAGGCATATAGAGTTCTTTAATTGTCCGATGCTCTTCTATATAAGCTTTTGTCCTAGTGTTTATTAAATAAAAGAGTGAAAACTTTTCATCCTTTCAGTGATTTTTAAGTAATGTGAGTACAAATAAATACACTGAACCAGACAAAAATTCGAAAAATGGGACAATTCTTAATCTTAAGGAAAGTCCCTCATATGTTTCTGTGCTTTTTACGTTCTCTAATGTGCAAATTGTCTTATATCTACTATTTTATAATACGATTGTGTTTATGTTTATAAAGCGAATGTAAATTTACCATAAAACAACAATTAAAATCTGAAGGCAGCAAAAAGTTTTAGAAAAATTAAATATACGGAATATTTTATCCCTAAAAATATTTATGTTCAGTATATATCAACACGAGTATAAATGTTATCCTCTTTATCATCATAAATACGTTCAAAGCAAACCTGGGAATGAATATTGTTTGCATGTTATGTTTCTTTTCAACCTTCATTTTGCTCTTGATACTTGTTAGTAAAAACATGATATATTTGAAAATATTAAAAAATATATTTTATCTGTTTGTTCTTTTATTTATTTATCGCTTTTTCCATTCAAACATGAAAAAAAGTCTTCAGAGCCTTAATTTTCTCGTTGTCAAATTTAAAAATTTGTCTACTTATGATCTTTCCTTACGCTCTTAAATTTACTCACCTGGCTTATTTCCCAAAAATACCTCTACTTTCTAAAGAAAATCTTTCACATCGCAAATCAAATATACCGTTAGCAATTCAAAAATTGTATATATTTTCATTCTCGATTATATCATACAAGTAGCATAAAAGGTTAACATTTGAGATGGGTGAGGCAGGCGAATTTTATGAAATGTAGGTTTATATTTAAGGGAAAGAAAAACATGGCCGGTCGGGTGTAATTTGAAAAAGAAAATTTGTAACTAAAAAGGACACAAAATTATGAAATTTGGTTTTCTACCTTATATTTTATTTTTAGCATATTCTATTATTAAGACGTTTAGTTTACCCCTATACCCGTCATAAACACGCCGTTTTACCAGCGTGCCAGTTAACGAAAATTAACATACAAGATAGAAAATACTGATAAAGCTAAAAATGTTGAAAGTGGTGCATAATATTTAATGACATATAATTGCAAAAAAATTAATAATAAAAGTTTAGCGATGATGCTTCAATGAAATTGTAATTATTATTTCAATTAACCCGTTCTAATATGGTAGACATATAATGTTTGTTTTATAATTTTAAGGAGTATATTTTTACCTGGCTTCAATAAAATATTAACCCGTACATCTATATAAATATAATCGTCTACGAATTTAATGACTAGACTTGTTTTTCCAGAATCGTCTTACACAGTTGACATACTAGGGAAAAATTTTTAAAACGTAAGTACGGACCTAAAATTATACTACTGTTTAACTTCATTATTATTGGTGTTCTTTTTTTTTAATCATTCTTTTTAATTAAAACGAAAGTTACTTATCATTGGTGTATACATTTTCTATATTACAAATAACAATGTATTTACTTTGTGGAAAGCAGAGTAATTCTTTACTATTAAAAAGTCTTTCTCTTTTTAATGCTTTAACGACTTGCAAATAAATCGAATCATAAGTATTTCATTAATTTTGACTAGACCCGACTACAATTACCAATACGATAATTTGCAAGAGGATAATAGTAAAAAAGATTCAAAATATACTATATATATACATATAATAGTTTTATACATATAATAGTATTATAATAGTATACATATAATAGTATTATATATACATATAATAGTTTTAGTTTCATATTTAACGGTTGACAACCAAACATTCGATGAAATATAAGGGGTAAGTAAACATCGCAATTATTTATTTTCTTTGTAACAAAATTGTGAGGCAAGTTTTATTTCTTGCAGTAATAAAAAATCTAAGTAATTGGAAAAGGAGTGACATAAATATGATGAAAAAAATGATATTTCGCTCGCTATTATAGTCCTCAATATTATTATTAATTTTATTTTCATAGATTTTGGCAAGCGATCTCTTATGTAAATGTGATACGTAAGTACATGTCTATGTGTCACAATTATCAATAAGAGTATTGAATATTTGCAATAAATCAAACACCAATTATAGTGAAACAAATATAAGAATATTGGAACAATTTTGCAACTCGAATACTGACTTTATGAGAATTTACTGACTTTATGTCCAACCTGAAAGAATTATCAAAAAATTATACTACTTTCCATCTCATTATCAATTTATTCTGATATAGAAAAGATATATATTTACAAAATTTCATAATGAATTACAATTGAAAATATTAATGTATGCATGCAAAAAAATTAATGATAGCAGAAAAGGTTGAATATTGAATAGCTATATTTTAGAAGAAAATAGATTCAAGTGCTCCAAATGATCAAGAGAAGAGAACGCGAAAGTTTTCAGATGTTTTCAGAATATGCGCGTTACTCTATTTGTACGTATAAAACGCACGACGCATATCACATAAAATTTATTAAATTCATTTAGCTTGTAACTTTATCATTGCACTGTATCTATGGAATGTGACGAATAATGTAAAATAAGTAGCGTTTACGAAATTCCCGGTCGTTACTTTATTTTTTCAGTATAATATTCATATCATTAAAGTACTAGCTAGCAAATTTAGATAACTTTTTCACTCTTGTATTTATTAAAGTTTATAAAAAGTGATGTTAACATGATTAATACTTGACTTCACACCTCACTGTGACCATGATTAATGATGTGATCATAATAATGACTTCATATATCACCGTGACGAAGACGACATAATCAATGACTGATTGCATATATCAGAGTGATGATGATGCCATGAATAATGATTGACTTCATATCTCAATGTGACTAGCAACTGGATGAAACGAAGATGTACCCAAGAATGAGATGGCGACAGAAAACTACTGTAAAACGTGAATTGGTGTTGCAGAAAGAGGAGATCATGATGTTTTTTGTAACTTTGAAGATAAATAATTCAAAAAAATATTTTTACTTGAAAATAAATAAGATACGAAATATTTACTGGAAGTTTTAAATCCAAAAATAATTGTTAAACAATATTTAATATCAACTGAAATATTATGAAATAAAATCTGAAACTAGGTAATCGAAAACAATTTTTAGATATCTAGTTTCTATTTAAAATTATGTGAATATTAATTGAACAGAACGCTCTAAATGTTTACTTTTAAGTTCATTTAAATTTTTGTTAAAAGAATTAAAGCTATAGCTAATATGTGTTACATTATCGACAAAATATAACGTTGAGTACATATTATAATTAAATTGTATTAAATTCCTAAATTATTAGTGTATTTAGGTTTAACTTTATTTCTAATTAATATTTTTAACAACTTATGGAAACAGGATATTAAAATAACATTTACATAACATTTTGTTCAATATCGGCAACAATGAAGCATTGTTATATTACAAATATTCGGATATTTAAAATTTGTTTATTAAGTAATAACTTCTAAGAAATGGACGAGTTTTGCAAATTAGAATTATATTAAATGGTGGTGATATACATTATCTCCTAAGGGATAACAAAAACCTTGGATTGGAAGGTTTTGTAGTGGCTTTGTTTAAAGCAATCGATTTATCCATCAAATCAGCAATTATATTCTCTTTGTTTTTGCCATATGCGTTCATAAATCCGTTTTTAATTGGAAATATTAACGAACCTTTAATCAATTAGTAATTTCGGTAAAACCAATATATGTGATTTTGTGTGTTTTCTTGTTTGGAAATAAAAAATTAACATGCTTAATAATTATTGGAAAGTTTTCAACCACACAATGTAACTAAATCGTAACAAATAATTTTATAATCAAAAGAAGTAGATATTTTGGCCTAATAACTAATAAGTTCAAGTTGCATTTTTTTAATGTTACGAAACAAACAAGCATGCACGCACGCACGCACGCACGCACGCACGCACGCACGCACGCACACACGCACACACACACACACACACACACACATATATATATATATATATATATATATATATATATATATATATATATATATAGGAATTGCCTTCTAAATGTTCAATTTCATATATTCATGTAATTTATATTTTTCAGTTCTTTGTAATACTTATTTTGCACTAGATTAAACAAATTTAAATGTATGTATTTATTTAAAAGCAATAATCTGAAAATGTATAACTTATTACGTATAAAACAATGAGATTATTCATACTTTTGGGTGATCTTCCAAGACATAGAATCATACAAACGCGACCATTATAAAGAAACCATTTTAAAATGTAAGAAACATTAAGGTTTACGTGTGTTTTTGTTTGTTTTATGACTAAAGCAATGCACATATAATTAATAATTATAAGTAGTTAATTATAGAATTAGCAACTGATTTATTCATTGGTTGTTTGAGGAGAAGAGGCTCTTTGGCTAATCTATATTCCGAGAACGCAACCAATTTTGTTGGAGCAAAAGGCGAATTAGACATTGGGGTTAATTTATTTAAATCAACATCACTTAAAAACATTATGAGGAATTTTTTGGTAAATAAAAGGGTAAATTGACATTTTATTCCTCCACAATCCCCACATTCGTTGGACTATGGAAGGCGGCCATAAAATTCTTTAAGCAACATTATTTTGAAATAGTGGGGGAAAATCATTCATGTATGGAAAATTGGACACATGTACATCTAAAATAGAAGCAATCGTTAACTCATGCTCCATCACACTCTTGTCCTACGATATAAATGATTTCCAAGCCCTTGTCCTCACTCATATCCAAACAAGGGATTTACTTAATAGCACCCTCGATACGACGGACCAACCAGTCACTCGATTATCTGAATTGCAACACATAAAGCAAATAAATCAATATTTTTGTTTTTATTAATTTTTCAATGGTATAAGGAGTATCTAAACCAGTTAAATACCAGAGTTAAATGGCAACACGAGGCGCTAATGGAAATCAAAGTCGGCCCATTGATCCCACTAAAGAAAAATATTGCACCTCCACTTCATTGGCCTCTAGGTCAAATTGTGGAACTCTTTCCTGGAGAAGATGACATCGTGTGGATAATTCTGGTGAAAACTCGCCCAGAAACATATAAACTACTCGTAGCTATAAATAACACGAACAGCTCCATTCCCATCGAATAGGGATGCATTCTTTAGTTTCGACTATTCAATTTTTTATTCATTCATGTATATGACAATAAAAGAAGATATGGCAGCTTATTCAGGTGTGTTTACATATTGTTACACATATTTATTCAAAATGCATTACAACATCTTCTACTATTTAGGTATACTGAAATATTAATAGAATTGAACGTGGTTCCTTCAAGGTGAGCAGAATGTTACCAAATAAGCACATATGTACAGAAATTTCCATCTAAATGTTCAACCTCATATTATATTCAAATAATTAATATTTTGCAGTATCCTTTGTAATACCCACTTTGTATTAGCTTTAATAACTTTAAAACTATTGTTTTCTGATACGTTTTTCTCCAAGTCTAAACGTTTGTACTATACTCTTTATAACACGTGTTGTCTCCAGGTGCAAGATTTTGAAAATAATATTTTTATAGCTCCTAATTCCCAAACAAAGAGTTAAATTCTTAATAGTATATTGTCTGTAAAATTAAGTTTCATCAATAAAACGTTTAGATATAAACTTTAATAAAATAGTACAGGCCAACAAAATGACCTGGGCCTGTTTCTTTGACAAAATTAAGCAATTACGTGTATCCTGATCCAATGAAGTGTAAATGCTGCTTAAATTGATTTAAATTATTTAACTTATTCATTTAAGTCGCCAGCAGTATATAAATCTAGTAATAACAAGATTTTAAGATCCTGCCTATACTTAAAATATTGAGAATATAATTTATCCTTAATTACTTACTATAAAATTCCCGTCGAAATATTGCAGAAAATATTTTTTCTGGACGAATTTATTATTTACCTTGATAAAAGTTAAAAAAGGCTAAGTACTACATGCTTTAATAACATTACGTGTTTTATGGAAGTAATCAAATAACATTTATTGGGTAATCAATAAAAATAATACGTGTTGGAAAGTCATTTCGTAGATCAAGCTATATACAGCAAGTCTTACATTTTTACATAACGTAAAAGCTTTTACTTAAGTAAAGCCTACATCAGTCTACAACAAGATAAAATGCCCATAGTACATCACGAGAGATGTTATACAAAGTGATATCACTTTAGTAAAGTTTACACACTGCGAATATGATTCCATATATCAAGTAAATGTAAGGACATCAGTATTAATACGTACAATTCCAGCAACGGATAAAATGTCTTCTTTCGCTCACAGCGTGTCGCTATTTTGGATATAATATTACTTGTTTTTCCTTATAGATAAAGGTATAACGTATCTTTATCATTATTATTGCAAAGTCTAGTACTATTTAACTCAGTTAAAATTTACGGGTATTTACTTTAAATGTCATTTGAATTGGAAAAATGATAAAGGTTTTACCCTTTTTTACCTCTGATATGAGTTCTTAATCAAAAGAAACATAATTTGGTGATCAGCTCAGAGCTAAAAAAGAATCAGTATATTTTATATTAGAATGTCGACAGATAGGTTATCAACTCTTAAACGGCGTACGTTAAAATTATTAGCCATTTTTGCACGAGAATATGTAATTAATATTTCAACTATAGAATTAAATTTGGTATTCTGAGTTAAACGAGTGCTCTTGAAATAATAATTTAATTTTGATTAAGAAATTCGTGGAGAATATTATAGTCAAAATAATAAATTTTATATTTATTTTGAAACATAAGATCAACTAATTTCCACAAATATTTATTGTCCGACTGCTTGTACCTAACAAGAAAAATTAACTAGATATACATTAAATGAGTTTTATTGAGTATTTAATACTTTAATATTTTACATTCTCCTTTATATAATGAAATTATGGCACATGAAACAGATATATTATATATGTTTATTAAATATTAAAAAAAGGTTAGCACATCAAATTTCAAGATTCTGAATAAAGAGTTTATGAGAATTAATTCTTTTATACAGAGACAGCTAAATGGGTATATTAATATGAATCTACCATAGTTGAATGAGCATCGTGAAAAATCCAGTATATTTTCACATACCTGAAAATAAAATTAAAACAAGGATAAATTGCAAAGTTATAAATAAATTAAATTTGTGTTTAAGCAAGAATTTGCCGTCGTCTTTGACACGTTGTGTTACATAACTTAATATTATGTTTTCATCATCTATATGTATTTTATACTTTCATTATCTTAAATCACGATCGTTTTGAAAATCAGTCAGTTTTAATAATAATGTAGAATTATTCAGTCAAAAAATATAAAATCATTTGGTACCATTTCTGAAATAGAGTCGCTTCTTGAAATAAATAGTCCACTTTAATTATAAGAAATATACAACGGCCTTCGTGAAAAATCATAACATTTATAATTATATTTCAAGAAATTTGTATTTTAAGAATTAACTTTTGTTAGGATTAAGTCTTTGGTATTTTCTTCGGATCTCAAATAATGCATTATTCTAGTGTTTTTTTTAAACTCCTTCGCACCATGAGATTCAAGTAAATCTACATTGTTTTCTTTATTTAGTTTGTGTTTGGTTCACAAGATAAGCCCTTACAGTTTTAAAATAACAATAATTTAATTATATTCGCAGAATTATATATCCAAATATTGCGATTACATGTCCGTATATTGAATGCATTTCATATTCTGTGCATGTCATGTGAGTCTTCAACAGCGTTATTTACTACTTATTGGTCTTTGTAAACGACCAACATGTAACCAAAACTCTGGTATATTCAAGAGTAGTAACGAAAAAGAGTTAACGTCTAATTTCAGAATTGTTATTATAAAAATGATTATTTTATTGTGTTACTATAGATATTTAGAACAGTTTGTTAAAGCTGTATTTACGAAGTCGAGTGATGTAATTTATATTTTTATTAGGACTTATTACGTCTGTTCAGTACTCGGTTCACTGGACAAACAATCTGTTATTGAGATTGAATAGAACTTGCACTGTAATCGCGGACATATCTTGAATGGAATTCGTTGTGGAGATTCAGATATTATTTTTATGAATCCCTACAATACCAAGTTGGGCATACATGCTTTAAAAACTGTCATTGTATGCTAATATCTGGTTTGTCCTCCATTATATAAAAATTTAATAAATAATTGATACGATGTATACAATTGCGTTAAATAATTGATATCATGTATACATAATACATTTTGTTGACCTGAGAAATATGTATTCAATGGGTAATAAGTTTTTTTTACGTACACATAATTGAATAAAAGTAAATTTCTCATAATTAAATTCATGATTTTAAGTGATATTATCAATTGAAAAACAATTGTAGAAATTTTCCAAAATTAGTATTTTTTGTTTACAAAATAATAAAAGAGAGAGAGAGTCTTAGGTCACTATGTATAATAACATTAAACTATTCATAATATATTTGTACTATGCGTAATGACGTCATTAAAGAAGACACGTTTCCTTTACTCTCTACTATGTAAATGTATTACAATAAAAGTTATTATTGTGTAGGTACCTAAATCTTGGTAAGTCATTAAACAAATGTTAATGATTAAATCGTGTATTTATAAGGATATTTAACTAGGAATGTCATTTTATTTTTTAACACACATTTCTTTCGTTGTAGCAACCGCCAATCCACCAGTCATTATATTGGTCTTTCATAACCGTTTCATTTTATGCGCCTCCTTCAAAGAAACGCCAAAGCCGTTCATAGCACGCAAACTATAAAGATGTAACCGATAAAGGAAGTAAAATATAATACCCTCGTTTTAAGTTGAATAACTACATATAAACAGGCCTTAAACCATACTTATCTACACTGAACTGGCCACAAAGCTACTAAAATCCATTTGCTACCGTTTAAATTGGAACAAGAAATTTATTGCACAATTTTCTTTTGTAATATTTTACGATTTGACATAAAGTGTTTAAGCCACAAAAGGTTATATCTGCGGAGCAAGTTCGTGAAAAGAATTGGAACCGGTTTTGAAGGAAAGTCGGTTCTCGCTCTATACTGTTATAATATATATATATATATATATATATATATAATGTAGTATTTTTTATTAATCAGGAAAATATATTCAAAAGATAAATGTAGCTTATACGTTCTTTAGTTATGTAATTATATAGTATTAGTTATGCGTGTAATAAACTTATAAGTTCATTGGTTATGTATTTTTCTGCAAACGGCCAAATAAAGTTTCATAATAAATAAGGTGTACTATAAACTTAGGGAAAATTCTTTTTGCTAATGCTCAGGAATTCTGCAGAGTAACATCAACAATTTTTATTGCTGTATTTTTAACACTTTTCATTTATTCCCGAATAATAATTTTAATGGTATATCATAATGGTAACTACTTATCGTCATAGGGAGTCGAAAAGTCATACTGATGTAGTAATTTTATGAATTCTATAAACATCACATCAGCCGCTTTCAATGAACGGCCGAGGAGCAAATCTGGGTGTATCGCGTCATCAAAAGTTGTTAGCTTGTCATCAACCCTATATATTATGGCGGTAAGGATCTCAAGTAATTTATAATATTTTTTTTATTTTTGAGCTGTCCAATATAAATTGAGCAGACTGCTTCTTGTAAAAAAAATTTAAGTTGGTAGAAAGAATACATTTACGAAGTTTCAATATTATATCGTGTAAATATTTTAGTTGCTTCACATAACTGAAATATCCTCAATCTTTTTTTTCAGAACACACAATAATAAGACACATTTGGATTTTTTCTTTTATGCAGTACCAAGCCGGTTTCATAGCTCTTTTTCCCATTTTCTTCTCACACTAATTTGGATACCAATATTCATGGATTACATATAAATAAATCCCCTAATGTAATTTCATTAATGGGAGTGACGAATACTTTTCGAGTTTGAAAAATAAGTTTTTTACTTTTTATGTGTAAAATTGGTAACGAATTTCGTTCCCGTGCTTAGGTCACCATATATTTAGAGTTATTTCATATATTCATGTTTCGTTTGGCAGCTATTTTATTTCAACATACTTCTGTTTAAATCCAAAAATTTTCTTTCAATTTGCATATAATATTCTCTTTATTTCTTTTCATTATATTACATAAATTTTATTAAAGGTTTTAAATTAAAAAAATCTTTTAATTCATAATAAATATCACCGATAAGCCAATAACCTAATGTTTTAATTTCAGTATTCCCGTCATTTTGAATCAATATGGAAATTCAAACATAAAAATTCAATTCAACGTTATTATATATTTTCGTACTATTAGATAATAATTTCCCTAAATTTTAAATGAGTCTATTTGCAGTAATACCGTCGCAAAATTATTAGTATCAGTAACTTTCACAAAGTTATTACATGATAAATGGCTTTCCATTTATAGTATTTGCTCAATACATAATGGCTTGGGACGCAGAATTCCAAGTTAGATGAAAAACAATTTAAAAGTGATATTAAACGACGTTTGTTTCAAGTTTCAACACTTTTCCGATTTAATTTTTTTTGACCTCGTTTAGCAAGTTTCCTCAATTGCGAAAACAAACGTTTTTCTTGGGGGAGAATGAATTGGTTATATCACATTAATTTTCTTCCCGACGCAAAAGGAAAATATTGGACTTATTTCAATTTATGTGTTAGTTTGAAGGATTGTCCACCAAGATCATTACAATGTGACATTTTTTGTGAAGCCTTTCGTAAAAGATATTTTTTTCTGAATGTGTAATTTACTTTAAATAGCATTGGTATATTTTAGGAAAACATCGAAAGTGATCTGTGTTTGCGAATATCGGTTTAAGAGTTAGAAATTTTAATGTTTATAAGTTTACTTTTTTGTTATTTAATATGTCATCGCAATGGTATATTGGGTGCATAAGGCTTACAGCCTTGGACGGCGCAGCGCACCGCGGGTTCCGGGTTCGATTCCAGGTCTGGATTGATGTACTGGTTGGCTGTAAGAGATTGCCTTCACACCAATAAGTCCGCCATACGCATGAAATCTGTATATTGAAGTACGTAAATTAATAATATTGAATTTTCAAATAGTTTACTCTTGCATATAGAATATATGTCACAAGCATAAAATTGTAATAGCTGTCAGGACAATTTACCTACTTGATTTAAGTTATGTAGTGCTATAAATTCATATTGCACTAACGAAATGTCTATATCCCTAGCATATATACAGCATAAGAGTTATTAATTATACACTTTTCGTTAATTTATGAATCTGCTTGAACCAATATATTTCTCACTTTTCTAAATTTTATTTTTAACCGAAAATGTCTTTAAAACTCATGCAGCGTATTGTGAGATAATTGCGCCCAAATATGAGAGAGTTTGTTTCGAAATAAATTGAAACTTCAATAACTTGGTTACAAACGAATATAGCGCTGTCATCTTGATCTCTTTCAAAGAGAAAGGATGAAAGTTAGTTGTATGCAAATAATTGGCCACATATATCCCAATTCTCATACCGCTCCTCTGTAATAAATAAACGTGAGTTGCAGATGAATTAAATGTTTCAGATAAAACATTTTACTTAATTTTCAGATAATACATACGGCTGACTTTTCACAAAAATAACCACGTCAGTATTCGACATTGTTATTTCTCTCTTAAACTTAATTTCTTCAAGGTATTTTTACATTCAGCCCTCATTATCATTTTCAAAATAAATTGACTGCCTCTTAACTATCGATTAATGGTTTAAGTTTAACCTAATTTGGTTAAACTCATTCGTGAATAACTTTGCTATTAAAAGTCAATTCGGGCAAGGTGTGAAAACATATGTGACAATAGTGCGTAGCATAAACAAAATTAAGGGTTACAAAAATATTCTGCTCATTGTCACAAAATTATTAATCTACAATTCTCCAGAGGGCTGTTTTAAACTACATAAACAAATAATTAATAAAAAAAGTCGCTTATAAAGTGCGTCAAAAGCAAATTGCATATCCCGTAGCTTTAATATTTTACTTATGGGAGAAGGAAAACTACAATAGATATAATTTGAATACAATATTGACGCAATGAAATATTATACATATAATTTGAAAACAATATTGACGCAAAGTAAGAAAAAACAAAAAACCAAAGTTCATTTTAAAACGAATATTCAGATTTATTGACATGCGGAAAATATTGTTTGGTTTAAACTGTTTCATTTCGTAAGGCTAATTTTATTTCAAAATTGATTGATGTTTTGTATTTTAGTCATAATAATGAAGTTATATAACTAAAATATAGTTATAAAAGTCTATTAAAGTAACTAAAAAACTGAATTTTATAACTAAACTATCCATGTTATTGAAGCTGTGAAGCCAGAATAAAATTAATTTCCTTATAAATATTCTTAAAATGGTTGAAATTTATTTTCGTTAACTTCAATATTGATTAATAAATTTATTTAATATTAAATTCAGTATTTTTTTCTATCTTCCTAGTCTTACTAATTTTTATCAAAATTATGGGTTCAATGACATTGCCGAGAGCATATTTTAATTATTTTTCTAGGTCCAAACAAGTAAAAAAATCCGTTAAATGTTGCTCTTGGCGAAAAAAGTTATAGATCAAGATTAACGACTCGTCCTCACATATTTTATTACAATAACACTAAAACAGCAAAATGACACAATACATTTAATTTATTCTGTTAACATTCACATTTTAGCATGGTCTATTGCAACCAAGCAATATATTTTATATGCGGCTTCAGAATAAGTAGGTCCTGCTACTTATTCTGAATAAGGGTAGTAATAAAGTTAAGTTTGGACGGCGATACAGCGGTGGTAGTAATTGTGCCGTTATATACTTGTGCGATAATTTTTATATTCTCTATTCCTCCATTCATGTGTATATATGCTAAGAGGATAAAATATTTTTCCTTTATGTTTTATCTTATTTAACTACAAGAAGCCATTCATTTGGTCTTGTCCAGTGGCTTTCGTTTTCCTGTTTGTTTTTATCACGCGTCACGATCTAGATAATCAAGTCCGAATTGATATTATCACATTAAAGTATTTATATTTATATATATACATATATATATATATATATATATATATATATATATATATATATCTATATAATCTTATACTTTAATATTTTTATACCTAACGGATAGATTTTGTAGCTTTTTATATCTTTTTTTTAGTTTCTTTCTATCTTCGTTTGATTAAGTTAGATTTTGTTAGATTTCTGATAGAACTGTATTTATAGGTAAACTAAATATAGCCCATAACCAAATAAAATATAAATTATAGATTTACCGCCTAATTAATATGGAGTTTCGATAAAATATCTGTATACTGATGTGACGTGCGCACTTCTTAATTTTTTTTAAAGTGTTAAAAAATATTACAGCTTCGGTAATATAATGTTCCGTCGTCCCAGCGTCTCAAACTAGGAATCCTCAATAGTTCACTTCATCCATCTGTACACTCCAGCTATTTTACTCGCAAGTTCGTACTGCTATTAAGCTGAAATTTTGCATGTTTGAACCTACAAAATAAATAAAAATTGTTAGTGACGTGTAGGGTCTATAAAAATATAGAAACTCCTTAATATTTATGTAAATATTCTCCAAAAATAATCTTGTATTTTAAAATTTATGTTTATTTATTCAATAAATTTTGAAGCTTGGATTATGCGAAATGAAGTCTAGGCAGGAGAACTCAGACAATTTTTTTTTGCGAGAAAAAATCAACTTTTCAGATCATGCAAAAGATTTTGACGACAAAGTTGAGTTGGTATGGGCGATAATTAGGAATATTTTACTTTAATGATTACACATGAAATTTAGATCCTTGCAAAAATGTGAGTTTCCCCCTAAATAATTTATTGAAATATACTAGATTCTCTTAAATATTAATATATAAATAGGGTGTGTATGGACCCCCGTAACGCATATACTCGTACTTAGTATGTTTTTAAGTACACATTGTTTATATTTTTTGTGTATCGATGCATAGGATGTACTGGCATAATATTTCATGCATTTTTTCGGTAATGAAAGATTACGTACAATTACGTAAATATTACATTTCATTCGAATGCCTATGTAAATTTATTGAAGTCTTTGTTGACACTACTGGAACGATTATTTTTGCCTGCTAAAGGTTTTGTTGGCTGTTTCTTATCTTGTGCACGGAGGGTCTTTATATTCGCAAGACTACTTAGTTTATAAGATTTATATTCGTTGACTGGTGTTATTGTACGAAAGAAAGCACAAAAAATATAAAACAAGATATATGCGCTATGCTCGAAAGCGTTGAAAACCTATTTCACCGATATGAAACAAATAAATTTTCAATGTTCCACTTATATTGTGGTGCTCCTATCCCTGTTCACAATCATAATAGTAAACTCATTCTCGATTCCGCAAGCTTGAGTCATATATTCTTGTCTTACTCGCAACAAAAGCTCTTAAATTTTAGTGTTGTTGACATATATATGAGCTATCTACCACATGTCCAAATGAAGCAGCAAAATGTTATACATTTATTGGTATTTTTCAATTCAATTTTAATTAAAAATAAAAATAAATTTTAAATTGCGTTACTTATAAATAAAACAATAATTAATATCTGCAATTTACATAATAAAGTAGAAATATGTGCATATTGTTGTAAATCATGTACTAGAAATTAACAATAGAAGACGAAAAAATAAAGCTTATGTAAGAAATAGCACTTAATTATTAATGACACAAAAAGATTTTCAGTTTCCAAGGCATTTGGTATGCTATTATATTCAATCAAATTAAGGTCCGTGTGGATTAAAATAATTTTAGTTTTAGTTATTGCGATGAGAATTGAAGAAAAAATATTTCAGAAAATATTTAACTTATTGCCCAGAAAATCATACATGTTTATTAATTAGTTGAGTTTTGTCAATTTAATATTAGGGTGTTTGATAAAGAAAATAAAGAAACATACTTCTTCACTGCCTTGTTGTTTGTTGTTTGAAAAAAAAAATCATAAATGTGACATGATTAAAGCCACGATAACAATTTTTCAAAAACTTCTTAAATATGAAATTTAATTTGAATTTTTAAAAAATATTAAAGCAATGAAATTTATTATGACATGATCAAGGCAAAACGAAGTTAATAGCCGTAACTAGAAATACAAGAGGTCTATTGACTCAATCTGAAACTCAAGCTGTAAATCCGAAAAAAAATGTGATTAAGGCTTTAATCATATCATGTTTGAGAAGATATTCTTACTTCGTTGCTCTAATCATATCATATTTAAGAACTTTTGGAAAATTATGTTTTTACTTTATGCCAGATAGTAATTACTTAAATCAATGCCTACGAAGTCATGAAATTGTTTTCTGTTCTAATCAACGCAAGACGTATTATAATTTCATCAGTGACATGGCTGGCAAAAATTCGTAATGTTTTTGAGTACTAATATAAACTACTTTTATGTACAAATATCTTCTACTGGACTAATTTACATTAAATTCATCTTCGAAAAGTGCGCCGGTCAAACTGTGCTTGTATTTTTAGGGAACAAGTTCTTTCATTCAGGGGTTCAATATTTTCTCTTTCCAACTTCCTTTAGGTAATGTAATAGTATGTTCTTCAATGAGACAATTCATTCAGCTCAGATTGAAAATTTATGGTTAGAATATTAAACATTTACAATTTAAAAATTCGGCCTTTCTTGAATTGCCACGACACGTAAAACAAAATCGGTTCTTCTGTGGTTCGAGGTAAACTTGTGTACAATTATATATTTTTAAAGAGAATTTTTTTATTGTTCAACTTCAGACTTTTATTATTATTATTAGATTTTGTGTTCAATATATTTGGCGTTATTTTGTAGAAATTCATTATTCACAATTAAATGAAACTACGTGATGTAGTATTATTTCTACTTTCTTTAAATTCTTTATCACGGCCTAGGTTTTGTTGTATTACAACATCTTTAGGTAGGCTATTAGCAAAGATATCTTTGCTAATATTCTATCTGAAGATATTGTAATACAACGAAACCTAGGTCGTGAACTGAAAGAAAGTAGAAATAATACTACATCACGTAGTTTCATTTAATTGGGATACTTAGATTTATTTTTTTTATCTACTTCATAATGAACGAAAAATATATCAGCCTTTCACTTTCGTATCGTTATTATATTGTAGAATTATTTTTAAATTCAATCGCTTTAAAATATGAAACTTTTCTTGTATAAAGATGACGCATAAGAGTCTTCAAACATATTCATTTTTGTTATTGATACTATATGATAATAACATCAAGTGTTATTATCAACATTGCACTGGAATGCGTTACTAGAATAGTATGTTGTATGTTGTCATGTTGTCAATAGTATGTTGTATGTTGTCATGTTGTATGTTGTCACCGACAATATTGTCGCTGACAATTCATATAAAATTTAACAATATGTATTCAAATTAACTAATCGAATATAGATAATTCTCCAATCGGTGGCGTCCTTTCGCTGGCTTTTATTTTTGTTTGTCATTGTAGCATAAATGTCCGATTTTGGATCCCAATGAATAACAAAGCTTTACCACTTATCGTTTTTGATTTCGTTTTGTCAACTGCGTAAAATGTGTATAAAAATTGCTATTAAATTACATTTTATTCACATATTATTTTACTTTCTGCCAAGCATCACCATTTTCTCAGAAACAATTTTAGGTAGACATGTAAAATTTTAGTATAATAATAAAGCATATTTACCCACGTAGTCGCACATCTCAATGAAAAATATTAATTAGAAAATTTTATAGGAACCAAAATCATCATATAGAGAGTAACATATGATAGGCAGTTCATATCCGTGGTACGCCTACTTACCTAGCGTATGCCACACCTACTTAAAATCTCTAATTATATTTTATGCATGTTAAAGAAATAGTGTTTGTAATATTGTTCTTCTTTTTTCATCTCCTTTAATTTATCATTAGATAGACATGACATTTTGCTCCAAGTAGAACTGGCTGAAATAAGGCCTAACAGCGTAGGCCTTATTCCAGCCAGTTTCCTTACTTTCTCAACTAGGATACAAACTACTGAATTGCATAATATGTATGTAAAAAATGACTATTACATTTCATTCACATGTGATTTTACTTTCTGTCAAGCACCATCAATTTTTCTTAGCTGTGCAAGTATCACTAATTTTTCTCAGAAACCGTTTTAAGTAGACATGTAAAATTTAAGTACAATAATAAAGCATATTTACACGCATATTTACGTTTTCATATTACCCACGTACTCGTATATCACACCGAAAAATATTCATAAGAAAATATTAGAGAAGGAAAAAATTATGCGAATATTTTTTTCTTAATTTTATTTATGCGGTCTTATTTGAAAAAAATGGCTTTCACAAATTCCACAATTATTTCTTTATATATTTTGTATGATAGTTATCGTTACATTACTGAAATTATCCACGGAAAAGCTCCCTAAAACTGTTTGATATAGAAACTTGACATTTACCTTAGTGTTAATTAAAATATAAATTTATCCATTTTTAAGCACGTTAACTTACATTCCTTTCAATATTAGGAGAAAAAAGTAAAATCTAACTACGGAAAAAATAACCGAAAATACAAAATACAAAGCCCCTAAAATTCTTAATATTGAATACACTAGGACACTCTTCGGATCATTATAAATCTAACCACATCCCATTTGTTGAAATCACTTTAGTGGTTTAGTCGGTATGAGGAAACAAACGTACTCATATACATACATATATATCCTGTAAAATTCGTATCATTATATAAATTCTGAATAAAGTTTCTGAATCAAAACGAATCTAAGAACGAATCTAAGTCTTTACGAGGAAAAAAAACTTACTCACATGCATACGTACATATTTACATATACGATAAAGTTCAAAATATATTATACATTAAGACCTTCTCTGAATCCATACAAACCTAATGAAACCTTAGGTATTTAAATCATTACAGTAGTTTAGTTTATATGAGGAAACAAACTTACGTACATATATACATAGCCGGTGAAACTCATAAACCACCCTCTGTCGGAGTCGGGTAAAAAGAATATTACCCCATATTTATTTCAATATTTATATAAAGAGGATAAATAAAGTACTTGAACTCAAAATTCTTGATTCATTTTATTTTGTAATATTGATGTGACATCAAAAATAAAAGTAAAAGATTAAAAAAGTAAGAAGATAATTTTAAATTTTATTTTCCTCAAAATATATACGATATTTTTACGTCTCTGAAAAATATACAATGCAATGAGTATAGGCATATGTTTTTGAAAAACTTTAGCAGTTCCAATGATAGCAGACGAGTATGAGAACAGGTTTTGAGGAAAGTGGTTGTGAAGGACAGACGAAGTGATATTTTAAGGAATGTTTTTTTTTCCTTTCAATTCATGATGTATAGAACCTTAAAATCAGGTAACTTCATTTTCATAATTGTAAAAATTGTTTTCACCTCTTGTCCCAATTTATTTTTTATTTTTTCCCAGGGTTTAGGTATAAAGTTAAAAAAATACGCCATTTACCCTATCTGCTCTTATACTTATTGTATTAATTTTTTAACTAATTTACCCTTATAACTAATTAAATAAATACACGCATCACTTTTTTATGTTTAAAGGAGGAACTGAAACAGTTTTGTTCCATTTTATTTCCTTTTAAATTGTTTCAAAAGATCTGAAATAAAATTTATTTTTATAAATCATTTTTAAATATTAAGAACAAACAATTAAACATTATCGAATTTATATTAACGGATAATAATTTTTTCCTGAAACATCTAATGGCACGTTTGGTTGGAATTTAAAACGTTCTGATGGCACGTTGCAGCGTGCCATTCGGCTCGCTTTACGCCTTGTCGGCTCTTTCCAACCTAACCCTTTCCTCTCTACTACACTACAGAGTCAATGTAGAGTCTTATCAGCATTATTTCTTATTTTCTAACGCTTAACTTTACTCGTTTATGTCGGTGTATTCCATTAAATTGTCTTAAAAAGTTAAAAGCGCTTATTAGATCTTAGTATACATCTGTCTTCTCATTCTAGATGTAAAAATTTAGAAGTTTCACGTCTGTCAGGCATCCCATAATGGTTCAATTTTTTTTCTTTTATTTCACTCTAGGAATTGAGAGCATTATTTGTTATGTTTTTCTATTGCGCAATAGTTCTAAATTATCAAAATATGTAGTAAAATATTTTATTCATTTGTTTGTGTTTATTGTGTAATTACTTAAGTCGAACTTATTGCTATAGGAGCAATCTCTTTAAATAAATCAAAGCACCAAAAATAAAATGTTGTGTGTTGGAAGACCACAACATATTTTGAATAGCATACCAAAAAAAACGTGTCAAGCATGGGCAAAAATTCATTCTAAGAGGGTTCCATACACATTTAGGCACTTAAGAATTTACTGCGTTGTATTTCTATTAAATAATTTACAAGTATTAATTTTTCAAAAAAGTTAATACATTGCTCACCGTTTCTTCTACATGATGCATAATTAAAAAAATATAAGGTCTAGGATAGTCGCTCTAGTTTTCCTTACACATTTGCATAGGATGCCAAAAACCCTATTTCTATATAATTTTTTAATAGTTTCGGAAATAAGTAGGGGACATAATTTTTACATATTTATCAGTATAAAGATTTAAGGGAGTATCCCTTAAAATATTAAAAAAACATTTACGAGCAATTTTCCTAAAGAGAAACATTTGTAGAAACTTGAAATTCGGCTTAGTAATAAAAGAAAGTAACCCGCACATTTTTTAATAAGGGGGAGTATCGTTGGGTATTTAAATTAATAACTTAATATAAATAATTTTTAAAAATATATAAAAAATATGCAAAAATATTCCCTCGACCTGTGTCTCCGAAATTACTCAAAACAAAATAATGAAAAAAATATGTGTTTAGGAGCCCACCAAAAGTTGTAGGAAAATTATAGCAATTACTCTAGACAACACAATTTTTGAAATACGCACAAAGTAGGGAAGCATCGTATATATATTTTTCTATATTCATAATTGATTTTCTAACCAACTTTGTGGCGTAGAACCTTGAAATTTGACAAAAATTTTATTAATTCAAATATTTTGCCCTGGCTGACATCAAAAATATTTATAAATTAATTAAAAAGGGAATGAAAAAAGGTTAAAAAATAAATTTTTTCAACTACGTGGAAAATGATTTCAAAAAGCTTGTTATAAGAAATACAAGAATATCTTTGCATAATTTCAAATTGTATATTTAAAGAGATATTCCAAAAATATGCAAAAATAAGCATCCCCTCCCTTTTCCCATAATTACTGAATCTAAGCTCTTGAAGAAAATAGCTCTTATAAAATCTGACTTGGAGATTACATGAAAGCCAAAGCCCTAGCTCTTATTATTTTCTAAATATGCCACATATTTTACTCTTGTAATTGATATATTAGTCAATGTATTCGGGTTGTAAAAATTAATGTTTCTAAATAATTTAACAGAAACAACATGTTTCCTTAAATACTTATAAGTACCTAAACCTATAGAAATTCCGTACAATGGGATGTCTTCTGTTGCTTGATAGTTTTTTTTCTATTTATTATAAGAAATCCTTTGAAATTACGTCACGTTACATAGAAAATAAAAAAAAAAATAATGCATTTTTACCTTCTCTTTAATTCTTATTTCAATAAGCATTTTAAAAGTGATAACTTAAAGCTGACAAAAAAGGTGTAAATAATAATATTTATTACTATGTCAAATTTTAAAGACGCAGAGATCCTTAGAAAAATCGGGCTGAAAAATACGTTTTTTCATAAGGTTTCCGTTTTTCAGTTACAGTTACGGATCAATAAATAAAATTATATCTCCAAGTATCAAGGGGAAGGACATGTCTGCAGAGGAAAAACCAGGAGACAAGGATGTATAATCACAAATTAAATTTATTAACGGATATTATATTCAGACGAGATGCATCCGTGAATTGGGAGTAACATGAGGCTAATGGCAAAATATAAGGCAAAACTAATGAAGGAAAAACGTATCTCTTTGTTATTATGTTCCATTTTAAATTCATTATAGTTTGAGATAATAAAGTGACAGGAAATTACGTAGTTTTAAATACTTATATATAATAAAGAATTCAAAAACGATTTTTTTAGTAAATGAACGAAATCAATAAGTCAGACGGATCCGACTCGAAAATATAATAACATAATAAACGGCTTTCAATGAATTTAATAATGTTAAATTAAAAATCGTTTGAAATTTTCTTTTGTCGCTACGCCCAGTTGAGATTAAATTATTTTCGAAGAGAAAAAAGATGTATTACACATTTAATATTGTCATATTAATTCGTAACTGACAATCGACTGTTGCATATTGTAATAATATACACATAAAGTGCAATGAGTAAACATGTGAGTACATCGCTTGTCAAGAAGCGATACAGTGAACAGACATAAAAATTGCTTTGTAAACAAAGGGAAAAATAATTTTATTTACATCGTCAAATATATTAAAGGGAATTAATTTGCATTCAATCAAGGCGTGAGTTAACCTTGATTAGTGTTGAATTATAAAATTCACAACATCTTTTAAATAAACTTAATACAATTATAAATAGACTGTAAGAAACATCGAATGCAATAACATAAACGTTGCCTATTATGAAATAAACATGAAAATAAAAGACATTAACAGGAAAACATCGCATATTAGGAAAGCCACTCAAACCAGATTATCAATGGCGAGAGGGGTCCGCTTAAACAAATTACTTTTTCAACAAAAAATGCCCTCACCGTCTCTAGTCGACGTGTCACGTCAATTATCAATTGTGCCCGGTATTTGGTTTGTAAATTTGGTTCGTGCAATATTTTTTGCTAGTTAATTTCGACCAATTTGTTGTGAACGTGAGAAGATATGCTTTTCGTATGCCTTTGTATTACATATATCAGGAAACGGTAATCTCAAGCTAATTCAATATTGCAGGCACCGCCTCGTTTTGACTTCTTTTGTGCAAATCACAATACATTAGAGTCAAGCTCGTGAAATATTTATATAGATGACGACTCGTTCACTGTTTTACACCCACGAGTTAAAGTTAAATGCAATCCAAAGATGGTAGAAAATAAATTTATTTAAAACAATATAACGTTTTTATAACATATGTCTCTTAAGGAGCTAATGTTAGGATGCTACAAGCTCTATGCAATGATTGAGCAATTTTATGTGGCTCGCTGGCCTTTTCATACAATATGTTTTTTTTCTTTTAGTTTACATTAGGTTTATTATATATTTACATTGAGCTTATCGTTTAGTTTCTTGCGTGTGTGGTCCCAATTCGTGGGACAGAATACAGAAGCGATAAAGTTGTTTCTTTATTGTATTAGGCTTGTCATCTGGTTTCATGTCTGTATGATCCCAGCCCGGGATTACTTATAGTTATAGGGGCTATAAAGTGTTTGTCTCCTTTTTATCTGTTCTTTCCACAGGCCAGTTCCTTTGACTCGCGGATGTATGTGTTATTATCGACTCGCGCCAGACTCGAGTTTTGACCGTAGAAGTAATGATAACTCTTGTAATTTTACACGTAACCAAGCCCTAATTTTTTTTAGAAAAAAGGGAAAAGGGAATAATCTTCCAATAATATCACCATTTTATAATTGTTTAAATGGTTATTATAATATTAATTTTCCTTTGAGAATGACTAAAATCTCCTTCGAATGGCCTGTATGTCTCCACTTATGTACTTGAGGACACGCTACATGTCGTAATTCTTGGCCGATTTTTGGTGATTCTTTTTATCTTTCTTCTCCCCGGCCTGCATTTCGCGCAAATCTTCTTCCTTCTGCTCTTTTTAACTTTTTCATTAAGTATATTGCCAAAGGTTTTTATTGTATTAACTAGTTTAATCGTCATATAGTATCTTTTCATAATCTTTCATTTTATATTCTTTCACTAAAATAATCAATGTTTTGTTACTGAGCTATAAGTTGAAAAAACATTTTATTTGTACAAAATAGTGTATAAAAGGAATGGAAAATTTACAAATTCACAAATGTATATATATATATATATATATATATATATATGTATATATATATATATGTACATATATATATATATATATATATATATGTATATATATATATGTAATATATATATATATATATATATATATATATATATATATATATATTAGGTGATTAATATTGATACTTATGACTTACTTTATTTTATTTTTTTAATTGTTTATAATTCTTTTGCTTAAACATTTTTTTTAAAAATTGTATTACATTTTGGTGCGTTAAAATTTTGCATATATTAAAAAGAATGCATGCGCGAGCATTCATGCACATTCTTTTTAATATAAAGAAAGTTTGAACAAATTAAAATGTGATTCATTAGTTTTCTTCTTTGCATTATTTAACACCCCATCAAAGTATGCAAAAGTTAAGGCTCACATGATGATATCAGCCAAAAGTTGAAGCTAAGTACAAGTAATAAAAATAATAAAAGAATTCATTAACTTCAACGCCTAATGAAAATGTGGCTGAAGTGTGTCTCATTTGGATCACAAACGAGGAAATTAAAATACAAAATTTAATAGCTCGTTGAGTTTATGACTGCATGATGTTTACTAGCGGTGAGTGAACATAAGTTTTTAAATTGATATAATTCAATATCATCACAGTAGAAGTATTTAAAATGTTTATCCGACTTCTATCTGTAAAAAGTTTTGAAGTACTTTTCTAAATCTTTGTTTCTAACCATAGGGGGTACTGATCTGTCAGTTAATAATAGTTGAATCGAAATGGACAGGCCATTTTTTAACAACAGAAGGACAGAAATCAGTTAGGAAGTCCGCCTTTTAATATAGTTTATAACGGGCGAAAGTAATTTTGAGAAACTTTGGTTTTTAAATGAAATTTACCACAATGCAAAGGTAATTTAGTTGTTTGTTACTTTCCTATATCTCTCTCTAGATATATATATATATATATATATATATATATATATATATATATATATATATATATATATACATATATATATATATATATATATATATATATATATTCTTTTCTGAAGTTTTTTGTTTCATTGTTATTTTATTTCCGTATTACAGAAGACGAAATTTGTATTAATACATTGCAAGGGTAATTAATGATAGTTCGAGAGCATTAGCTGTATAGCACTTAGAATGGGAAATAAGAGGAGTAGGCAAGCCCAAACATGTTTTGGCCGGCAGTCTCAATGTAAATAGCGGTTGCTACATGCGCCACAGCCACACATAAATTATAAAAGTGTAGACATATATACTAATTTTCTTGATGCAATAAACAAAATTGAGAATAAGATAAAAAAAATTATTAAATACCGAAAAAATACTTGGAAAAAAATTTCAAATAAATCGTAAATATCAATATATTCATGATTTATTTTATTTCTTTTATCTTACATTTTATCTCATTTTATCTTTGAATTAATTAATCTTACATTTTATCTATATAGCCAACATATAAAATAATTTAATTATTTTCATCGAATATTCTTATTTCGATTTAATACTTAAAATTTGTTTATTAATGCATTCGTGTAATGACTAAAATTGTTGCTATAACTTTAATATAAATCCTAATTTTTATTTTTATGTAGGATGTCCTTAAAGATTTCCTTGATCGTATTTGTTTAACCGAGAGTTAAATAAATATGACGGGCAATGGAAATCTTTAAGGAAAACATTAATTTTTTTCCTGTATTAATCTTATAAGAAATAATTAATGGTGAAGAGTATGATATATATTTTAACAGCGGTAACTGTATCGTGGCAAATGCCAACATAAAGAGCTGCATCCCTGGAATATAAGGAGGGAATAGAATTTTGTAAGACCATAAAAACCGTAGCTCAAGTAAATAACAAGTAATGATATGATATTTGACAGGTTCGTCTAAATGAAGTATATTTTTCTTCACTCAATACTTTTGTATTTTCAAATGAATTTTTGACTATTTTTATTTATATAGGATAAATTTTATATAGTATTCATAATATTTACATAGTTGAACTATTTCCATTCACTAACAGCTATTTTTCATGCACACTTAATTACTAACGCTACTCTCCCATATTGTGTACCACAAGGTCAAGCCGCACT
This sequence comes from Druceiella hillmani, assembly GCA_039881145.1. Classification (NCBI taxonomy): domain Eukaryota; kingdom Metazoa; phylum Arthropoda; class Insecta; order Lepidoptera; family Hepialidae; genus Druceiella; species Druceiella hillmani. The sequence goes on along the minus strand of JAYKKI010000028.1, from coordinate 393,750 downwards.
CGAGTTTCTCTCCCGACATTGGTAATATCACATCGCAACAATCTCAAGTAAAGAAGCTATTCGTGAGAGAAAACTTCAATTATAGGGTAAAATTGGTTTTTAATATATGTATATGCGTATATGTATATATGTATATATATATATATATATATATACATATATATATATATATATATATATATATATATATATATATATATATATATATATATGAATAATATATATGCAGTATCCAAAGTAAGCAAATAACTTTCACCACATATTATTTAATAAAAGTTCAGTTACAAGTTAAGTTCAATAAAAGTTCAGTTATTTACACGATCATTCTTCATGCATAGTTCGTCTTGTTGACATTCAACACGCTACAAATTAACTCGTACCTAAACACACTAACTACGCTGCACCATTCAATGTTTTCGTAATTAGTTTAATGCGGGGACATCGGCCGAAGTTGTATGATACTCAGTTGAAGTTTATCGCCCGAACAACCTTTTCAATCCCCCGAGCACATTCTATTAAAGCAAATTTCCAAACGAGGGTGTCGGTAGATCGAATGGGAGCTGTGCAATCATCTTATATTGATGACTCGGTTGTTTGCATTTGTCGGTAAACAAATTACCTATACTGAGGATCGCCAGGGAGTATGTAGGCTGTTACAGTTTCTACCGGGTTGTTTTGGATCGGAGGACAAAGTTATTTATATAGGGATGTGAATGGAGTATACTCGTAATATTTGGTATGAAGGAAGTGTGTATAATTTTTTAACTGGCTCTTATGATATTACGATACTTTCTTTATTTAATATGGTGTTATTTTATATTTAAATATTTGTCGAAATAATAGTAAACCATGATATTTTTGCAAGAAAAATATTGTGATACCTCTGGAATAAACTATGAATATTTATAGGTTTTCAATTATATTTCAAGACATAAAAACTTTCGTTCATACGCATTCAGTTTTATATTAATTTTTCAATTGTTATTGTGGCCAAATTATAAGGAAATGATTTTTAATTACTTATTTTTAATTCATTTATTTTATATAATTGCCACAATTAATTTTAAAAAACTTGTAGACCTTTAATTTTTTCCTACTATCGCCATCAATTTGTTGTAAAAAAGACGGTGTATCTACATCTCTATGGTTTTTCATGTAATATATATGCATATTTTTAATAACGATTGCGTCATATTAAACATTTTCTAACTAAATTTTTCTACATCCTTTACGACTTCTAAAAAGACTATTGTTTTTTTTTTATTTTAAATTTATTAATTTCGTAAATACAGACGATAGCGAAATATATTTCTTAGTCCTCACTATATATAATAGCAAGTTACGCTTTATTCCAATACCTAATTTGCGTTTTTTTTTGTAGTTAATTATCGGACCGATTCACATTTTGGATATTTCAGCCCAATAAATTAAGATACAAGATACACAAACAAAAATCAAAATATATTCATTTTAGACAATTTGAACTCCTGTAGAATTTATTCAAATCGAACAATCAACGTCAATTTTTTGTGCAAAGAAATTATTTCGTTTTTTCCTTAAGTCTTTCAAAAGTAAAAAAAAATGTTAAAGTTGTTGAAGATGTTGATCTAGGTTAAACTAACGAATGAGAGATAAGTAATTTAGATTAAACGTATCACTACCACCATCAAGTTTGCTCGATTTTCATTTAATTGTTATATATTGAATGAAAACAAGAAAAAAACTGGCCTCGTTGTAAGAAGCACGCTTTATTAAAGAAAAAAAATTATGTATAATTGTTTCCAACTACTACGTGTCAAGATATACAAATATAAAAAAAGTTACAAAACAAGCACTGCTGACTTTCTTTGAAGCAATTTTTTTAACCTACCACAATAATTTTTTTAACCTATAATTAAATTAGTCCCAAATTAACATCCAATTGTTTCAGTTACAACATAAAAACAGTTTTAAATCTAATAAAGAAGCTATTAATATTGACGAGTCAATGTATCAAAACTTTGTCATGTCTGCGTTTTTTAAGTAATTTTCAGTTTTCATGAAAAGAGGGCCCTTAATTTTTGTGATATTCATATGTCTGAAACGTTGGACGGAAGAATGAGGGGGGGCCATATTTCGCAAAGGTAGAAGAGGCTGTATCAAAAAATATGACTCAACATTTTCGACAGTATTTTAAAAGACCTCTTTGACAGATCGCACATTTTTTGGGGTCCGTGAGAAACATAATATTATATACGAACTCAATGTGTGGGAAAATTTCAGAATGTATTTATATATATATATATATACATGATTTCTATATGTTTATAATCTTGTATCTTCACGTAAAATTTGAGTATGATCATTTTTCAACTGAAAGAATTACGATGCTATGATATTTTAATAGACACACGAATGATATAAGGCTTTCCCTGTTTTAATTGTTTACGTAATTGAAAATGAAACAAATCATAATTATAGAAATAAGGCAATTTTTTTCAGATTCAGCTTTTGGCTTTTGGCTTAATCGGTACGAACTGATATAAACCCTATGTAAAAAATAAATTTTTATTTTCATAAGAAAGTTTGGAAAACAAAAATATGTACTGATATATAACGTAAATTAGGCTTAGGGCATTTTCTGAACATTGAACTTATTTAAACTGATTGTAAAAAATTGGATTCACTGTGAGAAAATGAAGTGTTAAACTATATGGATCGCAGTAATGGGTTATTATTATTTTCGTCTTCATAAATTTGCATAAGCGTACGTTTTCTTAGAGGTAGCATTTGGAAATAGGGTAAGCCGGTATGCTCCATAACAACTTAAAACGGAAGAAAAACCGAAATATGGTATAATATTTTTCGCTCTATGTAATTAGTGTAGTATCACGGGTGCGATCTATATTAGGGAAATGGTTAGATGTCGGCTTCGCCCTTATGCATTTTTGTTTCAAGCACCGGGATTTATATCTGGTTTGATACTATCGTTACAGTTCTTTGTAAAATATAATTTTATAGGTGTTCCGTATTCTCTCGAACCGTATAAAATATAATATTTAATATTCATCTTGCTCAATCTCTATTGAGAATTTATATTGTTGAATAAAAGACACAAGAAAGAGTTTTACATGACAGGATTTACGCTGTTTCTCAGTTTTATATGTTATTTCGAATCAAATTTCAAATCCAATTACGATTATGTTCCTTGAAAATTTTGCGGCATTTTAAGTAAAAAACTTGCATACATTAAAATTTTCACAATAATAATATTAGTGAGGTTTTACAGAATTCGTAACAATGTGTTATCGAGCGAGTCGCGTGAAGAAATGTTCCCGATATTCTTCGTGTATTCCACATAATTATAAAACTTTAATTGATTGCCAATGTTAACCACAATTAAATGAAACTACGTGATGTAGTATTATTTCTACTTTCTTTAATTTCTTTACCCCGACCTAGGTTTCGTTGTATTACAACATCTTCAGGTGGGATATTAGCAAAGATATCCCACCTGAAGATGTTGTAATACAACGAAATCTAGGTCGTGGTAAAGAAATTAAAGAAAGTAGAAATAATACTACATCACGTAGTTTCATTTAATTGTGAACAATGAATTTCTACAAAATTAACGCCAAATATATTCAATAAGCCAATGTTAACCTTAAAAATTGTAACTTATATTTGTGAATTACTAGTTCCACATCGAAATATTTGTTAAATTCTGGACTTTTCAATATGGTATCAGCATTTTAATTCATGTTTATTTTCATTCACTAGCCTGTTGAAATATGTAGCGCTTATATAATTTATTAATACTTAAATAACAAGGGGCAGGTTGCAAATTTTGCTGTCTGTCAGAAGATGCAAAACAATTCTTTATATAAAAGTTTTAGAATACCGATACCTTCATATAATTAAATACACACACACATACATACGCGCGCACACGTACACACGCACGCGCACACGCACGCGCACATCCATGCACACGCGCTCGTGTACGCATATGCGCATGGGCCCGCACACGCGCACGGTCACGCGCACGTGTAGGCGTACGCGCATTCGCACGTGCACGCGCTCATGCACACACACACATATACACATATAAATACATACGTATATATTTTATGTTTTGAAGACCGAAGACCGTGTCAAGAGCCTTCGCAAGTGCGTAAATTATATTCTGATACTTATATTGATTCATTAAAATATTAAGTTTTAATTAAATTAATTTGGATCTATTGTTATCTATTTTGGCTTAATCTTCGCTTTTGTAAAAAAATGTGGCTTTTGATACTTTGTAATTATTTATAAAATAAACCGAACTTGATAGAAAATTTAAAATTCTCGTAGTAAAAAGAAGATATGGGCAGGTTTTTAAAAGTAAATAAAAAGAGTTTAATTCAATCCAAGTTCTTCATGTATATTAAATGCAAGCAAAATCTTGACAGCTAATTACTGGCTATTACTTTCTATCTCTAATTATTGGTAACTCTACATAAACTAATATAAAATAAGGTATAAGGGGTAAGTAGGTAGTTAGGTATTTAATTTGAGAAGGGGTATTGCATTTTTTTCCAAGCATATTTTTAGACATTGAATAAAAATATTCTAAATCTTGAACTACAGTGTCTTCAATATTTTTGATATACTTTTAATAGTATATTTAAGAGTTTCTCACTAAGTTTTTAATGTATTAGTAGACGTTCATTTATTAAGTTAAATTGTTTTACTGTATTCGATTTAATATTTCTTGAAGAGTACCAGAGAGAATCTTTACTTGATTTATCCTTTTATGAAATAATGTGCTTTGTTACTTCATTCGTGAGAATATAAAGGAACTTATAAACTACAATATTAATATTACTTTTATTTAAATTACGTGTATTGTCAATGAAATGGAACTACGTGACGTAGTATTATTTCTATTTTCTTTAAATTCATTATTCTCAATTAAATGAAACATTTTCATCTAATTGTGAATAATAAACTTCTACAAAATTAACGCTATATATATTGAATACGTGTATTATTGAAAATGCTGGTTTTCAGTTTGTGATTAATTTTAATCTGAGCGACAAAATAAATAATTTAATAAATCAAGCAAAATTAAATAATTAAATACTCTTAAAGTAAACATTAATTTATAAATTTAGAGAAAACAAAATTTAAATATTTAATTTCGTAAATGGTTCTTGTATATTTTAACGCCATGCTAAAATTTTATTGATGTCCCAACAGTTTGTGAAAGTAAATTACATAAAAATTTGAATATTTTTTACATAATACACTTTCATTTAAAGAATGCTTTAATTTCATATCCACTTTTCTTTTTAAAATATATTTTTTAATTTTTCTTTGATTCTAAAAAATGAATATCGCTGTAATCTATAATTGTTTCTGGCATAGGAAATGCCATTAGTACCTTATGCATTTTGTTTTTTCTTTCCAAAACATTGAGAAAACTCCATATATATATATATATATATATATATATATATATATATATATATATATATATATATACACATAGGGATATTATGTCTAAATCATATTAGGAACTAAATTATATTCAATGAAAGACATCATCGTGGAATGAGAAATTTACTTTTATTTTTCTTTTCATTGGTTGATGTGTAATTGTTAATTATCCAAAAATTCCAAATTGTGTTTAAATATTGGTTAGCTTAAAGGTCGAGACGTTTTGCAGAAAGTTTTGAAGTTCTGAAAAAAGTCATAATTTTATTCAAGATATTCAAAATCTGTCCATAGTTATTGTATTTATAGAAACCACTAAATACGTTGGCAAAAATATAAAAATCAAAGTATTAACGTACTATAATATTAATCTGTTACAAGTTCAATACTTACAGTCCTTTGATTTATTGTTCATCTGGTTTTTCTTCAGCATCAGAAGGGGGATTTTCTGCAGGTTCTTCTTGAACTTCAGCAGCGCTCGGGTCTGGGCCTGCATTGTTTTCCCCGTTATTTTCTCCATTGTCAGCTGCTTCGTTCTGAACCTGATTATCTACGTCTTGGTTTCCATTATTTTCAGCTTGCTCGTCCTGACAATATGCCACATAACAAAGTGTTGCCACAAGGAGAAACAGCAAAATCTTCTTCATAATGCCTTTTATCTGTTGAGTTAAATCGTAAAAATGGTGGAAGATACTATAATATGTATGAATTGTAAAACTTATCCTTAAATAGTAAACAATTTATAACTTTATATAAGTAAAAAGGTAAAAGTCAAAAAATTTACGTAAATTTTTTTTAATTACATTTAAAAAAATAGATGATTTCAATATCATAAAATAAAATTCCTGGGTAAAAAGTCATTTTTTCTTTATTTAGTCATTTTGAATTCCATGGCAATAATTTTTCAATTTTATAAATTTGCAACCAATATTTTTTTACGATTTTGAGAACATGCAACGGAGTTCTTAATATGTATTCTCAAACTGAGCAAAATAAACATTATGGAATATATTTATTATATAAATAAGGTTAAGGATAAAAATTTAACAATATAATAAATTAATCAAGAACACTTACCAACTCTGTTGCTCTTAATAACTGTTAGACGACTACTGAAGCGACATCATTAGCTTTTATAGAAGTCGCGTCAATAGGCAAACAAATGTTAAGTAAACTTTAAACATGACGCATTGAGTTAAATGACGAGGTAAATATATGGCTATTATTGTTAAGTTGCATGATTCCAAATTATATACGAGTATTACTCAGTATTCGTTTTATATGAACAGCAGTTTTAAGCATTAATTTTATCATTATCACATGATTGCCAAAATACTTGTAATAAAATGTCAGTGTTTCTTCAACATTATTCAATTTATTTTTTTACTTTGTACATAATATTTTGATTTCTTCTTAATTTTCTTTATCTTTTTATTAATTTTTTTTTCATTTTCACTATTCTCAGTTTCCTCCAATAAATAAATTTCGTAGAAACATCATTCAGAAATGTATTAATATTCAATATTTAGTCATAAGTTAAACCACTCTTTATATCAATTTTATCATTTTAATTAATTTTTTCGTATGGTGAAAACGAAATAATAAGTTAATTGCAGATATTTACAAAGTAATAAACTTTCAGCAATAAGGAATTGCGATATTAAATAAAAAAGTGTTCTAAAATGAAAACTACGAAAGTACTTTTTAAAATGATTGAGAAATTCAACGAAGAGTCTAAAAATGATACGACAAAAATTTCCACGACAGAATTTATGGTTCAATCATAAATACTTCACGGTAACTGTTTGGGACGAACCTGGCGATATTTGGATAAATTTATTAATCCTAGTTAAAATAAATAAACAGACGTTTTAAGGGCATTGACATTGACTGCCCACATTCTGTAAATTGCAAGGTTTAGTAGTTTAAGAGGAATGGAAAGACATGAAACAAAAATCTTAATGTAGTAATTTAATTGTACCTGTACGAGTTTTAAAGTTGTAGATAAAGAAACAGTTTAGATGATATCCTAAAATGCACCCATGTGAAATCGAACAGGATTGCTATTAGGCACACAGACACACACACTCACACACATACGCGCGCGTGTGAGCATAACTCATGTATATACGCGCACGCACGCATGCACGCACACACACACAGAAACACACACATACATACACACACACATAGTGAACTTATAAACTAATTATCGAACATCATGTTTACTCTTGAATTGGACCTCGTTGTTTATATACTCGTATTCTTTAATACGTAATTCGCACTTAGGTTTATCTTTCCGAGAACACTTTTAAATATTAAACCCAAATGATTTATAGTAAACTAGAATTTAATAAATTTCTATATTATAATTAACTGGTTTCCTTGTTGGCATATAAAACAAATTTTCTTCAGGCTTAAATTTCACCCCGAAATATTTATTAAAATTTGAGACTAGACAAACTTTAAAATCTCCATATGGTAAGTCAGACATAGATTTCCATAAGGGAGAGACGTCTACTAAATAAAACAAATAATAAAGAAATGCGTGAATCTGAACGCATCCTAATTATTTAAATCGAAAGTCAAATGTCCCGGAGGAAATAAACACAACTCGATTGTGAATATTGTTTTATTACTTTGTTGATTATTCTCCCAAAACGGTAAGTAAAGTAGCTTTTATGTCATAAAACTAAATTTTGTAATGTTTTTTTTTTAATTTTTATGTATTTAATGATAATATGGTTTTCTAACTTACAATACGATTTTGTTTTATTGTTATGACTCCATTTTTTATTGTATTTCTTTTGAGAGTAATGACATAATACTATTCTGTTTCCCTAGCCGCACGACTCATTATTTTCAACCCTATCAAAGAGCCTTTTTCAAATCTTTGATATCATGTTTTAATAATGAAGCCAATGCATGACTTAGTAGTAATCCTGGCTGAAAATTAGGCCGTTTCAAATTTGGAGATTTGTTAAGCAAAGCGTGATAGAAATCTGCAAAGCAAAATAATTGTTCATCAGGATTTTGTGCTTATGGAATATTTCCGCCAAGCAAAAATTGTTGGAGATATTTAAATTATGTGCAGAGTATATTATAATGCTGCTGAGGAGACATGCGACTAGTTGCAAAGTGTTCAATGCCAGGAGCGGTTTTACAAAAATTGTAATAAAGATCCAGTGAAATGTTTAACGCATGACGATTGATTTGGTGATTATTAAGCATTAACATCTATCCCTGATACGCATAAACAACTCATCCGTAGGCCTAGGAGAGATGGCCGTTTCCAATTTTTTTTAAAACTATAGACAACTGTCCCTCCTCATTTTTATCCTCGATTTTATCTATTATTTATATCCTGCTAAAATAATTCGTAACGAAACCATTCGTTTTAACAAAAAATACCTAGTTATTTCGAAAATAAAATTAAAATATTTGAAATATTAATTATAGCAGGAAAAAGGTTTCCTTCGAAACTAAATTCTTAAAAAATGTCGGTTTTTAGTAATATATTATAATGTAACTACCTGATTTCTATTAAAATCTGACACTTTTAGGGGCACTCTTCAAATGGCTAAATTAAAACTAAAAATCATTGTATAAATATCTGACAATTTTATTTGCATATACTACATATTAGTCTTTTTAACAAACTTTGTTACTGAAAAAACTAGAAATATTTCATAATGACGTCCAAGATTAAGAGAAAAAACGACTCGAAGAATTTAAAAACTCACATAATTTGCCAGAAATATTGCAAATTATATGGTTTTTAAACTTTTGCGAGCCGATTTTTCCCTTAATATTTGACGTACGAATAAGTGCTGTTACTTTTTAAATCTGTCGACATATTCTTTGGTTCAAAGTTTCAATATTTATTAGCGCCAAATTATAAGTACTCTTAATTCTGTATTTTGAAAAGAAGGATAAAATAAAAAAAAAATAATACCCAAGTAGGAAAATATTAGATAACTTCTGTGTTTATTGGTATAAATATTGCCTTTTTTTTATTTATATTATTAAAGATATAATTTAAAGCAAAAATTCCGTCAAGTTTTTATAATTATTATTATCATGGTATTGACCTTAATATAACAAGGAAACATTTTTGAAAACTGAACTTTTTTTCATATCAATATATTGAGTAACACTTTAATAGAAACCATAACAATATGTAACGATATTTATGAATATAATGACGTCAGCTTACACACAACTTGCATTGAAGCGCATAATTTGCATTTGCCCAAAATGCTGTTTACTTTCATTAGTCGATTTTGTGCTCGCTAAAGAGAACTACGGCAGTTTATACCAAATGAAACCCGCTGTCTATGTGTGCAGAGCTATGAACAAAGTAAAATCATTTGACATATTTGTGAATATACTTGATATTATAATCCAGTAACCGAGTGAATATCTGAGTAATGCAATATTTCCCTGCATTGCTACGTTAATATTCCATTTAACTGTGAGACAAATTATAATTTTGTTTCTTTAAGCTAGGTATTCTAAATAAACCGTCGAATTTCTCATTCCATTTCTTAATCATTACATCAATTTATTAACATTTTTATGTCGTTCTTAACTTTGTTCTTATAGTTGCATTGTGTAAAATATCGCAAATCATATTTAACCAGTTTGTAGATTAACATGAAAATATGGAATTATATAAGTGCACTAATTAATTAATTTGTGTCAACATTTTTTACAAAAATTTATTAAATGTCGTTTCAAAATATAGCCTAGAAATATTAATACATTTTGTGTTATATCGTAATTAAGTATAAATAATCCATATCGTTACAATATCTTAATAAATGTAACAAACTATGCCTTTACTGATAGGATTTCAGATAAATATAGAAGTTACTCACTTTTCCACTCAAGGAAAAGCATTAAACTGATATTTAGACAGCTGAAATGAATTGTTAATATGTGCTGTATAATTTTAAATGACTCACAATGACTACAATGAATGCATAAGAAATTTTTCAATGACTGCATAAGAAATTTATTTTGAACACGTCATTCGTTTTCATTCTTTTATATATTTGCCAGGTAAAATTAATTTTCTAAAATGCTCTACCTATTTGGTGTTTTTAGATTTACCCATTTTGAAGAAAGAAACAAATTCTGTGCAGGCTATATCTCATATCAAATCTCAAAATTACTATTAGAATATAATTAAATATTTTCCTTAGTTAGATATATAAAACAAAACTTTTTTTCTGCATTCTATATGGTAATAATATGTCATAATCGATTGTGATTTTGAATTATGTTAAAATAATAATAGTTAATAATGAATAATGATAATTTACGTGAAATTTTTGTACACTTAACAATTTTAGGAATATTTCATTGCTTCATAGAATTTGAAATAAAATTCAAGAGATTAAAAAATAAAACGAATCTTTAACTTTGTATAGAAAAGAAAACAGGGTAATAGGAATGACTAAAATCAAATTCGTGAAATTTGCGTGTCGCCCAATACAGCTGAATTACCTCACTAAATACAATTGACATAAATGTAGTAATACTACATTTTAACCACGCAACACTGTAACCTATAATAGAGACAGGCGTAAATGAGGACAGAATTTGTGCTAGGCCCAGACTCTACTTCTAATATAATATAACGTTATGGACACACTTCATAAAATTCTCATTTAAAATATGTTTTAGAACCAATTGAAACGATTACATCTTTCAAGAAGTGTATACGTGTAAAAATTTCCCATTAACAAATAAGGCGCTGTGATATTTTAGTTTAAATGTTGTCATTAGCTACTTGAACGATATAAAATTCCATTTGTGTTGCAATTAAATTAATTTCTTAATTTCTATTTAAGAAAAATGTTGACGATACTTATCTTTATTTTAGTTATAATCAGACTTATGTTAAATAAATTTAATACCACCTAAAAACTAATTTGTTACTAAAGATATAAATAGAAAATCATATACCAGTTCAGCGTTAATAAGAAAGGAAATCAAAGGATGCCATAAATAAAGAAAATCTCAATTAGAAAATCTCTATGAGGTTTTATGAGCAATAGCAGCATGCAATCTTAAATATAAAATAAATGACTAAGTATTCAATATTGAGTTAAATTTTTTCTTCATATAATTTATTATTTTTAATGAAATTTAGAAAAAAAATCACTATAATATCTATATATCGACATTACCAAATTTTAAATTACTCTACTATACATTCAAATTTTGTAGTCATTTATTTTTTCATATTAATTGTTAATAGGAATGGTTATTGTCATTTGTGAATTCTTTATGAAGAAAGGAAACAATTGTCTGCGCAATAAATTAAATCAATATCAATTTTCTACACAACAAACGACTCTTCCGAAAGAGCTGCGCAACAAGATCCAAATAAAGGAACGGTATTAATCAAAATTGTCTCTCGTTTAATATTAGGAAGCAAAGCAGTTTCTTCTTTTTAATAAAAGAAGAAACTGCTTTGCTTCCTTATTCCTTTTTAAAAAAGCTTTGATGCAATTTATTGAAAAAAAAAGTTTAGAGAAAAATAATATTTTTTTATTCATACATATTATTTAATTAATTATTAATCCCTTTATAGTCTCGTGAATAAGAAGGAGTCAATTTTACATTAAACTTTGTTTAAATTTTAACATAAATTAAAGTTCTTACGTATAACTTAAGGATACTTAGATAATAATTTTGGAAAGTAATGTTTTAATGAATCATAAAAAAATTCGCTATAATAGGCAGTAATCGAAAATATGATTTATGAGAAAAGGTGCGCATAATGATTGCACATGTTATTGACAAGCTGTTTAAACATAGTAACACATGCTTTGTTATAGAAGAAAAACGAAAAAGACATCGGAAGAATTATACTTGTTACCTACATATGTTATAGAACAACTAAATAATTTATTACTGCTGACTCACGTTATTGAATAATTGAAACTGAACTACGTAATGTTTCAATAGAAACATGTTTTTCCTTATTAAACCATATTGCTTGCGATTATAGAAATTTAATAAATCTTTAATAACATTTTTCTATCAAAATATTAAATTTAAGTGAAGAAATTGGCAAAATATCTCAATATTTAATTTTCTATGTATTAACTATGTATGAAAAAATAAATAAATTTTCTTGTGAAATCCCTTTGAATATGGGAACTAATTTTCACTTCATTTAATTATCAATGGAATTGACTGATTAATAATTTCGCAAAAAATATGATACATATATATTTTTTTACATATTGTTTATTAAAGTCACATATTTATGTCTAGATATGCAGCTATTTTTTTTTCATTGCGAAAATCTCGCATTGAACATTCGATGACTAATTAATTTGTTTAGTACTCTTTTCGCAAGTCAACTAATCGTTATAGTGTACATCCAGTTATACAAATATAAGGTCTGTAGGTATAAACGCTTATAAAATACGACCACACTAATACAATATATTTATATTCGAGGATATTTTTAAGAGTCTAATAAATTTCACTGAAGTTTATATAAATTGGGAGGGCAACTAATAAATCCGCCATCTCGATTCTTAAACGCAAGCTGTGGTAGATAAATAGAATATTTTAATTTCTACCACAAAATATGACGTTGTTTTCTTATGTAATATGAGAGCATGATGTTCTTATGCACGTTCTGCTAGAGAAAGCAAACTTAATCTTAGAACTGGTTTTTTGGCTCGGTCGATGCTTGGCTCTATCGTAGAAGAGTAAACCTTTGCCAATCGCCGTATATATATACATATATATATATATATATATATATATATATATATATATATATATATATATATATATATATATATTGCAAGTAGCTTCATTGACTTAGTCCTAAACGAAAGTCACGAAGAAAGGGTACTCTAAATTCTCTTCTCGTTTTCATAATTTATTTGTTCTTTATTTACCCGAAGCCGGTCGCTAACTAATATGAAGTTCAATTTTGCACTTTTTTTCATACCTCTCTATAAAAGATAATCGTTTTATAATAATTTAGAAGTCTTTAGATAAACTTTCAAAATTTTATCAAAAACAAGTAAAACTGACATTATAAGAGTTCAGTGCATATTACAGGTACATAATATTTCCACTAGACTAAAAATAATAATTTTTCTCATAAATAAATAACAATAAACAACAATGTTTACATTTATTTGACAGATGCATATTTAAATAACATCATATCTCACCATGTAAATATATAAAAATATTAGCTAGTGTATCTATCGCAGACATAATAAATATAGACTTTGAAATGCAAAGTTATTTTTGCATTCAACTTCAATCACTTGAAATTTCTATACACTCTTCATAAACTCAACTAAATGTCATAAGTTGGTTGACTATTACTCGTAAATCAGACGCTGTTTTATGACAATTTTTCTTTTAATTTTATTACATATGCTACTATTGCCAATACCTTTCAGTTATATAAAAATAGCAGTTCAGCTTATCCCAGTATCGAAAAATGTTCATGACATGTCCTCAATATTTTTGAAAGACCTATTCAACGATACCCTATATAATGAGGTATGCAAAAAGAGAATGATCTTTTCTTTACATCTAGGGGAATTTCCTTTCAAAATTTCATTTTGAAATAACTTTTTTAATGATTTTGTCGACGTTATAATAATAATATAGACAGGTAATAATATAGACTAATATAGACAGATAGAGAATAATAATGTAGACTAATATAGACAGATGGAGAGAGGGGCATGGAGAAACTGTAAGTTTAGTTGCAAAATACTAAACAAGAGGTGGTTTTATTATTGTCCGACTTAATATTTAATATCATGTAATTATCACATGAATACTTTTGCTATTAATATACGAAAATAAGTTTTGAACTGAAAGCAAAAATGTATTACATGTACCCAAAAAAAATTATTGATCTATTCAGAAATATGTAACTAGTTTTCGTGTGACTCTTGGGTGTTTCCAAATAGAGTAGACAATTATTTTGTGGATTAAAAATTAAGAGCCAAACAATCTCAATTCTATTTTGAAGCCCCGAACTATGTAGTTTTAATTTGCTAATAGAACTGATAAAAGTAATGTTTAATAATGCGCTTTAGTCACAAATAGTGGCCAGAGTTTGATGATGGACCAAAAGGCCGACAGAAATAATAATAAGTTGACTCACCGAGTCTGTGCAAGCTTGAGTATCTTGACAGTTTCTTTGGTTACATGTATTGGCTGGAAAGTAGTAATGGAAACTCCTCAATAATAAGAAATAGGTTTACCGACTTTGGGTCCGTTTGACTTTTCTGAAGAGTCTTTTGGGCCTGGTGTTGAACAGGGCCATACGATGGGCTGGAATTTGGTAACAGGAACTCCACATTGGTAAGGAGTAACCACATTAAGTTTGGACTTGTTAGATTTGAGTTGATGTGACCAAGATATTAAAAAAGTAAAATGGTACATAATATACACCAAGGCATAAATCAACTAAAATAATAATAGGTAGATAGGTAAGTAAGTAAGTATATACAGGCATATAAATAGGCCTAATATAGCTAGGATATTTGTGGGCAGGCACACTGAGTATGTAGCAGGTAGATAAGCCAGGATGTGAAGGTGTGTACTATATTTCTATTAACATTTTAACTTACTACTAACATTCTGGGATACCTGAATAGGTGCAAAAATGATTGTAAAGGTTAACTGTCTGCGTGTGAGTGTGCACATACCTGAAAGGCATTATTTTTAAAATATTTAACTACTGTAATATTTTAAAAATTAATGGGAAGTAACTTTGGACTGCAGAGATTTAAACAACGTACTCGTATTTTGTATAATTTTATTCTCTTCAATACCTTTTTCTTCAGTGGTTAGTTGTAGCTGGTTCACTTTTTTTTTAAAAACTTTTATAAAATTTTGAATTTTCTCTGCGATTTGCCCAAATTTTATCAGATTAGAGACTACTTTACTTATATATATATATTTATGTATATATATATATATATATATATATATATATATATAAATATATATATATATATATATATATATATATATATATATATATATATATACATATATATATACACACACACGTATATGTATGTATACAAACCTATTTGAAAATACAAAAATAATTAAGAATAAAAAAGACTCCATTTAACTGAATATACTAGTCAAAACATTTTTTTCCTAAGCAACAATGTTGACTTATTGACCTTTATTGTTCTTTAATACTAATATACTTAAGTATTTGGCGATAGACTGTTGGGTATGTCTCTTGACTACTTGACGAATTTTAAGTTTCGGTTTTGCGCCTAATGTGAATTGATTTCTACACCAACAACTCAAAGTCACTTGTATATTAAAAAAAATTGACGATTTGTTTATCAAGCACTGAAAATCCAACTTAAGGATTACAATATTTTACAACCATATTTCATTCATTGAAGCTTATTTGGATGACAAAATTATTTGAAACACTTGTCTATAAATTGAAATTTTTTACAACCTTGTTTTGACTGCATTTCGTAATAACAATTATATTGCTAAGTAACAGAAAAATAACTTTATTTTCTATACCACATTGGCCAAAAAATTTACGAAAAACAAATTTAAAATATGGTTCTGAAACACGAGGCGTATTTCCAAGTAATTATCTTCAGACCAATGTAACCTGCTTCATGTTATAAATGACACAAGTGTCATCTCCCGAAATAGTAAAGTAAACATTTGTATTACCAATGGGGAATGTTCGTAACAATTCTCGAATTGTAACGAAACATATTCTCGAATTCTCGAATTGTAAATTTCTCAAATAACATAGCGGTATTAGCATTATAGTAAGTTTTCTTTTGTATTTTACTCTCAGTTGGTTTAAAAATATTCCTTATCTGCTTAAAATTAGTTAATTTATCTGCTTTTAAAATGAGCAGCTCAACATTGAAATAGTTTTCGATCTTTGTTTTTGCAGAATATACTTATCAAATATTATCAATAAGATGAGTAGATCTGTAGTTGAAATTATAAAAGAGAAGTAAATATCATCATAGAATAATATTCCATCATTAACTACTATTCAAAATCTATTGTGTATTACTATATTATTGTATCCCTTAAGATACTGTATCTACAGTGTTGAACATACATATGTGGTTTCTTATTATCTGAAAAATGGTCATTTGGCTTTTTCTTCAGTGTCCACGTATAAGAAAGAAAGTACTTAAGTTAATATTTTACTTGAGGTAATATTATGTATGTAAAGTCCTTTACATATATAATATTAAATTACCTACAAAAACCAGAGAATCATTGATTAATTCGAATTAAACTTTCATGGAAAATGTTGATAATCAGAAGATATAAAATATATTTTGCAATTATTAATAACAATTGATAAATCTGAGTAAGATACGTTCAAACTTCCTTTAATATTATCGTAATTTAACCAAAATTCAACGAAATCTATTGTGTTCATGGCTATTATTTACATTAGAAATAAAGAGTTAAAATAAGGAATGTACATACACATATTATATATATATATATATATATATATATATAATATATATATATTGACTATATCGTAACTATACATACTCATATTATCATAAACCATATTTAGTAGTGTCCCGTATTAACACTACTAAATATACATATGCTCTTCAAGTGAAAGGTGTTGAAGTATATTTATTATCGCTGTGAAAGTTTGTAAATAAGATTTTTGACCATGAAGTCTTGTGTATATTGATATGATAACAGTTATTATTTGTAAATCCTTATTTAAATTAATACTAGAAAATGTAGAACTAGTCGGAAAGATACAATAAAACAAAGCGTTGTATAAGAGAAATATTTTATTTAATTGTGGTATTAGAACCGTTTAATTGTGATATTAAACCGATTAAGCTCGTCCCGATAATAAATCAGTCCTTGTGATTTCTTTTGATAGATTCTGCCCAAAGTGTATCAGTTTTAACACCATACTTAAAAATGAATAATTATTCGATGAAGTAATTGTTTACTTCACATTATAAGCTTTGTGTTGATGACAGCTTCAATATATCTGGAATTTATTTCTCTGTCAGCCATGAGTTTCCAAAGAAATTAGTACAGGATATTTTTTCTTAGTATCTTTTAAATGT
The DNA here is from genome assembly GCA_039881145.1 of Druceiella hillmani. NCBI lineage: Eukaryota > Metazoa > Arthropoda > Insecta > Lepidoptera > Hepialidae > Druceiella > Druceiella hillmani. The sequence goes on along the minus strand of JAYKKI010000028.1, from coordinate 376,156 downwards.
GGGACTGAAATAAATATAACAGAAGACAAAAACGATGAGAAAAATTTAAAAGGATATTTGTTTATTTTCAGATCTTCCAGATCTATTAGAACAGTATTTATAATAAAAAAGGAAAGGGCATGATTTCAAAATTTGTCAAACATATAACGATACTAAATCTATTCACTTGCTTATTTCACTTAACTTTTCAGTGATTAAGTACTCGTTTTCAAATTAGAACTAAATCGTTTGGAATAAGTATTACGAAAACTGTAGTTCAAGGTTATAGAATCAACGAAATTATATGCGATATCTAGTTACGTAGACTCAACAGGAAAATTTATTTCGCTTACCTATTCTTTTTGATCCCAAATATAAAGAAATGGTGTCGGATAAGAAGTTCTAATCGTTCGTTTCTTTCGAGGAATAGAAGGAAGAAATTTAGTGATAAAAATTTAAATTTTTATCACTAAATTTCTTATAACGCCGTTTCTGTTCATCATATTTTTAAGCCTTTAAAAGATATTATTTGCTAAAGGCAATAAATCAAAATTCACGTTGAAAATAAATATTCGTAATAATTTAATGTAAACACTGTTTACTTTTAAATACTGGTAGGTGTGTAGGAAACACTGCCTGCGAGTTATTCTCATAAAAGACATGCTTATTTTTATAGTTTGGACTTTACCAGTTCTAGATATTGGGAAAAAGATTTTCCATGGACATTCTCTGTAATATTTCCAAAATCATCTTATATAAAATTCTAAAAAGTGGATTTAAAAAAATTACAAGCATTTTAATTACTTCATCAAACATGTCAATATGTGATTATTTTATTTAACATATGAATATTTTTAAATGCATGTCGATACATATAATTTTCCAAATTTCAAATTTCTCCTTCAAACGGTTTGTGATAGAAAGAGATGTGAACAAGAGATCAATGATGAACCAAAGGTGACCTTCTTTGAATATAATTTCGACGTGAGTAGAAAGTAGTGAAGTAAGTAGAAAGTTGTGATGTAAGTAGAAAATAAAAAAAAAAACAAAAGAAAAATTTTCTATTACCATAATTCAGCTGACGAAAAAGATTATAAATCTAAAAATGAAACAAAAGTGACAGAGCAAATAATTCCAAAATTTATCAATGATGTAAAAAAAAAATTATCTTTATTTATTCGTGTTGATAGAACAATATGTCAACACACGAATATGTGAAACTTGTAACAAATATTTACGGTCAATTTATTGTACGTGGTATCAAGTTGAATTAATATTAAATATTAAGGTCTAGGTACCTGTAGCTCTATTTCAAATTGCGCTTATAATTCAATATCATATAAATATAGAGCCTTTTAATATCACGTGATATTATATTGATACATCGACATATCATCAAGCTTATAGGGAACTAAAACTTATCTAAAAAATTGATCTGAAATCTTTAAATATCTTTAATTCCAGGATAATTAAACAATTTCAAAAATTGGCAATTTCTATTTCTACGTTGAATTATCATGCGACAAATTTGTTTTTTGGATTTCAGTTTTTTGTATATCTACAATGTGATATACAAAAAACTGAAATCTGACGTTCTATATTTTAAGTATGACGTTCTATATTTTATGATTTAGCAATATTGCAACTTCTATTATCGGCAACTTCTATTATATTTGGCCGTCTCTTTTCAATATCAATTTATGGCTGTGGATCACTCAGAAATACGTGATTATATTATTTATTTATTTATATACTTTAACAAATACAGTTGATGCAAATGGATGACTTACTTATATTAGAGAAATCTCTTTCAGCCAACCAGAACACCTGTCCAGCTGTCGCTATATTAATATTAGTAACAGTAATATAGTTATGTATTCCTGACAACACTGAGTGGTTTATAGCGACTACACTTTTTTTGTTTAAATGTTATAGACCTATCGTATAAGTAATTCAAGAGCGTCTACATTTTCGATATTCAAATTTTATATACTTACTGTATAGCTAATTCGAGAGCTTAAGGAATCTCATAGAAAAACATCTCAAAAATGACGCAAAATATTTTTTATTGGACCAGAACCCGATTTCAAACTGGCAAACAAATTAACCAGAGAAACAACAATTTATATTGATTATCTTAATTAATTTGTTGTCCCAAAATTACCAGTAATTTCTAGAACATACTACTCTTCTATTACTAGGCGGTAATATTAACAAAATTCTCGAATGCTTAAAATATGAAATTTGTCGCGAAAGGTACTTTTCACTTAACATCAGTCTTTAATGGAATCCGTTTCTATTTTGTGACGTGGAAGAACAACAAACCAATATACTTTTACATTCATAATAATAATAATATGTAAATATGTTATACATAATAATATTATCGTCGACAACTAACATAGTATTTTGCAATAAATGCTGTGATAGGAACAATTTTCTAAAAACTTTTAACAGAATAACGTAAGTCCGTTATTTTGAATAACGTAAGTTCGCTATTCTCAATTACATTTGAATTATGAGTAATCATTATATATTATTAATTAAAGTAAATTAGGGATTAGTTCCCCTGCAACAAATTAGTACATGAATCAACAAAATGAATTAATACATAGTAACAATAAAATGTAAATCAATTGAAACGAATAAATGCGCTACGCTACAATAAAATATTCTTTTTATGAAGATATTAAACTGAGTTTTAATTGATTCAACCATAAGCACCGACATCCCAACAACATCAAGGATAAAAACTTTTGTAACCGCCTGAGCAGGTTTACTGTCAGTGTTTATTTATGACCGTAGTTAAGAGCCATGAGCATAAACATGGCTAACAAAGTGTACACTTAGTTGCAGTCAAAACGTGGCTGGAACTAACCATATTAATGACTCGGAAATAAAAGCAAAAAGTACTGTAAGAACGAGCGTCAAGATGAGAGATGAGGGTTCGTGTTTTGTGAGGAATGATAAAGCGTGAGTGTTCAAGTGAAGCTACGTTGGTGATGAATTGAGATACAGCTGAGATTTGATTTTTTGTTACAATATATCAGTTTAATGGAATACGTTGAGTGATTTAGCGAAATTGGTCTAAGGGGTTCATAATGACGTTGAAAAATTATATAACCCTTATTAGATGGTCGGAGAATGTAATGGTAGACGACTTATAATGGATTTTATTACGGGATAAATGTTGTGTACCTTTGTTGATTTATTAAAATTGGATCTGCTATTATTATTACCAAATTTTTATTCAAACTATCCCCTTATGAGTACATGACCAAAAGCAAAACCTCTTTTAGATAACATGATTTTTTTAAGAAATTTAACACCTTCATTACAGTAATATTTCTCGTGTTGATGAATGTTATTGTGATGTTGGTTTGTTATAATACACAACTTTTTTACTTTTATCTTCAAAATTTGAAAAGTATACTCGGTTGAAAAAAAGTAAAGTTAAAAAATGAAAGGGACTAAAATAAAATGTGAAATTAACTAATTGACCGCTATCCACTCGGCCTCTGCTATTCATGGCAATGTGAAACGCTGAAAACAATTAAAACATTTGAGCCATTTGCAATAGCTTGCTAGCTATTGTGGTTTTTTTTTTCAAGAAAATTTTCTTCCAATAAAATTATCCGAAACTTTCTGAAAAAAAGTAAAAAAACCTAAGTGTGCGTTCAATTTAAACGCAATAAAGCTCTCTATGAGCATATTATAAGACGCTAGGTATAAAGAAAAACAAATTATATGGAAAACTTAGTATCGATTTTGGAATAACGGGCATTGGTTTGAGTGATGATGAAGTTAAATCTTCTACTTCGTTTTAAGATTAGTTAATCTATTACATTTTTATATTGAAAAAATGAGAACACATTTCTCGATTCAAACCATTATTTATATGGACGGAACATACAACCACCTTTCATTAAAGTCTTTCTTTATTCAAACTGCTAAACTTTAGAATCAACTGAATTCTGATACCAGGATGTCGATCTCTATAAATATTGCAAGGGCTGTCTTAAAAATCCTACCTTCCTGTCTTAATCGATTAGTTCTTTGCTTCTCAAATACATTTTACTCTCCTTGTTTTAACTACGCCAAGTGAAGGTTTGTAATTAATCATTTTTAGAGTGTCGTACCAAACTAGGTGCATTTATAGTTTTGCTAGGTCCATCTGTACATCACAGCTGACAAAAAATAGTATCATTAAGCTGAAATTTGGTACAGTTATAAATATGTATAACGCCTACAAAATTATCAAATAACATCTTCAAAAAACATTTTCATGGTGCCTGCTCTGTATACACAGACGGGTGATATTTTTATTCATGTATCCTATTGTGTAGAGCATCATTCAAAAGTCTTTAGAAAATACTTGGGTATATGTAATAACATACCCCCAAGTACTTTCGATACAGGGATCTGTTTACGAAATATTAATCTTTGAAATGGTCATTTTTGTTACGTGTTACATGTCCGCACTCCACGTCAAAAATTCTATTTTTAAATATCAAGAAGTAATCACAACAGTAGTATATATAACTAAACTGAAAGTAAAGTTATTTCAACCAAATAGGCGTATCTAGTTTATGAACAATAATCGACCCCATGTAATATATAGTTCGATTGATAAGAAGTTCGTAGTAATTCCATAAAATGGAAAGGAGTATGGAATCACAAGCACAAGTACTGGAATCAATTAAAAAATAACTGTATTTAAAAACGTATTTTTTATATCTATGAAAGATATACTAAGCAATATATTTGCATAGTAAAAAAAAGCTATTAACCTATTCAAGCTTAATAGAAATATAGATCCCTCGGAACTATTGCGAGTTATACACGTATATATATATATATATATATATATATATATATATATATATATATATATATATATATATATATACAGCCAGAGTTTTTCATTCAGGCTTTTCTCAAAAATGGGAGACGGAAATTACTTAAAACAACTTTTGGTTTAAAATTTCATTGCAAGATATAATTTTGTTTACCCATAAATTTTTATTATCAAAAATTTCTCAAACTTATTAACAATTAAAAATTCTATTTTCACAAAAAGGACTAACATGGAAAAAAGGACTGGATGTTTCTCACGTTGAAATGCCAGTATAATCGTTATTTTTAAGAAATATTACTCGCATCGCAATTTATTCAAATCCAAATCAGTAGTTCACCCCGTAGCGTCATATCGGTTTGATGATGGTCGGTATAGCCATTAATGGGTTTAATAATTGTATTAATGTTTCATAAAATTTATAATTAGCATATTATATCGAGAACGGTATGAGATGCGAGAAAATATTAGTGTAAGTCAAAGTTTTTCATTTATAAATATAAATATATATATATATATATACATATAGATATATATATATATATATATATATATTATATATATATATATATATATATATACATATAGATATATATATATTTAAATATATATATATATATATATATATACATATATATATATATATATATATATATATATATACTGGCTATGAGAGGAAAAGAGAAAGAAAATGTGCGCGCTCACTGCTCTCTCTTGCTCCTACAGTAATATACGAAACGTAACTCTCTCTCTTTCTGTCTTCACTAACTTATATCTCCCTCTCAACTTCCGTTCGCCTCGCCCGATCACACTTTTCGTAACGCTCTCGTCACGCATTCACCAGCGTACTCCCCAAGTCAAGCGTGCCTAAAGAAGTTTTACTTCAAAGAGAGATGTTTTCAACACACGTGTATAAAAACAAAATGTGTGAAATTTGACTAAATATAAGACTCAAAACAAACAGCGAAGCAAGTATTTAAGTATTTGCTACTTGCATAACTTAAAAGTTATGCGGCACTCGTAATTACAGTTGCGAATATAAATTACCAAATTTAAATACATTAAATAGCAACAGTCGAGAATTTCCAAAAATAGATTACACACGTTTCATTAGCCTAATATATGGTTATATTTGTGTTAAGACCAATACATTAAGTATAATTTCTATATTACCAACCATGCGCATGGAAAATTTTGACTTAATAATTTTGGAAATAAAGAAAATGGCCAGGGGAATAATGAATGGTCAAGTACTTGGTGATAGCCCAGCAGTGGAAGATTTCATTTAAACATTTTTAGAGCATCGTAGCCAAGCTAGGAGCCTTATCATTTCTCCTGTCGGTCTGTACTCGGAGACTGAAATTGGTACGAAAATATATATTTATAACGCCTCATGAGAAGCAGGGATGATTTTTTTTATTCGTATACCTTATTGTATATGTGTTATTGGATATATGTTAGGTATATTAAGAATACATTTTCAAGTGGTCATTTTTATTAGAGTTAAGTGTCCTTACTCCCCAGCAGTTAAACCGCTGTTTCTGAGTATTTGGAAAAAAATTATAATAGTAATGTATGTAACGAAATTAAATCAAAAACAATCACTGCTATGTATACTCTACTAGGTTAGGAGTAACAGTTGACTAAGTTATGATATTAAGTTGAGTCTTGAAAAAATTCAAAATAACTAACAAACTATTTACATCATGTAAAAAAACCTTTGCATTTTAAAATGTTTATTTATTATGTCAGTAAAAGGCAATATATTTATTTACTTAGATCGTACGAAATAATATTAATACTAAAAAATTCTAAATAACTAACAAACTATTTACATCAACCGTAAAAAACCTTTGCATTTAAAAATGTATATTTATTATGTCAGTAAAAGGCAATATATTTATTTACTTAGATCTTACGAAATAATATTAATACTAAAAAATTCTAAATAACTAACAAACTATTTACATCAACCGTAAAAAAATCTTTGCATTTTAAAATGTATATTTATTATGTCAGTAAAAGGTAATATATTTATTTACTTAGATCGTACGAAATAATATTAATACTAGTAAATAGTTAAATAGAAATACTAGGCACGATTTAATATTTAAATGTACCTAAGTGTGCCAGGAATCATATTTGTACTCAACATTATTCATAACAAACTCTTTATTATGAAAAACAAAATTCTAAATATTGAAGTTGCTTCCTTAAACTTATGTTATTGTAAAAGGCTATAGACAAAAATCTAAAGATTCTAGATTTTCTTTATAATGTGCTATTATCTCATGATATAAGCATGCATCATTGTTAAATTAATTAGATCAACAAAAGCATAAAATACAAAATCTGGAAGACAAAAGTATAATAAAGTCCCATTCATCCAAGTTCCTTTTACCAAATGTCAATTCTCCCTTTCATAGCTATTTGTCAAAATGAACAGTTAATATATTACAAAATAAAAGGATTGATGTCAAATTTCTCGAAAAATTTAACTTTGCGAATGAATTTCACAAAACCGTTCAAAACGTCAACAATACACCGCGTCATTCTCATACACTCAACGCTATATTGTTCGTGCAGAAAAATGAATCAACTATGTCTATTTGTACAGCTGATATTGATTGTCAGTGGATCGACTTTTGTATAGACCCATTCCCAACCTTTTTCGTGCGACCAATAATAAAGACACGCCCACGAGCACTCGCAAAATGAAATACCTTATTTGTAAATTTTGTTGTGTGTCCGTTTTGATTGATATGGATATATTGAAGAATATTGAAAAAAAATCTGTTATTAACTGGAATACAAAAAGCAAAATTAAAATATTGATAAATGGCGATACGATATGTGACAATTAAAACAACACGTTAACAATAATCCAGCCGTATTATATTATCATTATTATCCTCACGTTCATGAGAAAAATGCAACATTGTGAATTTCATATACTCGTTACGCAACTGGTTTCAGGGAATACGTTTTTCTTTCTAATACTTTTAATAATATAAAATCGGATTATAAATGAGATAAACAACTTTGAATAAGCACTAGCAAATTTTACTTATTAAGATATGTACGTCTTTAGAATCATAATATTCGAAATTATTTATTCAAGTCCACAGTAAGAAAAGTATCGTAGATTTGGCATCGTTTGGTATTATACATACATACATATATATATATATATATATATATATATATATATATATATATATATATATATATATATATATATATATATATATATATATATATATATATATATATATATACCTTTTCTCTAGTAGAAACATCATTGAATATTGGATTGTCCAGGCAATTATTTCTCTCAAAGAAGAATAAATATTAATAAAAGGCAACCAAACTGTAAATGTTACTATTTAAACAATTAAAACACAACCAAAGAAATGCAATGCAAACGTAAGAATAATTTTATAAAATATATTTAAAAGAGCGTTGGATGAGAATTTATTCAATTTAACTTATAAGATTGGATTATTAACATGAAAAAGTTTTGTGAAACGACTTACTCAATTAACATAAATGAATGAGTACAAAACTTGAATCCTGATTAACGTTATATAAAGAAAAGGTCAAACATAAACTTTCACATGAAAACTGTTGAAACTCTTAATGATGCAATTAAAAAATCCCACCAATAGAAAACGGATATTTACCAGTCGTAAAACTTCTAATACTAGTGCAACTGATTTATAGTCTATTCACATTACATGGTCACATATTTTATTTACACATGTGGCTTTATCGAGGTAACTATAAATCGTGTCTACTAATTACTGCTCACTATATTGTTTGATATGTTTGTTTAATTGCTTTCTCCCTGTGAATTAAAAACACAGCTCAAAATATAACCACTAAATATCATACTTTTACGTGAATTAGAATTTAAAAACAAATAAATTGCCTTTGTCTTCTCCGATATTTATTTTGGTAAATATCTTCAATACACAGACAGGATAATTCGACAGTATTATTATTCAAATTTATGTAATTCTTAAGTATGTTTGTTTATCCTACTTTCACATCGTAATAAAGCAAAGGATTGACGTGATCTGTGCAAAGATGGGGTTGAGCCACGATATAGGCTACCTTTCATTACAGGATTTTTTTTTGTTTGAAACTGAATAAGTACACAAAGTGAATAAGGGAGAATCGTCGCAAATAAGCAACGGTTAGACGTGAGTTTTGAATAGCATACGCAATATAAAGGAATAACAAAATTACTCAGTTTAATCCTAAAATAGAGTCCTACCTTTAATTATATAAATGAGAAATTATGTTTGTTTGTCCTTGTTTCACTTCATAGTTGAACAACCTGTCAATGTGATTTTGTACTTTTTGTACCATAAATCTTGTTCCAACTAGTATTCCTAATTAATATTATAAATGCAAAATGGTATTTATTTGTCCTTCTTTCACCTCCCAAAGGAGTTACGGATTGACGTGATTTTTTGGCCAGATATAGTTAACTTGCCAGGAAACGTCATAGGCTACTATTTAACCCAAGAAATTTTATCCTAACCAATATTACAATCACAGCAAATATTAAAAAACAGGAAATATGGTTCTTTATTTTTCCTTTCACGTCACAAAAGAGCAACGCATTTGAGTGATTTTTTGAGTAGGGGTTGTTTGCGGTCTGGGAATTGATATAAGCGACCTCCCTGACCGATAAATCTCATCTTAACTAATATTACAATCCCAACTAATATTATAAATTTGAAAGTGTATTTGTTTGTTCTTCTGTTCATATTACAATGGACATGATTTTTGGCACAAAAGTAGTTGGCGAACTGGGTAATAAAACAGGCTACATTCCGCCCCGGGAAATCTCATCCTAACTAATATTATAATTCTATCTAATATTATACAGGCAAAAGTAGGCTTGTTTGTTCTTCATCCACGTCGGGCCACAGCAAAGTATAGAAATGTTTCTTTTTTGCATGTAGTCGGAGGGCCAGGAAATGACATAGACTATTTTCCAGTACTGGAAATATCATCTTATAAGGTAACCCTAACTAATACTTTAAAATCCATATGATGTTTTAAAATCTATGTAACAATAATCATACGTCGAAATAATTTTTTGCACAGATAGAGTTTGTGGGCCGGAAAATGATCTAGGTCACTTTTTATTCGTGAAAATCTCCTCCTAACTAATATTAAAGTATCCTCGCCTTGGTGGGTTGAGTTGATCACAAGACATACGGTCTTTTGCGGTGCGGAGCATCGCCGGTACCTGAGTTTGATCCCCGGCTGTTCGTCGATAGGGGTTGAACTGGTGTTATGGTTGGCTGTAAGAGATTGATATCATAGCAATAAGAGCGCCATATGTACCAATTAGATTTAGTACCAATTAGATACAGTAGATAACTAATTAAATAAATTATCATAACTAATATTTTAATTGTGAAAATATGTTTTTTTTTCTCCTTTATGTTGCAATGGAGTGATAGTGGTGGAACGAGAAATGACCTAAGCTACTTTTTATTTGATACAAAAAGTACACAATGGGAATGATGGAGCAACATTGCAACGGAATCATGGATAGACGTGATTTTCTTCAAATACCACATAGGCAATACGAGATAGAAAGGGAATCACTCCCTTTAATACTTAATTTAGGGGGAAATATTTTTATTTTCATTGTAATTTTCATGAGAAAGTCACAAAAATGAAGGTTAGTTGGATAATTTCTTTTAATTGTTCTGGACGACACTGTTTATTATAATTTTTCCCCAAATGTTTTTAACAATAACCATATGAGCAAAGCCCCGGGTAAAAATTAGTTTTCATGGATAAAACGCGTCTTTATTTTAGTCGTTTCATCTAAAAATTTTGGATAAATGTTTTTAGAATATCTCTGAAGATATGACGCCTAAATTTATTAAAAATAAAATTTACCCTTATAACTAGTCCCTACAAGCGGTAACCTACACTATGTATAAAATTAAAAAAAATGAGTTCTTCTTAAGTCCCGAATTTTTAAATGAGAGTATTTTTGAATCTAAACAATTGAAATACGAGCGACTTGATGTTTTCCTACCATGTTTAATTTTAAGTTTTAACGGCAATACTTTTTTGAGAAAAAGTGGTTGTAACAGACAAACATACACTTGAATTATTTTGCTGTAATTGCTTGTACGGCTGCAAAAAATTTGCGCTGTTTTTACACTTGACGGTAACAAGAAACACGTGGTAATGAGGTGCATAAAAGCAATAAATTAATAATTCCAAATATGAAAAAAATATTGATGATATGACAACAATATTATGGACAGTTGAATAAAACATTTTTTTATAATCTCATAAGGAAAAAGACTGGTATTTGTGTTTGTATTACTCCGACTATTTTTTAAGCAGTCTGAATGTATCGATTTTGCATTGAACAACTACGATACCATAGAACAACAGAAAAACGGTTTTTTTTCGTCGGTACATGTTACTACGCAGATATAGTTATTTGTATTATATTTTTAATAATAATCCTTGAAAATCAAAATCTGAGCCATTATCCCCATGGTGATAAATTGTGAAATGTTTTAATCACGTTACCATGTTAGGGAAATGACTTTCCACTTTTATTAACCTATTCAACGCAAACCTTCCAAGCAAAGTAAATGTATGTGTATATATATAGTTTATAACGTAAGCATCATTCTATTGTAAAACGCAAATCTTAAAGTAATAACTACAACAAAATAAAATATTTAAATTAGATAAAATTATTTATCATGGCCAATTCAAATATATTACACCAACAGTGTAAAAAGACATCACATATATATTTTTATTCAGAGTGGCTGCTATAGACAACCGATCATGAGCATATCTAAGCGCATAATGACTTGTTGGTATATTGTAACGTATCACTTTTAGCGACGATTGAAACGATTCTTTTTTATGTTTTACTGTTGCGTCAATTGAAATTATTTTCTGATCAAATTAACGAAAAGGAAATAAGAATTATACTCCATTTCTCATGTTAAATTAAAATATAATTTTTTTGTGGATCCTCTAGACTTACTCCTTTTTGGCGATTTTGGCGAAGATTGAGTTGCAAAAATTAGATTTTCGTGAAACAAATGTATGAAATTGGTAAAAAGCAATCTCTCGGAATTATAGCGAAGGTTTAATTAATGTTTTCATATTAAAATCATTATACTACAAAATCACTGGGTTCAGAGTCAACTTGGCAAAAATTAAAGTTTTTCGGCAAAAATGTAAACACACCTTTAATTATAATTTAGGAGATCGCTTACCTAATTTTAAATCGTGCACCTGAAACCGCGAAAATTTTAAGTTTTCTTTAAGGATGTAACACTTTTGTTACTGTGTAATAATTTTGATAGGATTCGCAATTTAAACGCAATTCCCATCAAAAGCAATAGATTTGACTTATTAACGGGGATAAACAATATTTACACATTCGAAGGGCAAAGGATTAAATTATAAGGTTTTCAAGATAAAAATTAGTTTGATGAGACGGTAAGCTAGACACTAGTGGTGGCAAGAGAATTTTCTGGACTGTTACATATGAAAATGGTATTGTTAATAAGTAAATACGTAAAATGAGTTAATAAAAAATGATGTTTAAAAAAAATAGGTTTTGATAATAAAATTTAATTTTTTGATCTGAAACATAATATCAATGCTGTACTTACTAGTATATATACAAGCATGTACTGCATTAAATATGTACAATTCTACGAATTTAAATAGAGTTTTATTTGTGAAATAATTCACATGAAATTAATTTCTTTTCTGGTTAATTCTATCGAAAATAAAACTGTTAACTAAAGAGAACTAATTTTTAACTAACGACATTGAGATAAAAAATTACAATTTGAGTAAACTTTGCTCAGAAAGTTTGCATTGATTGGGATAATAAAAGTAGAAAATCATTTTCTAACCATGAAAACGCGATCGAATTGAATAACCATTTAAGCACCCTGGGGATAATTTATTCACCTGGCACCTGGGGATTAAAATGTAAGCCATTTTAATTGATTACACAAAATTATTACTGAATATATAGCACAAATAAATGAATATACGTAGTAAAAATTAGTAACGTAAGTAAAATACCGTTTTCCTGTTAGACAAACTCTTTCAATAGGAAAAAGTTGCTATTCTTTGCAAAATCGATACATTAAGATTGTTTTAAAAAAAATATCGCGAGTAATATTAACACAATTACCAACATTTTTCCTTACAAAAAATGTTTTATTTAACTATCCATGTGGCAGAAATATAATTTTTTTTTATATATTTAGATTTATTAATTTATGATTTTCTTGCTTGTATTTCTTTTTGATTTTAGCAGTGATGTTCAAAACTTTTAACTCTCAGTCAATTCTAACCCACAAGATAAGATAACGCATTAACTTCAATAGACATTTCTTAAATTTCATTGAAAGTAGAAAGTTTCCTGCCACAACTTAGTAATTATAGTGTTACAATTTTGTACGATAGTTGGATATCATCGCGATGTCGCTGCAATAAATATGCATTGACCGGTGTTACTTAGAACGACTGCCAACTACCGATATCTATAGATAACTCAAAATAATATCAAATCTTCTTAAAATGTAATAAAGATAATTAAAATATTAATTTTGAAAACGATTTATTTTGCTCGACTTATCTCTTTATTTGTTTTTTAGAAATTATATCTCACTCTTAAAAATTTCTTTCAGTTCTCCTCCAGAAAGAAAAATTAATCTTTCCTCATTTAATTAATTTTGATTTGCTTAACTTATACAGTTATTTTCTTACCAATTTATTGATGTCGGTTTAAAGTTTTTGGATTAAAAACTAAAAAATTTAAATATAAAATACAATATAATAAATAACATATTTATCAACTATGTATTTGGTAAATGTTGATTCAATTATTATTGATTCGATTTTTTTAATTTTATTTCCTTCTTCACACTAATTTCTACCATATTTCCGATTTTCTAAATTCAGTTTTGTTAGAAATCGTTTACTTTCGAGCAAGTTGATAGGGTATGTCTTCATTCTGTGATTTAAATCAATGATAAAAATATATGTTTGATAGGTACAATGTGGAGAAAATCGGCTTATTTATTCACTGATCATAACTGATGGCATTTGGCGTACAGAGTAGATACCTTTAATGCGATTTAGGGGAAAGTATAATAATATAAAACTAGCGTGACCCGTGCGAAGTCTTTGCATTATTTATTTCATTATGAAGCTCAGATGACAGATCAAACAAATATTTTACTAAAATTGACATATAGACTCGCAAGTATCAAAAGCGCCACTTTATTTATACGTGAGTGGATTTGAAATTAAACAAAAATTATACCGACCGTCAATCATATTGACGTTGAGCCGTTAGATGGCAGCATTGCTGTTTTGTGTATATAATTTTAATAATTAATTAATTTGCAAAAACAATAGCAATAATAATTTTTTTAGTTGTGGATGCCGGTGGAGCAAGCAATTATCTATAAAATGATATATAATTTATGTAGATTAGTTGTGAGGTTTTTTCTAAAAAGGGAGTGTAACATCTTAACCTTAGCGTATTAATATATATGATGATGATGATGATGATAATTAATTAATTTGCAAAAACAATAGCAATAATAAATTTTTTAGTCGTGAATGCCGGTAGAGCAAGCAATTATCTATAAAATGATAAATAATTTATGTGGATTAGTTGTGAGGTTTTTTCTAAAAAGGGAGTGTAACATCTTAACCTTAGCATATTAATATATATGATGATGATGATGATTAAAGAGAAATATATATATAAACGTGTAGCTTCTAATATTCTGTAATTTTATTCCTATTTGGTATACAAAATTCACATTGGATATTTTTCCAATAAGATTATGCTCAACGATCTACGGAATATTAATGTACTTCAATAAATAAATTCAGAAAAGTTTTAAGAAAAAAACGTATCCGCGCATTAAAAAAATTTAATTCACGTGTCTTTTCTATGTAACGTATGTTTATAATAACGTCCGTTTTATGACACTAACATGCAGAAATTGTAAATATTTTGGTGCGGTTTACTGAATTGATTTACGTATTCCTTTACGCTCGAAAAGACTTGAGTTCACTGAACTTTAATTATTTGCATTCTATTGATTGCGAGATTGATTGATTTTATGATTATTAATATTATTAAAACGAATACAATCATGTGGTCCATGTATAAGTTAAATTATGTAATGATGCTTGAAAAAAAATGTGTTATTGCATTAGGAAACATTTAGGTTTATCATTCTCTTTTCTTTCTTTCTTATTCTATAGTTGACATGGCCTAATCTATTATCATCGACTTCAAAGAAAACTGCTTTTTAATAGGAATTTTTACTCGATCATAAATGAATGCAGCAAATCCATCTGTATACGGGGAAAAGGATTTATATAAATATATTAATTATAAGAAATAAACCTCGGATATATTTTAAATTACTTATTAACAGTATTTTTTTAAAAAATAAAAGAAAATTCATAAACTGCTTCTGCCTTTGACAGTTAGCGTAGGCATTAATTGATAAAAGAAAATTTATATTCAGTACTGATGAAATGAAGATGAAACAAACACACACAAACACACACACACATATATATATATATATATATATATAAGAAGTTTTCTCTTACCAATAACTTCTGCACGTGAGTCTCAGTAGAGAGTCTCAAGTGCTGCTTGATCCTATTATACCTAGAACGTAGTGTTCATGTACTACTGAAAAATATTTATGTACAGCTACTGAAAAAAAATAATTTAATTATGTTAATATTACGATTAATAAAAAGGAATACATAAAAATAATCAAAAATGTATTCGAGGATACAAAAGTATAAGTAAAGGAAAAAATTTTTTATTTATTCGAAGTTGTCAAATATCATATCGTCACACATTAGCTACAGTTTTCATTGCCTTACAAAACTTTGATGCATTCCATATGTTTCAGGAATATATCTCTTTATGTTGGCATTTGCCACGATACAGTTACCGTTGCCAAAATATATTACGTACTCTTCGTCATTTAATTATTTCATAATTAGTTTAATTAATTTATAACGCAAATTGTTTATGTTGGCATTTGCCACGATACAGTTACCGTTGCCAAAATATATTACGTACTCTTCGTCATTTAATTATTTCATAATTAGATTAATTAATTTATAAAGCAAATTCTTTATGTTGGCATTTGCCACGATACAGTTACCGTTGCCAAAATATATTACGTACTCTTCGTCATTTAATTATTTCATAATTAGATTAATTAATTTATAAAGAAAATTCTTTAGTTTTACTTCAAAGTTTTCCATTACCCACCATCTTTCTTTAACCTCTTATTCGACACAAAATGACATTTCACGGTTAACATTTTACATCCGCATAATCAAATAAAGATTTTAATTAAATTTATAAAAATAATTCATTTATATTACATGTGAGTATGTAATAATAAATTAATTTATAAAATATTAAAAGGCATTAAGAATGTTGCAACGCAATAAATAAATTCTATTTTACATTTGCAGTATAGACAAAATTTAAGATTTATCAATTCAGAATAATATTTAAATAAAATACATTTGGTTGTAATATCAAAATCATAATTTTTTTGTTTTGTTTTAATTTTTTTTTATTTAGTTTTGAAAATTGTTGTGACTGTCTAGACTTATATAATTTATGTGCGATTACGTTGATGCTGACAGTCACAACGCCTTTTTGGTATTTTTACACATCTTATTTCCAAATTCGACGAGAAAATGCAGCTAAAGTTCCCTCGACTCGTTATCAGTTACTCTTACAATGTATTAATATAAATGTCGTCTTTTGTAATACGGAAATAGAGCAACACTGAAATAAAAAAAAATTATTTCCCCATTGGTCCTGATTTAGTTATAAAAAGTAACAAACAACTAAGTTCCTCTACACAAAGTAACAAACAATTAAGTTCCTCCTAACCTCTACATTGACACGGATTTCACTTAAAAACCAAAGTTTTTCAAAGTTACTCTCATAAATAATACATAAATTGAAACTACAAACCTCCTCTTTCATTCTCGTCTTGCATTTCAGAAAAAAAAATTTGCATGTTAAATTCAATTCAACTCTTATTACTTGACAAATTAGTGTCTTGAAATTTATTCTTCGGCACCTCCTTTTAGTCAAAGAAAATTGATTGGGAAACGAATTGTTAATATTATTTTTTAGATGTTAGTCGAAAGAATATTGCTTTAAATACCTTTATTGTGTTAATATTGACTTATATTAAATGAAAAACCAACATTCACTGACCGCCCGCAAATATCACGCAGTCATAAAAGCTCAACGTGCTATTAACCCTTGCAGAAAATGTTCACTTCAGCCATATTCTCGTTTAGGTGACAATGGTAATGAGTTCTATTATTATTATTATTGCGTGTGCTTATCTTCAGCTTTTATTATCACGAGAACCTTAACTTACTCCATACTTTAATGGGATGTTAAATAATCAGAACAACTGCACTAATGAATTAGATAAATTTCTTAAAATTTTGTTAATTTTTAAAAAGTTTAATTCTAAGTTCGTTATAATAAATTTAAAAGCCTTCGTGGTTATAGTAGATAAATGGAAAAAAAATATATTTAAAAACATAAAAGTAGATAAAAATGAGACACGATGATCGCCACATAATTAAAATCGTCAATGGGCGTACTCTAGGAAAATTAAATAAAATTAAGAATTATGAAAGGAACAAAAGCATACAATACGCAAATGAATGTATAATTATATTATATTGTCCAGTTTAGGGGAGATAACATAAGGTGGGGTATTGAGGGAGATATTTCGTTAATTACACTTGCATATTGTGGATATGCCATACGAGAGAATAAGGTTGAGGCTGTACGTGTTTACAGTGGATTCAGATGTTTTTCGCCGAGTGTCTAAATATCAAGTAATGAAAGAAATGATTTTAGAAAGTTTTATAAAAGTTACAATTTTATTTTTAGCAATTTGTTTTCTGTGTAGTATTGATAATGAAAAGAATCACAATACTTGCATAATTTAGTGTACTTTGTATATATATATATATATATATATATATATATATATATATATATGTGTATATATAATTTTTTTGTATATATACAACAACTTCAATATATAACAACTATATATGAAGTTGTTGTATACAACTAGCTTACACAACTAGTTGTATACAACAACTTCATTGTAATACTTGAAAACTTCATTCCGTTTATAAAAATTATTTCTATCACAAGTTTTGGCTTAAATATCAAAGTATCATACTTTGACAAACATTTCTCAAAAATAGATCCATTTACTGATATTTTGTACATTTAAAAAAATATTAATTAAGCAATATTTCAATATGTAGATCCATGCACCAATTATATTTACTATTAATCACATTTGCTATTCTTTGAAGTAAAAAGTAATTACTTTAAGCTTCAAAAAATAAGATTAGACGTTTCAGATTGAAAACAATGCAAATGCATACTTTACCGAGGACATGGCAAATATAATAAATGCATAAACAATAAATCGAAAGTCCTTTAAGTGACTTTTGTGACAGCAGAATTAAATTTGACGAAACAATTATATTAATTTTTGACGTGTAGGTTCAATTATAATACTACTAAATAGGCTAATAAATTTATAAGGAAAAAACAAGGACACTAACCATTTTGTGGAATTGTTTTGATGTTTTAGCAAAAAAATTAGAAGTCCCTAATAAAATTATGGACCTTCAAACATCTTGGCAATATGGTATAAACCACTAGAAAAAAATACATTTAAAACCTTTGTATATATATCCGATAAAATATTACTCTTAAAATAATAATGCAAAATATTGATAGAAGAATGCTGAAATTTAGAATGGTGCAGTTTTAATATTAAAAATTTATGATAATACTTACATAACTGTTCATTTTTGTTGCAGTTTAGATATAACTTTTTTTATTTTAAATTGGGTTTTAAATTATTTTTGAATATTATACTCAATAAAAAATGTTGAATATGAGAAAATGGTTAAATGCTTGTTTAATTATATGTACTGATATGCAAATTTCGAAACAAAAATTATCATAAAATGTTCTTCCCATACAAATTTAGCCACCCTTTTTATCCCTTAGGGGTTGAATCTCAAAACTGCTTAATGCTTATTTCAATATTTGTATTAAAAAAACATTAATGTAAATTCTTAAATAAAAATTACCATATAAATTTTTTCTCATAACAATTTAGATACATCTTTTCACTCCCTTAGGAGTTGAATCTCGGAAAAAGCTTAATTCTCGTGTCATTATTTGTGTTGAAAAAAATTAATACCAATTTTTAAATAAAAATTAACAAACATTTTTTTAGACAAATATAGTCGGGGTGGCTACATTCTATATTCGCCCCTCAGGGGCTTCATATCAAAAAGTGCTAAATACCTATTATATTATTTGTCTTGAAAAGCATTAATACAAATTTTTAAGTCAAAATTTCCATAACAAATTTTTCCCATATAAATTTTGCCACCCCTTTTCGTTTGAATTATGGAAAATGCTTAATATTCGTTTCATTATTTGTATTGAAAAGCATTAACATAAATTTTTAAGTAAAAATTACCATTACAATATTTCATATAACCATTTTTTTGAACCTCTTGGGGGTTGAATATTATAAAATACTTAAATATTTGTTATATTATTTGTATTGAAAAGCAGTAATACCAATTTTTAAATAAAAGTTTCTACAATGCTTTTTTTTATAATTTCATACAATATTCTAACTTTAGAAATTATAAACAAAAATACACAAGAAATGATATAGTAGTATACGAATTAAGTTTTATTAAGTAATTGAGATAATTCTTAATACTACGTAACTGTAAATAAAAATATCAAGTATAAATAGTACATTAAACAAACAAAATGAATAAAAAAACGGTACTAATTTAGGTATTTTATCTTATGTTAAAACAAATTGATGTCGATCGTGAAAAAAAATGAAATGGTTAATTTTTTTAAAATTTATTAATTACGGCCAGTTTTATAAACGAAATAAAATGAGATAGTTATTTCCTTCGTTTTGAATGGCTTCAGGAACAATTTAAAAATTAACTAAAATATATGCATTCATATGAACGAAATTTTTCATGTCTGGAAATGAAATTCAAAACTCAAAATGCTTATAGCCTGTATCAAATGTACGATGACATTTTTATCGCAAAAGTATCGTCGAATAGCATTATTGGTCAAATATTTAAGTATGAAATAACATCGTATTAAATAAAGAAAGTAATACAATATTATAATAGCCGCTTAAAAAATTATAAATACACTTCCTTCAAACTAAATGCTATGAGTTTACTCCGTTCACATCCCGTTATAAGCAACTTTGTCTTTAGACCCAAAACAACCCGGTAGAATCAATAACAACCCACATACCCTCTGGCGATCCGCAGTATAGGTAATTTGTTTACCAACAAATGCAAACAACCGACTCATAATTTAAGATTAACAAATAAAAAACTCTCATGGAAATGTGCTAATCACTATACTGCTGCTACACAACACACGATTACTAGCGTTTACATCCTACATCCTATTACACTATCACTCGAAAGCCACTCACTTGCGAATGCAACTTGTAGGCAAAACCCTCAGGTGTGGGAGAAGTACCTGAATTCTAACTTTGCTCATGGATAGATGGCTAATCACTAGCCCATTTCCATGAGAGTTTTTTATTTGTTAATCTTAAATCTTTATTTTAAAATATAATAAATACATTTAATACAATTGTAAAAAAGTAAATTCTCTAAATGGAACAATTTTAAAAAGATTGATTTAGCATATAGAATGACAATATAAGACGGAAAAGCCTTTTTCAAAATTTTTGTCTGTCTCTCTGTATGTTATTTTATGCGTCAATCACGTAAAAACTCTCCACAGATTTTAATGACATTTTGTACAGTAATAGATTAAAATGAAGAGTAATATATAAAAGAAAAAATTTCTCATTCCGAATTTCTCGCTTGCAAAACCGTGGGGCACAGTTAGTATATTTATATTTTAAATGTATTATTAGTTGCGTAGGGGGTTTAGAAATTATTTTTAAACTATTTTGCTAAGAGTATTATTGATTTTCATTCTATCTATATATTATTCAATTTCGTTAAGTTAAATTCAAAATAACATAACAATACATAAACTTGTAATGATTAATAGATCGTTATGGACATACAACATCAAAATCACTAGTTACTTTTAACGCTTTGACTTATACATTTACAGTTTCATATATTTATATATATATATATATATATATATATATATATATATATATATATATGCATTTTGAACATTTTAGCATACTTCCTTTTAGAGTGTTTTCTGAAAAAACCTTTGTACTATGGCATTTTACATTGATTAAAGTCACCTGAGTAAAGTAATTTTATTTTCACAATTAAATGACACTACGTGATGTAGTATTATTTCTACTTTCTTTAATTTCTTTACCACGACCTAGGTTTCGTTGTATTACAACCAACATCTTCAGGTGGGATAGCAAAGATCTCTTTCGTTATTTTTAAAGAGTTACGTGCGTTATTTTTGAGTTATTTTTAAAGAAATCTTTGCTAATATCCCACCTGAAGATGTTGTAATACAACGAAACCTAGGTTGTGGTAAAGAAATTAAAGAAAGTAGAAATAATACTACATCACGTAGTGTCATTTAATTGTGAATAATGAATTTCTACAAAATTAACGCCAAATATATTTATTTTGTAAAAAGAAATTATTTCGGAAACACAAATATAAAATTGAGGCCAGAAATGATATTATTTAATTGTGATGTAAATTTCCTGTAATTTTGGCAACAGCGACAAATATTTTCTACAATTTTTTGTTTGTACACTTCACTAAAATTCGTTTTTCAGTGATCTTAAAATTAAAATAAAATTGTTTTGTTTGCGTGTTATTGGATGGTAGAAACATCGACAAAAATATTTTAATTTATTAGTGCCCGATTTATATTCAACTTGTTTACAATAAATACTTTTACCAAAAGAAACAATAACAAGTTTCCTACACGTTTATCATTTACGCTAAATTACTAATGTCAGGCAAACCGATCTTATATCGTGTTCTAGTGTTCACAATGAATCCAAACATTTATGAATTTAAAATATTAAATAATAAATGGTAGATTTGTTCCAACAATTTCTTCGAAGATTTAAGATTATTTTTCTTATTATGTGATCAATATCTGGAAAAAATATATAATTTTGCGACTATTTGCCTTATAATCACGTAAATCGATATTGTTCAAATACTGAAACCTAAAAATTCTATCAATTGAATTAATTCTTTTAACATAGACTCCATTTTCTACTTTCGATTTAAAAAATGTCTTTATAAAAGGAAATACGTGATTTTGTGTTAACTTTAATGATGCTATTCACAGCTCTAAAAGTTGAATCCGCGACTGTATAAATATATATTTATCAAATTGGATTGACATCACTCAAAATAAGAAAAATTACACCTGTCGAGCAACTAATTTAGTACATATAGGAATCAAGAATTGGAGCGAATTTGCTTATTTAAAAAAAAATCACTCTATGTGTTGTCAATGTATACAGTAAAGTCTTTTTTTAGAGATCAGTCCACCTATTCATCTACAATCAAATAAATAAATCTTTCTTTGAAGTAGGAAATGAATCAACAGCTAGTTTTTCGCAGCAACCTTTTGCTGTTATTTTTCATATTTTAGTTGTTTCTATTGATATATTCAATTAATTTACTTAGTTAAAAAGTTAATAAGGTATGATAGTTAGTCCTGTACCTTTTATTAAAGAGGTTTAACCAGTTTGCTTTTCATTCTTCACCAAAACTTAATCCAAATCCCGTTATTTAATCTGTTTTAGGTATGAGCAGCTCACAGCTAAGTGTTGATGAAACTTTTCCATGCATATATCTTTTTGACTTGCTCATTTATGAATTCATCATCTCCATCACATAAAAGCTACATTTCTAATTATAATTAATATTTGTTAAATTTTTTTAGATGAATATATCTAACATTTTTCATTGTACGATTTTTAGCAAAATTAAACAAAATCGTTTTTATTCGTTATTTTTAAAGTAAATTAAGTACCTAGTAGTTTATATTTGACAAAGGTAGAATATATGTATATGTATATGTATATATATATATATATATATATATATATATATATATATATATATATATATATATATATATATATATATACAACTATGTACGTGTATAATGGTACATAGAAACCTACCTACTTAATTTGTTGTTTTACTGCTTATATTAAAACAAGTAAAATACGATTTCAACCCCAATTCATTTACGCTTTACTCTTGGTTCTGCCATCACAAATTGGCCAAATGATTTGTGGAACAAATAAACCAAACTCAACGTCTATAACCTTACCCCTCATCATTAAGACGATCCTGTTATATCCTGCCAGTTATCTCATAAGAAGTTGGTCACCACTTATGACCAAAGGATTCGTCACACAATTCAAACGAGCCCGAAGCCGATGAAACGGCCCTTCATCCTTAACGAGTTCGTGTCTAATGACACGAACTGCCGGTTTTCTGGTCGCCATTTGTGACCAAAGTATTCGTCCCACAAGTGAAATAAGCGCGAATGCGCGATAATAAACCGATTATTCTCCATTAAAGAGTTCGTGTCATCAACGGTCGGTTTTCTCGTCCAAGAGAAGTCCAAGACAAGTCCAACGGGGAACCCAATCGCGGTAAATCTACTCGTAACCATTGAGGTGTAAGGTCACCACATTCTTACTACATTATCAGACCTTCACCGTCATTTATAACCAAAAGGCTCGTTAAAATAAGTCGAACTAGCCCAAACTCGATAAAGCTATCCCTCACCTTCGTAGAGTGATGTAATCACATTTCGACTCAGATTTTCTTTCAAGTCGTATAGTCTGAGAACATTATCAGGTGCTGAGCATATTTGGATAAGACCTTTCTGAAAATGTTTTCTTTTAAACAAAAAGAAAATAATGGAAATTGGTCAAATTGTCTCAAAGTTACAGCTATACACATGTAAGAAAAATATATATATTATTAGATTAAAAATAATCGTATTAAATAAAGGTTAATTCAACGATAAGTTGTCAATATTATAGCAAAAACTATGCTTATGTAATATACAACACTTAATAAAATTTTCTCCAGGAAGCAACCACTTCACTCTAGTGTTAGTGTACAATAAGGTCAAGCATCACTCGAGATGCGCTCACGTGACAGGTCACAAACATGGACCTCGTACGGGCGAACGACTTGTGGTACTTAGGAACGTACACTTTGGATATCAAAAGATGTTATACTTCAGACTACTACTTGTTAATGTATGTTTTTGCCTATTTCTGTATGTCATTGAAATTAATTACAGTTTCTTTCTGAATTTTTTTCAGGTAGTGGCTAAAAGATATGCGGCTAAAGATATGACAATAGCCTTCGTTTTCCATATTTACTTCATCAGACTATCCAAAGTACATGCAAATATTTATCAGCTACATAAATTTACATTCTCGCAATTAACGTAGAAATATAAATGAAATAGTTACTCACCAGAGATAGGTTTAGTTTTGATAATATTAAAAGAACTGTTCAGATTAGAGACGAGTGAGAAGGGATTAGATTTTAAAAATAGAATATTTTAATACACTACATTATCCAAAAAGTAAGTTAGAACGTGTTCAAGATACACTTGATATATTTTGAATTTAACTAATTTAATGATTGATATATAAATTGTTTTTTTTTATGTCGCAAGTGCTAATTTAATTGCATCCCGAACACCGGGAGTAGAGATAATCTCCCGAATATTCCAACAATGATTTGAATAAGAGAATTTCGCGTTATTCAAAATATATCTGAGATTACTTTTTGGGGAGACACAGGATAATATATATCGGTTTTTTTTTAATATTTGAACCCTCAAGTGACATGGCCTTTACACTAGATTGAAGTGACCTTGTGTATAATATATAAATTATAATTTAAAATTTTATATAAATTATAATTTAAAATTTTAGGCATTGTTCCAATAAATTATACAATGACAAAAAATTAAAGGAACGTGTAAAGTACAAAAATATAATATATTTAGCTATATTGTAATAAAAATACATTTATTGTGATGTAATTATTCAAGTTTTATTTTTAATTTTAATTTTAGTCAGTAAATACCAAATTTAAATGTAGATACCGAAATAAAAGCTGGAGTATTTTGATATCGTAGCTATATGATACTTCACACATGGTAGTACCAGTTGTTAACAAATCTTTTGCATTTAAATGGATTCATTGAAGTATAAATATGCAGTAAGTAAACCAAGTAAGACGTTTATTTCCACTAAGGCTGTTGGCATTAAATTTCTCTTTCTCTCTCTAGTAATTTCGTTTTAATATATCTGTAGAAATATTGGTATATATTTTAACCTGTAAGTCACCAAGGAACATAAAACTCCGATAACCTAAGGGTGTACAATGTACGAAACAGCATTGATTGGTCATCGAGGATATGTCGTGATGCTTTTATATTTCTTGTAGACTCCAAAATAATATAATGTTTTATATTATCTTTCTTCATGTAACACCCACGACGCATAATTATTAGCGACCAGATAGATCTGGTATTTTTTTCTAATATATCAAAAGATATAAATTCTGATACAAAAGATGCGGATGTAGGACTACCACCCGCTTCTATCGGAATTCTTTTCATGTTCATCCTAGTGGAGAGTACCTTTTACTAGAGAGAAAATTTTTGTCTCTATTTTACTGTTCGTCAAGGTTTATAAATTTATAGATCTAACAAATACTCACCACATCAATGCAAAGAACAGATAGACATTTTTAAAATGTATATATTAAAAATTAACTCATTTGAACAGCCGCAAGCAAATCGAATTGACCCTTACACGGTTTAGATATCCATCCTGCTCAGGCGCGCTTTGCCAACTAACTGAGGCAAGGTAAACGGATAGCTTATACCAAATGAACTCCGTGAAGTCTAATTACGCAGTTAATAAATATGGTTGAATATGTTAATGGTACTTGAAATAAAAAATTTGAAATGACTTAATCAAAGACTTACTTGTATTACATGGCAAATTTGATACCGTTAATCGAAAACATGCTAAGTAAAACATAACGAAAAAAATTAATGAGAATAGAAATAAAAAGTCTCTTAATCATTTCCTAAATTATACTTTTAGCAATATATATCCAAGATACTGTGTAGGGTGGCATATAATCAGAATAATTATATAAGTTAAAACATGGAACACTGGGTCTTTTAGACCCATTTGCGATGACTTTCGGGTCAAATAAATGTTATAAAAAGTAAAGTGGAATAGCAAACACGTTAGAGAAAGACAGATAATAGCTTGAACGAGGACGTAGGTAGAATTTAATTGTTTCACTCTCGTTGAATTTTGATTCTTCCGCAATATCTTACGTGCTCGGGCTTTAACCATAAATCCATTAAACTAGTAACTTGCTGCTTACACAAAAAAATTATTTCACACCACAAAATCAATCTGTCTCTTATAAAAAAAATTATATTTCGAAAAAAGGAACAATTAATTATTTATTTCTATTTTTTTTTATTTTATCGTAACTTGATTTATATATATGAACGTAGTTTATTTGAAATTTGTTTTATTTTATGTTGGAATGTTGATATTTAACAAAGTTTTCATATTGGTACCTTATTTTGATCAAAGATTTTGTGCCATGTTTGTTTAGTATATAATGAAATCTTTAATGCTAGTTTGACCACACGCACGAAACCGCACATAGTAATTAGTCGAAAACATTTGGAATACTTTTATTGCAATTTTACAACGTAGGCAAATGTAGAAAATTTAGAAAGGAAAACGTTACGGTAGATAAAGATATTCAGAAAACTATTACACCAAAAGTATCATATCAGAAACTAATTAAATTGTGTTTATTAATCATTATTATTAATTAACAAAAGTTTTTGCACGCACTGGCATGATATATTAATGTCGTTTTATTTTTTTGTGTGATCCAAATACACATAATTTTTTTTGCAATTGTGGTGTATACTTTAGGTATGTAACTACCCAGCTAACTCTTCGGTGTGTTATTGGACGTACTATATGTTTATTCATCCGTGTCTTTTTAATGCCACAAGTCAAATTAAATGTTTTTCCATGTTGTATTTTCTTCATAAACTTAAGAAAACCGATTAACAACAGGTTTCACTATGAAATAGTATGATGATACATAATATGTAAAATTTTATAGAAATGGAAGATATTTGAACGATGCGATCCCAAAGAACTACATGTAAAACAAGAACAAACTAACACTATTAATTTCCTCATTATAAAACAACAAACTAATTTGATGTCATCAGTTAATTTTCCAACTAAAATGTTATCAGTTAATTTTCCAACTAAAATGTCTTGCTTTCACAGAAAAATATCTGCAATAACTTTTCGAATGCTGTCTTAGGGTACTCGATGGTAATAATTTGTTCACAAACATATACATCAAACCAACTTATAATTATGAAATGATTGCAACGGTCCAGGAATACCCTCGTCAGGAAATTTGCATTATATTCCTGCCTCAAGGGAATCAAAAAGTTCATCAAGCGAGCATGTATTATGTTTAGCGTGAAAAGTTAACTTTGTGTCGAACAATTTGGCTTGGTGTCCCCATAATAAATTAATTATGTAAACATTGAACAACGCAAAAATTTCAATTAATTTAGGTACTAGTTATGAACAAAATGAGTTGAACTTGCTCAATGGTTGCATAAACGTAAATAAAAGTTTGTGACGTAAATGGAAATTGATTTGCAACTCTATCTCATATATATAATTGGCAATAGTCAAAGGTATTTTTTATCTAATTTGTATGTATAGTTGCATAATAAATTCAAAATAGCTTCAATGTCATGTCTGTAAATCAAGATTTACAGTTTTCACAATAGTCATAAATAAAATTATTATTTGCTAAATAAATGTTAATACTAATAAAATTATTAATTGCATATTCAACTGTATGTGTTCCGTTCTCAAATATCGTTAAGAAATGAGGTCAAGTTGTACTCGACATATTGTCGAATGCGATGCATAAGGAGCCACTTGTGATTGAGAATTTTAGATGCAAAGGAATAATTTATGTGAAGTTTTGTTGTAAAATTGACCAAAATTTATCCTTAATAACTGTCAAATAACACAATTGCATTCTTTCTTACTTGACTATCAATATTATCATATTTTTTTAAATTTTATATCAAACTACAAAATTAGAAAATTATAACCTTTCTTTTAGGAAAAAAAAATTTTGTGATTATCTGATTTCCTATCTCAAATATTATTTTGGTGCATATTAATGATTACAGATATTTTGTTCAAAAAATATGTCCCCATGTTGGTTTTTATGGAAGAAGTGGTACTGAAATAATTTAGTGTGGCAATGATCAGTAATATAGCAATGATCATAAAATAACGTGACAGAATATAGTATATAACACCGGGTCAAAACATATTTCAGCAGATTGACTTGATTTTGTATGAAATTTGATCTATAGGTTTAACAAATATAAATTACATTATGCTACGTATACGCAGGATATTAAAAGAAGTAAAACAATTTTCGTTAGTCATATCGGAGAGAAACCACCAAATTGATTTAAAACAACCTGTTTAGATATAACAAAACGATTGCAGATGAAACAAAATAATTTAAGAACGGAGAGTGCATTCCAATAAAATCTAAAGAAAAAACAAATTTATACCACATGTCTATCATTTGAATAAATAATTCAATATTTATAAAAGTTTCTTTGAATAGGCAAAGATAATTGCTGTATGGTCTACGAAATAGAGGCGACTATGCGGGGCGTTGAGTTAAGTGAGCGAGCACAACTGTAAAATACTACGGGGTAAATATTTTGTGCGAAGTAGCGGAGGAGTCTTGTAAATTATGTAATCGAAACTATCTAATAAATACTTTAAATAATGTTTTAAACGGTAAAGCGAGACAAACCAACCATAAATAAATAGAACAATCAACAACGTATCGTATTACAAGATCAAATCAATTCCAAAGAACGCAAATTTCATATCATGATAGAAAAAAAAGATGCATCCGTGTCGTTAAATTAATTACATTCATCGCTCAGTTTTTGGGAGAAATTCTCAAAACAACAAAGGGAAGATTTTCATTGATACACTTTTATTTTAAAAATATTTTCCATTATATTCAAGTTATAACAATAACGAAGTAAAGTGTTTTGTCGAATTATAGATAATGTAAATCCCAAAAATAATTCATATTAGAGTGCTATTATATATTAACATCAACATTTTCACAACTTTAAAAAGATATGAAAATAACACCTAATACACGTAAGCACATTTTCCTTGAACTGCGTAAGTAAATCGTCTTAAGTTGTTTATTATATGGATTATAATTAAGTTTTATACGGTGTTACCAAACGCGTGTAAAAAGTACAGTCGTTTAAAAACAGATAGATTGTCCTCAAAACTTACAAAAATGTAATAATAATCAGTATTTTATACGTCACCAATCAACGTCATATCACTTTATATCTCGGGGAAAATACAATAAATAAAGGCTAGTAAATCGAAATAGATACGCATTTAAATTAGAATTAACAATATTAACTTATTTCGTGGGATGATTAATTTTTATTACGACTTGTACTTTTGTATTATTTTAAATCGAATTAGAGCAAAAACCGTAAAATATATTTGATATCTTCTTATTTGATTAGTATATTTGATATATTCTTATTTGATTAGTATATTTGATATATTCTTATTTGATTAGTATATTTGATATATTCTTATTTGATTAGTATATTTGATATATTCTTATTTGATTGGTATATTTGATATATTCTTATTTGATTAGTATATTTGATATATTCTTATTTGATTAGTATATTTGATATATTCTTATTTGATTAGTTAGACTTTTAAAGAACTTGTCGCCGAAATTTAATAATTTATTTGGTAATCCTAAATTATCAAGATACATTTTATTTATTTATATAGTTATCAGTTGAGTTTTAGTTGTAAAATAATTATTTACTTTGGCTCCAAATGTAATGAGGAATGAAGTGAAAAAATGTAAACGCATTACAAATGAAACAATTTTCCCTTTTGTTTCAAAATTTATGATATATTTACGAAAAGAAAACAGAAATGTTTAAACGAGTCACGCTAAAGCAATCTTTAAAAACATGAATGTTATAAAACTATAATTATTTACATCTTTCCTTATTGTTTAATTACTTTCTATAACTAATTTGTACTTAAATCGTTATTTATAACGTTTTAAATTGAATATTTTGTTTTTTTTTTCCTTTTTAGAGTTCCAACCTTTAAAAGTAATAAAAGAAATCCCGATAAAATTACTCACGTGTCTGCCATAACAATTAAAGACTAAAAATTTAGGATAGTCATCAAACACAATGATATATAGCTAATATTTTTCTACTTTAATGTATCTAACTTATACATATGGCAAACTTATTGCTACGGGAACAATTTCTTACAGCCATTTACCAACCATTACACCAGTCCAACCCCATTCACCGAACGACCGTGAATCAAAACCGGGTCCCCGCGGTGCATCGCGTCTTCAAAGGCCATATGCCTTATGGTCGACCCAACATACCACGGTGACGGCTAATACTCAAATATATTTCATCAATTAAAATTTCCAATTTTTTTGTAAATTGGAAATTTATAAATATATAAATAATAGAATGTACACAATTATTATCAAATCTATTAATTATATCAATTGAACGGGCAAATAATAAATATTGTAAAATATTTCATTTTTGATTATGGACAGTTCTAGGGTACGTGATTGAAAATGTCTCCATTTGTTAATACGTTACACCACACTATATTAAAATACGCATTTCTACTTCTATTTACATTCAAAATCTTTTCATTTTTCTTAATCTGCTAATCTAGTACATTAATTTTATTCTAGTACAGTAATTCTAGTACATTTACATAGTAGTAATTCTAGTACATTAATTAATTTCCAAAGGAACTGTAAAAATATCTTTTTTTCCAAAGGAACGGTAAAAATATCTTGTTTTTTCCAAATAAACGGTAAAAATATCTTTTTTTCCAAAGGAACGGTAACAATATCTTTTTTTCAAAGGAACGGTAAAAATATCTTTTTTTCCAAAGGAACGGTATAAATATCTTTTTTTCCAAACGAACGGTAAAAATATATTTTTCCCAAAGGAACGGTAAAAATATCTTTTTTTCCAAAGGAACGGTAAAAATATCTTTTTTCCAAAGGAACGGTAAAAATATCTTTTTTTCCAAAGGAACGGTATTCATATCTTTTTTTCCAAAGGAACGGTAAAAATATATTTTTTTCAAAGGAACGGTAAAAATAACTTTTTTTCCAAGGGAACGGTAAAAATAACTTTTTTTCCTAAGGAACGGTAAAAATATATTTTTTTCCAAAGGAACGGTAAAAATAACTTTTTTCCAAAGGAACGGTAAAAATATCTTTTTTCCAAAGGAACGGTAAAAATATCTTTTTTTCCAAAGGAACGGTAAAAATATTTTTATTCAATCTGACCAGTTGCATAGGTGCGAAGTAAATATTATTTAAGATATTTTTACCGTTCCTTTGGAAAAAAAGATATTTGCTTGATTTCATATTTAACACTTGTGTTATGGCGAGGCGCGCGTGAGGTATGTGATTGATGTGCACCATAATGCTATGGGCTAAAATGTCATTCAATATTATATTCAATCCATGAATTCCGTATTTTTAATAGAGCATTTTATTTTACTTACAAAAATAAATTAATAGGTTTGTCTCTCCATTTTTCGTGCATAGGTAAAATTGTCTGGTATATTCATATTAAATAAAGACAAATAAATAAAAAAACAGAAAATGTTTAAAATTTATTGTATTAGAAACTTAGACTAATATTTTTTTTATTTTTACGTCTAATGCAATGCTACTATAAAAACTGAATAAATTCTCAAATTATGTTGATGTTTTTTAAATATTGAATATATTTGGCGTTAATTTTGTATAAACTCATTGTCCACAGTTAAGTGAAACTAAGTGAAGTAGTATTATTTCTACTTTCTTTAATTTCTTCACCACGAGCTAGGTTTCATTGTATTACAACATCTTTGCTAATAGCCCACCTGGAGATATTGTAATACAACGAAACCTAGGTCGTGGTAAAGAACTTAAAGAAAGTAGAAATAATACTACATCATGTAGTTTCATTTAATTGTGTTTAATGTTTCTTACTGCAGGCATAATTTTTCTAAATTGACATTTATGAAAATAAGAACAAAATAGCACACTAAAAACTAATCATGTAGGAGTTTTTATAATATTCAAAACTCTTAAAAATGTGCGTAAGTTCAATTTAATCAAGCGGTATCGATGCAACAAAATTTATAATTTTAAACAGATATGTTTACACCTCATGTTTTTGCTTCCTTGAAATTCCCGAAAAAATGGATCGATTTTTTAATTGTATTGATGTCTGTTACCGCTGGCTTCATTTTTCTGAATTGACAGACTATATAAGTATATTTAGGAAAATATACCACACTAAAAACTGATCATGTAGGAGTTTCTTTAATATTCAAAATTGTTAAAAATATGCGTAAATTAAGTTGGATCAAGCGGTATCAATGTAGCAAAATCTATAATTTTAAATAGATATGTGCACACCTTATGTTTTTGTTTCTCTTGAAATTACCAAAAAATTGAATCGATTCTCGAATTGTGTTGTTGTCCGTTACCGCAGATGTAATTTTTCTAAATTCACAGACGATGTAAGTATATCTATGAAAATATACCATGATTCGGGAATCAATTTTGCTCTTTTAAAATATTTTATTTTTACAACGGCTCAATATGATATTGTAAAGAAAAATCTTAAAATGGTCGGTCTTTTTTAGATCAATGAAAATAACTAAGATTTAATACATCTTCATAAAAAAAATTTAAAGATTTTAGGAAAGTAATTGTCAACTGGCGTTAAGAAATATAAAAGACACAAAACTATTTATGAAATTAAACAGAAACTTGATACGAAAAAATTATGAATATTTTTGCATTATATCAGAAATTTAAACCGCTATTAAGTCGAAATGTTTCTCTAGTAAAAACGTTAATATTTAAGTTACACATAACAAGCTCAGTTTACAAATAAGTTAACCAAAGTGACAGGCCGTAGAAACGTCTGTGGTACTCTAGAGGTATACTTGGACAAGGTCTAACTACGTGATGAACCAATTTAAATTACATAGGAATAATTACATCGGTAAAATAAACCTATTATGAAAGATAATCGTAACCGCAAATCAGAGCAATAATAATTATAATAGAGTATATGCTGATGATGAAACTCATAATCAATTGTGTGAATTATACGGTAGTTCTGTATGGTTGAGTATAATTTTCAGAAACATTTGAAGTTGAATTTGACAGATTTAAATTAAACCATGAAACATTTGTACATATAATTTACTAACCTTTATATGCAATTATAGACTGCATTTTTAAATTCGTATCGGTCAATATATTTTCTAAGTTTGATTATTTCTTTTCGGTTAGCTCTTGACTGAAAATTGGGAAATGTAATTTGATTTTTGTTTTGAATTTCATAATTTATTGATTTGCTAATATTATCACTATCACTATAAGATATACCATAGCTATCATTGGAAAAGCGTATGAAATATACCTGTTTATAAACCTTAATGATCTTAGTTTGTTGCATTAGTAAATGATTTTGGCCTTAAAATTTTCAAAATAATACATGCACCAAGGCGTTTTAAACGTTATCTTACAAATGACTAAACAAAATGCAAAATCGATGTTTTTTAAAGTGATTTTAGCTTCAGGAACCATCAAATTGATTCCGATAATAAGTTGCAAGTATCTTAATTTGTTAAAGATTGGTGAAGGCCATACCCAGTATTATTGAATGTGCAGAATTTCGATAAAAACTTGCGTCTTATCTAGGTAGAGACTCATCAACATTACGATTAGTATGTTCTTTGCTTTTTAGTTAATGTATTAGAATATTTCCCCAACTCGGATTATTCTAAATCTGGACTTGCAAACACAGGTGCGCGTGGGTCCGGCCTTTGTTTCAAAAATCGCCTATGAACACCCCATTTCTCAAGCCTTATATTTTGTTCTGTGAATATTTTTTTACAGTATGCATTATGGTTTTCTCCATAGTTATATAATATGTACAATTAGAATATTAGTGTACTTTTAATTTTACGAAAAATTTAATACAAAACATGGCATGTTTTTGAACGTTGTTTAATGTGGACACGATAACACATTGAGCAGTTTCAGAAAAAATCTAGGCAGCACCATTACTTAAAATGATTGCCTGTGCAGTCTCTTTTTGCACTTTTACAAGATGAATTAATAAAACAAACACATTTATAAAAATTAAGGACGAAATTCTACGAGAAATAAATTTTTTGACTTGAAATATTGTCATTAAATATTAAATTAAAATTTATATTGCACTAGCTAATTTTTATCAATATTGATATAAGTATAAAAGAAGGAATAAATCAGTTATTCAAAATTATTACAATCTCTATTTCGTGTGCTTCTTCAAATAACAACCATTTAAAGGAGCATGTCACGAGAAATACAAAAATATTTTTATCATAATTTCAAATTGCCTATTTGAAAATTTATTCTTATAAAAATATGCAAAAGGAGAGTATTCTCCCTCTTCACTATTTTTGACGATACACAAAAAGGGCATAAGAGAAGGGTTGATAAAATCTATTTTTTTTATACATACTATGTATTAACGTCTGTGAAATATATGATTGGCAATATCTTTATTTCGTGAGGAAATAGTATTTGTTTAGTAGAAATACTGTGTGCCTAAACTCTGTGTTAAATGTTTATTAGTGCATAATTGTGTACGGAATCCTCATAGTTGAATTTCCAGTCGTGTTTAAAAGAACCGATGTTTTAATTATCTTTTGCTTTAAATATCACGCAAAAGGTAATTAAAACAATTGTTCTCTTGAACACAACATTTTTTAGCAAGCTTGCTTTTTCCAAACCTATGATATTAGTAAAACAAACGAAATAAAAAATAAATAATCTTCTTCTAGCAAAGAGAATAAACTAATATATCAAAAGATTTCGCTTATGTGTCTAAAAAAATAATTTATGAAACCATAACTTTAATTGAAATTTTTATGGGACGATATTTTGAGAACAGGGAAAAAAGATTAAAATCTCAATTATAAAAGGAAATCATGCATATCATTTTATTCATATACATCCCTAATATGAATGATTTATTTGGTTTATTATTATATTAATGTATTTTGATTATGTTATATGATATATTACATTATTGGGCCTACACCTTGGAATACTGCCGCCTTTCTTGTATCATCTCAACTAATTCACCCGTCGTTTACCATTCCTGGATTTATGTCCATCCATCCACGATGAAATAGGCATTTGTCGCCGACCTATGCTCATATCCACTATTTCCATTACTCACTATGCTGTTTTTGAACACAGCCTCGACTAATATAGTTTTACAGATATTTCATTGGTAATGGCCAAAATCAATCTAAAAAAAATTTAGCATAAAACAACCCATATCTAAATCTGTCACGAAGAAGCCCACGAGGGTAGCTATTATAGTTCTTGAATTTCTTTTCTAATTAAATGAAATGTAGTGATGCACTGAATAATTAGGAATCATCATAAACTAATAATTTTACAACAAAATATCAAGCTTGTGTCTAAACAAAAATATTAAATACTTTGTGTCCAGGATGACATTGCAATTCTTAGTATTATTATTATTTCGACAAAGTTTGTGAAGAAACACCTTAAAGATTTGGAACGTGAGGGGAAAGTTGGCAAGCATAGGCTCGTGAATGATATATTAAGGTTAGATAGAGGCACACCCTTGACTGAAATAAAGGTACAAATAATAATTGAAAAGAAGCAATATTTTCTTCACTCTTCAAATCGTACGGGTAGCGACATTCAAATATCAAAAAGTCGGGCCTTCTATGTCAATTCGGGCCACAATTATCATAAAAGATTTTTTTATTCACAAGATTCGTTACTTTGATTAGATTTACACGTTTGGATATATGGATGCTTATATGAAGGATTTCTTATAAAAAGTATATGAGCAAAATAGTTAAATAAAAAAAAACTTTGAAATATTTTCAAACCCGATCGGAATTCTTTAATGTCATACGACATCTATGTATTAACTTATATATCTATTAAGTGTGACACATTAGGAAGAAGACAGAACACGCATTACCTGACTTCATGTATACTTAGATATCTAAACGTGTAATGAAATATTCTCAATCAAACCATATATTTTTAATTATTAGGACCATAGTTAATTTGTGGACGGATCTATGTTAAAATAAAAATATTCACACCGTTTTATAGATTTCTACATGAAGAAAGTCTAATGATCTACTCAAACATTCTTTTAAAAAAAAAAATTAAGTAAAATTTTCTGTCCTATTCGATGAGCTCCTTTTTGGATATGCTAAACACATGTGCAAAAGGTTTTCGCCACCACATTACGGGAGCTAAGTTCACTCCAAGAAATCTATCGAATTTTGGGCCAAGAAATTCAATATTCTAGTTCTTATTACATTTCCTACAGAACTTAAAACTCTAAAACACAAGACAGAAGGGCGCATGTACTGACGGCGTTGCTACTACACTTTGGTTTCTATTGGAATCCTTTGGATAAAGAACTCTAACAATTTTCTTTAACAGAAATAGTCCTCTAATAGAACTAGTCCTTTATGTCAGAGAACTGACTGAAATAGAATTGTGTGAAAATTAAAAAAAAAAGGTTTATCGGTCAAATCAGCAGCACGTTAATGTTTTTGTAAAACTATTTCGATAGAAAAGACATTACAAATAACAGGTCACATTTTACAAATGAAGATTAACAAAACCGCGCGTATTGTTACACGTATATTTATGACGTTTGAATCGACAACCGAATTTTTACATAAGATGTGAAAAATTTCCACCAAATATATTTTTATTTTTCACAGTAAGAATAACATGAATTTTGTATTACATTTTATTGTTTAATTATATCAGCTTTTTCGTAAGGTGTGTACACAGGTGTGTAGTAAAGTGCATAATATTTTGCTGTAATTGCTTGTCCAGCTGCAAAGATCTTCCGCTGTTTTTCCACACGTTGATAACAAAGTACACAGCGATAATGATGTGCTTGGAAGCAATAAAATAATAAATTAATAATTCAAACATATTAAAAAATATTGCTCTTATAGTTGCCACTCAGAAAATTTATTAAAATTTTGTTTCATAATTTCATAACGAAAGTGAGAGATTATTGTGTCTATATTGGTTACGATATTTTTTAAAGCAATCTGAATGTGTCAATTTCGTATAGAATAACCATAACAAACAATTGTTTAACAGAAAAACGTAGAAACGTTTAATAGTGTTATTTTTTTAATAATAATCCTTAAATATAAATTAAGATGCAAGCAATTATCTCCATGGTAATATTTTGTGAAATTATTATTTAATTTGATCGCGTCTTTATTGTTCAAAAATTATTTTCTACTTTTATTAAACCACTCATTGCAAACCGTCCGAGAAATCGATCGAACAGAGTTTTCCCAAATCGTAATTTTTTAGCTCTATGTTATTTTTTTAGCTCTATCTTATTTAAAAATCGTTCCCTTTTTTACGTTTTTATAAACAATTTTATTTTTGATGAAATTAACGGCAAAAAAAACGAAGTTCTT
This sequence comes from Druceiella hillmani, assembly GCA_039881145.1. NCBI lineage: Eukaryota > Metazoa > Arthropoda > Insecta > Lepidoptera > Hepialidae > Druceiella > Druceiella hillmani. The sequence goes on along the minus strand of JAYKKI010000028.1, from coordinate 338,359 downwards.
TTGAATTATTGCACGATATGTGGAATTAATTTATATTGAAATTTGTAGAATTATGTACATTAAATTTAACACATACTCGTGTATATTCCAGTAAATACAGCATTGAATGATATATTGGATCCAAAATAATTTTTTTTGCAAAACCGACTTTTTAAATGTTTGTATTTTTATTCGCTCATTTCACTTAATAGCAAAATCGTTCTCATAAGAGATAGTCCTCTCAAATTTTCTTACCATCACTGATATTTTGCTTAACTTCTCGTCATACTAATTGTTTTATCTCAAAATTGTTATACTTTGATAGTTTGACCCTGAAATATATATTTTTGCATCCCCTCAAAAAATTCAAATTTTTTAATTTTCCCGTGAAAAATTCAAATTTGTTACTTTTCCCCTTTTCACTTTTTAAGATTATTATCCTATTAGAATTAATACAACGCAAAAAAAGTGTTACTTTCTTAAGGAAAGAAAATTTCCTTAAGGAAGGTTTCAAGAGACTTATTTAAAATCATGTAACCCATTTCCTAACAATATTTAAGTACCGTAGAGTAGGTTTAAAAAAACTTCGGGATGAAAAAATAACGCATTTAACAAACAATTTATCGAAACTTCTAAATAGGAAAAATTGTGAATTATTTTCCATTAAATTGAAAAAGTTATTATGAATTTATTTTCTATATGAAAATATGAGACAATTATGATATGCAATATGTAAATTAAACGCAATATTTAACGAGATGCAAAATATAATTAATAAACTACCTTACAATGAATACTAAATACAGGCGATTAATATCATGATCCCGTTATGTTTTGTGTGGGGCGTTTTCGTGTGAATCGTAGTTCATTATTTTGTTAATTCGTTATAACTTTATAATGAAAAGTCCTAGGAACGATATATTTATTTTAACTGTTTTTAATGTCATTACTTATTCTATTTCAGTAATTAAAAAAATATAGTAATACTCTATTGTTCTCATTGCAAAAGTTTATGCTTTACGTTTTTTTATGTTTAATAATTCAAAATTTAAGTTTTGGATATATTCATTTATGCTAATCGAGTAAGTCGTTTAAAATTAGCTTTTTCCTGCTAATAATCTAATCTAAATATTTATAAATGCTTATCCCACGCTCTTTTTTAAATACATTTCTTGGTTACCTTTACTTCTATATTGCATTTCTTCGATTGTGTTTTCATAGTTTAAGTGGTAAAATTTATAGTTTGTTTAAACATTTATAGTCTGATTGCCTTTTTTAGCATTTTTGCTCCCATTTTAAAACGGTCACATTTTTCAGAGTCATAAAATGTACATTTAAGGCGTAAACGATTATTACCTGTTTTCAGGTAAATCAATTAGCACGATTTGGATATTAGTGGAGGCATGAAAATTTTTCAAGGCAATCCTGTGTTCAATCATTTTAACGCTGGTGAAATGGTTCACTCTCTAAAATGTAAGGTAACGTATATATATATATATATATATATATATATGTATATACATTTTAATATATATATATATATATATTTACCGAACGAAGTAACAATATTTACCATATCACCCCGACTTGAATGTTCCGAATAACATTCTCTGCGTTTATTTCTTTAGCTTCTGAAGAGATATAGAAGTGAAATTTGCGGTTGTTTATTCGAAACAACTCGTCTCATTTTATATTCGTTTTTTTTTTAAACAAAAATAATAGAAAAAATACTTACTCCCTGAAACACTACGCCACTACGTAAATTCAAAACGATGTATTTTTCACGTGAATATGGGAATACTTACAACGATATAAATATGGCAGGCTGTTGTTTTAATCGTTAGATAACCTGTCCCCACTTGTCAATATTAATTTTTTTTTTTATTCCAGTTAATAACAATTGTTTTCAATAATTTTCAATATCAATATCCATATCAATCAAAACTGACACATACAAAAATTCACAAACTTGGTATTTCATATTGCGATTGTTCGTGGGCGTGTTCATATTAATTGTTGCATAAAAAAGGCAGGTATTAAATCTATACAGGCATTGCTCCATTGTCAGTCAACATCAGCTGTTCAAATACAGACATAGTTGATTTATTTTTCTGCGCAAACAATAAGGCGTTAAGTGTATGGGAATGACCGGGTGTATTGTTGAAGTTTTTAACGGTTTTGTGATATACATTTTGCAAGAAATTTGACGTCAATATTTTTTTTGTGGTAATATTTTAACTGACTATACCCGACAAATAACGCTGAAAAGTAGAACTAACGTTTAGTAATATGAGCTTTGATGGATCTTATTTTGGTTGTTGTTTTATTTTTACCTTGCAAATTTCGAATTTTTTTGTTTTTGTTGACTTTATAATTTATCCATGATGCATGCTAATATCATGAGGTTAAAGCATATTATTAAGAAAACTTTGCCATAAAATAAGTTTACAGGAGTATTTTCTTCTGGATTATTTCATAATAGCAAGTGTATTATGAAAAAAGTTAAGCACGGGTGTAACCTGCGCTATGAGGATTCCTGAAACACTTAGGTTTATAAAAACGTTTAAGCATACATAGTATTTCTATTTAACTATTTATAAATAATAATACGATTCCTCAGCATCTAAATAAATAAGTATATTGTCTTGTATATATATCAAAGACATAATAAATTCACATTTCAAAGTATAAAGTTGTTTTGCAATTGATTTAAGTCATTTGTATGGAGTTTCTTTGAACTTTTTACATACCCAATTACATGTCATAACTTGATCTACTATTACTACCAATTAATTAGAGCCTACTTAACTGTGATAATTTTCCTTTTAACTTCGCTATGTATACCACTATTTTCAATAATTTAAAAATATTTAAAAAAGAGGTTTAACTGTTGGGGTATGGACACTTAACTATAATAAAAACTACGATTTTAAGCTCAATATCTCGTAAATTGATCCCTAAACCTAAAAAAGGTTCTAAACATATCTCCAATATTGTTGAAAGATATATTCAGCGATGTTTACACAATAAGGCATTTGGAAAAACTTCGTCCCCATTTTACATGTAATGTAAGTGTCTTATAAGAGATTTTTGTCAAAGATTTAATTTCATAAATTTTGTTGGCGTTATGAATATATATTTATATACCGGGTTCAGTTTAATCATGCAAGTTGCAGCTTTATATCATTAATAGTCTGCAAGTAAAACCGCTGTGACCTTACAGATCGACAGACAGACGAACATGGCGAAACTATAGGGATTCTTATTTTGGTTAAACATTTTAAAATGAAATCCTTCACTGCTGGGTCATCACCAAAAACTTGACCGTTTTTTGCTCATGTAACCATTTTTTTCATTTCCGAATTTATTAAGTTGAAAGTTTCCATGAGCATATTTGGTTATATAAAAATTATATTTAACGTATCGGTGTTATCACCAATGTAACCTTTTATTATGTTAATAAAACTTGTGTAATCTATTTTTTGCAATTCTCGAATCTTATTTCATAAAAGGTTTAAATTCGATATTTTATATTCGCAAATGTAATGCAAAAACAAATATTGCATAATTTTTGTTTTTATGTAACAACAAATTTTAATAAGTCCTTATATAATTTTAAGTGTAACCTATACTGCAAAAGGTTATTGCATATTCATGTCACAATTTAAAAATGAAGCTATAGTATAATGGGAGGTAAAAAAGAACAAACATTTCTGTGTAGATATTATAAACATTTCTAATTTTCAAAATTTACCGACCTCAGCAAATTCAGTCCACCTTTTAAAATTATTAGGCGGAAAACGAAGCAAAATTTTAAGCTTATTTTCTTGAAAATTTATTAAACACGATTTGACACTTTTACATTGAAAATTGTTTCAAAGTACCTGCACATTGTAATCTGCAAAGCATTACTTTATGCAAAAGCAAATATTTTACGCCAAGGCCTGTATAAGTCGCAGAAATTAGATATTGTGAATGCAAAATTATGAACCGGAAGTTCTATTGTTTTGCGTTTCGCGTAATTCATCATAGCTTGTAGGGGTAAAATTTTATCGTATTATAAAGTTAATTGACTTTTACTTTCCTGTTACAGTCGTTGGCACTGAAAGAGTTAAATCACAAAAAATAGCGTCTTTTCGTTACATGTAGTAAAATTTCTATAAATTAGTTACCCATTGTGCTTATAAATTATCACTAGCCGACAATAAATGTATCAAACCGATCTCAGTTTCTGTGACTTGTATCTAACGGTAAAAATAACTGCTTACGAATATAGCGATTACGAAAAATTGTTTTGTATTTGTAACTGGAATGATCATAAATGGTTATCTTTCCCTATCTATTAGCATGCTAAACATGTTGCCAATTTGCAAAATTTCAAATTAAATTAAAATGTTTGTTTTGTAGTTCAAAATTTTAAGCTAATATAATCTAAATTATTTTAAAACGCTTTCTGTTACATAATACCAATACGTTCTTTAGGTTACAATAATTGAAGTACTTCCACAAAATATTGCTATTTTCTCGTTTCGTGTATCTCTAATTTAGGTTTATATTTGTACTGGTACGTGCAAAATCTCAAATTAAATTAAAATGTTTGTTTCGTAGTTCAAAATTTTAAGCTAATATAATCTAAATTATTTTAAAACGCTTTCTGTTACATAATACCAATACGTTCTTTAGGTTGCAATAATTGAAGTACTTCCACAAAATATTGCTATTTTCTCGTTTCGTGTATCTCTAATTTAGGTTTATATTTGTACTGGTACGTGCAAAATTTCAAATTAAATTAAAATGTTTGTTTTGTAGTTCAAAATTTTAAGCTAATATAATCTAAATTATTTTAAAACGCTTTCTGTTACATAATACCAATACGTTCTTTAGGTTACAATAATTGAAGTACATCCACAAAATATTGCTATTTTCTCGTTTCGTGTATCTCTAATTTAGGTTTATATTTGTACTCGTACGTGCGTGTCTAAAGAAAGCTGGATAAATTTTTGATAAGGTTTTTGTTTCGCTTTTAACTATTTTTAGGCAGGCTATTGGTTAATTGATGAAGCCAGAGTTTTTCATTCTGATTTTTTTCTAAAAACATATAATGGAAATCATTTATGATAATTTTTGATATAAGATTTGATAACAAAGGTATTTTTACCAATAAAAATGGTTTTGCATTTTTGAAAATTACTTATTATTATACGTTCTATTTTCAAAATGAAACCTCCATGAAAAAATTAACTTGATGTGTCTTGCTTTGAAATGCTAATACAATCGATATGTTTTTTAAGAAAAAATACTCGTACTGCAGATTATTCACATTCAAACCAATGGTTCCCCGCGTAGAGTCGTATCGCTTTGATGATGTTCTGTATAGCCAAAAATGGATTTAAACATTATGATCTATATCGAGAATGGAATAATGTGCAAGAAAATGTTATCGGTTATAATAATTTATTTGGTGCTCAAAAATCTGATCACTATTTGTATATTATGACACTTGAAGGGATCATTATAATGATGTGTTTGAAGAAAAAAGATGTCCCATCCGAAAAAGATATTAGGATATCAATACGAGTCTAAAGTAAAAGTGCTCGTGTCCAATTCAAACCTCTACCGATTTTAGGATTATCCTATAGATACATTGGGAATTGAAGAAAAGACACTGATCATGGTAAAAGTAATTTTCCTAATAGGATCTCCAAAAAATTTTTACTAAGCGATAAAAAAAATGTCACAGTAAAATTTTCATAGTTGTAAATAATATATGATCAACACAGATGGTATTGGAGCTTGTATCGAATTAAGTTACAATTACTAATATGCGTAAGAATGACAAATTCGATTCATGTAACATGAAATTGGAATAGTAATAATAAAGTGAAACGAAATGAACATGAAATTTGTTTAAAGTATGGAAATTTAATAGATCTAATTTCTTTTTCCTTATTTGGCGTTTTAACACTGAACAACTTAGTCGATAAATTTTTTTTCACTAATATTGGAATATTTACAATTTTTTTTATTATAGTTATATTTTAATAATATTAGAGTATTAATAATATACTATTGCAAAATAAACATTTGAAACGACACAAAATTACATAATATTTAGACATTACGATTTTAGCACAAATTTTGATATACAAATGTCTGGGCTAGGAATTAATTAAAATTCTAGAAATATTTTACAGATCCCAGATTATAAAACTGTTACGCGAAACGTTTCCCTGTGATAACGTTTCGCGTAACAGTTTGTAATCACAATGACTTACACAATTCGATAATTCTTTCAACCTTTCTTTTTGCTATGGATAGCAGGAAATAAATAGATAAAGGTTAATGAATTAATTTTACGTTTTATTTTAGTCACCTAATATTTTTTAACTTAACTGTTTGTCTCAAGCGAGTAAATTTTTCAAATATTTCTATAAGATGAAAGTTGGAAATTTTGTTCAGCATTATCACAAATTAACATAAGAATGACATACATCGTCGCGAGAAATATTACTGTAAGGAAAGTGTTGAATATATTAAAAATATATAAAATTTTAATTCTTAACAATGAAGTGTTACCCCACATTGTTACTATGAATAGCTCACAAGACATGCTCTCTAAATGAAATTTTTGTTGGGCCCTTTACTGATGAAAGGATCGCTTATATAATAATTTATTATACAAGATGCGGATATAATAATTGTTATAAGTTTAAATTTTTGATAAATGAAAATCATTATCCTATAATATAATCAATCATAGTTTCAATAGTAATCAATCAGAGTAATCAATCAAATGATAGTTTTATTTCCTCTGCTACGATTTAATACAAGTTATATAATTTTTCAACGTCATTATTAGAGCTTAGAGACTAATTCCACTAAATCATTTAACTTATTTCGTTAAACTGATGTATTAAAAAAATTAAATCTCAGCTGTATCTTATTTCATTACCAACGTAGCGTCACTTGAACACTCACACTTTATCATTCCTCACAAAACACGAACCCTCATCTCTCATCATGACGCTCGTTCTTACAGTACTTTTTGCTTTTATTTTCGAGTCATTAATATGGTTAGTTCCAGCTACGTTTTGACTGAAACTAAGTGTACACTTTGTTAGCCGTGTTTGTGCTCTTGACTTAAATACGGTCATAAATATATACTGGTACTAAACGTGCCCAGGCGGTCATAAAAGATTTTACCCTCGATATTGTTGCGAAGTCAGTGCTTATGGTTGAACCAATTAAAAAACGGTATAATGTATTCATAAAAAGGATATTTTATGATAGTGCATTTATTCATTTGATTGTATTTACATTTTATTATTACTCTATATTCATTCATATTGACGTTTTTCATGCTAATTTTTTATAATGGTAATTACTCGTAATTTCCTTTAATTAAGAATAAAAAATGATCACTCATAATATGCAACTTTTTCAGGCATTATTGAATGAAATTAAACATATCTAAAGGTAAAATCGATATTTCGGGCTATTATTTGACTGTACTGTCTTTATTCTATTATAAATTTAAAAAAATATATAGATAACAGCTTTTATTGCAATATACTATTTGTGGACGGTGATATACTCTATATATTATTTCTCAAAGTTGTTTATATTGTGAAGAACGCCATCTACTGACAATATGTTTAAATTAATACGTATTTTCCTTTAATTAATATAGATATTATGAAACACTTATTGCACTAGAAAGTTGATATTAGTTATGGTCTATGACAAATAAGACTATTTTATTTGAAATGGGGGCATGACACATTCGATACACGAAATTACTATATATAAACTAAATAAAATGCCTTTCATTTATTTATTTTAAAATTATATTACTATTCGCGAATTATTCGCACAGATCAACTAGTATTACATATTACTTATTTCCATATTTATGTCTTTTTATATACATACATATTAAAATTATATAAATATATAATTTTTTTCTTCTAAAGAGAAAAGGATTCAAGTTAAATCTGCTGTTCAGTGGAATGTATATTTTGGCGATAATTTCATCAACGACTTCTCCTAATAATAAAAAGCAAGAATTTATTAGAAAGTACTGGCATTTCAGGGACATTGTTTGATTTACAAAATGTAAGTTATATTACATTTAGTTACATCAACAAGAATTAGTTACATTAAGCAGTTAAAATGACGGCCATACTATATAAAACTCTTGTCAAAACTTTTATTCAATCGCATTTCGCTTTTGTCTTAGGAAGAACACCAATATCAATGAAGGATCCTCACGTTCAAAGTAGCTGAATTTTATCAGAAGGAAACCATTTGTTCTCGCTGTATATACAAATAATTTTGTAGATCGATTTCATTTTTAATCTGAATGTGTACAAATTATAAATGAAAACACCCTTATTAACAATAAAGCTTCTCGCATTCGTAATGAATCGAAATGATATTTAATTATGTATATATAACTTATAAATATGCATGTTATCATTCATTGTTGCAAGATGTTCAAAATCCAGTTTTCCAATTAAAATTTCCATAAGCTTACGGATGTAGTAATAAAAAAAATTTCAAATACGCACTTGATTTATAAATTTCCTATTCCTGTAAAAATTATTCTTTAGTAGTTTATGTTAATAAATTATACCAGGTATATCAATTATAATTAACGTAACAATTATTTCTCTGATTACTCACAAATATGGTTATGTATATATTATTAAATTTTAGTGTACTCATTTCTTAGCACTGACTTGCCTTTTGGAAAACGTTATAAGAGAAGGAATATATTAGATTTAACGTATTTGGAGATGAGGTCACGACGGTTTAACATTGGTTTTATTAAGGTAAGGAAAACGTATACATACATTCAGAAAATGGTAACTATCTCAACTTGTGGTTCACAATAATTTAGCAATGTGATCGTCGAATGTCGAGTGTGTTGGCATACACGACTCACACTTAACTTTTTGATAAAGGGAATGATCCTGAAAACCTATTGTGTAACCTGATTTTCTTTGTTTTATTGCAGATCCTCTCCATGTGATGTGCAGGTCCTCTCCATGTGCTGATTTATAATTATGACAACTCTTAATGGCATGCGAATATCCCTACAAGATCTATTCTGGTTACAAGTTTAGTGTTCAAGGAATTGGTATAAATAAATCCGAAAATTGCTTTCGTAAGATAATCATGTTTAGTTTAAACCATATTACCTATTTTTCGAATTACAGAGATTGAATAAAAAGGTTTTGTTTGTAATTTGATTCACGCTAACATTAAAATTTCTTTACAAGTATTACCTTAATTATAGAACTTTTAGGACAAACTAAAAATCCCTATCTTATGAAAAAAATTACCAAAAACAGGACTAAGAAAAGTCATTCTTAAATAATAATGCCACAAAAACAACTGATTTCTTGCAGAGATTTACTAGAAAAGTGTGGATGAGTGAGATAAATGTTTGCATCTAGATTTATTGAATATTATATCTGCACAATCTTAAATTTTCCGGTGATTAATAGTTTTCCAATTGTATCGCTCTAACATACATGCTAAATACATGCAAAGAGAAAATTAGTAGTTTTATGATTCTATTATATATCAAAGCAAAATAAGGACCAGAATTCATCGCAGTAATATTCAGTTTTGTGACTGTCTATATTTCACCTAATCATCTATATATTATATATATATATATATATATATATATATATATATATATATATATATATAAATATATATATATATATATATATATATATATATATATATATATAAATATATATATATATATATATAAGAAATAAATTCCAAATGTATTCAATACTGTCATTGATACAATTATTGCTTATGATACGAAGGAAATAATTACTTTATTGAAAAATGTTTATTGGCAAAGTTGTTGTTCAATCTGAGATACTTTGGGTAGAAACTGTCAACAAAAGCGGAAGTGACTTGTTCATTATAAGGACATTTAGGAATGGTTCTGATATCACAGTTACCTAATCGAATATCTCTCTTATACAGCGCTTTGTTTTATTGTGTCTATGCGTCTAATTCTATATTTAATAATATCAATATACATAAGTTTTTACGGTCTAAAATCTTATTCCCAAACTTAACCACAACGATATTAAATATACTTCAATACTTCGACATTGAATATCCTTTACGCATCTATAATACGGGACACTACTAAATATGGTAATATCATTATGTATAGCTACGTAATTTACCTTAGTTAAGGACGTTTTACTTATTTAAGGACTTTACAGACTGAACCAAATATAACGCGTAATATTCTCTATTTTTAATTATTATTAATAATTGCAAAATATATTTCAGAAGTGACACACGTGAAAGCTTCTGATTTTGAACATTTTCCATGAAAATGAAATCCTGATTACATGCGATTCTTAGATATAATGTACTAAATTGTTTGAAGTAACCAATTTAATTCTTACTTAACTCGTTTTGTTTCTAGCGATTTTCTTGAGTTTTCGAAGTTAATGTTAGTATGATACGATTTATTTAATTTAAAAAGAAGACAAATTTATTGTCAAAGAACTACTAATATTATTCAACGATCCTATGATTTTCGTACATGTTCTGTAATTTTAATATTATAAATAAAAATTAACTACTTTTTTTCCCTTTAAGTGGACACTGAAAACGTCTTTCAAAACAGCCAAACGATTGATTATCTAAGAAACTACATATGTACATTCAACGCTTTTGATACAGTATTCTTAAGGGATTGGGAGACTGTGGCCTACAATATATTTTGAATAGTAGTTAATGATGGAGCATCATTCCATGATTTACATCTGTTTTATAATTCCAACTACAGCTCTACTTATCTCATTGATAATATTCGAAAACAATATACTGCAACCATATTGATTGAAAATAATTTCAATGTTGAGCGGCTCATTTTAGTAGCAGATAAAATAAATAATTATAAAAATATTTGGATTATTTTTGGACTGGCTTTGAGACAAACACAAAAAAACTTACTACAATGCTAGTAGCATTGTAGTAAGTTTTTCTTGTTTCTCCTACGTTATTTATTGGGTATGACACGAATGTTCTACGGAAGATTTTTATTTGACTGCTTCAGAAGATGAAAGCTGTGTATATTACAAATAATTAGCAATTCGCAGGGAATTCAAAGAATATTTTGCAGAGATCTAATTTAATATTATGGAGACATCGACTGTGAATTCCAGTAAATTTTCGAAAATTATAGATAAATTTTGTAGTATTTATTTCATAAACGAAAATATCTTATATTTTGAACTCAGACGAGTTTAAAATTAATTTAGTGTTTTGGGTAAAAATTTTGATAAATGTTCATTATGTTATTCATTAAAGTGTTATTCATTGATTATATTTATATATAACTAAGGCTATTTAAAAAAAAAAAGTGGTGGAAAATTTTGTAGCTGGTTTGATTTTTGATTAATTTTGACCTTGGTTTACGATCGCCTGGAAAAGGTAAAAAATGGGAATAGGACTCAAAATAATTTGAAAAATTAAAATTATTTGAAAAATTAAGGCTACCCTCTCCACTTACTATGTAAGTATATGTACGTTATTGTACGTTCGTGGTTCCTTATCTTCATGTTTTTTTCTTGATGAGGTAAGTTTTTAGCTGTCAAAAAAAACATTGCGAGGTAAGAAATATTTTGTGCTCTTCTCCATAATACAGTGCACAGGTGTGTCACTTATGACATGAGTCAGGACCAAATGATCTACAGATAATACCACAAAAATATGCCAAGTGTCTAAGACATATGTCTTAGACACGTGGCAAGTACATATTTAAAACATATGTTTTAAATATGTCTTAGACAAGTACATATTTAAAACATATGTTTTAAATATGTACTTCATGCAATTTTTTGACAATATGGTATTAAAGTAAAGTTATTTTTCTGATACGTTGCAATGTAATTGTTATTACGAAATGCAGTCAACACAAGGTTCCAAAAAAATATTATTAATGGGTAAGTGTTTCAAATGAATTTGTCATCCAAATAATCTTCAATGAATGAAATATGTTGTAAAATATTTTATTTGTTTTAGATAGGTGTTTTCCTTAAACATGTATGAAATAAAATTTATTCCATTTTTAGTAATTTAAAATAAATCGTAAATTAAATAAATTTCAATACACGAGTTAACAGTGAGTTGTTGGTGAGGAAATCAGTTTACATTAAGTACAAAACCAGAACATACAATTCGGTAAATAGAGATATATCCAGTAGTTTAAGTCCAGTGAATATCCCTATGTTGCAATCAAATAGTTTTCATTTCAATTTATTTACATCTTTGAAATCCAATAAAACAAATCCAATAAATTTTTTTTAGTGAAACACAGATTGCAAATTTAACATTGTTGTTTTGGAAAAAATGTTTTGTCTAGTTTGTATAGCTAAAAACAAGTTGTTTATGAGTAGGTCTATATAAGAAGTAATTATGTGAGCGGTTACGAAAGCGCTTTGAAAATATTTTTCCTCTTAAAAAATAAGCCGAAAACAGAGCGATTGCAAGTACTTTTTTCACCAAATATCTTGAAATTAGGAAAAAAGGAACGAAAAGTTATTACAAGTTTTTCTTTATGGAAAATATTAAATTAGTTTGAAGGAATTTATTAAAATTTGGTTATATGTTTCAAATATTACAAAGTCTGATAAAATTTTCATCATGAGTTTTATAAAACTTTTATAAAAAAAATTGAACCGACTTCAATTAACCATAAAGTACAAGCTGATGAAGAGTGAAAAACAATTTTAATATTCTTAAAAATTTATCGAGTTATAAAAGTTTAAATTTAACCTTTAGATAAGGACGACAAAACTGTGTTGTGAAGTCATTTTTAATATAGCATATTATATTCTACAAGAGGAAAAGAGACAGGGATATATTCAACTCTATCCGTATCTTCAAATTTAGAAGCCTGTAATTGGCTTATTTTTCATTTTTTGAATGTTTTTCAAGACTAGTTTTTAATTAACTTATATTTCACAATATTGTATGAAAAATATCAAAATTTACAATGAGTACCGTATTGAATAATGAACGCAATGCAAAGCATAAAATAATGATAATGTAAGTCAGTAGTCGAAACATTCTTTCCTATTAAGTTTGAATGTACTTCTATGGTTAAACATTTTAGGGATAGTGCCGAGTCAATGCTTCTTTACCTTTTTCTCTCCTTCACATATATACACGCCCATACGCAGATACATATGTGTCACAATCAATATCGCACCGATTTCAGATTGTTAGTACGTAAGTTAATATATAAATAGGTAGGTAGTATATACTTGTACATAATGTGTTATCTGCCTGCTAATATTCTAATTGCTCCTGACTTTGTGTATATCTGTACACACTTAAGTACCCTGCTTACTAACATCCTAGTAGCTTTATGCCTTTTTATATGCTTGTACATACTTACTTACTTATCTAACTTTTAATATATTAATTCTTTTGTGCCTTGGTATGTAGCTTCATATACTTTCCCATCATTTAAATTTCTTACAATCTTATTTACGTCAAACCAAATCAGTTTGGAATCGATGTTTTTTTCACTCGATTGCGGAGTTCCTGTCATCATCTACCAGCTCCGTCTGCAGACTCTGGCTAACACTTGGGCCCAAGAAACTCATTAGCGGCCACAACTTGTGATCAAAAGACCTGCCAAGATAAGCAAACGATTCCAAAGTTGGTGAGTCTACTTTTCACCGTTTATGAGATCCTATCACCACTTTTCAGTTAATCAAATTCTGATCACTATTTGTAATGAAATTATTAGTCAAGGAAGTCTAAATGGGGAATCCACTCTCCACCAGGGAGGAGTTCCTGTTACCTTCTTATGATTCTATCGTAACATCCAGATTACCATTTATCACAAAAGACACATCTGCGCAAGTGAAACGAACTCAACTCTATTACTCTTTACCGTTGCGGAATTCTGCCTCTAACTCCCAACACTCTCATCATATTCTGATTACTATCTGTTACAAAATACTTAGAAAAACTCTTTCATGGCTTTCTACTTTATTTTATTGAGTAGTTCCATGGTATAGTACATTCCTACAGATCCTATCAGTTTCTGCTTATGACATGGGGCCTATCCGAAACCACATCATTTCAAATAAAAAAGAATCGTGGAAACAGCTGCGCGTTTTCGAATTACAGCTGTATGTACATTAAAAAATATACATACGCGTCGAATTAAAAACATCGTGCTTTTTGGTGATTGGTTAGAAGTATCTTTATTTTGCTACTTACCATGGTTTGACCAACGTGTTATCATACGTATCACACATGGTTTTTAGCGCTTTTCATTACTAAATTCAAATTAAATAGTTGAGACTTCGAAACACAATATAAAATGTTTTAGCTCATAATTTTAAATTCAGAAAATAATTAATTGTTCATTATATTCAGAAACAAAATTTACTCAGCAACAAACCGAAAATTTGCTGAAAAAACCGAAATTACCTATATAATGAATGCATCAATGAATTTTTTGTTTCTAATTTGAGATTTGTTCTCATACAGTAACAGCATTAGTACATACATGATAATTACGTAATATTTAGTACCACTAGGGTTTCTTAGTCAAAACTTATAGTTTCGCCATGTCCGCCTGTCTGTACATCTTGTATGTCTTTAGGTCATAGCCGTTTTCCTCGCAGACTATTACTGATATAAAACTGATTTTTTTACGGTTTAACACATTGACAAAGCCATAAAAATTATAGAATTAATTATTTTGAAAGAAAGTTTTTTAACGCATTTGTCCTACATAAAATGAATGGATGTCGCCTACCCCATTATACAAAGTACCGTTGAATAATTTTTTTGAAAATATTGGTGGCATATCATGAATATTTTTTGATCCAAGAATCCCTTTATAAAATATTAACATTTACAGTGGTCATTTTTGTTAGATTTAAGTGTCCTCAATACTTCCCAGAAAAAACGGTCTTTTTTAATGGCTGAAAAATATTCACAATAGTAAATATATATAAAAAATTAAAAGAAACATTGTGACAGAACTAATGTTTGATTCACAAATAATATTTCGCCAAATTATTGTATGTAGTTGAATCTGTACAACGTGTATAGATACTCTTTATAAGTGACTGTAATCGACTGCAAAGATACCTTTTTTATTTTAAAATGTATATTAATTATGTCTGCGAAAGATATACTAGCCAATATATTTAGATACTTCAATGGCGAAGTAAGTGAAATGTAAGCAGAGAATATATTTACGTGATTTTATTTACGAAAAATTTATGTTTTTATATAGTCTATTAGAAATGCAATGTACCCTCAAATATTTGGAATTGCCTAAACTTATACGCAGTGTGAGTTTTACTCGTACTTGATAAGTTTTTAATTGAATTCTAGACTATTATATATATTTCTCTGCTAAAGAGAGATAAACTTCTTTTCAGTTATTAACCAGCTTTCGGCAAATAAAGAACAAACAAAATATGGAAATCAGAAAAGGATTTAGAGTGCCCCTACTTCATGAACTGTGTTTAAGGCGAAACGTGAGTGAAGCTACGGCTATATATGTAGGATGATTGGGGAAGATTTACTCTCCTACGATACAGCCAAGCATCAGCTGACTTAAAAAACCAGAACCCAGGTTAAGTTTCCCTTCTCTGGTGTGTATAAAAGCCTCATGTTCTCACCTATGTAATAGCGTGCATTCTGTACTTTGAGAATATTAAAAAAGTGATTGTTTTAGTAATTTTGTCAAATGTCTCGCAAAATATACTGAAGAACTTTGGGTGAAATTTACGGAAATAGTGTGTAAACTCAGGAGCTACATACAAGAGAGAAAAAACAATAGGTTTTTTTCCCTATTTACACGTAAAAGAATTTATAGGCACATCTAGTATTAAAAAGAAAAATAAATTCAGATTTTGGGACAGAAGTGGAAATATTCAGTTCGTCTACCCCAGCTTTCATTAATGAACTAATAAATCCGCCATCCCGGATGGCGGATTTATTAGTTGTCAGCCTGATTTTTTTATCACACTCTTATATAGAGTCGTGAATATCTACGAACGTAAATATATTTTATTAGTATGAAAAGTCAAGTTATTTTATAATTAAAATTCATGTAGCTAAATGAAATAATTTACAATTCGACACAACTGAATAATATATATAATTATTCAGTAATTAGAACAAATAAAAAAAATCAGTTTCAATTAATACAGAAAGTTAATTCAGCTGTATATTGCATTTAGAAAATTTTGCATAATTTATTGAAAAGTCATTCTTGTTACTCGGTACTTTTTCCTGCATAGCGAGAGATCCGTGTTATTTTCTAATTTTTTAAATTTCATTAGATATTTCTGACATCAAAGAACATATTTCTTGACAAGGAATAAAGAACGTATTCCTGAAACTTTTATTAAACTTACAATAAATTTAAAATTCTATGAAGTAACTTTGTCATGGAAAAAATCATTATTAACTGTTATCATTTTAATATAATTACAAATCATTACATTAATATAATGTGAGACATTGTTACTTTATATATTATATAAAAGTTTTATTTTATATAATAAGAAGAAATATTTTATTTTATTCCGATATTAATTTTGAGGTTCAACGTGAAGTATAGCCAGTACCGAATTTATTTTCCTTCTTCAAGGGTACAAATTTATAAACAACAATTAGCTATGGCATTTCAGAATAAAGAAAAGAATGGAAACGTATGACTCGTTCAAAGCAAACGACTTTTATTCCATCATCTATACCTAAACAGCATATTTTGATAGTTAATTTCAGCTGTGTCAACATAAATTTAATGCTTTTTGAATGGAAAAATTAGTAGCAGCTGCTGTATTTTTCTAAAAATTTATTAGTGGAGACATAGTTTGTTACAATTGTAAATGTATTGGTAAAATAGGAATTGTTTATACATAATTACAATAACAAATATAGCCTTAAATGTAAGAATGTTTCTAGGCTCCATTTAATGATGATAAATAAAAATGTTTCAAGAAAATTTGGACCAAAATCAGTATAACCGGTGTACCCATATACTTCCATAATTTAACTTTAACGTACTAGTATTTTTGCAATATTTTGCAAAATTTTACTATTAGAACAAAACTGAGAAAAAAATGGAGCAAATTCAGAATATTAACATTCTGAATTATTCTTAATAATTAAATGAGACAGAGAGAAGTTTGATTATTTATTCAAATACCATATTTAGAAAAAAAAAATTATTTCGCTCAAAGGTAGATGGCACATTAACTTAACAATGAAGTGAAGGATTGCATCACTCAGATATTCACTCAGTTACTGGATGATAGTGTCAAGTACATTCACTAACATATCAAATGCTTTTACTTTGTCCCTAACTTTGCACACACAGATAACAGGTTTTATTTGGTAGAAACTGCCCTATTTCTGTTTAATGGATGCCTACTGAAAGTTAGCAGCATTGCCTGGAAATAAAAAGAAATGTCTCGTTCCAGTGCAAGTTGTTTATAAGCCAGCGTCGCTATATGAATAAATGTCGTTATATATTGTTTTGGTTTCCGTCAAACTATTACTCAGTATATTATTATTACGTTATATACGAAATATTTATATTTATAAACGAAAAAACATAGTTCACTGTAAAAACGTTTCTTTCAAACTCAATTCTAAAGACCAATAAACTACACATACAAATGTTTGTGTATATATATATATATATATATATATATATATATGTATGTATATATATATATATACATATATATATATATATATATATATTTATGTATATATAAAGAAAATGATGAAATATTTAAATATAAACACAGAACTTTTCTGCTTTCCTGTACAGGCATATATATATTGACAGGATATATAATATAATATTTCTTTTCATCCTTCTTTTGGAGTTACAGAACTAGTGGAGTTATATTTTTTGTAATCTCAATATTTATTAGTAACCAAATTACTAATAAATATTGAGATTTTGAACTAAAAATGCGTTGGTAAATTTTAGAAGTGTTAAGATTTATGAGTCAAACGCTAAAGGAAAAATCGACTGACAATTTTTAAAATTATTTGTTTATAAAACAATGCTATATTGTGTATTTCTTTGTTAGCTAGCTTTTTGGAAAAAAATAATATATCGTATACGCAAAAAAAATTGTCAGGCACTTATACGATGCACTCGCACTTCTAAGTGTTAGGTCATTACTAATTTTCAATTTCAGTTTATATATTGAAAGAGTACCTCTAATACTGTATAATTTCAATAAATATCATAAATAAGTTAATAGAAAGATATTTTTGAAAAAAAAATTGCAAATAAGATTTGTATAGAATTGTAATAAAATTTGTTTAATAATCCTGTTACAACAAATATTGTAATCGTATTGACTTTAATTTCAAAATTAGTGCCAGTCTTTCGTCCACTGGAAATTGTTTCGTAACGAGATCTTATGTATAATTTATGAATAATTTTGCAATCATTTTAAATTTTTAATCACTATTTTCATTTGAAATTTAAGACTTTCCAAAGAAAATTTCTTTTAATACGCAGCCAACAAACCAGCTAAGTATGATATCGAAATCTACATTCCAGTGTGCTCAAAAATAAGCTGTATTTAATAATTAAAAATATCCGCGGAAAACATCATATAAATAAATACAAAAGTTTGCACATACACACACACATATATATATATATATATATATATATATATATATATATAATATAAATATATATAATATATATATATATATATATATATATATATATATATATAATATATATAAGAAATCCTCCCCAACTTCACACAGGTGCATTTTAGGATAATGTCTAAAACAGTTCTTCGTAAAATCGTTGAGTTTGTCCCTCGGGCAAGAAAACGACTCGTACGAAGTCGTACGAAATGAATCATTAAGTCATTTCATATTATTTTTTCTTTCATGAACGTAGCCAATTTTGTATCAAACAAGTTGTATTGCTTTTAATGGAAAGATGAACTGTGTCATGTTTCTGTGAAATCCAGGAAAAACACACAAACTTCTCTTTGTTATATTGACAGGATATATAATATTAATACATTCGTAGGAAAATGTGATAGAAATTCACACTCGGTTTATTAGGTTTTCACACTTGGTTTACTTGTTTTCTTAAGGTTTCAAAATTGTTTAAAGATTAATTCAAATGTTTGACTTTTTTCATAAATTAAATATTCTTGTAATGTTTTTGTCTCTTTTTAACTATTATTTACATTATATACTATGACTGAGATTAGGGATATAATTACACATTGGGCCTAATACAATAAAGTAAAAATGTAAATATTGGACATTTTTCTCTTCGATAAATATCTTAATTTCCAATAAATAATTTAAAAAAATTATGTTCAAACTTTTAATTTTAGGTCGCTTTTTATTTCATTTTGCAATATTCTTCATTTATGTTATATTTCATTTTCGCCATACGGGAAAAGTTTATTAAAATGATAAATCGAATATATCGTATTTTACTTTACGATTAAATTATAGGTATTAATAAATATCGGAATTAAATTTTTATGAAATTTATATGACTGAGAAATAGGCGAATAATATAAATTAAAAAAGACATAAAGAAAGTTAAGAAAAAATAAAAAGGTTTTATTCTTTTTATGTAAAGAATAAAAGGATGTTTTGTATTATTCTAAGTAGCAAATTAAAAATGTAGAAAAAATTATAGGCATTTTTTCAATCGTATCAAAGTCATAAAATTAATGTTTACAACTGCTGTTCACATAAATAGAAAAGAAATGCTCAAATTTAATATGGAAATCGTGCTGCTTGGCGAAAATAACCGCATATTTTTACGTCATTCGGCTAAACATGTCATGCGTAATGTTTATTTACTATTTGTTTTAATATTAATGCGTTTGATATAAAAGCTAACGATGTCGCTTCAGTTTGCGATATTGCAGATATCAAGATAAACGGAGTAGGTAAGTGTTCTTATTTAATTGAATAATAGTGTTGGATTAATTTTCGCCAAGTATAAAATTACAAAGATAAAAATAATACTAGTTACTTTTTATCCTTAATATTATGTTTAAAGTGGATAAGATTCACAATTAATATTCAGCAAATTTTCAGATTTTTAACTAAAAATTTATTTGTATCTTTTCAAAATCATAAAAAGATAGTAACAAAATGTTTAATTAGAAAATTTACTATTATGGAATTCAAAATTATTGCATAAATCAAAATGTAAAAGTAAATTTTTTTTATTCAGTGGCTTGAATCCATAATTTTCAAAACAAGTTATCGTTTTTTTAAATATAATTTTAAAAAAATGTTGAAAATTTTTTAACCCTCACCTTTTTACTTATATAAAATTGTAAATGGTTTTGTATTTAAGAATTAATGTTATAAATTATATATATATATATATATATATATATATTATTCCTTCCCAATTTTGTGATTTAACTCTACAGATAAAAGGCAATATGAAGAAGATTTTCCTCTTTCTCCTGGTGGCAACACTTTGTTATGTAGCATATGGAGACGACGAACAAGCTGAAAATGAAAGTAATAATGCAGAAAATGGAGAAAATAATGAGGAAAATAAAGACGATGCAGACAAAGAAGATGCTGAAAAAGAAGAAGAAAAACCAGATGATGAGGATGATAAAAAATCAGATGATTGATTAATTCAATCACATACTTGAATACATTAATATTATTATAATTATTACAACTTATTCAACACCTTTTTGAGTTATTACAAACTTGTGACTTGTGACTGATATTAAATATAATGAATTAAATTTTGATGGTTTGTTTCAGGTCACAAAATTTTTTTGTAAAATATCTCGGCCTTAGTTTTAAGCAATATTTACACTTGAAATTTTTGACTAACTCTCAATAAATGAAATGATAAATAAACATTAATTTCTCACTAGAGTAGAAGGACTTTTATAATAATTAATTTAATTTCTGTAATAATATTCTTTGTTTAATATTCTGGAAAGATTAATCAAAATTAACAATTGTTAATGTAAATTTATACCACCAATTAGTAGTTACAACGATGCTGATTCTGAGAATCAATGAAGATTGAATAAACATGTTTTTAAAAATTTTAAGGAAATTTTTAATTTAAAGAACACTATGCTCTATAAGAAAAATTAAAACCTTCATATAGTTTAATTCCACAAATTATTTTGAAATCAGTAAAATTTTCCGCATGGAGTTAAAATAGATAAGAACCATTTTCGAGTTTAAAAAACTATATATCTTTTTCTTTACGTTTACTTCAAACTATTTTTTCAAAATGATTTTCTTTATAGTTCTACGTTAACACTAACCTTTGAGAGTGGTTGATGATTTAATTTTGACTAATTTATGTCATTACTGGTTTTTTTACAGTAAAATTATTCAAAAAACCATAATTGAGATAATAAAGGCGATTTTGTTAAAAGCGATGTTAATATTGCTGTTTATTAAATTGTCGATTTTCTCACGATCAAGGTAGCACAATACGTACTTCACGTATGTATAAATCGTGTAGATATTCTATCTGGCAGCCTTGAAAAAACATAAAATTGAATACTGTAAAACCATTTAGGTACATAGGTGAATTACTAATAGTGTTACGATTATATTAAACTAGGTATAAATCCCGCGCCTTAAACGAAAATGCTGACAGGCGAAGCCGATGCCGAAACCATTTCCCTAATATACCGGTAGATTGGACCTGTGGTACTATACTACTTCAAATAGAACATAAAAATTCACAATAGATCTTTGAATCCCTTCTTCTTTTGCTTTAAATCATTACAGAGAATGCCATTTCTAAATGTTATCTCTAAAAGGACTACAGACATACGCTTATATGTTTATGCAAACTAAGGAAAAACGAAAGTAATGTTCATTCATTACTCCAAATTGTATGGTTTAATATTTCGCGTACTAACAATGTTACCTCTTTTTTCTATAAATTTAGTCCAATTTAGTTCAATTCAATGTTCAAAATATGCTTTATTCTCTAATTTACTTTATTCTTAGGTTAAAATTTTTGTTTTCATAAGTCTCTTAAGTAAGTCTAACTCGAGGAATATTTTTTAACATAAAAAATAACATTAATTTTGTCCGTCGGGTTCCTTTGCTTTCATATCGATGAACCCTGTTGAAACTGAAAACTGAATCTGAAAACTGCGTCTGTTTCTATTGGTCTCACTTGTTTCGTTTTCAGAGTTACGTCCCTTACATCAAATTTCTAGAAAATATTTTCTTTCTAACAGCTGCCAATAAAGGAGAGGTCCATCAATTAAGAGGTCTTTTAAAATACAGTCGAAAGTGTTCAGTCTTATTTTTTGATAGGAGTTTTCTTCACGAGATGTGAGTGTCTCTTTGATTTTTTCGTCTTTATTTCAAATACATACACTAAAAAATTTTACAAAATCTGAATAATGTTATTTACCGAATACTTATGCTAATTTTTGGTCAAATTGCTTTAATAAATTTCACAAATATTCGTGGTATGTTAAAGAGTTTATTACCGATAACTTCAAGGTGTTTTGGCAATATTAATCAGTTAATCTATTATAATAAATTAAACAGATATTTTTGGCACGTGTGTAAAAATATGTAATACGCGATATTAGTGTATCAGTGAAAATTTTGATTTGAACGGAAAATATTTTATTTTATTTGAACTGATTTTCACTAATTACATTGGACTCTATCTTATTTCATTTGGTTAATTTACTGTCATTGAATGTATTTCATTTCATTATAATTTCATTTTGATTTTATTTGAAGTGATTTTCACTAATTACTTTGGACTCTATCTTATTTAATTTGGTTAATTTACTATCATTGAATGTATTTCAATTTATTTTAATTGCGCTTTGATTTTATTTGAACTGATTTTCAATAATTACTTTGGACTCTATCTTATTTAATTTGGTTAATTTACTGTCATTGAATATATTTAAATTTATTATAATTTCATTTTGATTTTATTTGAACTAATTTTCACTAATTATTTTAGACTCTATCTTATTTAATTTGGTTAATTTATTCTCATTGAATGTATTTAAATTTATTATAATTTCATTTTTATTTTATTTGAAGTGATTTTCACTAATTACTTTGGACTCTATCTTATTTAATTTGGTTAATTTACTGTCATTAAAAGTATTTAAATTTATTATAATTTCATTTTTATTTTATTTGAAGTGATTTTCACTAATTACTATGGACTCTATCTTATTTAATTTGGTTAATTTACTGTCATTGAATGTATTTCAATTTATTATAATTTCATTTTGATTTTATTTGCAGTGATTTAATTAATTTAATTTGACTTGATTTGACTCAGTAAAAGTTAGTTTATTTAATTATACTATATTTATAGTTATATTTTAATTTTGTTTAACTATATCTTAACTACAATTTCACCAATATTCGCTTTGTGCCCACTAATAATTATTGATTCTATTAGGCAGCGCTGTGTTAAAATAATTTAATTGTGCTCAAATTAAGATAGTACTATTTATGGACCAAAACTTTGTAAATTTAAAAGAAAAATAATAATTAGAAAAGTATTGTTAACATTTATAGTTTATTAAAAAATTTGTACCTAAACCTTATAGTGCCAGTCCTATATGCCGATTTATTCACATTTCTACTTTATTTAATTTATGTTTGTTAAATGTTATGTATTTTTTAACCGAAACTTATTATTGTTAAATTCAGTATCTTTAAAAACTATTATACTTATTATTTTATCAAATATATTCCAAAAATTGTACTTGAAATGAATTTGACATACGTTGCTTTAATAAATTAAATATATAATTGAGGTGTACTAAATTTTGGTCAATGTTTTGGGAATGCTAAATTTCATTCAAATTACTGAAATAAATAAAACGATATTGGCTGTACGTCGGCAAAAATACATCATAAGCAATATTTTTGTACATAGTAGGAATTTTGATTTAGTTTAAAAATACCTCATTTCATTTGAACTGCTTGATTCCATTTAAAATAAGTAATATTATTTAATTTATTGGAAATATTCTTTTAAGACCTTTAAAATAATTAATTAGGTTCAAAATTTGTAAACTTCTACTATGTAGTATTTCGCCGTATTTCGTAATATGACGACGTGTCTTGAAAAGCAATTGAAAACTCAAAAATATGTATAGCTTGTTCCAAAGGTACGATGTCATTTTTATCGCAAAAGTATCATCGAATATTATTACTGGACAAATATTTAAGTATGAAATAACATCGTATTAAATAAAGCAAGTAATACAATATTATAGTAGCCGCTTAAAAAATTATAAATATACTTCCTTCAAACTAATCGCTACGAGTTTACTCCGTTCGCATCTCTTTATAAGTAATTTTGTCCTTAGACCCAAAACAACCCGGTAGAATCAATACACTCTGGCAATCATCAGTATAGGTAATTTGTTTACCAACAAATGCAAACAACCGACTCATCAATATAAGATGATTGCACAGCTCCTATTCGATCTACGGACACCCTCGTCAGGAAATTTGCTTTAATAGAATGTGCTCGGGGGATTGAAAAGGTTCTTGGAGGGATACACTTCAACTTAGTATCATACAACTTCGGCGGATGTTCCCGCATTAAACTAATTACGAAAACATTGAATGGTGCAGCGTAGTTAGTGTGTTTAGGTACGCGTTAATTTGTAGCGTGGTGAATGTCAATAAGGCGAATTATGTTAGTAGATCGAAGAATAATCGTATAAGTAGAGACTAACTGAACATTTATGAAGTAAACTACTCAGAAATTTATTTTATTAATTTGGATACTGCTCATATTTCGTACTTTTTGAAATTTGTTTCAAAATAAAAGGTGCGTAAATAAGCACTGGCGAGGCGTTGTTTACACTAGAATGCTAGCGTTTATATCCCCCATCCTTTTAGATAATAGGGGAAGTTATTTGCGTCGCAAATTTCGATTTCACCTAGGAAAGCTACTTATAGGAAATATTTTCAGGGTTGGGAAATATCTGAATATTGAGTTAACTCATGGATAAGTGATTAGCGCGTTTCTTTGCGAGAATTTCTATTTGTTAATTCTAAAAAATTATCATTATGGTATGATTATTGTAGGTTGTTAAATATTTTTCTTCTATTCATTTATCATCTTCTATTAATTTAGGATATAGAATGATAATAGAAGCCAGAAAAACTTTGTGTCTGTCTGTGTGTTTGTTACTTTATGCGTCATTTAACAAAAAATACTTGATTGATTTTGATAAAATTTTGACGCGGGTAATACTTTAAAAACAAGAGCAGCATATAAGGTATAAAAAAATTTAATTCTGAATTCTAATTAAACATAAAAAAACCTAAGCGTAAACTTTCGCATGAAAAATATTATTAATAAATAGAATAAGTAATAACTTTAAAAAACAGTTTAAACGAATATATCGTTCTTAGGACTTTTCGTAACAAAGTCATAACGACTTAAAAACTGACAAACTACGATTCGCGCGAAAACGCCCCATACAAAACACAACTGGATTATAACCACACTGACCAGTATTTAGCATTCGTTATAAGTGAGTTTATTAAACATTTTTTGCATTTCGTTAAATATTGCGTTTAATTTACATTTTGTACAATATAATTTTCTAATTTTTTGGTGTGAAACTAAATTCATATTTTTTTCTATTCAACAAAAAAAATATACACTTTTTCCAATTTTGAAGTGTCAATTAATTGTTTTATGCATTATTTTTTCCACTCCGAGTTTTTTGAAACCTGTTCTACAGTGCTTAAATATTGTTTCGAAGATGGCTTACGTGATTTTAAATTATTATCTTGAAACTGCAAAATTTAAAATTTAGTATTTCAGGGTCAAACGACCAAAGCCTAAAATTTTTAAGATAAAAAAATTTGTATCATGAGATGTTAATCTAGATATCAGTGGTAGTATGATAATTTGAGAGGACTATCCTTTATGAGAACGATGTTGCTAATAAATGAAAAGTAAAAAGATTAATGTAGTTCTAATTTGATCGATAAACCTTTTTTTAATTTTCACAAAATTCTATTCATACGACATAAAGGACTATTTCTGTAGAGGACTATTTCTATTAGAGAGAATTGTTAGAATTCTTTACCCAAAGGATTTCAACGGAAACCAAGTGTAGTAGTAACGCCGTCTATTTTCTATGATTTAACGTTTTAACTTCTGTAGAAAATTTAATAAGAACTTGAATATAAACTTCTTAGCCCAAAACTGAATAGAGTTTCTTGAAATTAATTTAAAGTTCTTTCTAGTGAGCTCCCGTAATGTGGCGGTGAAACCCTTTTGCGCATGTATTTGGCATGTCGAAAAAAGATATCTTTGAATATGAAATAACGAACGACGAACTAATGAAAATTTTACTTAAATTTTCGTTAGTAGTCAACTTTCAACCATTCAACTTTCGTTACGTAGGAAGCTATAAAATGGTACGAATATTTTAATTTTTACATAATTCCACCCACAAATTAACAATGGCCTTAGTAATTACAAATCTATGGTTTGATCAAAATATATACCCTTACACGTTTAGCTGTCTAAGTATGCATTAAGTCTTGTAGTTCGTGTTATTTCTCCTTCGTAATGCAAGTGTCGCTTAATAGATGTATAAGTTAATACTTAGGGGTCCTATGATATTGAACAATTCCGTTCGGGTTACCCCCTATCCCTCATATAAGCATCTATCTATCCAAACGTGTAAATCTAATCAAAATAATGAATCTTGTGATTAAAAACAATCTTTCACGATAATAGTGACCCGAATTGACATAGAAGGCATGACTTTTTGATATTTGGATATTTCTACCCGTACGATTTGAAGAGTGAAGTGAATATTGCTTCTGTGTAATGACTAATTTTTTGTACCTTTATTTTAATCAAGGGTGTGCCTCGATCTACTCTTAACATATCATTTACGAGCCTTATCCCTGCCACCTTTCTTCTCACGTTCCAAAACTTTAAGGTTTTTCTTCACAAACTATGTCAAAATAAGAATAACACTAAAAATTTCAATGTCGTCCTGAACACAAATTACTTGATATTTTTTATTTAGATACAAGCTTGATATTATGTTGTAAATTTATTAGTTTATGATAATCCTTCATTATTCAGTGCGATCCTACATTTTATTTAATTTGAAAATAAATTTAAGGACTACAAAAGCTACACTCTTATACTTCCTCGTTTATGCTAAAATTCTTTTAGATTGATTCTGGTCACTACTAATGAAATATCCATAACACTATAACACTACACCAGTGGAAGCTGTACCGAAAAACGGAATAGTGAGTAATAAAGGGAGTGGAAATGAGCACAGGTCGAAGACGCTTATGAATGAATGCTTATTTCATCGTGGACGGTTGAATTGATTGAAATAAGACAAAGCGGCAGTATTCCAAGGTGTACGTCCAGTAATATAATATATCACATAACTATCTTTGAATATTTAAAAATACGTTATTAATCGCTCTTAAAACTAAATTGTTGCTTAATTGTTGCATAAAAAAGGCAGGTATTGAGTCTATACAGGCATTGCTCCGTTGTCAGTCAACATCAGCTGTTCAAATACAGACATAGTTGATTTATTTTTCGGCGCAAACAATAAGGCGTTAAGTGTATGGGAATGACGGGGTGTATTGTCGAAGTTTTTAACGGTTTTGTGATATACATTTTGCAAGAAATTTGACGTCAATATTTTTTTTGTGGTAATATTTTAACTGACTATACCCGACAAATAACGCTGAAAAGTAGAACTAAAGTTTAATAATAGGAGCTTTGATGGATCTTATTTTGGTTTTTGTTTTATTTTTACCTTGCAAATTTCGAATTTTTTTGTTTTTGTTGACTTTATAATTTATCCATGATGCATGCTAATATCATGAGGTTAAAGCATATTATTAAGAAAACTTTGCCATAAAATAAATTTACAGGAGTATTTTCTAGGTTTAGGATTGTTTCATAATAGCAAGTGTATTATGAAAAAAGTTAAGCACGGGTGTAACCTGCGCTATGAGGATTCCTGAAACACTTAGGTTTATAAAAACGTTTAAGCATACATAGTATTTCTATTTAACTATTTATAAATAATAATACGATTCCTCAGCATCTAAATAAATAAGTATATTGTCTTGTATATATATCAAAGACATAATAAATTCACATTTCAAAGTATAAAGTTGTTTTGCAATTGATTTAAGTCATTTGTATGGAGTTTCTTTGAACTTTTTACATACCCAATTACATGTCATAACTTGATCTACTATTACTACCAATTAATTAGAGCCTACTTAACTGTGATAATTTTCCTTTTAACTTCGCTATGTATACCACTATTTTAAATACTTTAAAAATATTTAAAAAAGAGGTTTAGCTGCTGGGGCATGGATACTTAACTATAATAAAAACTACGATTTTAAGCTCAATATCTCGTAAATTGATCCCTAAACCTAAAAAAGGTTCTAAACATATCTCCAATATTGTTGAAAGATAAATTCAGCGATGTTTACACAATAAGGCATTTGGAAAAACTTTGTCCCCATTTTACTTGTAATGTAAGTGTCTTATAAGAGATTTTTGTCAAAGATTTAATTTCATAAATTTTGTTGGCGTTATGAATGTATATTTATATACCAGGTTCAGTTTAATCACGCAAGTTGCAGCTTTATATCATTAATAGTCTGCAAGTAAAACCGCTGTGACCTTACAGATCGATAGACAGACGAACATGGCGAAACTATAGGGATTTTTATTTTGGTTAAATATTTTAAAATGAAATCCTTCACTGCTGGGTCATCACCAAAAACTTGACCGTTTTTTGGTCATGTAATCATTTTTTTCATTTCCGAATTTATTAAATTGAAAGTTTCCATGAGCATATTTGGTTATATAAAAATTATATTTAACGTATCGGTGTTATCACCAATGTAACCTTTTATTATGTTAATAAAACTTGTGTAATCTATTTTTTGCAATTCTCGAATCTTATTTTATAAAAGGTTTAAATTTGATATTTTATATTCGCAAATGTAATGCAAAAACAAATATTGCATAATTTTTGTTTTTATGTAACAACAAATTTTAATAAGTCCCTATATAATTTTAAGTGTAACCTATACTGCAAAAGGTTGTTGCATATTCATGTCACAATTTAAAAATAGAGCGATAGTCTAATGGGAGGTAAAAAAGAACAAACATTTCTTTGTAGATATTATAAACATTTCTAATTTTCAAAATTTACCGACCTCACCAAATTCAGTCCACCTTTTAAAATTATTAGGCGGAAAACGAAGCAAAATTTTAAGTTTATTTTCTTGAAAATTTATTCAACACGATTTGACACTTTTACATTGAAAATTGTTTCAAAGTACCTGCACATTGTAATCTGCAAAGCATTACTTTATGCAAAAGCAAATATTTTACGCCAAGGCCTGTATAAGTCGCAAAATTCAGGTATTGTGAATGCAAAATTATGAACCGGAAGTTCCATTGTTTTGCGTTTCGCGTAATTCATCATAGCTTGTAGGGGTAAAATTTTATCGTATTAGAAAGTTAATTGACTTTTACTTTCCCTGTTACAGTCGTTGGCACTGAAAGAGTTAAATCACAAAAAATAGCGTCTTTTCGTTACATGTAGTAAAATTTCTATAAATTAGTTACCCATTGTGCTTATAAATTATCACTAGCCAACAATAAATGTATCAAACCGATCTCAGTTTTTGTGACTTGTGTCTAACGGTAAAAATAATTGCTTTCGAATATAGCGATTACGAAAAATTGTTTTGTATTTGTAACTGGAATGATCATAAATGGTTATCTTTCCCTATCTATTAGCATGCTAAACATGTTGCCAATTTGCAAAATTTCAAATTAAATTAAAATGTTTGTTTTGTAGTTCAAAAGTTTAAGCTAATATAATGTAAATTATTTTAAAACGCTTTCTGTTACATAATACCAATACGTTCTTTAGGTTACAATAATTGAAGTACTTCCACAAAATATTGCTATTTTCTCGTTTCGTGTATCTCTAATTTAGGTTTATATTTGTACTGGTACGTGCAAAATCTCAAATTAAATTAAAATGTTTGTTTTGTAGTTCAAAATTTTAAGCTAATATAATCTAAATTATTTTAAAACGCTTTCTGTTACATAATACCAATATGTTCTTTAGGTTACAATAATTGAAGTACTTCCACAAAATATTGCTATTTTCTCGTTTCGTGTATCTCTAATTTAGGTTTATATTTGTACTGGTACGTGCGTGTAGTCTAAAGAAAGCTGGATAAATTTTTGATAAGGTTTTTGTTTCGCTTTTAACTATTATTAGGCAGGCTATTGGTTAATTGATGAAGCCAGAGTTTTTCATTATGATTTTTCTAAGAATATATAATGGAAATCATTTATGATAATTTTTGATATAAGATTTGATTACAAACGTATTTTTACCAATAAAAATGGTTTTGCATTTTTGAAAATTACTTATTATTATACGTTCTATTTTCAAAATGAAATCTCCGTGAAAAAATGAACTTGATGTGTCTTGCTTTGAAATGCTAATAGAATCGATATCTTTTTTAAGAAAAAATACTCGTACTACAGATTATTCACGTTCAAACCAATGGTTCCCCGCGTAGCGTCGTATCGCTTTGATGATGTTCTGTATAGCCAAAAATGGATTTAAACATTATGATCTATATCGAGAATGGAATAATGTGCAAGAAAATGTTATCGGTTATAATAATTTATTTGGTGCTCAGAAATCTGATCACTATATGTATATTATGACATTTGAAGGGATTATAATTTATAATTATAATTTATAATATCATTATAATGATGCGTTTGAAGAAAAAAGACGTCCCATCCGAAAAAGATATTAGGATATCAATACGAGTCTGAAGTAAAAGTACTCGTGTCCAATTCAAACCTCTACTGATTTTAGGATTATCCTATAGATACACTGGGAATTGAAGAAAAGACACTGATCATGGTAAAAGTAATTTTCCTAATAGGATCTTCAAAAAATTTGTGTTAAGTGATAAAAAAAATTTCACAGTCAAATTTTCATGCTTGTAAATTATATATGATCAACACAGATGGTATTGGAGCTTGTATCGAATTAAGTTACAATTACTAATTTTGCGTAAGAATGACAAATTCGATTCATGTAACATGAAATTGGCATAGTAATAATAAAGTGAAACGAAATGAACATGAAATTTGTTTAAAGTATGGAAATTTAATAGATCTAATTTCTTTTTCCTTATTTGGCGTTTTAACGCTGAACAACTTAGTCGATAAATTTTTTTTCACTAATATTGGAATATTTACAATTTTTTTTTTATTATAGTTATATTTCACTAATATTAGAATATTTATAATATACTATTGCAAAATAAACATTTGAAACGACACAAAATTACATAATATTTAGACATTACGATTTTAGCACAAATTTTGATATACAAATGTCTGGGCTAGGAATTAATTAAAATTCTGGAAATATTTTACAGATCCCAGATTATAAAACTGTTACACGAAACGTTTTCCTGTGATAACGTTTAGAATCACAATGACTTACACAATTCGATAATTCTTTCAACCTTTCTTTTTTCTATGGATAGCAGGAAATAACTGGATAAAGGTTAATTAATTAATTTTACGTTTTATTTTAGTCACCTAATATTTTTTAACTTAACTGTTTGTAATTAAATGAAACTACGTGATGTAGTATTATTTCTACTATCTTTAATTTCTTTACCACCACCTAGGTTTCGTTGTATTACAACATCTTCAGGTGGGTTGTAATAATAATATAATTTCATTTTGATTTTATTTGCAGTGATTTAATTAATTTAATTTGACTTGATTTGACTCAGTAAAAGTTAGTTTATTTAATTATACTTTATTTATAGTTATATTTTAATTTTGTTTAACTATATCTTAACTACAATTTCACCAATATTCGCTTTGTGCCCACTAATAATTATTGATTCTATTAGGCAGCGCTGTGTTAAAATAATTTAATTGTGCTCAAATTAAGATAGTACTATTTATGGACCAAAACTTTGTAAATTTAAAAGAAAAATAATAATTAGAAAAGTATTGTTAACATTTATAGTTTATTAAAAAATTTATACCTAAACCTTATAGTGCCAGTCCTATATGCCGATTTATTCACATTTCTACTTTATTTAATTTATGTTTGTTAAATGTTATGTATTTTTTAACCGAAACTTATTATTGTTAAATTCAGTATCTTTAAAAACTATTATACTTATTATTTTATTAAATATATTCCAAAAATTCTACTTGAAATGAATTTGACATACTTTGCTTTAATAAATTAAATATATAATTGAGGTGTACTAAATTTTGGTCAATGTTTTGGGAATGCTAAATTTCATTCAAATTACTGAAATAAATAAAACGATATTGACTGTACGTCGGCAAAAATACATCATAAGCAATATTTTTGTACGTAGTAGAAATTTTGATTTAGTTTAAAAATACCTCATTTCATTTGAACTGCTTGATTCCATTTAAAATAAGTAATATTATTTAATTTATTGGAAATACTCTTTTAAGACCTTTAAAATAATTAATTAGGTTCAAAATTGGTAAACTTCTACTATGTAGTATTTCGCCGTATTTCGTAATACGACGACGTATCTTGAAAAGCAATTCAAAACTCAAAAATATTTATAGCTTGTTCCAAAGGTACGATATCATTTTTATCGCAAAAGTATCATCGAATATTATTACTGGACAAATATTTAAGTATGAAATAACATCGTATTAAATAAAGAAAGTAATACAATATTATAATAGCCGCTTAAAAAAATATTAATACACTTCCTTCAAACTAATCGCTACGAGTTTACTCCGTTCGCATCTCTTTATAAGTAATTTTGTCCTTAGACCCAGAACAGTTCGGTAGAATCAATAACAACCCACATACCCTCTGGCAATCAACAGTATAGGTAATTTGTTTACCAACAAATGCAAACAACCGACTCATCAATATAAGATGATTGCACAGCTCCTATTCGATCTACCGACACCCTCGTCAGGAAATTTGCTTTAATAGAATGTGCTCGGGGGATTGAAAAGGTTCTTGGAGGGATAAACTTCAACTTAGTATCATACAACTTCGGCGGATGTTCCCGCATTAAACTAATTACGAAAACATTGAATGGTGCAGCGTAGTTAGTGTGTTTAGGTACGCGTTAATTTGTAGCGTGGTGAATGTCAATAAGGCGAATTATGTTAGTATATCGAAGAATAATCGTATAAGTAGAGAGTAACTGAACATTTATGAAGTAAACTACTATGAAATTTATTTTATTATTTTGGATACTACTAATATTTCGTACTTTTTGAAATTTGTTTCAAAATAAAAGGTTCGTAAATAAGCACTGGCGAGGCGTTGTTTACACTAGAATGCTAGCGTTTATATCCCACATCCTTTTAGATAATAGGGGAAGTTATTTGCGTCGCAAATTTCGATTTCACCTAGGAAAGCTACTTATAGGTAATATTTTCAGGGTTGGGAAATATCTGAATATTGAGTTAACTCATGGATAAGTGATTAGCGCGTTTCTTTGCGAGAATTTCTATTTGTTAATTCTAAAAAATTATCATTATGGTATGATTATTGTAGGTTGTTAAATATTTTTCTTCTATTAATTTATCATCTTCTATTAATTTAGGATATAGAACGATAATAGAAGCCAGAAAAACTTTGTGTCTGTCTGTGTGTTTGCTACTTTATGCGTCATTTAACAAAAAAATACTTTATTGATTTTGATAAAATTTTGACGCGGGTAATAGTTTATAAACAAGAGCAACATATAAGGTATAAAAAATCTAATTCTGAATTGTAATTAAACATAAAAAAACTTAAGCGTAAACTTTTGCATGAAAAATATTGTTAATAAATAGAATAAGTAATAACTTTAAAAAACAGTTTAAACGAATATATCGTTCTTAGGACTTTTCGTAACAAAGTCATAACGACTTAAAAACTGACAAACTACGATTCGCACGAAAACGCCCCATACAAAACACAACTGGATTATAACGTCACTGACCAGTATTTAGCATTCGTTATAAGTGAGTTTATTAAATATTTTTTGCATTTCGTTAAATATTGCGTTTAATTTACATTTTGCACAATATAATTTTCTCATTTTTTGGTGTGAAACTAAATTAATATTTTTTTCTATTCAACAAAAAAAATATACACTTTTTCCAATTTTGAAGTGTCAATTAATTATTTTATGCATTATTTTTTTCACTCCGAGTTTTTTGAAACCTGTTCTACAGTACTTAAATATTGTTTCGGAGATAGCTTATGTGATTTTAAATTATTATTTTGAAACTGCAAAATTTAAAATTTAGTATTTCAGGGTCAAACGACCAAAGCCTAAAATTTTTAAGATAAAAAAATTAGTATCATGCGAGGTTAATCTAGATATCAGTGGTAGTAAGATAATTTGAGAGGACTATCCCTTATGAGAACGATGTTGCTAATAAGTGAAAAGTAAAAAGATTAATGTGGTTCTAATTTGATCGATAAACCTTTTTTTTTTAATTTTCACAAAATTCTATTCATACGACATAAAGGACTATTTCTGTAGGGGACTATTTCCGTTAGAGAGAATTGTTAGAATTCTTTACCCAAAGGATTTCAACGGAAACCAAGTGTAGTAGTAACACCGTCTGTTTTCTATGATTTAACGTTTTAACTTCTGTAGAAAATTTAATAAGAACTTGAATATAAACTTCCTAGCCCAAAACTGAATAGAGTTTCTTGAAATTAATTTAGTTATTTCTAGTGAGCTCCCGTAATGTGGCGGTGAAACCTTTTTGCGCATGTATTTGGCATGGCGAAAAAAGATATCTTTGAATATGAAATAACGAACGACGAACTAATGAAAATTTTACTTAAATTTTCGTTAGTAGTAGACCATTCAACTTTCGTTACGTAGGAAGCTATAAACTGGTACGAATATTTTAATTTTTACATAATTCCACCCACATATTAACAATGGCCTTAGTCAAAATAACAATCTATGGTTTGATCAAAATATATACCCTTACATGTTTAGCTGTCTAAGTATTCATTAAGTCTGGTAGTTCGTGTTGTTTCTCCTTCGTAATGCAAGTGTCGCTTAATAGATGTATAAGTTAATACTTAGGGGTCCTATGATATTGAACAATTCCGTTCGGGTTACCCCCTATCCCTCATATAAGCATCTATCTATCCAAACGTGTAAATCTAATCAAAATAATGAATCTTGTGATTAAAAACAATCTTTCACGATAATAGTGACCCGAATTGACATAGAAGGCATGACTTTTTGATATTTGGATATTTCTACCCGTACGATTTGAAGAGTGAAGTGAATATTGCTTCTGTTTAATGACTAATTTTTTGTACCTTTATTTTAATCAAGGGTGTGCCTCGGTCTACCATTAACATATCATTTACGAGCCTTATCCTTGCCACCTTTCTTCTCACGTTCCAAAACTTTAAGGTTTTTCTTCATAAACTATGTCAAAATAAGAATAACACTAGAAATTTCAATGTCGTCCTGAACACAAATTATTTGATATTTTTTATTTAGATACAAGCTTGATATTTTGTTGTAAATTTATTAGTTTATGATAATCCTTCATTATTCAGTGCGATCCTACATTTTATTTAATTTGAAAATAAATTTAAGGACTACAAAAGCTACACTCTTATACTTCCTCGTTTATGCTAAAATTCTTTTAGATTGATTCTGGTCACTACTAATGAAATATCCATAACACTATAACACTACACCAGTGGAAGCTGTACCGAAAAACGGAATAGTGAGTAATAAAGAGAGTGGAAATGAGCACAGGTCGAAGACGCTTATGAATGAATGCTTATTTCATCGTGGACGGGTGAATTGATTGAGATAAGACAAAGCGGCAGTATTCCAAGGTGTACGTCCAGTAATATAATATATCACATAACTATCTTTGAATATTTAAAAATACGTTATTAATCGCTCTTAAAACTAAAGTCAAGTATTTTTGACCCTAATTTGAATAAATCACTCCTAAAACTTTTCCTCAAGTATTTTACCAATTGCTAAACCAACGTTTACTATTGGCCTCGTGAGAATATTCTAATGCTTGACCCTACTGTGTGAGAGGTTGAGATTGAGCATCATTGTGTAATGAGTTTAGATCGAGCATCTAGTACGTGAGAATCTAGTATGCGAGTATAACTAAAGTACCCTCTTAGCTAAATAGTTCATAAATGAAGATATATTTTAGTTTTGTTATTACTGTGAAAGCTTTTGTTGGAGCTTAAAATTTTTCAATTCGATTCAAATATGCGTAAATGATTCTGATAATAGGTTTTTTGGAGAACGTCGAATTGCGGGAATTTCAAGAGAGGGTAAAATATAAGAGCTAAATATATCCGTTACTCAATTTAATTACGCGCATTTTTATCCTTTTTGAATATTATAGAAACTCCTCGATGATAAGTTTTCAGTGTGGCATTTTTTCTCATTTTCGTAAATATACTTACATCGTCTGTCAATTATAGGAAAGTGCGTGTGCATTAACGGACATTAACACAGTTCAAGAATCGACACATTTTTCGGGAATTTTAAGAGAAGCAAAAACACGAGGTATTCACATGTCCCGTTAAAAATTATAGATTTTGCCACATTGATACCGCTTGATTAAATTCAACTTAAGCATATTTTTGACAATTTTGGAATATTATGGAAACTCCAACATGATTAGTTTTTAGTGTGGTGTTTTTTATTACTTTCATAAATATATTTACGTCTTTGACAGACGTAAGACTCAGAAAAATTACGCTTACAATAACAGAGATAGACACAATTTGAGAATGGATTCAGTTTTTATAGTAGTGTTGCAGATGCAATAGTAAAAAAATGTGAGACATTCGTCTAAATTACCCGAATCGTTTCTAATGAAAGAAAAATAAAACGCCGCCAATTTATATATGTATATATATTTATATATATATATATATATATATATATATATATTTATATGTTACAATATTTAATTAAATATTTGTGTTACGTATTTAAGTTTTCATTAACAGAAACAGGTCAATGAATATTATCGCTAAAACAAATATACCTACACACGAAAAAGCGGACTATTCATTTACTTTTGAGGGTAGTGGAACACATTCTATATACATAGGGAATTCATGGATTAATTATTGCACGGTATTTTAGACCGTAATGCAGTCATGTCGCTCACGTGTCGCGTCTGGCTGCAGCACAAGTTTTAAAAACGAAATTTGGCAAATTATATTTAAAATAATATTTACTTCGTGTTGATGTAACTGGCTATATTGAAATCTAGACCCGTTCCTTTGGGAAAAAACATTTTTATGTGTTCCTAATACTACGCGCAGTAACTGCCGACTAAAGATAACAATGGATATATTAAGCCAAACATACTCTAAAAAGATTATAAATTTATATATTGAATTACCAGATTAAGAGAAATGAAAATGATTTTGAAAGGAACTAAAAGTAGATAGTAAATGGGTATTTTAATAATGTTTAGTGTGGTGTATTCGCCAATGGAGAGAGGGAACTAAGAGGGAAAACGGGCATAATACCAGTCCATGGAAGAACAAATTCATTTCAAAAATCTCAAAGAAATATTGTAATTGAATCCGTATGACGTTTTCGTACGAGTCGTTTTAGTACCTGGAGGAAGACAATTAAGGTGGTGTGTAAATAAATATTTAAAACACTATCTTGTCTTCCTTCAAATGTACCCGTGAGAAATCTTCGTGCACCTCGTTTTGGTATCAAGAAGAAAGATACTTAAGTTGATGTATGGAGAAATATTTTAGACACTGTCTTATTTTCCTAGAATGTACGTACACGTGAGAAATTTTCATGCAGGCTATATGTTTTTATGTAGTAGAGAGTCGAATGCCTTGCTGTAGTCGATAAATGCAATAAAGTACGTAAGTAGGTATCGTTGTACTTCTCTAAAACTTGACGAATTACATGGATGGGGTCAATCACCGAGTAGTCTTTAAGAAATTCAGCATGCCCGATGGCGGTTGATGTTCCTTCAGTGTTCTTTCAATCCGTTTTAAAATGATCTAAGCGAAAATTTTGTGTGTTGGACATAAGACTGATAGGGCGATAGTTTCCGATTTCATGTTTATCTCCTTTATTATATATACTAGGAATGCTTGAAGTTTCTCCTAAATCAATTTCACCTTCTGTTTTGTTATTTTCCTACATTTTCTTGAAGTAAGATGTTGCTGTTCTCGATATATCTGTTCTGCGATGATTTCATTTTCCACTATCGTTTTTCATTTTAACTGTCCAATCCATTAAATTCTTCAATTCTTTATATGCTTTTTGGACTCCAACCGTCTTATTTATATACTTTTCTATAATTTCCATTCCGCTTTGTTTCCTATCCTTTCTATTGTTATCTTTCATTTCTTTACTAATTTTCGTTAAATATTTTCTTCTGTTTTGAGTATCTTTAGCACTGATTAAGTAATTCCTCACCTCTATTAATTTTCAATTTTGGTATTTGCAGTGTATTGTATTTGAGTTTTTATGGTATTTTCTATCCAGTTGTGTTAGGTTGAAAGTCTGTGAATTTGTCCCTTAGAGCTACTGTCATTTGTTCTAACTAATGCTTTTCGAGCTAAACATTTCTTTGGCCTTGTCTTGGTCTATACTTTTTCGTTGATGTGTTACCAGTTCTGCTCTAATTAGTTTATGATAGGTGGTAAAGTTCAATTTATTGATTGTGGTAAATTAGTGGAGTAGCTGTTTTTGTTAGTTATTTGAAAATCAATTCGTTTTTTTACCATCCGGCAAGGTCTAGGTCCATATATTTTTTATCGTGAGGTTATTTCCTAGTGCAAAGTTTGTGATATGTTCTCAATTTCTACTTCTGGTTTCGTTGCTGTATGTGGGTGGTCATAGTAACTTCTCTTTTCTTGGACGCCTATTCCCAATTTGGCCATAACCGTCTCCCATTATTATAAGGTCTTGATGACAGTGCTCTTGAATCGCACTATTTAGATCAATGTAGAATATATTTTGTTTCTATATTCGATTGTTTAGTAAACGAATGTATTTATACGATAGATTAACGGTTCTTATGTCCAGGTAATTTCAAATTCATCATCGCAATGCGTTCTGAGATACCAACAAATCCTTCCATATATTTTGTTATATGTTTTTTAACAATAAATTCATCCCCATGAAGGTCCGGGGTCTCGCCTATATGACAATATATGTAGTCTGTATAAGATATGATATTTTCACCCAATCTTCTCACTTTACTCAGTCTAACGATGTCCCATTTGAAGTGTTTTAATACATACATTAGTTCTGCAAGGTTTTCTTAATTTCTTAGGGTAAGTACATTGAAGGCTGCAATGTAAATTTTAAATTTATTTTGTTCATGATTCTTGTTGAGACACAGAAACAAAGCGTATTGTTTAACTTTTCACTCACTCTTTTGTATTATTTTCCTTAAATATTAGTTTATTTAAAACTGAATTATTTGAAAAGCTATATAACAAGAGCGAGTCAAAATTGTATTTGTACACATATTGCTTAAAATTAAAAAACGCAACATACCCACAACATCACGAATATTTAAGATTAATATCAATACTCCTATTCAATAGAAAGAATACAAAGAAACACAGCGATAATTATTTTGAAAGGAATTTTTTACACGGAACGCCGTATATATATATATATATATATATATATATATATATATATATATATATGAATATATAAACATATATACACCGAACAATATAACAACATATGCCATATCAATCATATCTTCCGTACCATGACTTGAATAAATAATTTCGAATAACAATCTCTCTGCGTTTATTTCTTTGGCTTCTGAGGTGATATAAAAGTGAAATTTGTGGTTATTCATTCGAAGCAGCCGATCTCATTTTATAATCTGTTTTT
This sequence comes from Druceiella hillmani, assembly GCA_039881145.1. Taxonomy (NCBI): domain Eukaryota; kingdom Metazoa; phylum Arthropoda; class Insecta; order Lepidoptera; family Hepialidae; genus Druceiella; species Druceiella hillmani. The sequence goes on along the minus strand of JAYKKI010000028.1, from coordinate 298,276 downwards.
TTGATAATGAAAATAATGGAAACAAAAACTTACTTCCTGAAACGCTACGTAACTATATAAATTCAAAACCATGTATTTTTCACGTGAATATGAGGAAAATTACAATGATATAAATATGTTGGGGTCATTGTCGACATGCTGTTTTAATCATTAAATATCCTGTCCCCGCTTATCGATATTTAAATTTAGTTTTTTGTATTTAATTTAATAAAAGTATTCCTTTCAATATTTTTGAAATATTTCAATGTCCATATCAATCAAAACGGATGTATAATAAAATTACAAACTTGGTATTGCATTTTGCGACTGTCGTGGGCGTGTTCTTATTAATTGTTGGATGGAAAAGGCTGGTATTGAGTTTATACAGGCATTGTCAGTCAACATCAGCTGTTCAAATACAGACATAATTGATTTATTTTTCCGCGGAAACAATATGGCTTTAAGTGTATGGGCGTATTGTCGACGCTTTGAACGGTTTTGTTACATTCATTTGCAAAGTTGAATTTTGCGAGAAATTTGAGGCCAATCTTTTTTTTTTGTGGTAAAAGTAGAACTGACCTTTAATAATGGGAACTTTGATGGATGTTATTATATTTTTACCTTGCAAATTTTGTATTTTTTTTGCTTTTGTTAACTTTATAATTTATTCATGATGCATGCTGGTATCATGAGACGAAAGCACATCATCATCATTTATATTAATACGCTAAGGTTAAGATGTTACACTCCCTTTTTTGAAAAAACCTCACAACTAATCCACATAAATTATATATCATTTTATAGATAATTGCTTGCTCTACCGGCATCCACAACTAAACAATTTATTATTGCTATTGTTTTTGCAAATTAATTAATTATTAAAATTATATACACAAAACAGCAATGCTGCCATCTAAAGGCTCAACGTCAATATGATTGACGGTCGGTACAATTTTTGTTTAATTTCAAATCCACTCATGTATAAATAAAGTGGCGCTTTTCCTCAATGCTTTTGATACTTGCGCCTCTATATGTCAATTTTAGTAAAATAGAGTAAATAATGCGAAGACTTCGCACGCTAGTTATTAAAAAAAAAATACTATAAAATAAGTTTACAGGAGTATTTTCTAGGTTTAGGATTATTTCATGATAGGTGTATTATGAAAAAAGTTGAGCATGAGTGTAATCGGTACTGTGACAATTCCTGAAACACTTAGGTTTATAAAAACATTTAAGCATACGTCTTTCTATTTAACTATTTACTAATTACAAATATTAATACAATTCCCATTTAATAAATAAATATATTGCTTTGCATATCTACCAAAGACATAAAAACATACATTTTAAAATATAAAACTGTTTTGCAGTTGATTTAAGTTATTTGTATGAAGTTTCTTTGAACTTTTTTCATAAAAAACTACATGTCATAACTTGGTCGACTATTACTATTAACCTAATGGAGCCTACTTAGCTGTGATAATTTTCCTTTTAATTACACTATGTACACCACTACTATAAAACGTTACAAATACTTAAAAACAGCGGTTTAGCTGCTGGGGTATGGATACGTAACTCTAATAAAAACTATCATTTTAAGCTCAATACCTATTAGATTGATCCCTAAACTTAAAAAGATTTTAATATATCTCTATTATTGTTGAAATACATATTCAGCGAGGCTTACACAATAAGGCATTTGGAAAATGTTCGTCCCCATTTTACATGTAAGGTAAAGTCTTAAATAGATTGTTGTCAAAAATTTAATTTTGTAAATTTATTGGCGTTATAAACATATATTTTTATATCAAGTAAATTGCAGCTTTATATCATTAATAGTCTACATTAAAACCGCTATGACGTTACAGATCGACCGACAGACGAACATGATGAAACTATAGGGGTTCCTCTTTTGGTTAAAAATTTCAAAATGAAATCCTTCACTGCTGGGCCATCACTAAAAACTTAACTCTTTTTTGCTCACCTAACCATTTTCTTCATTTCCAAAATTACTAAGTCGAAATTTTCCACGTGCACATTTGGTAATAAAAAAAATGTTTCTGATGGTAATAAAAAAATTGTAACGTATCGGTGTTAACACAAATGTAACTTTATATTATACTAATCAAACTTGTGTAATCTATTTTTGGAAATTCTCGAATGTTACTGCATAAAATATTTAAATTCGGTAATTGATATTGGCAAATGTAATTACAAGTGTTGCATAATTTTTGTATTTATACAATAACAAATTTTAATCAGTCTTTACGTAATTCAATTGTAACCTACACTGCAAAAGGTTACTGCATTTTCATATCACAATTTAAAAACGGACCTAGGCAACTAGGCAACAAGACCAAACATTTCTGTGTAAGTATTATACACATTTCTAAATATCAAAATTTACCGATTTTAGAAATTCAGTCCACCTCCTAAAATTATTAGGCGAAATACGAAGCAAAATTTTAAACTTATTGTCTTGAAAATTTATACAACACGATTTGACACTTTTACATCGAAACTTGTTTCAAAGTACCTGCACATTGTAGTCCACAAAGCATTACTTTATGCAAAAGCAAATATTTTACGTCAAGGCCTGTACAAGTCACGGGATTTATATATTGTGAATGCAAAATATATGAACCGGAAGTTCCATTGTTTTACGTTTCGCGTAAATCATTACAGCTTGTAGGGGTAAAATTTAATTGTGTTACAAAGTTCATTAACTTCTACTTTCCCTGTTACAGTCGTTGACACTGAAAGCGGTTAAAATCACGAATAAAATCTTGACATAGTTTATATCGAGAATGGAATGGTGTGCAAGAAAAGTTCTAATAATTTATTTTGTGCTCAGAAATCCGAACATTATGATGCTTGAAGGTATCATTATAATATTGGGTTTGAAAAAAAAACATATCGCATCCGATATAGATATATGGATATTTATACGATTCCGAGATAAAATGTTCGCGACTAATTCAAACCTCTACAGATTTTAGGATATTCCTATGGATACATGGGAAAATGAAGAAAAGAAAATGATGTTACCGTATCTCTGAAAACCTTTTTGGTCTTGAAAATATTTCGTCATATGACCAATTGTATATTCTTTAAATCAGGGTAAAAGTAATTTTCCTAATGAGATCTACAGAAAATTTGTGCTAAGCGATATTAAAAATTTCACAGTAAGTTTTTTGTGCTTGTAAAAATAAATGATCAACACTGATGGTATTTGAGCTTGTGTCGAGTTAAGTTAAAATAACTAATTTTACGAAAGAATGACGAATTCGATTCATATGACATGAAATTGTCCCAGTAATAATAAAGTGAAATGAAAAGAACACGGAAGTTGGTTAAAGTATTTAAATTTATTCGACCTAATTTCCTTTTTTTATTAATTAGCGTTTTAATGCTAAACAACTTAGTCGATTAATTTTTTTAATTGATTTTAATATGATTTTAATAATTCTAATACGGACGAATTCATATTTCAGGTTTCTAATTTTCTGGTAGTCGCCCAATCGTTGAAACTCGACTGTGACGTATTTACAATTCAGATTGCTGTTAAAGAATTTTCCTTTTGCAACAGGTGTATATTAAACAAGTTATATTTCAATAATATTAGAATATTTATAATTTAATTCAATAATATAGACTATCGCAAAATAAACATTTGAAATGACACAAAATTCACAGCACGTAACTTATTCAGTCAACCTGATATTTTAAAATTCTTCGGCATCTGTATCTATTCCGTGCGACTGTTTGACCACAGACAATTACGTGTTTGGAATCAAGAGTATGAACGTAAACAATGAATCTTTTATTGTTGAACATAAACAAGGAGTTTTTTAATGTATTTTTAATATAGAACTTAATGTTTTTGTAATAATACTATTTAAAAATTTTAGTGCGCTGCTTCTCCATATGAACTTTAACTATGCCAAATCTCATACTTCCTCCGTGCGCGCAATATACTTAAAAGTAGTATAAAGTTTTCTCTTCATTTGTACAGATTATTATTTATGAAGAATTCTTTTGCATTTGATTAATCTAACAAATCTGTCTGTTTATGTAAATAAAATTGTCTACCAATTTATTATAATTAAACTCATCGTCATAATTATCACCTTTGGTAGTTTTTACACGTGTAACTTTTCTGGGTATTACATAGGTCCATTTGTTTTCGAATGTATTTCGGATATATTCAAACTTTTACAGTTACTTCTGCCTTTAAAGATCATGAAAACTGTTTTAAATCATCATGAATATTTGTTTGTCCGTGTGTTTTAGAATGTATTTTGGGTGTATGGCAAGTTAAACGGTGGTTTTTGCCTTTGAAGATCATAAAAAATTATTAATAAATGCACAAAAGTATTTTATAGACGTGTAGCGTTTTGTTTAAAAATTTTTATTTAGCACTTTTTGATATTTTATATAATATATAGACATTACGATTTCTGCACAAAATTTGAAATACATGGACTAGGAATAATTAAAATTCTCCAAATATTTTATAAATCCCAGATTGTAAAACTGTTACACGAAACGTTATCTTTTCCATTCAGGCTGCTTTGTTATATAAACTAGTTTTAACCCTTCGTCTCAGAAAGGTTTAGGAAAATGCGATGTTATTTTCTACTTTCGTAACTTCTCTAAGGAAAATAAGCAAAACCTCTAACGGATGCGTAAATATGTCTTGTTAAAATATAAATGCATACTCGTTAATGAAAGGCAAAAAAATAACAAAAATGATATACATAATTAGGTAGAAACTGAGAAAAAAATATGAAAAAAATATTAATTACCAATCTAGATGAGTATAAATATGCAACAAAATAAGCTTGTTAAGTACATATATAAATTGCACTAGTTTCCTGGCACTTACACACTTAGGACCACACAAACATTTGAGTGTACTTAGTATGAGTATTAAGCTATTAGAATAATATTTTTTCTCACCTGGTAATAACGCAAATGTATGACTTAATGCATTTTTCATAGGTATAAAACATGTGTTTCAAAATATAAAATTTTATATGCAATTGATTCCAGTCATTTGTATGGAATTTCTACTCACCAATTACCGAACCAACTACATATTAAATTATGGTCGAGTATTATTAAGAAATTAGTAGAACCAAATTAGTTTTGATAATTTGGAACTTTAAATTTATTGTATTTGCTATTCTTTTCAATACTTTTCGATATTTAAAACGATGGTTTATTTGGGATTGAGAGGGGAGATATGATTCTAAATAAAAATTATCAAAATATAATTTATAATAAAAATAAAAATATCATTTAATAAATTAATATTTAAAAAAAAATCTCTGTATCGAAAAGTATTAATTACGAACTCCAAAGTATTTTCGGAAACCCATTAATCTATGCTCTACACAATGACGTATGCAAATAGACGTGTAGAGGAGCACTATTAGTTTTTTTTCACGTCATATTTCATAACTTTTAAGGCGTTGTAAATATGTATTACTGTACGAAATTTCAGCCTTATAATACAAAAAAGCGTCTGTGATGTATAAATGGACGTAGTTAAACTATAAGTGTTATCAGAAAGCAACTTTATTCAGATATATTCAGATGACCTTTGAAATGTTTATATAGGACGACATTCTGGTATGGGGATACAGTCAATTCCAAAGTTTTATAGCTTAAACATAAAAGGACTTTAAATAAAATATAGATGTATGAGTGAAAAGGAAAGAGAATATTCATACACCGTGAGCTGACAGATAATTAAATCTATTTCTAAAATAAGTTGCATAATTTGAATTCTTCAAAGTAATATAAAAAAGTAAACAATATTCAGATAGTATCTTTAACGAAATTCCGTCCATTTAAATTACACTGTGAATTGAGAAATATTTTCATATTTCTGCCATCTAAAAATCTAATACATTCACAAATTTTGCAGTGGATTATAAGCCAAACTTCAAATTATTCCAGCTGTGTCCTTTGTTTTAATATCAGTAATTATTTTCCCGAGATGATCTTGTAGCGGAATAAAAGCCAAACTTCAAATTATTCCAGCTATGCCCTTTGTTTCAATATCAGTAATTATTTTCCCGAGATGATCCTTTTTCGAGGCATATATTTTATTGAAATCATTGATGTTTTTCTTCATACCTTTGCAACACTAGCGTCGCCTAGTAAGCCTGTGGAGAGCTTTATTTAAATTTAATCCAATTTAAACTTCGAGCCGTTCTATCCTGAAAAGTGTGCTTTAATATATTTTTAAATTCTCATTCCATTCCGAACTATTTTACTATAATATATACCGAAGGAGTGCGTTAGCTAGCATGCTATTGCAGAATGACTTACACATTTCGACAATTCTTTCAGCTTTTCAATTTGCTACTGATAGCAAGAAATAAGTGGATAAAGATTAATAAGTTAATTTCACGTTTTTATTTTAGTCCATTGATATTTTTTAACTTAACTTTTTGTCTCAAGCGAGTAAATGTTTTAAATATTTTTGTAAGATGAACGATAGAAACATTTGTTTAGCATTATCACAAACCAACATAAGAATGACATACATCGCCACGAGAAATATTACGGCAAGGAAGCTGTTGAATATATTAAAAAGGTATAAAATTATTTTTAATTCTTAACAATGGAGTGTTACCCCACATTGTTACTATTAATAGGTAAGAAGATATTCTTTCTGAGGGAAATTTTTCGTTGGGCCATTTACTGATGAAAGACTAGCTTGTATAATGATTTATTATACAAGATGCATATATAATAAATATGTTAAGTTTGAATTTTTAATAAATCGGCACAGGTATGCTACCTTCAATCTATAATATAATCCTTCATAATAGTTTTCTGTTATTTCATTCTTCTACCATTTAATACGGCTTATATAATTTTTCAATGTCATTGTTAGAGCTTAGAGGCCAATTCGACTAAATCACTTATTTTGTTATACTGATGTACAGTAACAAAAAATAAAATCTCACACCTAAACGTAGCTTCACTTGAACACTCAAACTTTATCATTCCTCACAAAACACGAACCCTCATCTCTCACCGTGACGCCCGTTTTTACAGTCCTTTTTGCTTTTATTTCCGAGTCATTAATATGGTTAGTTCCAGCCACGTTTTGACTGCAACTAAGTGTACACTTTGTTAGCCGTGTTTGTGCTCTTGGCTTTTAACTACGGTCATAAATAAACACTGACAGTAAACCTGCCAAGGCGGTTACAAAAGATTTTACCCTCAATATTGTTGCAGTCAGTATTTATGGTTGAACCAATTAAAAATCAGTTTAATGTTTTCATAAAAAGGTTATTTTATGACAGTGCATTTATCCATTTGATTGCATTAACTTTTTATTATTCCTATATTTTCATTCCTATTAACGATTTGCATATTAATTTGTTGCAGCGGTATTTACTCCTAATTAAATTAGGAATAAAAAATTATTACTGGTAATTTATCAGTAATCATTATATCCTATTAATTGACTGTATTTAAATAATTGACTGCCTTTATTGTATTATAAATTTTATTCAATTTTTATATTCAATTTATAAATATTATTTGACTAAAATTGTCAATTAATTGGACTGATTCTGATTGAATAAGTCCTATTAATTGACTGTATTTGAATAAACCTCTTTATTCCATTATAAATTTTTTAAAAATTATATAGGCAACGGCTTAGGTAATCACAATATATGTTAGTCGTTGACGATAATCATCTCTGTATAATATTTCTTGAAAGTGGTTACATTGTGAAGAGCGCCATCTATTGATAATCTGTTTAAACAAATATTATGTACTTTCCTTTAATTATTGTAGATATTATGAAATATTTATTACTCTAGAAAGTTCCCGTCAGTAATGATTTATGACAAATAAAATTATTTTATTTGAAATTGGGCACGGAACATACGATGCACGAGCTTACTATAAATACACTAAATATTTTCAAATTATATTACCATTCGCGAATTATTTGCATTAGTCAACTAGTATATTACATATTTTCATATTTACATATTTATGTCTTAATATATATATATATATATATATATATATATATATATATACATATTAATATTATATAAATATGAAAATTGGTTCTTATACGTTTCAAAAGAGAAAAGGGTTCAAATTAAATCACACTCACATGTTCACTTTGACGATTATTTCGTCAACGCTTTCGCCTAATAATGAAAAGCTAGAAAATATATTATAAACTGCTGGCAATTTGAGGATAAAAAGGTAAATAAGCGACCCAGTAGTAAAGTCTTTATTTTTCAGGTTATTTTGTTTGACATTTTGAAATTGAATTCTAGTCCCATAAACATCTTTTTGCGTAATGTTTATACAGTTTTCTATGAGTTTCCTTATCACTCATTCTCGAATTAATTACACAATTTATAAAATTTCCATATTAAAAATGTAGTCACTATAAAGTGTCTGGTGCTTTCAGGAATACGTAACGGTGTTATTGTTACCAATAATAATATTTTTATTATTATCCCTGGTTGGATTAATCACAAGACAAACGGCCTTTGACGGCGCGACGCACCGCTGGGATTAGGGTTTAAATCCCGGCAGCTCGTGGAGCGGGGCTGGACTGATGTTCTGGTTGGCTGTAAGAAATTGTTCTAATAGTAATAAGTCCTCCATTTTTTTCAACTCTATATATTATAGTCCATAAATAAATAAATAACATTATTACGTATTCCTGAGTGACCTCACAGCTGCAAATTGATATATAACAGACAACCCAATGTAAGTATGCTCGCCAGGGAGAGTACCTACCGATAAATCATAAAACATAGAAAGTAGATACATATAAATATATATATATTTATTTATAACAAATATAAAAAAAAGGTTGCGTGTACTTATGTACGCGCGTGAGAAGTTATACTTCTTTGGCATCATTAAAAAATAGTTTTTAATTGTATGCAACTAAGGACTGGAAAAGGATAGTCAACACAGTCAATAAAGTTCAGTTTAAATTTGAAAAATTAAATAAATAAATATTTATTTTCTTACATTTAGGGTAACATAAATTCTCTTATTATCCGAATGTTATTTTTAAATTATGTCCACTGCCATAGCATCTTCCGGTAATGACTAAATTTATTTAATAATTAATAATAAATTTTAAAAAATGTAAATTAATAATTTAATTATATATATATATATATATATATATATATATATATATATATATATATGTGTGTGTATATATATACACATATATATACAATTATTTATAATAAAATTAGAGAATGTTAAATATATAGGACATAGTTTGTACTAAATTATTAAAAGATTCTTAATTTTAAATGTAAATGAATGTAAGTAAATGAATAAATTTAATAATTTCAAAAATTTAATTTAAGTTAATTCATTTTCTATATATAAATATATTTAATATTTTCAAAATAAAGAAATAAATTTTATAAAACATTTAATAAAAAATTTGTGATAAAAATTAAAATTAAACATCAAATTAATGTATTAACTTTCAATATTTATTATTAAATTGAATAAATGAAAATAATAAATATTTATAAAAATAAATGAACAAATTTAATGAAAACTTTTTGATAAAAATAAAAAGTGAATATTAAAGTAAGAAAATGATGACAATATTTAAAAAATTAATAAACTTAAATTCAATGAATTCAAATTGAATTTATTATTAAATTTATTTATTTACTTTTAAAATATTGAATAACCAATAATAAATATTTAACATTAATAATTTAATAATATTTAGTATTAATTATGTTAAATATAATATTTTAATTTATATCAATAAATAATACATACGGATAGATAACCTCAATTATATTGGAGCACTTGAAAAAGTCTATAAACACAATTTTTTCACTAATATTTAAGAATAGTAAATATATTAATCAAAATATTGAATTTAAATCACTACTGAATATAATTTATCAGCACATATATAAATCGCACTTATATGAAACTAAAACACGTGTGTGAATGTAGACACTATAAACATGTGGAAAATAAATACTATGAATATGAAAACAGTGAACAGAGGCGACGATGCAACCGCTGCAACTTCATACTGTAACTTTTGTGTGACGAATCTTAAAATTTCACTCTCATCATTTTTTCATAACGCGCCCAAAGAAGTATAACTTCAAAAACACAAACTCCAAAGATATAGTTATCGCATAAGAATTCAACTTAGAAATAGAAATTTAAAATTTTTTTCTTCTTACTGCGTGACCAATTTAATAATTTCAGATCAACGGGAAATGCTCCGCAAAAATTTTTGAGTAAATCGGTGTGTCAATATAGTAGCACGTGATGTTTAAAATGCTTTATATTCGTATTGCATTGAAACATTAGATAGATCTGAAGTAGAACTACATGTATTTGGATCTCAGTATTTAAAATTAATTCAACTTGATACCACAGACAAGCATACGGATAATAAATTAATCGAAAATATTTCTAAGAATTAATATGCATTACAAAGTCACACCCTGTTCATCTCGTGTTGATTTAATACGAATAAATAAAAATTGATTTTTTTTTAAATCATTCATAAAGTTTGGAATTATTTCTTCTCTCACTTTTGTTTCGTTTTTAGATTTATAATCGTTTTTGCCAACTGAAAGTTGTGTAATTGTGATAATGAAGATAATTTTTCTGTTGTTTTTCTTTTATTTCCTACTATATCACTACTTTTATTTTCCACTCGCATCGAAATTCTATTTAAATAAGTGCACATTTTGAGTTCGATAACGTGTACGCCCGTCTGCCCACCCGTCATTTAATTCCACAGCCCTGTTTATCAGAAGTCTTATGTAAGATGATCACCGAAATGTTGCAGCGAATATCTATAAAATATCTTCCCTCAATCTCTAAAACCGATAAAGTCAAAATTGTGATAATAAACATGTCACTTTTGAGAAAAACTTACTCCACATATATTCCGCACTCACAACTAACAAATATTTAAAAGTAGACAGGGTTTCTATTAAACAGTTACCAATATTTTTTCCAGACAAATGTATGGCCTAGAATATCTTTAACAGGCGTAAAAATGATGAACATAAACAACTTGATAAGTAATTTATTAAAAAACTTGGAATATTTGAGTTTCATTCCCGAAAAAAAAATAACGCATCCGTTATAAAGTTGGTCACATGTTCGTCTTTCTGTTAGTCTGCCTTTTTTTTCAGAAATCTCTTGACTTAGAAATTCGAAACTTGTTATAGCAAAAAAGCACACTATACCATATATTAATAACTACCTGAAGCACTCACACTCAGAGAATATGAATTAACTAGTGATGGTGAATAGGCGTATCACGATCCGCTATCACTATTTTTCTCTGCACGGTGACGTATACTTTGCTCGTAGATCAAATGTGATAAATATTAGTGCTCCATCACTCGTGGCTTATTGGCATCAAAAATGTCTTTTAGTGCCATAATTACCTACAAAAATAAACACGAGCAGAAGTATGTAACTAAATACGAATTTTCTGTCATCGGTAAGCTATTTTAAATATATTTCTTTGATTTTAATAAAAACGTTATTCGTGACAGCTCTGTACTTATATGTTATTTGTTCTGTACTAATATCATAGAGCAAAATATTGTTTTGTGGCCAATATGCTTCACTAGTGCTGGAAACTTATTGTTATTATCCCATAAGTACCGAAAACAGTTGATTTGGCGTACTAACATCTATGGTAAAATAATGATATTAAAATGAATGACTGCTATATTATTCATACATTTCATAAGGTAGATTAAAAAAAATAAACTTACTGAAGATAAAATTTTGAGGACTACCTTGTTTGAACAATATATACAGCAAATGAAAAAGGAATATTTTTGAACAAGAAATAAATGATAATATAGACTTTTGACAATTCAGGAAAGGGTAAAAATTATAAAACTTCACCTATTTTATTTTGGCTCTTGTATCGATTATGAGATTGAATTCGCCAGGTTGTCTCATTAAAATACACACTGTTATTTACTTAGAAAAGATGACTATATAATTTTTCGTCTAATACCTATTTCATATTTTCTACTCTATTATACTATTTACTTTTAGCCTGAAAATACGATTATAAGAGACGAAAATAATGTTTTATTTCGGATAGTGAATATACACAGATTTTATCATCTCACAAGAGGAAACATCTTGCTAAAATTAACTACAAGGAAGGTGTGATTAGACGTCAAAGGCTTAATATTAAACAAAATCTAGAAAAAAATTGCAGTTTTGTTAGGATAAGTTTCGAAACTTGAAGACTAAAAGATATTCAAGGAACATGCCATACAAGAGATTAGGAATTATATATTATAAGATACATAAATTTATAGTTAAACAATATTTTCAAAGAATAGGGTAAATCTTATAAAATTTTGTCGTCTACTAAATTATTTGAAAGTTTTATTATTTGCAAGTGCATGATATCTTGGTTCAACAAATGGCAGAGTTAAAATCGAGTGGAGGTATAAAGCAAAAATTTATACCGACATTGAGAAGTTTTACGCTTACTCTCAATTATTGTTCCTTGGAAGGTGTTCATTCATCAACAAATTTTCAAAATATGCTTATTTTTATCCACGTACTATCAAAAAGTGGTACGGAACCGTAGATGGTAATCCAAATTTTAATAAATAGTCCTTTGCAACGTTAAAACCTGAAATCAAATATATGAATCACAAAAGTTTAAAAACCTTGTCACGGATGAAATGACAATACGTGGTCACGTCGAGTGGGACTGTAAAGAGTTCATGACTATTTCAATATAGGACGTGGTATAATTAGCGGTTTTCTGGCAGAAGTTAAAATGCTCTTGTATTTTTAGTTACAGCCATTTACTCAAACTGAAAGGTGGTGCAAAGAGTAAATTTAGTGAAGCAATGCTTAGAGGCTATACATGAAAGAGGAATCATAATTCGTAATTATTTTCATAACTTTCAACGGCTGCGCAGCTAATGTCTCAATGGCAATCCGTTCGGGATGCTCAGTAAAAAATTCAAAAATTGTATTTCTTTATGCATTAATTAAAATAAAACTTGCTCCTATTCTGAATCCCTTAGGCATATTGAAGCACAAAAGAAATGCTTTTCATGCAACTTAAATAATCGTTGACATCAAAGAAAATAATTCACTTTCATTTTTTGATTTTTCCAAAATCAAAAAATGAAAGTGAAGTATCCAATTAAAGCCATCCAATTATTTTGTATTAATGGGACTGATGCAATAAAATTTTGTCGTGTACATTTAGAACTTAAGGAATTCCAGGGCAGTGTAGCTAATGGAGACTTTATAATTCTAATAAGTAACTGGTTCAATATCCTAAATTCCAGATATAAAGGTACATTTGATTATGAGAAGCAGTTGATGGATAAAGACAAAATATTTTCTTGTCCCAAAAAAGTTCCTCATATTGAAAATTTTCAAAATATCTTAGTAGCACTTTATTAATCAATAAAACTGAAAAAAAATTGGATTCCTCAATTTCAATAGTTGTACAAATGTATTACCTTTTTCATGTAAGTTACATTGAAACCAGAAAACTTGTTACTTTCCTATTAACAAGGTCAGCTAGAATTATTTACAGCTATTATTTTGCAATATCCGATCATATGATAGGTCTAAAAATAATCTTATATCGAGAAAATTTATATCCGTTTATTAGAAACTTCTTGTACACAGTGATATAAACGATTCCTGCGGTGGAAACTGCACATCGTTAGAGAATATATAAATTCTAAATTGTTCATCTACTGTCGATAGAATTAAATATATAACCGGACAAAATTTACTTGATGATGACGAACCCAACTTTTTTCGTAATTACGAAAACAAAAGAGACGATGTCTTCCTTTTTGTTGAAAAATTCTGTGATTTTAACATTCAACTAATTACGAATATAGCAGGGTTTGTTTTGCATAGTTTATCAAATAATATACAGTGTAACCCATATGTAAGGACTTTGATTACTAATGGGAAAATTTTTCAACTTAAAATTAATGAAATTGAAAAATGAGGGTAGTTTAATGTGTCCGTCCAGTGACATAATTCCAATTTTAAGGTAACAGAAAGGTGTGTGTTTATTTTCGAAATTATAACCATGTATACAATGATTCTTTTCTTGCGTTAAATGTAAATAACAAATATTCTTCTACCCGTAAACCTGGCAACTTCATAGAATTTGATTTCCTTAATAAAAATTGGGAATATCTGCCAGTCAAATATATTAGTTTTGCTCGATATCACGGTGAGTGATTGATAAATATGCAGATCACAGAACACCTCCGTAAAGACATTGAGTGGAGGTGGAATTGTGCACTGCAATATTTTTAGCACTTTACAATATCAGAGTTCGATATTGGTGACATGTGCTCGCATACAGTTCCATGAACCTATCTTTCCTATATTATTTTATATTGATAAAATATAAGTTTTTTGCTATATTTACACTACATAGAATAGTACAATAAGTTTTTTTATGAATGAATATATAAAAAGGCGTTTATTTATTAAAATGGTAAGTAAATATTTATATGTGTATCTATGATTCCAATGCGATGTTTAATAACAATGGGAAATTTTATGTATATTAATAAAGAGAGTTTAGAAAAAAAATCTAAGAATGATTGTAATATTTCAACATATCCGAAGATTTAAAAAACAAGAAATTTGTCTATAACTTATTATAAATTAATATTATCGTAATATATTTTATTTTAAATTTAGACTTCAGACATTAAAGTTATTGTAATATTTTTTTAATTATATTATTTGGCAATTATATAATTAACTGTTATTTTTTTATTTTTACTTTTGTAATTCATCCATTAGAATTTGCGAGAAATATCTTTGTTATATCATTACGCTAAATGACTTCATTGTTTAACAGGACCATCACGCATTTTATCGTTTACATTAATATAAATCATTATATACGATATTATTTGCACACTATGGCAATATAGGTATGTCCAAATTTAAAAGAGAGCGTTTTCTTAAATAAAATAGTTAATTATAATTAACTATTTAAATAAATAGTTAATTATAATGCTTTCAACCGAAGAAATCCTATTTGTACACCCGTCGTATTTCCATTACCTAGTTTGTCATGCAAATATTATATTAAAAAAATATTTTGTTCATTATTAGAATATAACATTTTTTTATTATGTCATTATTAGAATTTTGTTTTTATGGAAATAAAATTTGACTTGACAAAAATTAATTTATACGTATCGACTTATTTTTACTGCTACGTTATTTCGATATCGTGGTGAGCAGTCGATAAATGTGTAAACAACACTAAAATTTTCGATCAATTTTAAATTTGTGGAATGTTTCTTGCCAGCAAAATAAACAGATATGACGGAAACGTGTGGAAATGAGAAAGGATTTTATGATTTTAGCTGGGGATGGGGGTGTGTACTGAAAAGTGATAGGCTCGTTTAAACTACATTTGTCTTATGTGTTATCACATATTTCGATAAATATGCCACTTCCATCTTTTCCTTTTTGTTTTATACTCGAAAATGTATTTTTAGTTCATTCTGCCATATGTGATAACAAGTGAAGGAGCGATTTATGAGGAACATAAAATCATTTCATTTCGTATTTTATGTTCATGTAAAGGAGATCTCACTGTACAAAAACTTATCGTGTAGAAGGGCCCTATATATATATATATATATATATATATATATATATATATATATATATATATATATATATAAGGTTTAAATCAAGGAAAAATTAAAGCATTTTTAATCTAAATACTATTCACAATTAAATGAAACTACGTGATGTAGTATTATTTCTACGTTCTTTAATTTCTTTACCACAACCTAGGTTTCGTTGTATTACAACATATCCAGGTGGGCTATTAGCATAGATGATTGGCAAACGTCTATGCTAATAGCCCACCTGAAAATGTTGTAACACAACAACACCTAAGTCGTGGTAATGAACTTAAAGAAAGTAGAAATAATACTACATCAAGTAGTTTCATTTAATTATGAATTTCTACAAAATTAATGCCAAATATATTCAATACTAAATACTATTATTATTTTATGTTTCCGATTCTCCCTATGTCAGCAGGAGGATAAAATATAACGAGGCAAGCAAGGCGTTATATCTTTTTCAACATTCATTTTTTTTAATTACGAATTAAACTTTTTACTTTTACGTTATTTTTTACTTTTAATTTATGAATAAATTAATTATTTCAAGGTACGTAATCGAAACAAAGTGCATTGTAAAAATAACGAATGCTTTAACATTACCTCTTATGAGACGAAATTTCTTTATATTTGGAACAAAAAGAAACTAGAAACCCACGTACATTTTAATGTCAAGTGCAAATAAGTAGGTTTTGAATTTAATTTTGATGACTATATAACCTTGAAATACGAATTTCTTGGTACTTGTTCCAAAAAATTAAATTTAAGTTTGAAAATAAATATTCAATAAGTAAAACGTTAAGTGAAATATGCGAGTATGCGTTAGACAATAGATTTAGTATTGTAATGCGTTCGTACAATTTTTAAATGTTCACCCTAGACGGTTATATTATAAGTATTATTTCAATTATCTGGGAGACCTAAAAATAAACGAAAGTCTCTATTTACATTTTTCTTCTCATTGTTTCTCTTCTGTTATTGTATTTATTTCAGTTACAGATTTCTAAAAAATAATCATTATTGACGGAGAAACGAATTCCAGATATATTTAATACTGTCATCAACAAACAGCTTCTGAAAACAGGTTATTGAAAAATGCATTGAAAGACATAGACTGTTGATAAAATTGTGATACTAAAAGAAACGAAAAGAACTGGTTCATTTTATTCAGGAACGATTTTAATATCACAGTTGTATAAATCGAATATCTCTCTTATACAGCGCTTTATTTTTTTGTACTTCTATATTTTCTGGCATTAATTTAAGTAAATATGTATTTATAATAACCGTTATTACATCAATATACACAAGTTGTTATGGTCTGATATTTTACTTTCCAAACTTAACCACAACGATATTAAATATATTTCAATACTTCCCACATTGAAGATCATTTACCTACGTATAATATGGAACAACCCTAAATATACTAATATCAGTATGTGTAGTAACATATGTAATACAATTTCACTGCAAATTCAATATATATATATATATATATATATATATATATACAATATTTATTTTTTATTTCAATATATTATGCTAAATTTTGGTTAAATTACAATGACATTATAGGATACTAAATTGTAAATTAAACATAAGGCGTCTTATTTACGGTTTACATTTATTATTAAAAATTGCAGGACAAATTTTAAGTGACACAAGTTAAAGTTTCTGACTTCGAATATTTTCCATGAAAATTTAATCTTAATTACATACGAGCCGTAGGATTCAATACACCAAAATGTAAACTATTTTATTAATCGAATAATTTTCCCTGATGATTTTTATAACTGTTTTATAATTTCAACTACAGCTCTAATCTTTTTAATAATATTGGAAAAGAAAATTCTGCAACCATACTCGTGGAAAACAATTTCAATGTTGATCAGTTCATTCTGTTGGTACACAAAACCACTATTTCTAAGAGGATACAGAGTACTTTTGAACGAACTGTAAATCAAATCCAAAAAAATCTACTGCAATCCTACTATCGCTGTATTATATATTGAGAAATACTACAAACATTCAACGGAGGTTGTGGAACTTATACTTGACTGTTTCAGGAGATGAAAGCTGCATATACTATTATGAGTAATTTGTAATTACGCTTGACAAAGATTATATTATATAAATTTGACTTAATATGATGAAGCCTTTGACTGTAAGTTTCAGTTTTCAGAAATTTTCTCGAAAAATAGAGATAAATTTCGGATTATTTATTTCATAAACAAAAATGGCGTTAGGTCCAAGTTTAAAATAAATTTAGTTTTCTATAAAACTGTGGATTAATGTATGTTAGGATTAATTACGGTTATTCGTAAAAACTCTACTTCAAAAAGACTGTAGAAAATTTTGTAGCTGGCTTTGATTTTCGACTAAGTTTGACCTTTGACTACGTTCACCAGGAAAAGGAAAAAAATGGAAAAAGGATTTAAAAATAATTTGAAAAACTAGGAATACTCTGTCCACTTACTATGTAAATATATGTACGTAATTGTAGTGCATGCATCATTGTTTTCACATTTTGATCCCTGATAAGATGATCTTTTTTGTTGCGAAGAAAACATTTTTTTCTACGAGGTGAGAAATAATTTGTGTCATTGCCCATAATACACTGCCTAGATGTGTCATTTATAACATGAGTCAGGATAAATTGTCTAAAGATAATTAGTTTAAAATATGCCACGTGTTTCAGACACACGTTTTAAATGTGTACTTCACGCAATTTGTTTGAGAATGTGGTATTAAAATAACGTTATTGTTCTGTTACATAGCAATGTAACTGTTATTACGAAACGCGGTCAAAACAAGGTTACAAAAAGTTTTAATTTATGGACAAGTGTATCAAATTAATTTGTCATTCAATGAATGAAATATGGTTGCAAAATAATAATAATTTTTTAATGTATTATTTTTTGTTAGGTATTTTCCTTAAACGTATATGAAATAAAATTGATTTGATTTTTAGTAATTTGCAAAGAAATCGTAAATTTACTTCAACACACGAGCTGACTTTGAGCTGCTGGTGAAGAAATTAATTCACTTTAGGCACAAAACCGGAACTTACAATTTGACAAATAGAGACGTGCCCAAAATTTTACCACCAAATATTTAATTAGAATTATGTTTGTTTTAACTTCAGTATATATATATATATACGGTCTCCATGTTGCGGTGAAATACATAGTCTCCATTTCAATGATGTAAACAAATTCAACCAAATCGCAACATGATAAATTTGTTGTGAAACATGCATTGAAAATGTAACATTTAAATTTGTTAAATACAAGTGGTTTATCAATAAGTGTGTCTATATAAGAATTATTTCTTATGAGCGCTCTGGAAATATTTTCCATGTTTAAAAATAAGTCGAAAACTATAAATTAATTTGAAGAATTTTTTTTAAATATAATCTTCCTTTAAAATATTCCAGTCTTCTAAAATTTGGACATATTCCAAGAAATTAACCTCAATAATTATGTAATCTTTTTTTTATTTTTTAAAGAATAAACCGACTTCAACTAACCACTGAAGAAGAAACGCATTGAAAAGCATAAAATAATAGGAATATAAGTATGCAGTCGGAACTTTTGCCGTGCAATATTATTTTCTATTAATTTTGAATATACGTTTATGGTCAGACATTTTAGGGATAGTGCCAAGCCGATGCCCCTCTATCTTTTTTTTCTCTCTCTCTCTCTCACGTAAATGGGCACCCATCCGCAGACACGTACGTCTAACAATCAATATCGTACCGATTCTGGAATATTATACGTAAGTTAATATAAATGAATAGATGGTAAAATAAATATATAGGTAGTTTATACCTGTAGTTACTGTCTTATCTGCCTGCTAATATCCTAATTGCCCTTGCTTTTGTGTATTTCTGTACACACTTAAGTTAAGTAGGCAGGTAACTACTAATATTTTAGGTGCTTCATGTATATGTATATACTTGCACACAATTACTCATCTGCCTATCTACTTGTTAATATATTAATTTCTTTACGCCTTGTGTATGGCGTAAAGAAATTAATAATACATTTGTACAATCTTATTTACGTCAATCCCAATCACACTAGTAAAAACTCGATGCGTTTATTTTTTACGATAGAGGAGTTCCTGTCACCCATCTCCAGGTTCATCATCAGAATCTAGCTAACGCTTCCGCCCAAGAAACTCATTAGATTAAGCAAACGAACCCAAAGCTGATAAATACGCTTCTCCCCATTTAAAGGTTTTTGTTACTACTTTCTAGCTCAATCATAATACCGTGACCATAACTTGTGATCGAAAGACCGGTCAAGATAAAGAAATGAGTTCAAATTTAGCGAGTCTACTTTTAACTACCTTTCGGTTAATCAAATTCTGGTCACTTTTTGTAATGAAATGGCTCGTCAAAAAAGCTAAATAGGAAATCTACTCTCCACCACTGAGGAGTTCCTGTAACCACCTTCCAATTTCATCATAAGACCCTGATCACTATATATCACCGAAAGACTCGTCTGGGCAAGTAAAATGAACTAAAACTCGATCGATTTACTTTTTGCTATAGCAAAATTCTGCCACTACCTTCCAACACTACCACCATACTCCAGTTAACGTCTGTGACAAAATACTTAGAAAAACATGCCAAATTAATTTAAAAGCGCTATCATATTCCTTGTACCTTCGTCTCTTGGGTAGTTCATTGGAATATTTCTATAGTTCCTTGTCAGACCCCGCCCATAACGTGGGATCCATCCGAAACTACTTAATTTCAAATAAAAAAGAGTCATGAAAACAGTCGCGCGTTTTCGACTTGCAGCTGTATGTACATTGACAAAATATTCATACGCGTCGAAATAAAAACATCATGCTTTTTTGCGATCGGTTGAAAGTATATTTACTCACCATAGTGTGACCAACACGTCATTACATATGGCTTTTCATTACGAAATTCAAATTATATAGTTTCGTACTGCATCTGTGTTAAAAGAGGGTATAGTGTCTCCCATCGTTTTTTATATATTTCGTAATGCTTCTCTAGTTTTTCACCCTAAACGACATTCGTGAACAAAGAAAGAGCTCATTCGAATTAATTTCATTTCTAATTTTTTCTTTACCCGCCGATTACTCAGTTATAAACTTAAAAGACCTTTGAATGCGTTGCGAATGCAAGTTTTTATGTACCTTGTAAGAAAGAAGCTTCTATAAATTGTCAACCTAATATACTTTCGCGATGATAAAAACATCTGTATTATGAACTGAAATATGTATTACACGCAAATAAAATTTCCAAAAAATATATTAACCGGTGCTTATTATCACATTTATTGCGAAATATTAATGAATCGATTATATTGATAATTAAATGAACTGAAAAGTCAATTGAATTTACTCTGGCATGATCCGTAGACGGAATAATGTACAATTCGTTAATAAATAACAAAAGATATAATTATTCAATAATTGAAAGTAAAATCACTTTCCATTAATATAATCATTGATTAAAAATAGTCAAGGCATAGTTCATATGTATATATATATATATATATATATATATATATATATATATATATTAGAGCGAAAAACTTTATTGCCACAAAATTCCATAACCGTGATATGGTTTATTTAGCAAAATACATTTTTACCGAAACGTTACGTAGATTAATACCAATTATTCCATAATATGAGTCAGAAGTGATCAATTATGCACTTGCCATAGAACATATGTGGGTGATAAATGAAATTAACTCTTTAATTTACTCATTGTGGAACATAAATTTTCCGATGTGTTTTCCATCTTCATTTATAACAAAACTTGTTTTACCCTAATTTAACAACTCGTCACTAATTATGCGTATTTCTTTCTAAATAACATAGTTTCGAATAGAATGTATTAAAACGGATTTACTTTTGATCTAATTGTACGAAAGTTTTTTAAAATTATCATCTGTTATTAAAGTACTACATGAAAAGTTTACCTCAAGTCTCCTCAAGTTTACATCTCATCTACAAAATTGTCTAGTGAAAACAGATAAAAATAATTATCATAATAATATTATGCATGAAAGAAACAAATTATTATTATTTATCTCTCCTCATTTTATATATTTCTTAAACTTTTTTAATATAAATTAAAACATTTTAAAAATTTTTTATATAAATTGTAATAAAAAGCCAAATTAAAAATTTTGAAAACACACACGTCGTTGTAATTGAAAAACTAAATATTTTTTTTTGAAAATCCCCGACTAAAAGAAAGTAAGAACCTATTAATATAATTGCAAACCCAGTAAAATCCGTTGGGGCTACCATGCTCCGCCTAAGCCTAAAATTTTGCAGTTTTATCAGTTCGTGACTAATTGAAATACTCTTAGGTGCGCAAATAGCTTTTCTATGCTACTATAATGTAATTGAAATTGGGAACGGAAATGGCAGGTCCGACGATTTTCGTGGGTTTGTAATCATATTAATAGGTTCTTATTTTTTTTTAGTCGGGTGGATTTAAACAAATATTTGATCGTTTTTCAGTTACAACGTCTACATCGTGAGTTTTTTTCAACATTTTTAATTTTGATTTTTGTTTTCGACCTTTTTCGGTTAAAACGTATACATCTGTCGTTTGCTTAATCAAAATTTCAATTTTGCTTTATATTATTAGTCTTAATAACTAAGCTTCGAAAAACTTTCTACAAAGGTAACCTTGCGGTTATGTAATTCTTAGTAGAATACGATTTTTGGACAGCGTGTTAATTAATGATTCAAATAAAAGAAAACTCTTCAACAATCCACACAACAGCGTAGCACTGGAAAAATTAAAGCACTCGGGAAACATGTTACGTGGATCACACATCGATGAAGCCAACTAAAGCCACAAAGTAGTTAATCTAGATCAATCAAACATTTTTATTAGAATGCTCCCTAACGAGTTAACCACATAACACCTTACTTTTGCCGTTAAATCACAAACTTTTTACTGAAAACCCTATCTAAATCGGTCAAATGGTTTTTGAGAAAAATGAGAACATTCTTCAACAAAAGTTGCTACAAAATGTTTATTGCGGCGCCCTCTGGTAAGTAATCACAGTAAAAACTATATAATAACTATTGTCCATGAGTCACAAACATTTTACAGAAAGTCGAATCTAAATCGATTAAATAATTTTGGCGTTAAATGGGAACATTGGATTGCACACATAAACCAACAAACAAACAAACTCTCACCCTAAACGCATATATCTCCTCGTTTCCTTCGTGGGTAAAAATAAATAATTGGTTAAAATTTAAATTGTAATATACGTAAGATATTGAAGTGATATTTTTTATCAAATTTAAAAAAATCTCTGATTAAACATTTTAACTCAATATTCAATAGTTAGTCGTTCCTTTTTTAGTTAAGATTGCAAACCCTTATTGATCATTAAAATTTACAGCAATAAGATTTTTATTTTATTTGTAACATCCCTTGATTTGTTTTCTTTTCATCGCTGTACTGATACATAATTTTCTATTTTCATCTTTATCAACAAACTAATTTTTAGGTTGAAATGTATTTAATGCAAGCCAGATTATAACTAAAATAAAGACGAATATCGTCAAAGAATCTTTTTGTACAAAAATTATATTTATAAGGCATAATTTAATCAAAATTACCAATTTAATTACAAGTCCAATGAAATTTTATTTGAAAAATGCAGCTAACTACAAGTTGAAACCTATATACTAGACAGCTTACATGTTAGTAAGAAATGATAATACGAATGTACTTATTGAAATAAGTAATTGTTTCAACTTGCACTAAAATTTAATTCAAATTGAAACTTTACGTGGTATGTATATTTCCTTAAATTATACTTAAGGAGAGGTTGGAATGTACCGCCAAAGCCTGCTTTTTTGGTTAAGCCTTTCCGGTTCTAATATTGCATTACTTGATGACAGTGTTACGGTAACCATATTGGTATTAATTGTTTTTGCCAAGTTAATTCAGCTGTATTTCGCGTTTCGAAAATTTCACATAATTTATTGAAAAGTGGATCTTATTACTCGGTTATTTTCCTGTATAGCAAAAGATTCCTGTTATTTTTTAATCTCCTGAATTTTATTTCAAATCTCAGGCAGCGAAGAAATATACCTGAAATGTTTATTAAATATACATAAAAGTTAAAATTGTATTAAATATCTTTGTTGCGAAAATAACCTTTGGTAACTATTATTATTTTAATACAATTTGAAAATAATAAGTGTTTTACGACAAATTATTTTATTGAATACACCAAATATGTTTTGTTTTTAATAACAAGAAGAAATATTTTATTTTATTCCAGTAATCATTTTAATATTTAATATTGCTGGCAGAATATTTTAATAGTCCATTTCAGTTATTTAAATGACAATTTAATGCTTTTTAATGGAAGAATTAGTAGCAGATGCTACATTTTTCTCAAAACCTATTAGTCTAGGCATAGTTCGTTACAACCGTAAAGATATTGGTAAGACATGAATTGTTTATATTCAATTAAAATAACATATATGGAGCAAAGTGCAGAAGTATTTCTAGGCAATACTTAGTGTTGATATATAAAAATTAAAAAAAAAAATTATACCCGAATTAATGTACCCGGTGCACTCGTTTAATTTCATTTTAAACTTCTAGATACTCATGGTTTGCAATATTTTACACAATGTAGCTACTAGAATAAAATTGACAATAATATAGACCAAAATTAAAAACCTAATAAACTGATGTAATAATTAATCGATACAAAGAGAAACCCCATTGTTTATCCAAATAGCACATTCAAGAAAAAAATTATGATTTTTTTAAAGGTGGATGGAATATTAACGTGTCAGTGCAATGAAATATTGCATTACTCGGATATTTACTCTGTTACTGAATGATAGTGAAATATATTCGTAAATATGTCAAATGATTTTACTTTATTCGTAACTTTACATGTGTAGCATATTGGGTTTCTCGCATATTAGTTTTCACGCGTATTAGGTTTCACGTATATTAGGTTTCGCGCATATTAGTTACAAGGTTTAATTTTGTAGAAACTGCCGTAGTTCTCTATAGATACTACAAGTCGACTATTGAAAGTAAATAGTCTTTCAATCAAATTACGTGGCCCCATTTCAATTTAAATCGTTTGTTAGTCGGTGTATGATTAGTTGTCTTAATATATTGTTTTGGTTTCTATTAAACTATTACTCAACATATTCAGACGAAAAAATATAGTATACGGAAAAAACTTTTTTTTCAAACTGGGTATCTAAAAATCAATTCAAAAATAAAACTAATTATAAGAACTTGATGGCATTATTTTCTATATATTATATTTTTAGTAACACATACGTATATATATATATATATATATATATATGTGTGTGTGTGTGTGTGTGTGTATGTATATATACAGTGTCCGGGAATAAGTGTCGTACAAAGAAACACATTATCCCTTGACGGAAAAAGAGTTGATTTCCGTTAAAATAAAATTTAAAACATGCCTTCTTTTCAGAAAATTTAAAGTAATGTTCATAATTGTCTTCTTTTTTGTACACAAGATATTTGCGCACATTGTTCAGTGCCGCCCGGCGAAATAACCCGCAAACAGTTACAAAGACATCGCCACTGCGGGTAAACACGCACTCCGGGCAAGTATTGGATGTATTAAAAAGAGTTATATATAATATTTTTTTGCACTTAATTTGAAAAAGAGCCTATTTTATTTCAACAACAATTTATTCAATTATAGCCAACGAATAGTGTATTTCTTTGTCCGACATCTATTCCCGGACACCGTGTATATACACGTACACATATACATATAAAGAAAATAATGCAACATTTCGTGTCTGCTTGGTAAGTAGTCTTGAGGAAGACATATATGGTATACGCAAAAAAAAATTATGAACAGCGCTTGTACTGTGTTGCTGTGTGTAGCAATTGCACTTGTATTCGTAAAGTTATTAGTCATTTTCTGTTTTACGCATTAAATTTAGACACTAGAAAAGTACTTTTAATACTATACGATAATAACAGAAATTATATCGTTAAATCATAACATATCAATAGAAAGATATTGCTTCAAAATATTTATTTAAATAAGCCTCTATCAGTTGTAAGAAATAGTTCAAACTCATTTACTTTATTTTCGAAATGACTGCGAGCTTTATTCATAGCGATTGTTCATAATGGTTCTTAATTATGAACGAAATCTTATATATCAGATTGTGAGTAATAAATCAATCATTTTGATTTCATAGTTTGAAATTTTAACCTTTGAAGTTTCATTTGGAATTTTAGGCTTTCCGAAAACAACTTATTTTAAAACGCACCAACAAACCAGCTAAGTATCATATGAGAATCTATATTTCAGTTTATTTCATAGTACTTTATGCTTATTAATTGGAAGTATTCTTAGACCATCAGAATAATTTATTGAAGAATAAAATCCTAGATGTGATTGACCTTTTTGGTCAGCATACGATGGAGCCTAACTTGAATATGACGTTCGATAATTTTTTCGTACGTATACAAGTAAATTATTAGACTAAATTTATTCCATATTTTTTTCTCTCATGAACGTGGACAATTTTCTCTCAGACAGTAAACTTGTATTATTTTTAATGAAAAGGTAAATTGTGTAGTGGACTTTTCTACAAATCAATTTTGCAACTATCGTTGCCAGTATTCGTTACGAGGACTCTCTGGCCAGCGACTTTTTCTCCGAACACATAGATATTATTAATTGTATCTCAAAAACGCTTCACCAAATATACTAATCGCTGGATTTCCATAGCCCATCGTAACCTGGCAACCTTAAATTATCATATTGTGAAAGTTTTAGGACAATGGAATTAGTCGTCTCGAAGAATATCCCGTAAAACAATCAAAACTTTTCTGTTTATTGTATTAGCAGGATATATAATATTCGTTCACGTGTGACAGAAATGTACGTCAGGTTTATTATATATATATATATATATATATATATATATATATATATATATATATATACATATATACATATATATATATATATATATATATATATATATATATATATATATACTTGTATGTGTATAGTATTTCAAAAGTCGGCAAAAGATTTATTTAAGTCTTTGATTTTTTTTAAAACTGAATATTCTTCTAATATTTTTTGTCTCTTTTAAATATATTATTTTATTTTATACAGTATGATTGAGATTAGGGCTAAGATTAAACTTTGGAAATAATTCAATACGCACATATACATTTTTCTCTTCATTAAATACCTCAGATCTCAATAAACAATTTCCAAAATTTACGTTCACACTTTTAATTTTGGAACTCTTTGTTTTCTGTCGCCAGTGTTTATTTTTAAGAGTTCATTTACATTATATTTCATTTTCATGTTATGAGAAATTTTATTAAAATATTAATCAAATATAAAATATTTTACTTTTTGATTAAATTACGGACAATAATAAATTTTAGAATCATATTATTATGAAATGTATTTACTGGAGGAATAGGCGAATAGTATAAATAAAGAAAAAATTTAAAAAAACATGGAGGAAATAAAAAACAAATAAAAAGTTATACATTACGGAATAAAAAATGTTTAATGATCATAAGTGGTAAATGAAAAATTTTGAAGAAACATAACTGTTTTCAATATAGGTATTTTGTCAATCAAGTCATAGTTATAAAATTAATGTTTATGAATGATGTTCAAATGAAGCTAGTATTAATAAACCCTAACATTTACTATGGTAATCAAACTATTTTGACGTCATTCAGCTCAATTTGTCATGTATAAAGTTTACTTTACTTGTATTTGTCTATAAATAGTATTGATATAAAAACTGACGATGTCGCTTCAGTTGGCATCACACAAATATCAAGAGCAACAGAATAGTAAGTATTCTTATTAATTGAATTAAATTTTTAGATTATTTATCACCAATTACAGTTTTATCCTCAATAGTAGAGAAAAAATACCAGTTAAAATATATCCTTAACTTTATTTTTAAAGTGGTTGGGTTTCATAATTAATATATTGCCAAGTTTGGGAATTTGAAGTAAAAAAATACCTTCTCAAAATCTAAAAAAAAAACATTTGTCGACAAATTTTTAAACTAAAAAACTTACTATCGTAGAATTTAAAATTAGGTTTTTTTTCCATTCAGTAACTTGAATTTAAGATATTCAGATCAAATTGCCTTTTTTTAAATATAATAAAAAATGGGGCCGTATACTTTTTTGTTTACACTTTTTATTTACATGAAATTGTTAATGGTTTTATAGTTCAGGATAGATTTCATAATTAATATATATTATAATTACCTTCACAATTTTAACTATATAAATCAAGAGATAAAAGGCAATATGAAGACGATTACTCTTTTCCTCCATGTCGCGACACTGTGTTATATGGTATATAGTGAATCTGGTGAAAATAAGTTCTGCACTAAACTTGGAGATCATACTGGTGAAACCAATGCAGATCGAAAAGCAGACGGTGCTAAAAAAGCCAAAGAAAATTTAATTAGTGGGGAGGATGTAAAATCAGATGATTAATAAGTAAAATCACTGGCCCGAACGTATTAAATTTGTAACGCGTTAACATTATGACACATATTTATATTAATTATTATATCTTATTTAACACATTTAATAGTTATAGTGAATACACTGATTTGTGACTCATTTTGATTATCTGTAATTAATTAATTAATTTATGAAAATTGTTCCTGCTTTCAGGTCTCGAAAACTGTTTCAGTCGACTCGACCTTTGTTTCAATTAATATTTACACTAAAAATGTAAATTGATTTACTCAATGATACGAAAAATAAACATCAATTTCTCACCACATGACAATGTATTTTATTGAAAATGATTTGTTTTCTCTCATTACGGTACTTTCATTTTGGAAATGTTATTAAAAATATACAATTGGCTAATGGAATTACCTATGCTAGAGACAATTATTGGCGATAAGAACGCTCATTTTGGGAAAAAATGAAGACAGGTTTATGAATAAGACAGGTTTATGAAATTTTGAATGCTCAATATAGGCATATTTTAATATAAATTACACCATATTCCATAACAGAACTTCAAACTTTCATGTAGTTTAATTCCACAAATTATTTAGGATTTAACGCTTTTGTTTATTCTCTAAAGCAGACTTGAAAATTGAAGCAGCATCCCTTCTCAAATCAAACACCTCCCTAACTACGTTAGAATGTCCTGAAGTAGTTAACCTTTTACAAATATGTTACCATTTTTTATTTAGAGGAATCCATATACTAACAAGTATTATAATGTTTGCGGATGACACAGATATAATTAAATACAGAATGTAGTAATAAAAAACAAGCTGCGAAGATTTTCTTTCTGTGCTCATGGTTGAATATCAATCTTAACATTATATTACCTAAATAATAGTAATATTATGAACAAAATGACAAATATTGCATTATTAATAATTTTCAGGCAACGTGAAAAATGCTCAAAAGAAACGAGCAGAATAGTAAATACTTTTGAAAAGAGTGCAATGAATAAGAATTATATTATGTCCTGAATTTATTAGACCAATAATTATAAACATTATTTCTTATTTTAAACTTATTTCAACAAAAGTGCAAGTATATAGTCGATTAGAGATAAATGCAACTAACTTTTTTTATATTTCTCCGCTTTTATTTCTCTATGGCAGTTCATAGAGCAGGTTTTCTATTTCTGTCTAACCTATAATTAGGCATTATAGTTGTAGTAGTGACCAAAAACGTAACAAATTGCCTATAAATAACAATCTATTGAAATTAAATTTGCTTTATTTAGAAGCGAGCAATATAGTAAATACTATTAAAAAGAGTGCAATGAACAAGAATTATATTATGTCCTGAATTTATTGGGCCATTAATTATAAATGTAATTCTTATTTTTAGACTATTTCATCAATCAAGCGCAAGTCTGTTAGTCGATTAGAGATAAATATAACTAGATTTTGCATTTCTTTGCTTTTATTTAACTATATTAGTTTATAGATCAGGTTTCTACTTTTTTTCTAACCTATATATAAGCAAAATTGTTGTAGTAGCAACCAAACAACATGAGAAATTACTTATGAATAACGATTTACTAAAATTGAATTTGCTTGATTAGACTGGATGTTATTAATATTGTCCAGGTAATAAGCATATTGTTCAGATTTTACACTTGCTCAATAACATTAATATACGTATGGTTACAAAAAAAATATTTTATATTTCATTCAGACAAGCATAGCAGGTGGAACAAAGAAAAAAAAAGTGTATGGGAAAATGGCTTAGTGTTAGTGTATTATAGTGTCTTAATATAACGTGATTCTTGATAAATAACCAATAAAAGAAAATAAAACACTAACGCAATGTACAGTACGCCATGAAGAAAAATAAGTCAAAAATTCACTTTTTATGCCATCAAACGTATGATGTAAATCGGCCAGAACCAATATCAATTGCGAAGTATACTTTCATTGCCAGTAGTGAAATTGACAATGTAAAACAAGGGTTAAAAGGAAATCCGTGTTACCCTGGTGTGTTATATTTATCACAAGGCATAAGGCCTTTGACCGCACGGCGATCCGCAGGGGCCCGGTTTCTATTCCCGGCAACTCGTCGAGCAGGGCTGGCTGGTGTCCTGGATGGCTGTAAGAGATTTCTCTCGTAGTAATAAGTCCGCTATATTTATCAGACACATTAAAGTAAATACATAAATAGATATATAAATAAATCCACCTAAAAGTGGATGGTAGTAAAATATTAATAATGCACAAATATAAGCATATACAAGGCTCAGTTCATAAAGAATATAAATATTCTGCTACACTTATTTGGAGTAAAAACACGCATTTAGTAAAATTCGGATATCTAAGGATTTGTGGAAGTAATTAATTATTTATATAAATAGGATATCTAATTAGTTATTTTATCCACAATTAAATAAAACTACGTGATGTAGTATTATTTCTACTTTCTTTAAGTTCTTTACCACGACCTAGGTTTCATTGTATTACAACATCTTCAGGTGGAAATTATATTCCTATAGAAACCTAGGTCGTAGTAAAGTACTTAAAAAAAGTATACATAATACTATATCACGTAGTTTCATTTAATTGTGAATAATGAATTTCTACAAAATTAACGTCAAATATATACAACAGCACACGTACAAATAAATGATTAAACTAAAATTATTTTATGTCACTTTTTCTCTCATAAAACATTTAATTTGTATTATCTTTAATGGATAAATAAATTCTGTCTTGGAATTTTCTTTAGATTATTTTAAGACAAACGTTTTATTACCAGGGCGTTCCAACCAGAGACTCTTTCCTCGACTACGTTGATATTAATAGTTATGTCCCAAAAAATCTAGAACAAATATACATATCATACACACACACACACACACACACACATTTATTATATATATATATATATATATATATATATATATATATATATAAAGTTTTTGCTAATATTTGTAGAAAAAGCCAATAAAATTTTCATTACATTTGCAGAACATATAATACTCGTACAGTTGCAGGAAAGTATGACTGAAATTCACTTTAAGTTTATTAGATTTATGTGCATAGTATTTTAAAATTGGGAAAATGGTTAAATAAAATGTTTGACCTTTTATTAAACTAAAAATATTCTTCTAATATTTTTTGTCTATTTCAAATATATTTTTTATTTTATACACTAGGATTGAGATTAGGGATAAAGTTACATTTTGAGAATAATTCAATGAAATAAAAATGGAAGTATTGTGCATTTATCTCCCCATTAAATAAAAAATTTATGTTCACAGTTTTAATATTAGAAACCTTTTTACTTCGTTTTGCAAGTGTTTTTTGTTGAAAGTTTCTTCAACTATTTATTACCTTTCATTTACTTTATATACTTCGTTTTTACCATAAGAGAAAATTTATTAGGAAAATTTATTAATAGGCGAAAAATACAAATTAAGATTAATTAAAATGAAAAGAAAATTAAAAATAAATAAAATATTATACATATACAAAACAAAGAAAACATTTTTTTTGTGACCCTGCGTAGCAAATGAAAAAAGTGAAAGAAACGAAGGCACCATCATTATAGACATTTTATAAGTCATATCATTGTTATAAAATTATTATTTGCAATTGCTGTTCACATAAAGATAATACCAATAAATGCTAACACTTAATATGGAAATCATGCAACTTGACAATAATAACTACACATTCTCATGTCATTTCGCTAGATGCGTCATGTGTAAAGTTTACTTACCATTTGTTTAACATTAACGCAATTCATATAAAAGCTAACGATGTTTTTTCAATTGCCATCTTACAGATATTAAGAGCAACAGAGTAGGTAAGTGTTCTTTTTAATTAAATACTATTTTTGAATTATTTATCACCAATTACAAAATCACCACCACCAATTCTAATTACCCAATCACCAATTAAAAAATGGCAGCTCATTTTTATCATTAATCATATTTTTAAAGTGGTTAAATTTCAAACTAAATAATTTGTTAAATGTGATTAAAAACCCAAGAATATAAAAAAAATGAAACTCAAATTTTGTTTTTGTAGGATTTACTGCTATGAAATTGAAAATCACAAAAAAGAATTAATTTTTTTGTTCATTGGCTTGAATCCATAATCTTCAAAACAATTTACCCTTTTATATGATTACAAAAAAAACGATGCTGTACATTTTTTTATTTCACACTTTTCCACTTATATAAAAATGTGAATTATTTAAGATTTTACAATTAATAAATATTATAATTTCCATCCTAATTCTCATGATTTAACTCAACAGATAAAAGGCAACATGAAGAAGATTTTTCTCTTCCTCCTTGTGGTAACACTTTGTTATGTGGCATATGGTGATGACGAAGAAGCTGAAAATGATGAAAGTAATGCAGAAAATGTAGAAAGTAACGAGGAAAACAATGCAAACCAAGAAGCAGACGATGCTGAAAAAACTGAAGAAAAACCAGATGATGACGTTGATGATAAATCAGATGAAAAATAAATGCAGTCACATACCCGTACATATAATTTTTTTTACCCAATAGTATTACGACACATGAATATTTTTAAAATTCTTCAATCTTATCCAACACATTTTCTTCACATTTTACAGTGGTTTTTACATTTACAGTGACCAGTGAAATTAATTTAGTGAAATTAATTTAGTTTTTTAATAAACAATATTTTCCTAATATTCTGAAAAGATACACAAAAATATAAAAGTATCTAACGGCATTAACTATGCGACTGAGAATTATTGGTTGCAACAAGGCTGATTTTGAGAATCAATGAAGGTTGAGAAAACATATTTTTATAATATTTTGAATACAGTCTGTAGGGACGTTTTAATATAAAGCACGACACTATAAATAAACTACAAATCACTTAATTTTTTTAAAAGTTAAGTGATAACGAATTTATAAAAAATTAAAGATAAATATATTAAAAAAAAACAAATATTTATGTAGTTTCATTCCAAAAACTATTCAGAAATCAATAAAACGTTCAGCGTGGAGTTAAATAATATAAAACACACTTTCATATAAAACACACTTTCATATATTATTTCTCGTTTCAAAATTATTTACTTTCTCTACGTTTGTATGTTAATATAAAAATTTAAAAGTTATTAATTTTTTAATTTGTTTAATATCTTAAATTATTTCACAAATTAACTGCATTATTTAGAGTAAAATTATTGAAGAACTGAGATAACACAGGTCATTTTGTTAGAATTAATATTAATAATGTAGCTTGTAAATTTGTTGAAGTTTCCACGAATAACGTAGTAAAATATATTACTTAACAGAAGAATAAATCGCGTAAATATTCTATCTGGCACCCTCGAAAAACCATATAATTGATCACTGCAAAACCATTTCATCTAATAGATGAATTACTATAAATCTTTAAAACAGTCGGTGAGAAAATTACTAATTTATATTGTTAGAAGTATGTCAATAATAAGTGAAGTTGTGATATATTTAGTTTCCTTCCAAACATTTATCTAAAACTTGCTCCAAAATAGAAGCAGAATCCCTTTTGAAATCAAATACTTGTCTAACTACCTTCGGTATGTCCTGAAGTAGCTAAACTATTACAAATATTGTATCATTATTTATTTAAAGGAATCGATATACTCAGAAATATTTTAATCTCCGTGGATGGCACAAGTAATTAAATATAGAATGTAATAACTAACAACAAAATCTCAAGATTAAATTAAATTAAACTACGTGATGTAGTATTATTTCTACTTTCTTTAATTTCTTTACCACGACCTAGGTTTCGTTGTATGACAACATCTTCAGGTGGGCTATTAACAAAGATCTTTGCTAATAGCCCACCTGAAGATGTTGTAATACAACGAAACCTAGGTCGTGGTAAATAAATTGAAGGAAGTAGAAATAATACTACATCATGTATTTTCATTTAATTGTCAATAATTTTTTTAATTCAAATTGGATCAGTTTATAAACGATTATATGGTACCAAACGTTACAACCCTATACAAAAACAAAGATTCGGATGATATGGATACATGTAAATTAATTTTATTAAGACATAATATTTTCTGCTAAGCGATGTAAATAATAAAATGTCATTTAAAATGATATGCAAATGTACGACATTGTGTACTAATACAATGTTTCATATGGATTATATCTAGAAAAATGAAAAATATCGATGTTTCTTATATAAATTTGAGAGAATTATTTGATAAGAAATTTTAGTTATATGCAATATTGCGGGT
This sequence comes from Druceiella hillmani, assembly GCA_039881145.1. Lineage (NCBI taxonomy): Eukaryota > Metazoa > Arthropoda > Insecta > Lepidoptera > Hepialidae > Druceiella > Druceiella hillmani. The sequence continues at coordinate 263,767 of JAYKKI010000028.1, read as the reverse complement.
TATCGAATGAATTAGGCCACATTTATGTTGTAGAAAGGACTGTATTCCAACAAATACTGTAATTTAAAGAAACGTTTTGTAACTTGTAATACAGAGCAAGCTTCACAACTTGTTTCTCTCTCTTTTAGCATTAATAAATTATATAAGCACTATATTTTAGTTTCACATTCGCTAATAATTTTGTTTTTGTTTAACAAGCTAGTGAAACAAAATATACGTGAAGTCAAACGGTGTAACCGTTTGAATTCGCGTTTATTTTAATTCACTAGCTTGTTGATCAAAATGATTTGCGGGTGTGAAAACAAAATACAGTACGTATAAAATTTATTAACATGTAAAGAGAAAGGAACAAGTTGTGAAGCCTGCTATGTGCACGTTTCTTCAACACGTTTTAGCAATGTTAATTCGTTAAAATGTTTATAATAAATTACACGCCTGCAAAAGTACATAATAGGCAATATTTTTGCATTAGTGAAAATTTGGTTTCGAACGGAAAGTTCAAATCAAAATAAATTGATTTGAACTAATTTTTTCCAATTTGAACCTCACTTCTTTGATTTGATTAATTTACTATCGGTCGATTTATTTCAATTTGATATAATTTCATTCTCATTGTGCTTGAAGTGATTTAATTAATTTAATTTCACTTAATTAAAGTTAGTTTACTTAATTATGTTCTATTCATTACTTTGTTTTTATTTTTTTTAGCTATGCCTTAACTATAATTTCACCAATGTTTGCGTTATGCTCGCTAATGATGATTGGTTCTATTATAGGCAATGTTGTGTTAAAATAATTCGATTGTATTCAAATTAAGGTAGTACTGTTTATGGACCAACAATTTTTAAATTTAAATAAAAAAGAGAAAAAAGTATTTTCAATATTTATGTCCAGTCCGTACCGTGATTTATTCACTATACTTTTTAATTAATTTACTTTAGCTAAATATTTTATTTTCAGTTATTATTTATTATTAGATTCATTACACCAGTGTCCCTTTAATAAAAAATATACTTATCATTTTATCAAACATATTACAAAAAAATATTTAAAATGAGTTTAAGTTAAGACGTTTTAATAAATTAAAAGAATATTTGTATGCTAAATTTCTCTCAGTATTTTATTAAAGCGATATTTCAGTCGTATAATAAATGAAATAATATTTGTGTTACGCCAGCAAAAATACTTAATAGGCAATGTTGGTGTATTAGTGACAATTTTGATTTCATTTGAAAATAATTCATTTCGTTTGAACTGATTTTAACTTATTACTTTGCACTCTGCCTCATTTAATTTAATTAATTTACTGCCATTGAATTTATTTCAATGTGAAATAACTTCAGTTTAACGTTATTTGACTTGATTTGGTTAATTGAATTTTACTTGATTTGTCTTAGCCAAAGTCAGTATATTTAATTGTGTTCTGTATGTCACTTTATTTTAATTTTATTTAATATTTATGTCTTAACTACAATTTCACAAATATTTACATTGTACTAACTAATAATTATTGGTTCTATTACAAGCAATAGTGTGTTAAAACAATCTGATTTTACTGAAATTAAGGTCGTACTATTACTAATCGAAAAGTTTGTTAATTAAAAGAAAAATAAAAACAGAAAAATTAGTATGAATATTTATAGTTTGTTAAAAAATCTGTACATAAACCTTGTGGCGCCAGTCCAAGGCATTTTTCACAATCCTATTTTGTTTATTTTATGTTAGTTTAATTTTATGTATTTTTTTGAACCGATTTTATTTTGTATTATTGTTATTACATTTAGTATATCCATATCTATTTAATAAAAAAAATGAACTTATAGTTTGGTCAAACATATTCCAGAAATTGATATTCAGAATGCCAAATTGCCAAATTTCAGTCAAATTGTTATAATCAATCAAAGAATATTTGTCGTATGCTAGCAAAAATACATGACAGGCAATATTTTTGTACTAGTGAACATTTTGGGTTCATTTGAAAATATTTCATTACATTTGAATTGATTTTCACTAACTACTTCAGACTCTACCTTATTTCAATTGATTAATGTACTGTCATTGAAATTATTTCAATTTGATGTAATTTTGCCTTGATTTGAAGTGATTTGATTATTTTAATTTGACTTAGTCAAAGTCTATATATTTAATTAAGTCCTCTTTATTACTTTGTTTTAACTTTATATAACTATGTCTTAACTAAAATTTCATCAATATTCGTGCTATGCCCATATTGGTTCTATTATAAGCAATAATAAGGTAAATCAATCGGATTGTTTTCATATTAAAGTAGTACTATTTGTGAGCCAAAATTTTGTCAGTTGAAAAAAGAAATAAAAAAGACAGAAATACATATATCAATATATATAAATAATTCGTTAAAAAGCTTGTATTTAAACCTCATAGTACCAGTTCTATAATCGCGATTTATTCACAATCCTATATAATTTATGTTAATTAAATGCTTTTTTAACCGAAATGTTTATTTTAAGTTATAAACATTATTAGATTCCGTACATCTATATCTATTTAATAAAGAAATATACTTTTTATTTTATCAAATCTATTCTAAAAATTGTATTCAAAATGAATTTAACTTTATTTGCCATATTAAAGTAAATAGATATTTGAGTTAGACTAAATTTGGTTAAATGTTTTAGGAATAATTAAGTTCAGTCAAATTATTACAATATTTCAAGCGTTATTGGTATTACGCTCGCAAAATGCAATAGGCAATATTTTTGTAAGTAGTGTTTTCAGATTTGATTCGAAAATATTTAATTTCCTTTGAATTGTTTGATTGCATTTAAAATAAGTTATATTATCTAATTGATCGAAAATATGCCGAAAAGTTTGTAAAGTTCTACTATGTAGTCCATTTGGATCGTGTTTTGTAATTATATTGGTGCATTAATTTCTTGGTATCGCTATTATATTACTGACTTAAAGTTGGATGCACTAATTATGCTGTTTAGAAGCGAATAATTAGATACGGTAGTTTAATAACATAATATAAAATAGTTTAAGGCTTGATATCCATAAAGCGGCCAATTAATGGGAACAATCTAAATTTGGCTCGCTATTTAATATGCGATCAATTAATGGAAACAATCCAAATTTGGCTCGCTATTTAATATGCGATCAATTAATGGAAACAATCCAAATTTGGCTGGCTATTTTTTTGGCTCGCTATTATATTACTGACTTAAAGTTGAATGCTGTAATTATGCTATTTAGAAGCGAATAATTAGATACGATAGTTTAATAACATAATATAAAATAGTTTAAGGTTTGATATCCATAAAGCGACCAATTAATGGAAACAATCCAAATTTGGAATAACATGTGAAATATTATATATTTGAACAGACACTAGCAATAAATTAAGATATTTTAAATTTTAAAGAAAATTCCAACCTCATTCCTTATTTTGCTCCTTAACTTGTTTTTGTTATCGTCGATTATTTTACATATTTTTAATGAAATATATTTATTAATATAAGACCTGAGATATTTAACGCCAAACGTTGGAATAGGTCTAGTACCGAATTTACATATTGAAATACTTAAAGTCAATAGTTCGAAATCCCTTGATGGATGAATATTATATGAAATATAATTAAATTCAATCTGTATGTAACATATACTGAAATAATGCGGTATTTGTTCATTGAAGGGATGGTTATGGAAAAAGAATATTACGTTGTGTTATTGTAAATGAAAAATGATAAATGCAGAAAATATTAATTTCCTTTTATTCTTTTTATATGTAAACGTGGTATTAAACTAGTCAGGTTAAAATCAAAACTTCTCCGTTTAACACATTTAAGGACGCATTTTCATCCATAATATATTCAATAATGTATACCTAAGTAAAATTAAAGTCCCGAATATACCATTTTTATATAATACTTTACATGTGTAAATTATATTTGAGTATATGAACGAGTATTTAGTTTTCCCAAACAGCACTAAAGCTAAATATCAACAGGAATTGTCAATTAAATGAACCCCTTTTTGGGATTACACATAATGCTTAATAAATAAAACAATATAACAAGTCCTACAAAATGATATCATTCCCAGAAAAAGCTTATGAATTGATCATATTCACTATTGTGTATGTAGTTGTAGTATGTATTGTGACTTTTCTTACTTACATTGTATTGGTACAACTTTATGGCTTGATTGTAGCTGAACATGGCAATTGGGAGGTATACAAAATATAAAAACGTTTTGTCGACTTTTTCATAAGTTGATATATTATGGATAGGAAAAATGTAAAACAGAATACTTAAACGAATTATTTTTCTGGGCATATTATTTTTCTTGACATATCAGTTATTTTTAGTGTTTTCAAACATAAAACGAAATAAAACGCCATTTTTGAGCTTCCTCCACGAGAATTTCACACCACTTTAGGTATATATAAATATATATAAGAGTGTATTTCTGGTTAATTATTCATAAAAATCAATTTAATTTTTCGCCATGTAATATTTTGTTGGGTTCATCTTTCACAAGCGTAAAATTATCATGAACCTCGAAAAGGGTTGAATATAGAAACTCAGGTAAAAAATAAGTAGGTATATTTTCATAATTATAGCTTTGGAGTTACAGGAAAAGGAAGAAAAGGTTTTTGTCGACATTTCAAACATTGTCCTTTATTATTATTATATAAAAACGTAACAATAATTTTAGAAACCTTGTAACTTGCCCTTTGAATATCCCATATAACGCGAAAAATTTTAAAAAATTTGATTTTTTGTATGGTCCCTCTGAAATTTCCCTGCGAATATTTTTGACTGGTTACATGTTAAAATCATTCTAAATTTCAAGGTTATAAGTCAAATGGTAACTGAGAAAATTACTGGAAAAATTACCAAAAGCAGATGTGTGTGACCTTGTGGGGATTTTGGGTTTTTCTTTTGAGCTAAGGAGAGTTACAATAGAAATTTTCAAAAAATCACTTACACTTTCACTCGTATATTGGCGACAATAGTTTTTGTTTCAAAAACAGTTTGACGTAGAAACTTAAAAGGTAAATGATAGAGAGATATGAATTACTTCTGCAAAAAATGTATAGTTATGCAGATTTAATTTGAACAAATTATACTTTTCTGAAATATTGAAACCCCGAAGATGTGTGTTTTGTTATCGACTAGCACACCAGCATCAAACTTTAACGACAGTAGTAATTAGAGCTAGAGCAATTTTTCAAGTAATTAATATTTAATAGAAATATCTTCTTTTAAAAAATATAAAATTTTTCAAATTTATGAAATACTTATTATGATAAAAATTTGCCCCTAATTTCTAAAGACGATAGAGCAAATATTCAAAAATATACATCGAACAAGTTTTGATCTTATCGATAACAAATTCTAATACCGATCGTGTAAAGTTCAATATTCTTCATATTATTTAACAAGAGAAAAATGCCTTTTTATATTGTTCAAACCTGTGGAAGATTGACTAGGTAATATATGTTACATAGTGACCAAATAATTGGCGTCTCTGTATATACATGTCTTGTCTTTGTCATGTGATATTTTACACAAGAATTCATCGAAATGACGTAGGCATCATTACGTAAGTTTTTTTATATTCCACCTAAGAGGTAAAATATAGGTTTTTGTGGAGGAAAAATGTCAGGTAATATCTATTAAAGTTTCGTAAAAGTATTCTCAAAAATAAGTAATTAACTCGTATTTTACTTTTCCTTATCCTCTCATAAGGGCGTTAAAAAATTTAAGGCATTGAAACTATAAAACTTTTCCATCAATTTGGAGAGAACTTCCTTTATATAATGCAGGAAGCCAATAGGTGGTAAAATAATCTTTCAAAACTCAATTCCTTAAGAGGCAATTGGGGATTCAAACTTTGAATAGAAAAACTATTATATGGTGTTTTTGAAGCAAAACTTTGTCAAAGTAAATAATTAAAAACACATTTAGGGGTGAAATGGGGTTAAAATTTGAAACAGAATATAATTGTTAAATGATTTTCTTAATATCGATTTCTTTATGTACCGTAAGCAGCCACTCAGAAGTGACCTTTGAAAGTTGGAATTGAGGTGGAATTGGATCAAAAGTTTGTATGCCGAAAAAATATTGGACGATCCTATGTACACGAAATTACGTAAAAGTAGTTCGAAAAATATTTAATGTAAAAGTAATCTAGAAATAATTAAAAATAGATTTTATATTATACCGGAAATCTGCTAATAGTAGAAATGAGTAACGGTAATTTTAAAATTGTTTGAGAGTTCTCTTAATAATGACACCACAGTCTGCAAAAAATAGGATAACTTAATTTAAATTTATTTAGCTGTGATTAGCAAAAATATCTACTTATAGTGTGAAGTTTTCTGTTGCCTTATTATGCCAAATTAACTTTCTGCATTATGACAAAGTGTTTTAATTACACGGCTATAAACTGCAAAAACAATTCCATCATGAGTATATACAAACAATATTTAACAAGTACATACTCTTCTATTCATTTTAAATTTCATAGACAGGAAAGTGTGAAGCCAATATTAATCAGTTCTTATCACACTTAGACTGTATTGGCAAGATTGTCTACACCAAACTAAGTTCTACTGTTTTGGAGATTTTCCGAGAATAATTATGAGAAATGGACTAAATGGATTGGTTTTGAATTAATGTTTTTACATCCTATACAACAAAGTTCCTTGAATTTTACATTATGAAAACGAGTACTTAATCTTTAACTTTCAGAATATAGCTATCTCTTTTTTATAAATGCTTTTGTCTCGACGTTAGAGGCATTCGGAATACCTAAGTATAATATAGAACGAATGTAATTGTATATACACATACACACACACATACATATACCCACACGCATACACACACGCACACGCGCACGCATATGCACACGTGCACATACACAGACACACAGAGAGACAGACAGACAGAATTACACAGTCACACACACACACACACAGGCACGCTCTCACGCATGCATGTACGCAAGCGCGCACGCACCCACGGACGCATGCTCTCACGCACGCCCGCATGCCAGCACGCTGCACGCATGCACGCACGTACGCACTCACACACTCACGTACGTACGCAGCCAACCACGTATGCACTCACTCACGTACGCACGCACTCTCGCAAGAACGCACGCACGCATGCACATACGCTCTCATGCACGCACGCCAGCACGCACGCACGCACGCATGCATACACATACTAGTCTCTATTTATTTTTTTTAATATGCACCATTTTGTAATACTATGAAATGTACGAGTATAGTAGCCAATATATTTTCTTTCTAAAAAATTAACATTTGTATACAGTTTGACAGAAATTCTTTGTGACTTTAAATGTTTATAATGAGTACTTAAATATATGCGTAACCCGTTTTCTTTACATACCTACTTATACTAGGTTCAATAATTTTAAACTCTTTTTCACCTAACAAATCAGGGAAATGGTTTAACGAAAGAAGAAATGCCGAGTTTTCAAGTTAATGATAGTAATAACCTGACTGGGCAGCTGACGTTCGTTTACTACACTGCTACTAGATATTAATACTTTTGGTTATTATTAGATAATTGTTGCCGTTACTTTTTGTAATACATTTTTATAACTATTAGCAATTGGAAAGCATAAAAAAATCCCAGATTAAATGGTGAAAATATGTTCAATTTATATAAAGATTGGTGAATTTTGGTGATAAATGTTTTAGTCAAGTATACTTTCTTTTTTTTTGTACTAAATGACAAGTTTTTAAATAGTAAAAAATTTATCAGGCACGTGTAAAATTTGAACTGTATATTTTATGTACAGGTACGTATGTAATAGCTATAACATTTAAACATATGTAATGATACTATTTTTAATAATATTTTTCAATTCAATATGTTATTGGTCAGTATTTTTGTTTTTTTTGTTTCATTACAATATGTTATTGTCCAGTATTTTTTCAACAGGTAAAAGGGCTTTTGCCTATATATTTGGAATTTATTAAATAAAAATGAGCCAAAATATTTTGGCTTTAAAATATTGTCTTAACACCCTTATAATTTCTTCAGGTAATAACATAATGGAAGGATAAGGGCTTAAACTATTTTTATATTGAGTTAGAAGTGAAGAATATGTGAAAATGAAATCTAATCTTAGTTGTGAACATTGGGATTTTCAATTGTGATTGATTTTAAGCACCCCTACTTTATTGCAATACGATTTTTTGTCTGTTTTCTATCGTTCGTTTCATTCACGATGGTTTCATTTACTCTAAAAGTATATGACAATGTGGCCCGAGAAGATGAGGAAAAATACCAGCCTGTTTTATATAAATTTTTTCTATGGGTCATTGTCAGTTGTGCATATTGTAAGGTATACGTTAAGTATCGGTGGAAGTTACGTGACGAGAGATCCGCTCATCCCAATGCTTCGTGGTAATCCAATCTTATTCTACTTGAAATTTTTCTGGACTTTCAGAAAGATTATAATATTATCTATGATTGACTGAATACAATTTAGCGGATGTTCTTAAGACATTGGAAGGGCAGATTAAAGATAATAGGAGTGGAATATGCGTAAGACTGATGTGGAATATAATGGTAGCAATAATTTTTTTTGATCGGAAAGGCCCAGACGTCTTCAGTGGGAATTAATAATTCAAAAGTAACTTCAATTTTTATGGCGGGGTATGTTTAGGTGTCGTCTATTTAAATAGAAAAAGTACGTTTATTATTGTTAGAATATTGAGCAAACATAGATATAACAAAATTTAAAGTAATTTGGGAAAATTCCAGAATTTTTGAGGTATCAAATATGCATAATACGACGAAGATAGAAATCTGAGAGTAATCTTTTAATAAAATAATTACATAATTTAATAAATATTTAACAGTTAATATTTTTATTTTCTTAGCTTTCTCACATTTATTTATCTTACATATTTATTTTTTTCTTGACACACTAACATTGATTATAAAATTTATTTAAAAAAATTGACAAAATTATTTTTATTTGTTTCAATTTTAAAGGTACGTAATGCAATACCAAAAAAGAAAGATTTATATGTCATAACTTTAGGAATCATTCAGTTGAAGGAGACATTTTAAAAACCATGATGCAGAAATGAAATAAAATTAATTAAACGCAAAATAAATAAATGAAAGGACGATATATATTCATCAAGTTTTAAAAAACTTGCTCTGTACCGATTTAGTGACAGGCATTTTCTTTTTCAAGGAGCCCGTCACACACACACGTGCGTGTGTGTGCGAGTGTGTGTGATATATGTACACACACACACACACACACACACGTGTGTGTGTGTATGTATGTGTATGTAAGTATGTAATGTATGTATATATATTTATGTACATAAATATATATGGATCATAATTAAATAAATTGAAATAATCATAATATTGTTTTAGCTTCCTCAATTACGTTCCGTTTATTACTTTGGTTAAATTTTACTTAACATTGTTTTATCTACCTGTCACCAATAGTCAAGTTGCGCCCATTAATTATTGGTTTGCTCATAATCGTTGCCAGGTTAAAACAATCTAATTTTATTAAAATTTAATAATTCTGTTACCGTCAGTGTCTCAAAAGACAAAAGTAATTCTCAGTAAGGAAGATGGAAGCAATATCAATATTTATAATTTGTTTGTACGTAATCCTCGTAGTTGAAGATCAAATCCAATTTAAAAATTAATTCACGATATTGTTTTACTTAATTTACATTAGTTTTGCGTTATTTTATTTCATTTATATTAGGTAAGCATTTTTTTTATTGAACCTTTATTTAAAGATATTTTTGTCAATTTCAACACAAATCTCTCTGATAAAAATATTACACTTATTACTTTATTTACTTATTGTTGTCGTTGTTTATTCGCTTTTGATTCTTAATTTATGGTAACCTAAATTTTCTTCTCAATTAACTCATTAAATCTCTACACTTTATTGAAAAAAAAACTTGAGAGGTGTCAAGGGACACCCGGATGGAACGAAGTTCCTTTCGATTAATTAGTGAAGGAATTGTAATAAAATTTTATTTCTTTTAAGTTATAATAATAATTATTGTATACACTGAACAAAAATAATCTTCGCGACACCACACTGTTCAATGCGAAATAGAAAGAGGAAACGAAAATAACTGGGTTGCTTTCTATGAGAGAGAGAGAGACAGACAGAGAAACACGCGCACGCCGCACGGCTTGCAGCGCGCCCACTAGCAACTATAGCAAAAACTGTCGTTACAACTTTTGATCTTAATTTTTTCCGTCTAGCCCCCTTTCGCAACGCGCGATAAGGAACTTCGTTCCAATATTTTTTTTACTAATTTGAGCATATTTCTTTGACTAAGTTTGTGGAATGCACTGTGTTGCAATGGACTAAGATACGATAAGTCAAATACCTAAAAGTGTACATGAATAAAAGAATATAACAAGCCACAAGAAATTACTATTGTCTCTACAAAACTCTGTAGACTTCATCATTCTCACTCCAATAAATCACAATATTAGAGTATACGTAACTTATGAGTATGCACTTAGTGGTTACTTTCATTACTATAATCGGTACGCTTTGAACAGAGCCTACAGAAGGTGTTACATATCTACTTCATTCTATGTCCAGCTACAGAAACATTTCCATTTTAAACCTTTTGATATGGGATGACATATTATTAATTAGTAATAAGGTAAAATCGAAATACTCAAATATTTTATAATACTCATATGAATGTGGATATATTGTATGAGATATTCTAATTCATGTAACATTAAATAGGTTTTTACTGGGTTTAAAAGTAATTTTAAGGGTACTCTAATTTTGAACGATATAAACTGGTTAAATACTAGTAGGCCTGCACTGGAAGGGTTTTTACTGTCTATTATTTTTGGCTGTTGTACATTTTTATAGGTGAAAAATTATCGTCCATATCTCAAAAATTCGACAACATGGAAACGTTGCTATAGATAACTATAGCAATATAAGTAAGCTTTAGGAACTCTTTTAGTGCCTTTTTCTAAATAATTTATACTGTAGTAATTTTGGACAAAGAGAAACATATCATTTAATTAAGGTGGAGGGATTATTTATGGACGTTTTCAACAATAAATATAAACAATTTTTCTATCAAAATTTTATACTAATTTGTTTAAAGATATTTCTTAAGATATTATTGAAATTGTTCACAAAGGCGTACACATATCTAAATATCACAAAAGTGCTCAAACAAAAATTTAAATATGTACGGCTATTATAAACTGACCTCAAATTTTCCGTAAACACTTTGGCACCGATTTTCGAATACATAGTTTTGGAAAAACCCAACGATTTTACGCCATAGAAATATAAAGTAGGTAGCGTATTTATATAGTGTATAATAACATCTGTAACATTTTTAATTGAATAGATAGTTATCTCTCCACGTTTAAACTGTGTATACGTACGTAAGTTTATATTAAAACACCAATGCGAGTCCTATTGCGACTTAACAGATTTATTTTTGATCCACGGTAATAATTTTAAAACGCTTGATGATATTTACCTTGATTTTTCTAATTTAATAATACTGAATTTAAACTATTGGCACCAACTCAATATCTTAAACAATTATCCACGTATTGGTTTAACGCAACTTTAAGGGAAATCTTTTTAACCATATTTCTTGCTTCAATTAAATAAAAATAACTTCTAATTACAATTTCCAATTTCTTTTTTTCAAAGTCCTGGCTGAGTGCCAATTTACACCATAAAAAGCCCTGGCTAAGTGCCAATTTACACCATCAAAATCCCTGGCTGAGTGCCAATTTACGCCAAATACGCGGAATTGTTTATTTATTTATTTATCAACTTTCATGCATGGTATATATGGCGGACTTATTGCTATATGAGTAATCGCTTCCAGTGCACCAAAACAATTGGTATTGATTTAGTTTGTAGACAGTAAGAGATTTTACAATAAAAAAATATGTATAGTACATTAAACAAAAAAAAACAAAAAAATATAAAAGTATAAATAATACAAACTATTGACATGCTTTTGAATGGGAAAGGACAAGGGTCCAAAGGAAAAAGATTGAAGGGAGGCATAACTTTTTCACTCGATTTTTGCAAATATTTATGGACACGATTTTCCTGGTGTCAGGATCCAGGTGATTCCAAATTTTTTACTGCTTGGACAGTAAAGGATTTTTCGTAAGAGGTAGATATATGTTTAGGAATAAGTAGGCTAAGTGAAGTTTCAGGTCATAGCCCAAAGCCGTGAGCAGAATTTTTTTTTAATTTGCCAGTCCGATAATTTGAGCTCTGAGGATTTTTTAAAATATTAAAAAGAAGTATAAATATGTGAAGTTGGCGTCGAACATGGATCTTTAGCCAATTGAGAAATGACCTGTATTAAGAAATAATATCATATTTATATATGTATATATACAAATATTATATAATGTATAGTATTATACAAATATTATTACTAATTTATCATTATCTTCCAAGGTATTTTAGATGAAACGAAGAATCGGTCAAATTGATAGTTACTATCGCAAGTTTATGTTTTACATATAAACAAATTCAATGGCTGTAAAATATAAAATTGGTTAATATTTTCAAAATAACATAATTTTTTTATTATATTTAATTAAATTTTGTAGATACGAACAGCATTCATTGCTATAATCGAAAATCACCGCGAAAATTTAAGCAAGCCATTTTATTCTTTTAACACGCCTTCAGTTTTCCAACGAGCAATTTATAGGAGACTCGGAATTCATAAAGTGTATACTTAAATTATATATTTTTATAGTGTTACAAACTATTAGGTAACAATATAAATACTAAACATTTTACAAAACGACGCAGACTACGAAGTAATGTAGGCTTCGTCGGTAAACTTGGGATGGACACTTTGAACACATACCCACATCCTATAGCATTTGAAATTTTAATATTTAAACCTAGATATAAAGGAGGCTGGTAACTCCCTTATATCTTTTAGTCGCATTACCATGTACTGTTAATACAAATGAAACCATAATGAAAGGAACAAGGGAAACCTAATACTTAGGTAAATATGATAATTGCGACTAATATTAACCGAGATTAATACTTTATTTATTGACAGAAATTATTATTTTATTTCAACTGTAAATAACTTAATAGACATTGTTAAACAATTCAAGATAATGTCATTTAGTTATTATTTTAGTACACAATTAATTTGGTTGATTTGTACTACCAATTTAAAGATATTTAGGCAATGAATATCTTACTTATGCATGTGGAAGATATGTAAAGCAACTTGTTTACTTTTTGAAAAATATTAAAATTATGTTTAAACTTGTGCACATGCAAGTACATGTATATAAGGAAAACATAATTTAAGTTTTACACGTGCCTAACAGACATATTTATCTTCTTCGAAACCGTCTCGTTAGGTGTATTGTTTAGTGCAAAGAAAAACAAAGTATGTCTGACAAAGAAAACATTGTCTCAATTATTACTATAATGATTTTAAGGTTATGAATGTTTTAAGCCGCAATATATCGATAATATTTCTACTTATCTCGTTTCCATCTGCGGATACTTGTTGATTTCATTTGTATTCGCTATATATAGCAATGCGGCCTAAAGTTTTTGGTTTCTTTATAAGTTAAAAACGACTTTATATCGTTCTTAACAACGTAACTGGGGAAAAATTGTTACGAATTTTTTATTTATATCTAATTTTAAAATTACATAAATGCCAATATTTAACAATCTGTGTTAATACAGGTAAAAATTACCACAATTGTCTACGAGTTTAATTTAATAAAAAAAAGTAATTTGTCGAGTGAGGTTATTATTTTTATTAACTTGGAAATTTGACGTTCCTCAATTGGACAGTTGTAAATTATCATTGTTGTAAATTATCAATCATAAAATTTGGGTATGGCTGTGTAGTCATGGACACAACCGTGTGTTGTACGTAAATACGTCCATGTAACGGGTTATATTTTTTAAATAAAATATTTTTATTTATATATTTAGGATAAAAGCAACGAAACAAATAATTATTTTGTTACAATAGTATATAGGCCGACATTATATATTTTTGATAATATTTTTATATCCTAACACCTTATTATATTCACTGTCACAACTTTAAACTAATGTTTTATATACAATCGACAGATTTTAATGACAGCTGACGATTAAAACTTAAACCAACACCGTAGCTTTTCCGAATCAAAATTTACACTAATTGCAAATCTCAATACGCAGCAAAATAACCTCAAAATGGCGGCGCTTCCTCCTCCACGACCTTTAGCTATCCAGTGGTATAATTTAATCTTTGATGTAGAGGATAGATTTGAAACTGCAACGCAAACTGTATCCCCCGATTTTGTTACCATTAGGTTTTTTGTATTGCCCCCATATGTTAGCAAATTTAAAGACGTATTCACGTCAAAAAATAAAATTAATTTCAGAATTCAAGTTTACACTACAGTTCGGGGATATTCATATTTTGATTGTATTGCACGAAAGACATAACGGTAGGAATCTGTTGCTTATTGATTATATTTAGAGTGTTTCTAGAGTTTCAAGAAAAACATGTCAAGAAGAATGGCTTGTCCATTGATTAAGAAAATAATAACATCTTCTCTTTTCAAGAGAAATCTTTTTATTTATATCTATATACTATTATTGGAAAATATCATTAAAATATAAAGTTTCCATAGCTTGTAAACCTTTTAACTAGAACATCATTTATGAAGTAAAAATTTCGTAAATTAAGTAAATACTGCCACAAAGACTAACTTTGTATTAATTAAATTTATTCACAAATAAAATATAATCTTATGGAAATTAATTTAATAGTAAACATTTTAATTTAAATTATTTATTGAATCCTAAGGATATAAACTTCATTTCGTAAGAATCACTAACGTTTCATTGACATATCTAGAAAAGTAATTTTAACTTTACGCAATCATATGTTGAGATAGAACTGCATCTTCCCTAATATAAGATAACGTCACTTCTGGAGACCAGTGAACCAAAAAATATTCAACTTTGAGCAAAATTTATATTACAAAAATAGCTGCACTTGCGATTTCACACGCGAGTGCACCTTTGGAAAATATTCTTAAGTTTACTATAAGATTATTACCCGTAACGCCATTTGTTATAATAATTATAAATTTAAACTCTTATAAGTAGATAAACTTTTTATTTAAATGACAAATTCATCATATCTTCTTTTTAGTTGATTGATTGCAATAAAATAATGCGTATTTGCTATCCCAGACTCGATAGGATACATCAGTGAAAACTTCATAGAAATTCCTTTTGCTATTCTTATATGATTTGCGAACAAATAATCAGGCTCCTGGATAAACGGACATCCATTCCAAGTATAATATTTTCGGGTCCTATTATTTTTTTTATATTTACTTTTTATGGAAATGAAAAATTCATCATATCATCTTTTTAGTTGATTGATTGCGATAAAATAATGCATATATGATATCCCAGACTCGATAGGATCAATCAATAAAAACTTCATCAAAATTCCTTTTACTATTCTTGCATGATGTGTGGACAAATAATCAGGCTCCCTGGTAAACAGACATACATTCCAAGTACAATATTTTCAGGTCCTATTACTTTCCTTATGCTCACCGAAATATTTTTTTTTGTAAATACCTTGAACGTATAGTCACCAATTCTACGATCCTCTGATTTAAAGAATCGATTCAGTTGAAATAAAAAGTTAATGTTAATTCAAGCCGATCCCTATATCAAACGGCTAAATGAATTTAGATAATAGTTGCTACGTATTGCGCGTAGTTGTACGTGCAGACACAAAGACGAACGGATAAAAATGACAAAAAATATTTTATATTACTTTTATCGATAAACCATTCATAATGGGTTACACTTGCTAAAAATATCGATGACCAAGAATAATGAAGGTACAGAAATATGGTCAATATTTAATTGAAACCTTTAAAATATTAAATTTAATTAATGTAATAATCTTGGGTTTCTTCATCCCCCTCAGCGTAGGCGCAATAACAATGGGTTGATATCAAAAGATTATAAGTATACGTCTCATTTATTTGTTGCATATTATCAATCCTACATAATGGGTTTCAATAACCAAACCTTCATAATGATTTTGACTTATGTTAACCATTATATGAGAAGATAAAGTTGTTGTTTATATCGTCACCGCAAAGATCGTGCACGAACAGCAATTACCTCGTTTACACTGATCGACGTGGTGTGCCTTATTTTGTAGCGGGTCTAAAGGTTAATACTCGCATATTTTATTCTCTTTTAACTGATTTAGGAGTGTAATTATGGAGTTTATTGATATTTCAGAATATATAATAAGCCTGTTTTATGTTTAATTTCCATCGATTTGTATTTTTTTTTGTTTTAATAATTATTGTTTACATCTTAATTTAGAACATTGACCTTTTGGTGGCAATAGTCCAATGGCTGCATTGAACATGTGCGAGTATCAAAATTTGCACATATTCAATATTGTGGGCCTACCTGTAAGTTGGACACATTTTTTTTAATAAATAAATAATAAAATTGCACTGTCAAATTTTTATGGTTCCGGAGTAAAACATGGAACCCTTTAAAAAATGAACCCGTTAGCCTGACACAGACTTATATTTATGCGATTTAAGATTATAGTTATAGTTTCTACAGTTCAAGATTTATTTTTATGAAAGTATGAAGGCGTCAATTAATATTTATTAGAATATCACAAAAAAACATTGCATGGTACCTCACCTCATAAATTGCTGATGAAATTTTTTTGGGCATTCCATGGAGAGAGTTATATTATTTGATAAGACTTGGAAAATGAAATATACTTGATATTTATTATTTCTAATTTCTATTTTTCCCGTTTTTTTATCATTTCAAATATTTATCCCGTTTTTTTATCATTTTTTTAATATTAATCCCGTTTTTTTAACATTTCAAATATTTATCATTAAGCCTCGAAATAATCCCTAATTTTTCAAGAACGTCTTTGAAAGATCTTTTTAAAAGTCTAAATACAAAATTATTTCGGTTAACACGCTCTAACTATTTTAAGCTATATAGATCGCTGTGGAAGCCTTACGTATTTCAAAACTATATTAATTAAAAGTAGCTATCAAAGTTAAGTTTCCCTTACCATTTTTTATGTTGTATACTTTGAGAAAAAATGTTAAATGAAATTAACCCAGTCACTTTTATATTATTCGCATTACATTTTGTCAAAAAAAAGAAAAATATTTGCAGCAAACTGCCACCATATTATCTTAATCTTCTAAATTTAATAAAACAAAAGCAGTAGTTGCATTCTCATCTATTAAAATCTGTGGCATATTGGCTACTCCCGTTATTTAAAGTTTATTCAGCTGATTTATTTTTGGGGTAATTTATATTTACAGCAATTGCCATACGCAGTATATCCTGCTGTGCAAAAAAATTTAGTGCTATAATGTAGCCTCTCATTATCAAATATGTATGATGATTTTTAGACAGAAAACATGACGGTGAACATTTTGAAACCAGAGCAAGCATACACAATATCCAGTTTTTAGTAGAGTGCTAAATTTAACGTACCAAATTATATGAATTTTAACAATTAATGCTGTACAACGATAAAATAACAATTGATCGCTACCATATGTGCACACTGACGTCACTGCTATTTATTTTATGCAGTCAACTAGGACAATGCTCATTGATTGCATAAAAGAGATGATTTATTTTCTTGTACATCTGTAAATTTAATATCGATTTTCCGTTTACTTTTAATATTATACATAAAACGGACCTCTTTAGAAGGAAAAAATAAGATCGTCATAAGTATTTTAAAGTGTCCATGTGCATTTTTTTCCCTTTATGAAAGCAACGAGGTGTCGAATTTTGCGCGTTTTCCTATTGCAAGGTGTGAAAATTGCTTGTAAGAACCCCTTCTTTTTTATGGACGTCCATTTTGAAGGTTAGTTTTCTTGTCATATCTTCATACCGGTTCTTGCTAAGTTGCTATATGCTGAATAATTGTGCGCTATTTGAAGTTTGATACAATCAGAGTCACCTAATGATAGAGGACGTTGATTAGTATTTAAGATAATGCGATAAATTTTGCAATTCAATCACGTTTCGCAATTCATTTACAATCATAGCAACCTATTTTAATATATATGGTGATAAAAGTTAACATGATAAAAGTTAACAAGAAACACAACGGAGTATCCGTTGTGTTTCTTGTTTATACTTTATTATGCAGTACGTCATATCAAAATTTTGCGCATCATACCTAAATTTTTGATAAGATCGAAAAAGAGTGATTTAAAATTTCCTGGTACAAACATGTGTAATTTAATCATAATTTCATCCAGTGAAGGTTTCTATGGATTCATCAAGGTATATTTGGTATTCTTGCCATTTTTACCTGCACCAATAAATTAATCAAAGGTATGCCACCCCAAAATAAAATTGAAATATTTGAAAAACTCATAAATCACTTTAAATACCTAAAAGATTTCATTATTATATATACAGGAATCAAAGAAATTCAATTATGTCATCCCAAAATAAAATTAAAATATTAGAAAAACTCATAAATTATATTAAATACCTAAAAGTTTTCAATAAAAATAGTTTTATCACAGAAATTCAAGAATTTGCTAATAAAAATTTGGTTCGTGAAGAAGATTCATTGAAAGAAATCTTAAGAACTGTGAATCCTTTGTATGTATAAAAAAGTTTCGATATATATTAATAAATATTTATTTTTCTTATATATTTAATTCTTCAAATAGAAATTTGGGAAAAGAATGCGCAAATATTGTGCGAGAATCTTGCAATGTAAAATACCATTTCATACTTTCACGTCATTCGGTTTAATGCGTCATGTAGAATCATTTAGTTCCTATTTGCTTATTGATTCGATTTATATAAATAAAGTCGAACCAGTTGTCTCATTTCTTGTCGAACCGGTTGTTTCGACAGTAACGAGTAAGTGTGTTTATTCAAGTAATATTTTATGGTGACAATAATTTTTCATGGAATATTATATTTCCTATTTTGTACATATAAAATGAAGAAGAACTTTTTAATTTCTAATCATAATTGTTTTCAGTGATTACCAATTAATTTTCCATATATTCCTTAAACATTTTTTTATTGCAATAAATATTATTAACTCAGTTATACCTAATTGTCAACTTTTGAATACTTTTAACCTCTATGTTTGTTTTCGTAAACAGAAAATATCCAACAAAGAAATGAGAGGCATATTTATAATCCTTTTGATATCAACCCTTTGTTATTCCGCCTACGCTGAGGGGAATGAAGAAAATAAAGATAATGTACGTTAATTTAATTTAATATTTTATAACTTTAATTTTTAATATTGACAATATCTCTGTACCTTAATTAATCTTGGCCACCAATATTTTTAACAGGTGCGTATGCATAATAATATATTCTTTTATTTTCTATATAATCGTCATTATCTAGAAATTTATTTTTTCAAGATGAAGGCTTAACCACATAGTGGTTACGATTTTCTTAATTACTTTTGATTGATTTCTTTGCGACATCGATTATATGATTATTCTTTTAACATAATGATTAATCAAATATCAGACAATGAAAACATTATTGTTTACAGGATCAAGGTACTATATTTGACCATCTGATTAAAGCAGTTCGAGAACGTCTTGGAATATCGCCAGAAGTGAGAATTTTTATTTTTTTTTTAAATACTAATATTTTCATAATTTTATTTTGATATATACATAGGTATAATATAATCGTAAAAGAATAAATCCTCTATATGGAGAATATTTTAACGGAGTGATTAACATATAGAATGATAAAAGAAGATAGAAAATATTTTTTTTTATATTTTTGTCTGTCTGTTATTTTGTGTCGATCGCGCAAAATCTACTGAACGGATTTTGATGAAATTTGGTTTGGTAATAGCTTATAATCAAAAGCAATATACTACAGAAAAAAACTTTTTTTATTATACCGAACTTCACACGAATGAAACCGTGGAGTACAGCTTATTATATTATATTATTGCATGCAAAATATTTCATTAAACTTGAAACGTCCGGATATTGATCCGGAGTTATAATAATTTTGTAGATATAACATCTACAAAATTATCCTAATTTGCTTCAAAATTAGAATAATTTTGTAGATGTTTTTATAGTTTGTCATAAGTGAACGGAATTAACGAATCTTTGTCAAATTTATGTTTGCTGATGATTACTCAAGTCGAATAGATGTAATAAGGATATACAATTTTTATTACATTTTCAGAAAAACTCTTTGTTTGAAGATATTCTAAGTCCCCCACCAAAAAAAGTAAGTATCAAATTGTTTCTTTTTTTTATATGACAATTTTTGTATTTTTTAAATGTTTTGCTCAGTTTCCTTTTTGTATATTATGCATATTAGGAATGCTTTGGAATATTTCAACTTTTTACAGGATTCTACATTAGGAAAACTATTTCTTCAGGGCCTTCATATTGGAACGTCACAAGTGGAAATTTACGGACATTAAGTTTTTGAAAAATTAATTAAAGCTACTTTCATTTGATAGCAGAAAGATTAAGAATTTTGCCTTAATTATATTAATTATTCGTTTTATGTTAATTTAAAGAAAATTTAATTCATAAAAAAAAATAGTTTGTTAAGTATTTTATATCCCATTCCTTTAATTTATGCCAGTAGTATTTATCTTATCTTTATGGAGTCCGTAGAAATAATAAGATATATGTGTGCGTATGCAAGCTTTTTTCTGTTCATAACTTTTAGAATACTGAAAAAGTTGATATTTCCTGTAATCCGGATTATTTGTACGCGTATTTTATTAGTCTCTTTTGGTTAATATACATGAAATTTTACATGGGCTAATTTTTGAATAATATTAAGACAGGCTGTTATTGACTTTAATGGACTTATAAAATATCTTATAAGCATATTATAAGGTATTTTATAATCGAACCGAATATTTTAAAATATCTCAGTGTTTATACTATGATTACACAAATTTAATCATTTTGATTTTTCCAAAGTTTTTCGGGAACATATTTTGTAAACTGTTAAGTTTAAGCACAATATAATTATACTAAAGTTAATATAAAGTACAGTTTTACGTAACAAATCACCATAACATTGACAAGCTAACAAAGAAGATGACTGTATTCACTATTTAAATATTTTCATCCATTTTTTTTTAAAGTATGAAGAAAATCGAGATGATGTGCATTAATTGAATTTAATATTTAAGCGATTTGGATTAAAAAATTGACAACATATCTGCCCTTTAGTACTTTTTAGCCTGCTTACTTTACAATATATGTTACCTTCATCAATGTAATTTCATTTAAAACAATATGCAGTGTTAGTCACATAATACTTAAATTTTTCTCTTTTATCCGTTATTGGTTTCTTCCGGTCATCAAATACATGATTATATTCTTCACTTCTTAGTTTTGACACTATAATTCGTTAAAGTACAATAAAATAACGATATTATCGTTTATGGGATCAGGATATTATATTAGATGGTCTGGTTGAAGTACTTCAAGTACTAATCTATGTAATATCCTGTGGGGGTCTTGGAATATCGTTAGGAGTGAGAATTTTAATACTTTATAAAATGTCTCTAATTATTTCTATAACTTCGTTTTTGTATGTTTTATAGTATGGTTTTTTATATGCATGTCAAATAATATTTTATAAACCATATAACGTCCAGAATATTGTAGACCAACTTCCTTTGCATTGAAGGTAATTATGCAGTTTTTATTATAGTTTTTAGTAAATTATGTGAACTAACGAATCTGTGTCAAAGCGATTTTATCATTGAGTTGAATAGATGTAATAAAGATATCCGATTTGGGTTATTTTTCAGGAAAATTCTTTGCTTGAGGATGTCCTAAATCCATCATCAATACAGGTTTGATTTCAATTCTTTCTTAGTGTATTAATATTTTTCAATTCTTTTCAGATATAGACAAATATTACATACATCAGATGCGTTGGTATATTTAAAGCAAATTGAAAAAAATTTAATTTTTACAAAATTCTGCATTACGAAAATTATTTCTTCAAGGATTTTCAATTGAAACCTAGTAAGAAATAATTCATAACATTATAATTTGGAAAATAACATCACAATCTTTGAGTTATATCTGAAAGAATTGAGAATTTTCCATTTATAATATTAATTTCTCATTCTGTTTTCTTTTTAATATTAATAGTACTTTGTGAAGAGGACGATCTCATGAAATTCAGAAATCCGAATACTATGTTTTGAAGGATTTATTTTATGCTTTGTACTAGGTATAAATAATTAGATTATTTTAAATCCCGCGGAGGTCGATTTGCGCTAACTCTTTCCACTCCTCTGTCCGCTTTCGTGTTTAAATTCATGACAACAGTTTAAGTAGTTTTCGATTTATATCCGTTCGTACACAAAAAAAATACACAAACACTTTTCTAACATTTCATGTTCTTTAGAAATCAAATGTACAGAAGGAAAAAATATTTAAAAGTAGAAAATTGGAAAATAACAGGTACTTCAATTTTATTTATGTTTATTAATATGTATAATATTATATGATCAAACAGACGGACAATATGGTCAAAAATAATTATAGCAAAATTTCAGAGCTTTTAGCATTTAGAGAGCTGAATAGATTAATATTTTTACAGCCGAGATTATTTAGATACGACAGTTTGTTATCAACAATAGGCGTAAAAGTTTCTATTGTACAATATTTGTAAAATTACGGGAGGGAAATCAATCACGGGAATTAGAATTGTTGCATTTATTTTTCTGTAATATGCATGTTGTAAATTATTGTGTAATCAAAGGGATTGTTTGCGAAAAATGAAACATTTTCCTTTTTTAGGGATGAAACTGTTTTGGACGCGATGAGAGTACATTTTTTAAGGTCGTAATATTTTTCGGGCAATATTTTTGTGATGTCAGAATGTAACGAATCTGTTGCAAGAAGGATGGAAAATAGGTACTTATATGACAGCTGAGGGAGATAAATGAATAGGACAGAAAGAGACAAGACGTGCATATATGGCTGATATTGTTCAAACTGTATCAAATGTCTTTTTAGGAATAATAGAATAGTACATTGACACTGTATACTCATTTACATTATTTACTGAATTACTAATTGACCCATTGTTAATGTTAAACTGTTGCAAACTTTACTTGTGCTTAATCAAACTAATATTTTTTGTCTTAACTTCACAGCTAGGATTGTTTTTAAATTTCTTCATCTCAGTGTTAGTTAAATTGTGAATACTTGTGACACTTTACATATAAAATGAATGCTATATTTGTAACTTACGATTGCGTAGTATTTGAGTTGATGTTCTTTAAGCTTGGTTCTCTTCATTTGATAACGCCGAGGCTATAAATAAAAGTAAGGGTTGCGTACAGGTTCATTGCAGTTTGATTCTGCCCGAAGGTTTCATTTTGTATTTACTAATTGTTTTACTTAATTGTTTTACTTTTAGTATAATAATGAAGGTATAATAATGAGGGTACTGTTTATTAATTATCATGATTAATACGTAAAGACAGTATCAGAAGAATTATTGGAATTTAGTACCATATCTCTTCAGCATTTTTTGAAAACCTAATGTGTAGTTACGTATAAGCGAATAATGCATGCAAATCGCAGCAGTGTGAACTTTATGATTGGGTATATTTCTTCTTTACAAAGTATTATTTAAAGTATTTGGGAATAATATCTAATATATCGATAATTAATTAATTGAATTAGTGTCTAGTTTTAGCACATTTAGACTTTTTCTCACTAATTTTGACTGTTTACAAGTATTGCTAAGGTAATGCTAAGGAGCTACGCCGTTTTCTTCTCTTTAATTGTAATATTAGGTGAATTATGTTCTAGGACATTATTCACCTGCATTTGAAAATCCTATAATATTCTTGCATATATCATAATATCATCTTGCCTCATATATGTTGTTGTGCCTGTCTGTGTAAGATCAACACGATTTGCACCTGAGTACATGCTTTATACCATTTGCAATAGCTAATTAAATAGTCGATGTTTTCCTATGCTTTGATTTTTTTAAGAATATTGGCTCTTTATTCATGTCTTTTCTACTATACGAAACTCGAAAGTTTTTGTTCTATACTTTCTTCACTCATTGTGATATTATTCCCCCATGTATAATATATTTTGTTTTATTACACTATCTTTAACTTGCAATAATTTTCGAATATTGTCTATCCATATTGCTGAGTAGACGTAGACTATAGTGAATAGTATAAAACTTTTAGATTTTCCATCCTAAATAACCCAAATCAACTTAAATTAAGTTTATAACCCTATCTAAAGATGGGTACGGATAACGTGTTAAAGGTTTGGTAGTACCAAATAACTATTAGGACCTAATTCTTAATGAAATCTATTTTAATGGATCTTCATATATTCAAAGAGAGTTTCTAGGGCAACTCTAGTATTAGCTTTTGTTTCCTTTCTTCATAACTCACATCTCTGTGATCACGTGTCTCAAATCGCTGTCCTGGAAGATTTTTCCAATACAGGCATTCTTTAGGTTACAAATATTGGATATGACGATGCCTACTTATCTATGAGCTTTTTTGTCAGAAAAAACATCTATTAGCTCATTATGTCTGTGATAGCCGGTCTATCTCTCTTGTGTTTAAGAAATATGTATAGATTTCAATCGCTAATAACTACGAGACTAATATTGTATTAACAAAAGTTTAACTAACAACCATGATGGACCATGTCTGTCCTTGTTTGGGGTGTAATCTTTGTTTCGTCTATTACATTATTGGACTAGTGTACGTGCATATACGTAATTGTTACGAATCGGCGTTGTGCAAAGTTTTTATAACTTAGTTAAATAGTATAGCTTAAAAACGCCCAGCTAGGATATTGTTTGAATATTAATATGAAGAGCTTGAGGAAAACCACTAGAAAAAAAAGGCAATACATATATCCGGCACAAAAGTAAGAATTGGTACAAAATAGAAAAATCCCAGAAAAAATATAGATGTCTCATTTCAATGGTAAATATACTCGAAATTATAAAAAAACGTAAATTAGAGGAAATCTTCAATAAAAAAACCGAGAAACCTAAACATTCCAAAGTCAAGCAAATACAAGAGCTACAATAGCGTAGAAAAAAAGTGGAAAAATGATTCAAAACGATTTCGTACCTAGTTAGTCTGGCATACAGCGACAGTCCAAACGTCCACATATCATAAGCAGGCGTCGCTGAAAAACGATACAAAAGATAGTGATAATATAGAGATTAATGGCAACGTGAGAGTACGCGACGAGTACGTATTGCGATCACCATATATCGTTATTTTGTCATCATCATGTTCGTAAGTCAGTGGAAGATGCTACGGTGGATTATAATATTATTGAGCAAGAAACTGTGCGTGCAATCAAAGCTCGATGTGCTACAGTTCTGCTGGATCCCAATTAAAAGAGCACTGCAAGCATACCTATTGACTCTGCAAATCCAGTTGTAGGCGAATGCAGTTTGCAGAGAGATTAGTAATTAAATTACACTAATACGAAACATTAACTATGATTTTATGCCGACATTTTCACGAAAAGTCTATGGCCTGGACCCGAATTGCGCCTTTCTGTATTTTTTTTGTCGAGGATCTTATTGGTTTGTTATATTTTTTTAATCGTGCTTTTGTAGAGTTACGTCTACTACGGCTATTGATTTTTATAACCTGTCAAAAGTACCTGTCGATGTCTAAATATTATTGAGCTATTCGAGACCTGCTGAGGATAGTTATTTTATATCTTCAACGTCGGTACTTAAAACTGAATCTGGAAACTTAATGGAATCATGTAATTTTAATTGCGATTTCTCTTCTAGATGGAATTACAGCCACGAACCTAACTCTTTTTACATTCAACATTTCCTTCTTGTTATGTCCAAATTTTCTATATTTGTAGATATTATTATCATTATTATCGTATTTTTACCCTAGAATGTTTGTAGGTATTATATCGATTGTGACGGTATTGCTAAGTGAAAAGATGACAGACATGTTAGGTCTTCGGTTTATTGCTGTTGTATATTTCCAAGTAAGAATTAAGGGAAGATAAGCATGAGTCCAATCCCATAAATTTTTGGACCTGTTCATAGCTTAATTCCTTCAACTGTAATTAGTATACGACGTTACAGATGGTTTCCGAAATGATTTCATTGAAAAATACAATAATATGTGTAATTTTGATGTATAAAATTGCCATTATAGTAAGACTCATGGTTCAAGCCGTTCATATTTTATTTTTCAATATGACTTCGTCACTGATGTTTATGCTGCATTTTACAGTATGAAAATATAATATTACGTTTTTTAGGAAAATGTTGATCTGGAAGATATAATTGAGAATGCGGAGGAGGACCCACAGGCACAAGTAAGTGTTTTTATTACTTAATTATATATATGTATATATATATATATATATATATATATATATATATGTGTGTGTGTGTGTTTATACATATACATACACACACACACACACATATACATATATATATATATATATATATATATATATATATATATATATGTGCATTTCTGCTCCAGGAAATGTATTGCCATCGCATTAAGACAAGAATATAAAATTCTTTGTTAACATTTTCCTTTATAATGACTGTATGTTAAATTTTTGCAGAAAAATGAAGATACACTGAGAGATTTATTAATAAAAGGCCTTACATTGTCACCGCTATAAGTGAGCAATTTTGGAAAGCAAAGATTATTCATAGGACTTCTTGGGCTCTTGCCAATGAAAGTGAACATTTTTTGTTTGTAATAATTTTTTCAATGATGTTATTAATCATATGGAAATAAATATTTATTTCTCACCATACGTAGTTTCTTGAACATATATTCGATAAATATTAAATAAACATGTCAAATATTTTTCTTACAATTAACAATATGCTTTGTATTTTGAAGGAAATTTTACTTGCACAAGTCCTTCAATAAAGAAATTATGTTAGTATAACATATATCTAAGAACCACTGCTAATTAGTCCCAAACATTATGCAGAAAACAGTGTCTAAATCGGTCAAACTATTTAGCAACAAAATGTTTATTGCGACGCCCTCTGGTAAGTAATTACCACAATATTTATCTATAAACTATGGTCGATTAGTTATAAATATTTTGCAGAAAATCATATCTAAATTGGTCAAACTCTTTAGAAAATAAATGGGAACGTTCGTTTGCAAAAAAATGTTTATTGCTGCGCTACCTGGTGAGTAATCATCATAACAACTATCTAAGAACCATTGCCAATTTATCCCAAATATTTTACATAAAACCGTATATAGATCGTTCAAACCATTTTGGAGTTAATTGGGAACATTGGAAACAAACAACCTCTCACCCTAAACGCATATACCTCCTCCGTTCGGTTATAGGTAAATAGTGTCTAAACTAGTCATTAAACATCATGAAAACAGCCAATAAATGCTTGCCATAACATTTTATGTTGTGATCTGTCAAATGGAAAATTATTACGTTATTAGATAAATAAAAAGCTGATTCATGATATAGCTTTGACGTTACTTGTTACATTGCTGATATGTATAGTAAAACGCTCATTATAAATACTCTGTAAGCTTCTACTAGAAAGTATTGTAGTTGGTCTTCCGGAAGCCGAAAAATCAGTTAAGAAATATATAAATGGTAGATAAGTATCTAAATGAAATGTAAGCACGACAAAATCATTCGTCAGGAAATGGATATAGTGTTACAAAAATACCAGATCTGTGAGCTAATTTTCGAAATAGGTAAGAGAGGGTATCTGAACATAACAATGGTGAAAAAGATTATCGTGAAATTTTAAATTATTAAACATAGTGGCAACAAAAACGGTGCTAGCTACAAAATAAAAAAGAACCATCAAATATTATTACTTTGTTGCTGCTTTTAAAAACCTTGCTGTGTAAAGCGTTATTTTCTAAAAAAAATAGCTCTAAAAAAGAAGGAAATTATACCAATAAAATGAAACAAGTGCTAATGAATCACATTATATTTATACTATTTTTCGAATCAACAAGAAAATCATCAAATAGATATTCATCAGAAAGTGCAGTGTTGTGATCGATTATATAAAATACGATTAGTGTGTTTAAAACATATTTCTTCTTATACATAGCAAAAAATATTCTTTCACATCCATGAGATACGCAAATATTTTGGGGTATATCACATTCATAAGATAAAAGACCTTTAAATTCGAAGCTTTCTTTAAACCTTTTTACAATGTAATAAAGGATAGAATTCAGAAAAATCTTAAATGTTTTATTCAATAAAACCGTAGTTCTTAGATAAGATAAACTTAGAAACAATATAAGATAAACTTATGTAAGAAGTAAAAATGTTTTCTCCATTTAATTTCATAAATTTCATTAATGTTTTAATTTAAATAGTAAAAGATATGTAATCAACTTGAAACCTAATGAACCAATAACTTCTTTGCAGAGATGCCTAGATTGATAAAAACTTTCTTGAATGTCTCTGAGAGGGTACAAAAAGATCGCCGCATTCGATCTCATGTAAAGAACTAACAAAATAAGGAAAGCATTATGGGCATATTTCTATGGACGTTGGCCTGTCTTTGTCTACAATATAAAGTCTCTATTAATGCTTTAATTTTTGCTACGGAATCTAGCTCTTGAATTGCGCGAGAAGAGATGTATCTGCATTCTTAATTATATTTAAAATGCATTCATTTTTTATATATTTTAGGGAAAAGACTTCCGTTTATTTCATTTATTTATACTACGGTTTTTAATAAATGATTATTGATTGGAATATCTCCCTATTTCAAAGAAAGCGCTTATTTTTAAATTTGACATGACATATGCCCATTAACATTTAGGTTTTAAGTTAATTAAAATAACAGTTTACTTGTCATGTGATATGAAAAAGATGTACCTGGCTAAAAGTCGTAATAAGTAACCTCCAAAAAAAACATTAACCAAAAGGCAAAGTTATGTAGCTCTTAGTAGAATACGATATTTAGGCGGCGTAGTAATAACCCATGTATAT
Source organism: Druceiella hillmani (assembly GCA_039881145.1). NCBI lineage: Eukaryota > Metazoa > Arthropoda > Insecta > Lepidoptera > Hepialidae > Druceiella > Druceiella hillmani. Next base: position 234,614 of record JAYKKI010000028.1, on the reverse strand, counting down.
CAAAGAAAACTCTTCAGCAATCCTCACAATAGCATAGTATTGGAAGAATTAGTGCGGTTTAGACATGTTACGTGGATCACATATCGACGTATCGAAGTAGTTAATATAGATCAATCAAAAATTTTATTGCAGTGCTCCCTGATGAGCTAACAACATAACACCTCTTTAAGAACCATCGCTGATTAATCCCAAATATTTTGTAAAAAACAGTGTCTAAATCGGTCAAACTATTTTGGAGATAAATAGGAACATTCGTTTGCAACAAAATATTGCACTAACCCCTAGTGAGCTAACACCATAACACCTATTTGAGAACCATCGCCGATTAGGCCCAAATATTTCGTAGACAACAGTGTTTCCATCAAACCATGGGAGATAAATTGGAACATTCCTTTGCAACAAAATATCGCAGCGTCCCCCTGAGAAGGTAATACCATTACACCTATCTGGGATCCATGCCGATCAAGCCCAAATATTTTGCAGAAAACCTTATCTAAATCAGTCAATCCATTTTGGAGATAAATGGGAACATTCGTTTGCAACAAAATGTTTATTGCGGCGCTTCCTGGTAAGTGAGCACCATAAAACCTATTTACGAACAAGTTGCTTATTCCCAAATATTTTTTTCAGAAAACCTCGTCTAAATCGATTAAACCGTTTGGGAAATAAATGGGAACGTTTGTTTGCAAGAAAATATTTATTGCGCCCTCTAGTGAGTAATATCCGTAACATTTATCTAAAAATCAATGCCATTGAATCACAAACATTTTACACAAAACCGTATCTAAATCAGTCAAACCGTTTTGGAGAGAAGTGGGAACATTGGATTGCGCAAACAAACAAATAACCTCTCACCCTAAATGCATATACTTCCTCCATTCCGTCGGTAAAAAATATTTGAAGACATTTTTCAATAGTTACTTTCCACATAAATGTATAGTGAACAGGATACAATTTCTTGTACCATTTTCCGTAGAATGTAGTAACACCTATCTTTTTAAAATTGTATTTAGGATCCATTGAATATTTTTGATTGTCAAGTTTCAGTTATCGTAAAATATTAAGCGCATAGTGACGAGAAACATCATCAGCCTTCTAGCAATCCCTTTTCTAATTATTCGGTTACGGGTTTCATTAATCGGCAAAATTCTAGATATTAGGGATACGGCATTCGATTAAAATTTAAATTTAAGTTATTTTGATCAATTAAAATAATTCAAATGGACCCTTTCAAAAAGTATAGTACTTATTTGCAAGATGGCGCTCCAACGGTTTATGATACAATATGATCGATAGCCGCTATATAGTACTAAAAACTTAAGAAAGATGGCGTCGTTTTATTTTTGAATTAATTATTTTATTAAAATTTTAAGTTATGATGTCACAAAATACACTCATAATTAAATACACTCATTTTATTAAAATTTCAAGTTATGATGTCACAAAATACACTAATAATTAAATCACAATTTCAAGAAAAAAGATTTTATCAAAATCCACGGAAAGACTAAAGAAAAAGGAGTTTCCGACAACATTATAGTCATTAAAAAATTATAATTACTTGATATTATATGTTCAAAAATAAAACCTGAATCACCAAATCAATCTTTCAAAATTGGAAGGGGTATAAAATAGTTGATTCCATACCGCTCAAACTGCTTAATTCATTACTTTATCTTGCGAAGAGAAAAGATGAAATTAGGAATAAATAGAAGACAACAAGCTAATCTGCGATTTGCAGTTGACATAGCTTTCTTGGAATTATCGCCACAATGCATGCAAGACTTACTAACAGAGCTACAAAATAAGTATATACTTCAGCAGATCCGTCGATGAAACGAAGACAAAGAATATATGAACAAAAAACATAACAAATATAGAGAGCATATAAACATTTTTATTATGTTGTAAGGGTTACAATACTGAATACTTCATATACCAAGAACAAGCATAGAAACAAATTTCAGCTGAAATAATATAAGTATGTACTTGGACATATATATTACCGCATATGTAACAATTATACGATTTTATTTATCGATAACAAAAGACCACACAGCTATGGCGAACAACAATAAGTCTCATTCGGTGACACACAAAAACACTTTCTGTAAAAATATGTTAAAAAATGAACATCTTTTGATATTGTAATTTTGTTTCGAAATTCAAATAAAAAGAAGGCTAAGTACGTGCTGAAACATGCCAAAGTAAGACATCGTAGTTAACTTTTAAAATGGTTCCTTTGACGACATTTAAAATTATGAACCCAAGGTAATCATTATAGTTTTGGAAACATTACGGTTACACATTGGGTTAACATAGGGACTCATTGTATGTTATTTTTGAGGCTTAATATATCGCAACAAAACTCTAAAAAGTTTGAGGCTCTGACAGACAAATGAACATGACGAAAGTATTAGGGTTACTTACCTTATACTTTCGTCGTATATTGAATATGTTAACATAAATAAATCTTATTTAATATAGGATGTAACATATGGCTTCAAGAATATCATATAAGAAAGTAAATATGCATATAAGAAGTAATTGAAGTTCGACGTAAATTTATTAACACACCAATTTTCAAAAATCTGACCCAACTCATGGCCTAAGTGTAAAAAATCACATTTTCGACAAGTTTATTACCTAGTGCAAAAATGTTGCATTCAAACTAAAGTACCTTCTTTTAAATAGTGTTGCTAGCTTTTATAGATTTCATAAATAAATTTTATCGAGATTTATTCGTATCATACTATTTGATGTATTATAATAATATTGAAAAATTGATGAAAACATCTTCTATTTTCTATGTCATTCAAGCCTGCTGTTTCAAATTAATTTTTTTTATTTCAAACAATTAACAGCCCGTTATTTTTTTAATTTTGTAGAATTAAACATTCAAAGGGAAAAGTAAATTCATTTCCCAAACCAGTTTTATTCTAAAAATGTTAACAACACTGGATGTTTGTAATATGATATTTATTTTTGTCTATTAACAATGCCATCTTCAAGCATTTTAAAGTCAATGTCTTGTTTAAACTAAAAAATATGTTTAACCTAAAGAATTTAACATCACGCCCTGTTTGATTTAAAAAAAATTTGAAGCTTTTTGGGAATGTTTTACTATTAATCTAATAGTTTCTCAAATATTCTTAATATTCTCGATATTATATTTACTTCACTCTGGGGAAATTCTTTGACGTCGGTTTAGTTAGTCTGGGTAATAAGTTATAAAAATTTACACTAATACTGGAAAATATTCCTTATAAAGACGATCTTTGATGATCATAATAACAATGAAATCTCTAACTGAATAAAGCCAATGAAACAAGACCAACGTCATTATTATAAAATCAGCAAAATTCAAACTTCGTAAAAAATGGGATGAAATTTTCTATATGCATAGCAACTGAAAAAGTTTTCGCAGATTTATTGCAAAAACAAGCGCAGCTATGTTCTACGGTTATATTGAACCTTGAAATTTGTGCAAAACCTGCTATCGAAAATTATGGAACGATACTCCCGAAAAACTGGTCGAAAGTGAATATGCTAATATACTATAGGGTATTCGAATTCAAATGGATAAGATTATTGAACGCAGCAGGTTTGGTATTAGTATCATAGAGAAGAGAAATAGAGCTAATCGACACAGCAAACCCGGAGACAGCAGTGTAATGGTGAATTGTGTTTAAATGCTCTGAAAGGTTAAATGAAAATTTGCAGCAAAAAATAGGTGGAGTGGTTCTAGTGAATTTCGGCTCACTGGGTACTATCTGAAAGACCTTGAAAAACAATGAACATTGCCAAATCAATGTGTCAACTACAAAAATCACTCAACTAAGATAGTATTTAACCTCATCTTGCCTCCTGGGTAGAACCAGATGGGTTACGATATCAAATACCAACATTTCATCAAGTAAAATAGAACTTTTGTGCATAATAATATTGCCTACAATAATATTATTCATATATTCAGTCCATAATAACTCAACAGAAACCCTACCAGATGGATAATTATATTTGGCCAAAACGTTTGGTAAAAAGTTATCAAGATCATAGTGAAAATAAAAATGTAGTAACAATGTTATTACCAATAAGACGTTGTAATCTCTTTAAAACGTCTCATGTAATTTTGTTTTCAGTTTAACTTCTTCAGGGCAGTTTTTTTTTATTTTGACTTATAATTTTATAAAATATACAATTTTTGATATTTTTTTAAAATTTAACTAAAATGCTTAGTGAACCCTGCTCTGACTATATATAGCGATTTGTTAATTAATATAAAGAAAAAATTAATTAACAAAATATTTAAATATCTGATGGATAAGCGTTAATCAGATAATTAGGCACTGTGTTCTAATCATCTAAATAATGAAACTATTTTATTATGATATTTCCAGTATTCATTATAATGATACTTACAGTAGTGAGGTTACCCATATTAGGAGAAGGGATAAAATTGATAAAAAATTATTAAGGATATTGCACCACAGTATGTCTAAATTACACATTGATTAAACAATATCATCAGGTTGAGGGTAACATAAAGTTAGAGAATAACATAAGTTGTTTTATGTTATTTGTATGACGAAAATCGGTTGATGGTGATAAAATGTATTGTTATCTGAACATTTTCGAAATTAAATGCAGAATGATATTAATGAAAGCACAGATGTTTTAAAATAATTGTTATTAAAATTGTTAAGACATTAAAACAAATTGATGTATATATATAAATATATATATATATATATATATATATATATATATATATATATACATATATATATATATATATATATATATATATATATATATATATATATATATATATATATATATATATATATATATATATATATTAATTAGTTTTTACTCGTCTTCACTTTCTTAGACGCTCTTTTCATCATTTGCCTCTAATTTTTATTACGATTCTTATCACCATAGGCCTTGTAAGGAATAAGTGATATAAAAAGAACGTTAGGTTCTTTCCCATATTATTACTTCTCTGATTTTTGTTAACTAGTTTTAAATTCATCTCGTAAAATTAAAATTTAAAAGATAGTGGTGAGTGAATTTGAAATATAATAGAATAATATATATCCGAAGACGGAAAAATTTCATTGGAAGGAAACCGAGAAAATACTAGCTAGTTGAGAATAAAAAAAGATGTTTCTTTTCTTATATTTGTCATATATCGTGTATTTTTATGAACTTATTAGACAAATAAATATTTAATAATATCAAAAATAATTAAGCAAGTGAAAAATGTGTAATATTTCATTAAAAATAATGTCAATAGATAGTGTTATTTATAATAAAAACATCAGTATACATTAAGAAATCAAATTGTTCGACTATTTTTAGTCTTTAGCGGTGAAGACAATTTTCATAACGATACCTCAATCATTGGTTTAAATGTAATATTTAGGAACATAGGTGTACCGACAAAAACAACCTTGAGAAATAATATATGGAGATAGATTAACTTTGTAAATCGAAACGGAAAAATGTTTAGTAACACAGCTAGTTAGAAATTGTAGGGAAATTAGCCGTATTTCATTGTATTTTTTGTCTATAATTTTTTTGTCTATAATTGTTTTTGTCTATAATTGTGTATAATTTGTCTTAAGAATAACAGCATAAATACAAGAATCCACTTATTTGTCCGCTATTCATCGTTACTCGCCAAAAACTCAGTACCAAACTAAACTGAAGAATAAACGCTGCGCTCTGTATATACAGAAAATGTTGGAAAAATTCCTCTGCCCCAATCCTACTGAAAATGTTGGAAAAATTTCTGTACCATCCCAGCATACGTTAAAAAATGGAAAGTTTCTTAGTTTTCACTTAAAAAAGTATTATTATAATGAATTTAATTATTTGTTCAAACTCTTTATATATCCTACCGAAAATGTTTGAAAATTTTTTGTACCATCCCAGCATACGTTAAAAAATGGAAAGTTTATTAGTTTTCACTTAAAAAAGTAATTATTATAATGAATTAAATTCAATATTTCTTCAAACAGGTTAAATCGAAAAATATGAAAAAAAAAATTATCTTAAGTTTACCTTGATCCTGTGATATAAGATATATGACGATACAACAAATTTTCCGGTCGCTGACGTCAATTTTGCTTGAGGTATTTTTTGTATTTTAAAAACCTCTTTAAATTAATCACTCTACGGTCTAATTATCAACCTTGTTCTCTACTAATTTTTGGTGATGTCACTATTTTTTGGTTAACGTAAATTTCATCATCCAAAATATCGATTTTTCATATTTTAAGACCGATTCATTTTAAAGTAAGTAGTGTGTATATATAGAAACATATATATATATATATATATATATATATATATATATATATATATATATATATATATATATATATATATATATATATATTTATATTTATATATATATATATATATATATATATATATATATATATATATATATACACACATGTAATATGTATTGTTGTCTACATAAGTCGTTATATTAAAAATATATATTTATCTTATTATTCACTTGTAAATTATAATAAAGTTAGTAATGCAAGCAGAATATGCTAGGTGCTATCGAGTGACCGTTGTGCGACCGTGGAGCGATGCGTGCTGCCATTTTTGTGCAAGGACTCATATCACCCAGCACTTTTCATGAGAAGCAATGCTGTATTACTTCTATTTACTGCTCAACCATCTTACAATATTGATCCCTGCACCAACTGGAACTTTTTAAAGGGAAATTGTCTCTCGTTTTATGGTCTCTTTATATCTGAAATCGATTGGAGCGACTTGTACTCAATTGACGATGAGAATATCACTGTCGATTTTTTCTACAATCAAGTATACTCATTTATCAACTAATGTAATCCCCTGAAGACCCATAATTTTCCTACGGTGCAGTGCCCAGTCTGGTTCAATAAGCACATAATTACCGACATCAAAAGTAAACATTGTTTTCATCGACGTTGGAAACAACATCGATGCGCTAGTTATTACCTGATATTGCAAACATTTTGATCTAAAGTCGTAAGCGATATTAATAACCTTAGAGGTATTTAAAATGTAAAATTGAATTTAAAAAGCAACTGTATATTTTTTTGGTTATATCTAATTATCAAAAGAGCTACCCGCGGCCCTCACGACGTTGCTTCATACGGTGGCGTGATTGTTCGCAGCTCAGCGGTGGTCGAAGCTTTCACTAGGCATTTCCGGTTGATGTAAAATTAGAACGTTCTTCGACTAAACTTTACGCTGGAGGCTCATTATTACCATGCCCGAGCCGACGCTTATGTTACACGTTTCTCTGTCTTCAATTTACTTTCTACAAACTGAGATCAATCGGACCCGATGTTATAAACGAGTACATATTTTAAGCTTGCGCTGATATTTTTATGAAATCTTTGAAGCTTATATTTAAAGTTTCACTTACAATCAGAACAAATCCTCCGCTTTGGAAATATGCCTGTTAACATCTGTATCTAAAAGTGGAACAGGGTCAGATATAAATAATTTCCGACTGATCGTTCTCTTCTCTCCACCGGCTAAATTATTAGACTTTGTTTTATGTCGTAATACCTATTCGAGCGACAGAGGTCAAATATGTGATGAGCAGCATGGGTTTCGAGTCGGACGTTCGGTAGTCACTAACCTTGTATGTTTCCTTGACTATGTTGCTTATCATGTTCAAAAAATTGAAATGCGAGGTCAACATAATAAGCAACAAAGTCAAGGAAACTAACAAGGTTGCATATTTCGTACTACTGGAAAGCTTTTGATCATATAGATAACGATATCTTATTAAATCGCCTTGCCGCGGCAGGGTTCCTTCTTCTATTTTCGCGATTTTTCTTTTAGTATGTTACGAATAGAAAGCAATACTTAGAAATGAGTAACATTATATCCGAGACTTACTTTACACGATCGGGAATGAGTCAGGTTTTGAGTTTCCAACCTCCACTTTTCACTATTCTCGTAAACGATATTGGTTGCGCAGTGAAAACAGCGCGTTGTTTGTTATTCGGGGAAAACATGAAACTTTCACAGTTGTCCAGGGTGCATCCGATGGCGAACGTTTGCAGCGTGACGTCAGCATAGTCTTTGAGTGGAGCATAGTGTGTGGCTTACGGCTTAACCCAAACAAATGTTCAATAGAAAGTTACAGCCAAGAACACGGTCCTATTAAATGCAAATATACAGTTAGTGGAATTTCACTGTGTCATCTACATCAAGTTGTTAATTTGGGAGTCAAATTTAATTCACGATTTACGTTTCTTGGGCGTATGGTCGATGTAGCAAAACAAATTATTTCTGAAGCTTGGATTCATGTTATTTAATCCAAAAGTTGTTCAATATATCTCATTAATTCGTCTTCCGTACACCTTATTGGTGCAAAACAAATTAGAATCCTGCTCCATTATTTGGAGCCTAAACGAAGCGAAGTACAGCTTAATGATTGAACATGTGCAAAAGACATCCTTTCGATATCTGCACATTAGAGCGTGGTTACTCCCCTTTATATTTCCTACAGATTTCCTCTTAGGTATGTTAGGTTTCAATTTGTTGGAACTCAGAAGTCATGTTGCCTTTATGCAATTTATCTTCCAACTATTAAAATCTGACTTTTTCCATGTAATTACTTTTCAGCTAATAATTTTCCACGTTCACACAATCATCACCTGTTTGCTATATCACCCTCTAGAAGCAAACTATATTGGAATTCTCCAGTGTAAATTGTTTACGATAAGTGAAAGTAAATTTGTTGAAGGGTGTCGTTATTATGTTTTATTGTTCTTGGGTATTTTATATTCACATTTAACCTAAAGCTTCTTTGTTTTTAATTTGTTAACCAATTAATTAATTATCGTTACTAATAATTTAGATGTAATGTATCGATAAAAATGGTTACTCTTCTAGGTAATTCGTAACTCAGTATCCAAATACGTCCGACCTGATTGTTTGGTATTAATTATATCATATTCAGATTTCTGTGTAGACGAATTGATGATATATTTATTTGATAATGTTGCTTATATGATATATTTCTTGGTGACATAAAATTAGGTGGAAAGGAAAGTAAATTGACTACTCTGTCTGTCACAGGAACATATTTGAACAAATATTTTTTTTAATATTATAACTAGAAATTACTGTTGTTTTGAATTTTTTCCTTTTCCTGTGCTTTAAAACTGTGTGTTTTCTCAAATATCATGATTTTAGGTCAACAGAAAGTACTTTATAGGTTTTGTTTTATTTTGCGAGTGTTCAAAATATGGGGCATAAATGGCCGTCTTTTTAGGTTTTTTTTATTGCATTGACTCAGGAACTTGATTTTTACAGCTTTCAGGGATTATTCTCCTAAGCATTTGATATTAACCTCAACTTCACACGTTCATGAGCAAATTGTCATACAGGCAGACAGACGGATAATGAAGTGATCTTATAAGGCTTTTCCCTTTTGTGGTATGGATCTCTGAATATTGATAAAGGAGGAAAGTGTCAAAAATCGTATTATACGAGGATATTTTAAGAGGACTATGCTGTATTATCATTCTCATTCAGAAACATTGTGTTGAAGTATTTCCAATAGAAGATATTAATTATTATTTCCAAGTATCTTGCTTAACTTCAGAAGTGTATTTGGAAATTAAAATGCAGAGTGTACAATTTTTCTAACTACTAGACCGATGTTAAGAACAACCGCTTTCAATAATTCTATATTAGGAAATAACCCTAAGATCTTAATGTATGAGTGAAATTTTTGGTAAGTAATCGTAAAGTTTCGGAAACTTCTTATATATGCTATATGAACTTTTCGGTCCACCGAAATATTCCATAAGAAAACAAAAGAATACCATCTTATCGACAAATATATTTTTACCGTAAATATATTTGTCGATAAGATGGTATTCCCATCATTTAAGGTACATGGAAAAACAAAAAACAAAATTCGAAATTTTCAAATTCTGTGTTTATTATCTATACTTCAAATTCTTTATTTCTTGAAGATACTGATATTACGGCAATGGAAGATACTGATGAATATTTAATAGAATAATTGAAAACATATAGGTTTTTCTATATTTGACGAGATTCACGGAGAACAATTTATTGGAAACTTATACCACTGAATTAACAATTAAATGCAGATTGGTACGATCAGAAAGTAAAATATGTTCAAGCAGTAATGCACGTAAAACATTCTACGTTAATTATCCATCATGGTGGCGTCTTTAAACATAATATTGCAAAATCATGTAAAATTGGTATTGGTTATTGGTACTAGATTTTATCGGCTTAAGAAGCAGTTTTTCCACCACCGTATTTTTCTAGCTCCTATATTTTGACGAATATTTCAGTCTCGAAAACAAGAATGTTAAGATGCTCTCTATAGTACACATGTAGATTTTATTTAAAACAGAAATGCAGATTATTATAGAGAAATTTCGTCAGGATAATGGCGATTAAGTATAGCTACGATAATAATTAAGTAGATATAGAAGGTATTCGACCTTTAAATAAATTTAGAAGAAAGAACCACCTCAGCTTCTTCGTCTTGTCATACGGTTCAAAAATTAATCATAAATATTGTGACATGATTTCACTCATGATTAAATATATATATATATATATATATATATATATATATATATATATATATATATAAATATATATATATATACATATATATATATATACACATATATATATATATATATATATATATATATATATATATATATGTAAATAGTCGCACATATGTTATAAAGTTTATTATTTACATAAAATCACATTTTTTATTTTAAAATTTGATACGAATAGTTGGTAAGGATTAAGGTTGCCAATTTTTTGGGTGTAAAATTTACTACGCTCAAATTTTTAATCGAACACAAATAAATACAAAGTGAGGTTATCAGAATTCGTCACGGGTTCATCAGTTAAATTTACTGCGTTGAACCATCATACGATGGCGAACATAAATAAGTCCACGTTACTTAATTCATTTAATTATTTAAATGACTAAACTGCACGTCGTCAGCTCTTGATTAATTCGATAAGAACACCTTTTCTAACTGACAGTCTGTCAAAATAAATTAACCAAGTCTGAATTGAGAAATATGCATAATGAAATAAAAGATACCGTTTTAAAATCACTCATGTGCCCATCCGCCTGTTTGTCCGTTTCCTACAGTCCATTTTCTCAGAAATGTTTTGATCTATTGATCAAGTAACTTAAAACTCGGCATAATAACAGAGCATTTTTACGCGCATATATTACATTGCATTCCAATCTATTTACGATAATTGTTCAGGGGTCAAAAGAAAAAAAATGATTTTCTTTAATCAAAGTATTGTGTACAATTTTAATTGAAGGAGAGATTTTCTGATGTATAATTCTAGAGATATTTTTGTGAATATCCGCACCATTATTTTAAGAAATCATCTGATATAAATTTGGCATAGTTATTAATTATATTAATTCGATATATTTCAGTAATCATCATTAAACGAAAATAATATAAAAATGTTGCCTATCACTGTTCTAACAATATTTCCTGTTTTAATTTTAATTCATGAGTATCGGTTAGAAGAGCAGGTTATTATAATTCTAAATTGCTCTTCTGCTGTGTACGAAAATAGTATGACGATTCTATTCATATTTAACAAATTTATTTCTACTTAAGTTCATGTTATAAAGCATTTAAAATGGAAATAGGTAACTGTCAGTAAATATGTTTTCCTAATTAAAATACGACTCGTACTATTATAAATAAAAGAAAAAAACAATTTTATACATAAATTAAATTAGGAGAACCGTATAATTTTACAAAATTTATATTTCTGTGCATTTTTTTATTTGCATCTATTATAAATTTGTTACCTAATTTTACTCAAACGACTATTCAGTGGACTAGAGGTCATTCATATCTAGTTTGATTTAGAATATTAGTAAATATAACCACGGTTTTGAATATTGATCAGAAAACAAATGCTTAGAATTTTGTGTCCGATGGAGACCACAACTTTGATCTATTTAATATAAATAACTTCAATAATCCATACACGGGAGCAGCCATAATGGATCGTAGCTAATTAGTTTCTAAAACCAAATCTCAATCGCTACATTCCATGACTAATTATTCAATACATGTGCTACCATATGGAAGAATCGATTAAGAAATTATATAGTATAATTGATACACTAATATTTAGTTTATATATCTCCATATTTTATTGGAGATATAAGTAATTGAACATAACAAAAAAGAACAAAATTTAATTACGTGGAAAACTCCAAGAGACTGCAATAAACCTGTGCTAAGTTTAATTTTTTTTAAACGACTCTTCAAAAGAATTTAAATAGAACAAGTCGACAGTCCCTGATGTAAATATTCAGTTGATTCCAAACTTTTACAGCGTAGATATAAAGGATTCTCCATAAATAAAGATTGTATGTTCACGAAAAGAAAATTAGGTAGATTTTCAGAGCAAAGCCCTAGATTCTAAGGAGAAGAGTAATCTGATTCTAAGACATTTTAGAAAGTTTTTTAAAAATATTATGAAGAATATATGTGGATAGTATCGATAGCGGACTTCCATCCGATTATGTTATGGTCTGAATTAAGAAATGTAGAAGTATTGAATATATTTGGCGTTAATTTTGTAGAAATTCATTATACACAATTAACAATTAAATGAAACTACGTGACAAAGATATCTTTGCTAATATTCCACCTGAAAATGTTGTAATACAACGAAAACTAGGTCGTGGTAAAGAAATTAAAGAAAGTAGAAATAATACTACATCACGTAGTTTCATTTAATTGATAATTGTAAATATAGAAGTATTTTCAGTGACCAAAAAGGTAAAGAGTATTTAAATTTTGAAGGAGCCTGATTGATCAAGAAAACCCTTTGTAAGGTTTTAGTATCTTACATTTCCGTTGTCAAGGAAAATCAGTAAGAGTTGATAGAGATGAATTGTATTTTATCAATAACTAAGCGATTTGGAAAATGCCTGAAAGAGTGCATTCTAAAATGTGACGACTAAAATCATTTACTTAAGTCTGACAGCTTAAATTTTGGTTGATAAACAGACCAAAGTATTTCAACTAGCCTAAATAAAATAGGCTTATAATTTAGCATTGTGTTTATAAATCTTCTCTTACATTAGCAATATTGATCGTATTTTAATAAATCTGTTCTTAGTTTAAAAATAAATTGTTCACTCCCAATGAAGGTAACTACCAATTTAATTGGATTAGCTAACTGTAAACCCAATGAATTGAAGTTCTTATGCTTAGTGTAATGATGCCAGTTGTTACATAATGTATATTGGTATTTGGTTTGCAAATCATCAGCGTAAAGGTGATAAATACTACGTACATTCATAACTAATACTACGTACATTATAACGGATCAATTGATATAAAAATATAGCGTAGAAAGTAATTTTAAAGCGTGTTAGCTGAAAACTCACAATATCTGGTAGAAATATTAATATAGCTTTTCAATTAAAATCTCCACTTAGCATGATTACGCTAAGCTGCACTTTTGTAAGGAATTGTTACGCAATGGAACCACTCTCCGTACGATATTTTTTGGTTTATATTATGTTTTTACATAGCTGCAACTTTTTTACAAACATAAATACGTTGTTTATATTTGTGAAAAATTATCCCAATCAATGAACGGGCATGAAATTTGCGAAAACAGACAGAGTTTAGAACTACGCTACATATAGTATAAATGAATCGGAAATAACCAAGGTAAAAAAATGATAAGTTACATTATTAAAGGTAGCAAACGATGAAACAATGGTAGGTTTTAGCATTTAAATATCCCATAGCTCTACTTTAATTATAACGCATTGATACAGATGGGTATTAAAGCTACCTATTTACACGGGTATATCAGGACAAAATAATATAAAACTTTAAAATGGTAACTTCCATAATTACCAAAATACTTATAAATTATACAAATCATAAGGATAAATTCTGGAAAAATTAACTCTATTCCATTAAAGGAAAAAGTCGGTAGGGACTTTTATGACATTTTTGAAAGGAAAATTTTCTCGAACTATTGATATAAAAAAAAATACACTTCACCCTGGAAAAAAATTACTCTAGAAAGATGTGAGAAAAGAAATAAGTGTCGTGTATAAATGTATTAAAAGCGTCGTAGAGTGTTTCATGTCTGAGTCAATAGGACCATCAAAGGAAAATAAAAATGCTGATTTCCTTTAATAATTTCTTCGCAGATCACGATTTGTAAAAGCCGTCACAATATATAACCCCCACCAGTGATATCGGTTATTTCTATAATAGCAGAATTTAATAACAAAAAAGTCTATCGCATGCAGTTTCTTGTTTTTCTTGATTCCACTTTTTAACAATTAACTCTAATGATCTCGAAGATACTATTACGTTTCTCTTAAAGATACTATCAGTTATTTATAGCTTATATTTAAAATCATATTTTTATTTGTTATAACTCTGCCACAGTAGATAGATTAAACTTTAATGGCTAATTTAACAATAGTAAATGTATTTGCCAAGTTTATAAATAATGTCACACAATGTCACCAAACAAAAGCCATGAAAAATATAACGGTAGTGTTCTGTATGGAGTCTTATATATATTTTAATTTACTTAATTTATGAATAAAATATAATTAAGACATATTCTAGGAATTTACTTTTATTTCTCATATCAATATATATTATATATGCCAAAATAATTTTGACACAGTTTACTTAGAATTGAGTATGTTTACCTGAGTTTTATGAGCTGTTCGATGTTTCAAAAGTCTTGTGATTATTGTTCATTAAGTAACGTGTTCTATAAAGTTGAGCTATTTAATCATTACGCTACACGATGTTTCAAACAATACTACAAGAATAGTAATTGACCGTCAAAAACATTGTTCAAATTCAATCGTCAATATTTAGTTATCCCTAAGGTTTACATCAGGGATATATCATTATTTTAATATATTGACATACTACAATAAATAAAAGAATTGTCATTGACGCACAACTACTTCCGACACGGTAGTCATGTCATGCTCAATAGTGGTGCGGTTATTCACCTTTGATGACGATCGGTCTCGAGACTACATTTATCACACACGGAGGGTACCCCATATTTAAATAAACAACGCGTATTGTGAAATAACCCATTTCTTTCCTATTATTTCTATTTTCTGCAGACAGTGCTTTATAATATTTTATACGGTTAATATTCTTTTTAATATGTACTCAAGCTGAACGCGGAATTTATTTTAAATTTTGCAGAAAAATCTAGTAGATAGTGAAAGACAAAAACGCGTTTTTAAATTAAGTTAACGAGGAAGATTGGGACACTATCAGTTTCGATCCACTTATGTCACGAACGATGCGCCCTTTCTGAATATTTATTGGACATTTTCGATCGAATTTTGGAGTTCTTTTCAATGATCTGAAGAGAAATATAAAAGAATACAAACAGGTGTTTTTGATAATCGAGAAACATCAACAGCTGTATTCACTAAATGCGTTTATATCATTCTTGAGAAAGCATTAAAGTTCGAATTATATCTAAGATGTAATTTCGATATACCTTTATTTATAATTAGACGCTCGTGATAAACTCCAACTCATCAACTTGTATGTTTTGTTTTGTTTAAGTTCACAATTATGTTCTTACATGAAATGCTAATACTAGTTTATACATTTTAAACATATTTGTCAACGTATTTAATAAATATTTCATGTATCTAATTTTCAAATCAAATATAATTTTCTTATTGCAGTATTCTTTTATACAGTATATTTAAGTATAAAATAAAAAAATATAAAGTTTTTTTAGAATTTGGTGTGTTATTCTGCAAGATAAAGAAATACATGATTTAATTTCTAAAAGTTTTAATGGAATTTTTGGATAACACTTGAGGGTTTTATCCTCAGTTAGACAATTTATTCAACAAAGACCCAGAAACAGGGGGCAGATTAGCCAACGATGGCACCTCTGACAAAGAGTCCAAATATTGCTTTACGGTTCCTGTTTTATCGTATTTGGAAATCAGTTGGGGCACATACTCAGATTTTTTCGTTATTAACAACGAGCATAAATCACGAACTATTTGTCTTTCTTTTTCACTGCAGTTACCACAATTAGTGGCTATCGCATTGGAAGTTTTGTCTGTAATTAGAAATAAATATGAATAAAAGCCGTTAAAAAATAAACAATTTAATTTTTCTATCGTTTTCGGAAATAAAATATTACATTATTGTTTAAAATATTTGTCTTCAATAAACATTATAGAAAAAGAATTAATACCTTTAACACGAGAATCCATTTCATAACATTCTGTAGAGTCCAATAAGCAATCCACAAAGGCTTGCAATCGGTCTGAGTTGGTCGCAACATTTTCAATATCTAAATTCTCGAACGATTTTTCACCTTCTAATGCACCATGGACGATTCTTGCAATAAAAACGCACATGGTAAAGTATATCACGTTGATCTCCATCTAGAAATTAATAGATATAATTCACCTATATATAAAGAAATGCAGTATGCATTAGAAATTAATAAAGATTTGTTTCCTTTTGCTGTATATCGTAAGTGAACATGGTAATTTGTAATCAACGTTTAATATTAATAAAAGTTGTGAGTACATACGAAAAAAAAAAAAATAATGTGATCTAGTATCAGATACAAGTATTAAATAAGTATTGGTTTTGGAAGTAAGGTAAATTTGGTAATAATAAACATTGAATCCAAATTAGTTTTATTAGGAAAAAAACCAGTAAATAAAATTGTTATAAAATTACCAAAAATAGAAGAAATTGAGCTTAATAGTAAACGTAAGAAAAATTTCAAGCATATTGGAGATAAAAATTAGCATTACCAACATGGAAGCAAAAAAGAAATAACCGGTTAAATATAACTATGTAGAAATTAAATATAAATATCGGGAAATAGATTAAAAATATTTTTTAGTGAATATTTTCTAGGAAATAGCTATGGAAGTAGTCAGATGCAAAATATTAACAAAAAATATTTAACTTTCACGATACTTCAACTAACTCACAGAATAACGATTTAAATGAATAATAAAAGTAGACAAAAATTGAAGAAGTAAAATAAATTATTTTAAATACATTAATATTTCTATGTCTCATATCGCAATATAAGGAGATCGAGATTATTGTAAAACTGAAGTTTAAATAAGATAAAAGACATAAAAAATATCCGGAATGAGCAACGCCCTTTCGCTACATAAATATATTTTATTCAGAATAAATAAATTAACATAATTTGAAAAAGAATTTGGAATCAGTTATGATACTTAAATTAATTAAAAATATAGTTTTTCACTCCGTAAAAACTCTTCTGTTAGTACTAATATAAAAACAGCAGAAAATCATTTAAATCAAAATCAAGGCTAAGATTAAAATTTATAAGAAAAAAAAAGAAAAAGAATCTAACATATTTTCTTGGCTATTTAAGTATTCTAGATATGATAATATTAAAATTACGTATGTTTCCATCTCGATAATTTATATAGGTGGAATAAGTAAGCAAACATCCAAGAAGAACGTCGACTGTAATGAAATTATGAAAATATAAAAAAAAGAAAGGTCAAATTAAAAATTTCTTATAGTAATATAAAATCAAACCATGACCGAATTCTATAAACGAATAAATAACAACTAAAATTTAAAAAAATACTTGAACTTAATTTTTATTAACTAAAAAAATAAACATAAGTCTATGTATCAAAATATTATATTATAATGAACATCTTTATACGAGAGTTGAAAATTTTAACAATCAAACACCTGTCTTAATTATTCTATTGATTTTTATATAAAAAAGTGGAGTACTGGTATAAATCGCACTACCAAAGTTTCTTATAAACAGGGATACATATAAAACTTTGAACATCGAAGGGTACAATGTGTTTCCATTAAACAATATATAAATTTTAATTATTGCTTTTCACCGTACTAACGTATTCCCAAGTATTTCCTTTACAAGTGTGAAATATTTTTAATTTCTCCCAAGCTATAAGAACTAAGATAAATATATCGCAGTGTGAAGATCTTTTAGACAGATTCTACTAACCCTCTTAACTAATAATGTGGCATTTTTTTAACATGATACATACAATTTTAAAAAATCTCATCTTGCCCCTCCAAAAATTAACATATAAATACTATGTACGTGTTAGCTACTGCAGAGAATTTGCTTTAATATGATCTAATGCTATCCCAAATTTTAAGTTTTTACGTCAAACGGTTACTGAGAAAATCGTCTGAGACAGAAATAGACATAAAATAAACCGCTTTCCTATCCAAATAGAGGATGAACTCGAGAATGGCGTGAAGAGGCGTCTTACGTCATTAATGCAAGCGGTTTAATTAAACCGCTAGCAGTAATTTTTATTAGGGCTAATGAAAAATTTATAGGTTCAGTAAATACTTCATTTTATTTTCTATGCGAGATTGAGTTATATCATTTGAATCGATTTTTTTATATTAAAAACACCTAGTGGTTTCAAACTTTTGGTGAGTTATGTAAATCAAAAAATTGACCATGAGAGCTCGACTAGCTAGACACTGAGAGATGGTGTATCTAAGAAATTATCACATACTAAATTTATGGTCATAATTCACAGTTACACATGGTTACCCTACATCGTTGGGTGACTTTGCAGTCATAAATAGTATTGAATAAAATAATTCGTTTTTATATCATTATATTAAATAAAAATTAATACATCAATGCGTTTTATTATCACTATGTTAAATACAGACATAAGTAAATATATTTAAAAACAACCAAGTGTTTGTTTAATGAAGCTTTATGAAACATAAAGATTCACGAGCACGAAAGCTTCAGTGAAATTATTTAAATATAATTTCATTAAATAGGTATTCAGTTTAATTTTATCAATAGGTATTCAGTTGTATTCAGTTATATAAGTAATCAAATCTTGAAATTAATCGGTACTTGCAAGCGACTTAAAATAATTGAATCTAAAAGCCAATACTAAATAGGGTTTGTTTATTATTGCACCCTTTTCCAATATTTGCCCGGGATGTAGGTAATTTTAATATCCGAATATTCTGAAACAAATAATAAAAAAATTTCCACAATAAGGCAATTTAGTCATATTTCAATAGTTTGCTTGACTATTTTGACTAAATTGTTTTGAAACTATATTTTGATTTTGTTTCTATATGTTTAACTTCAATATTTAATAAAAAATAATTTAATACTTATTTTTAAAATATTAAAAATATTTTAGTTTAAAACTTAATTCATTTAATTTTTTTTTATTGTTATCATATTTTTCCCATATTAGTAATTTCAATTTACAAAAAGAAGTTTATTACATGTATAAACTCCTACCTTAATTTTAGTTGCGTTCGTTTCGGTTGTCCAACACAAAATACTAAGAGCCTTTGATGCGCTCCCGTATAAGTAGTTACAAAAAAAAATCATGACGACATTGTGTATCGTTCAACTTACTTTATGTTTTGCCTTACCGCAGCACAATTTTTTACGTAAACTTGAATTTGTACTTAAAAGAAACCTGTTTCCGTAAATGTCATACTGATCAAAACTAGTCAGAGCTACTTCCGAAGCATAATGTCGGTCGAACGTTCTTCACGTTATAATCAATTATTCTTTCGATCTAATATTATGTCAATCTTATAAAACTCAACGCGCAGTCAAATTAGTGTACGTAAATAAACTTCTTATATATCGTTTTTTTAACTTTTAGATACTACTTTTTTCATTTTATTTATTATGTTTTACTATAATTTATGAAAATAGGTATATTCATTTAAGATATTAAGTGAAAAAAATTGAATTTTGAATGCAAATAAAATGCTACTTTATTCTCATTTTATACAAAAGTGAATACTTTAAGTAAAAAGAGTTTCGTGATACATTTTTACCATTAAATTTTGTTTCCGTAAACTGAGTAATTAAATAAATTAAATACAATATGTTGTAGGATTTTTTCTACTTCAGAAATATTTATATTATAAAAGTGTTTGATAGTTTTCGTAACGTTATATTTACTGTCCTGATTTATTTATTTAAACTTATCCTGAAATTATTTATAAAGTTTTTCTTAAGTTTCGTTTATTAAAAATTAGATATGTGAAAGAAAATAAATAAAAAACTAAAGCTTTAAATCAATTGACAAATGTTTAAAAAAATGGACACAATTTAAATAAACCCATCCATTTCCCCACAATAATTAATGACTTCTAAAATTAAAACTTCGCTACAATTATGCAGGTCATATATATAATAAATCATCGCTTAAAGTGAATAATTTGCTCTTAATAAAACTTATAGCCGATATATAATATCACTTCTTTATCAAAATTCACTTAATTAATCCATTTTTCATGGAAGACATATTACTCTATAATTGAAATAAATATTTCGGGTCTTGTATTTTAAGTATGCGTTGAGCTGATTTTTAAAAAGTGCGTTAAATATATTTTCAATAACACACAAATAGTCACAAACGTAATGGACAACATTTAATTCGGTTTTGATATGTATTATTTGAAACTCCTGTCATTGCCTTTTTTACCTAAGTGTCATTGGCATTTTTTAAAAATATTACTGTCAAATCTAAGTAAAAAAAACGTAGTAATTAACGACAATATTCTGAATATTTTTGAACCTTCCATATCTTCATTTAAAGTAGTCTTTATTTACATATGAGGTCAATAGACAAAACAGTTAATATAAATGTGATAGGAAAATTTTATTTTTTGTGATGACACATCTTGTCCTATTTATGAGTATGTACCAAATCAACCATAACAATCATATTAAGGTTTTAAAGAACATTACTTTGAAGGTAACTATTTACTTGTCAAGGATATATTATCAACTGGGCGATAAAAGGTTAGAGATCGAGGTAAAAATATTAATAATTTTACACAGCTTATTCTGATAATAAACATAATATTTTGTATGTGTTTTATTTCAGACTATTTAACATCTATTATATTTTAGCAGTGTTTCACCGTTAAATATTATTATCGAAAAAATTTCATTAATATTATCCATCTTATTATCAAAAAAAATTTAAACGCTAGGCGCATTTGTAACCTTTGTAAAATTGTATAAGTAATTTCTTACAAAAAATATTATATTGTGGATATTTTTTTACGTTCAATATTTTTTCTTGAAAACTATTAAACGAGAAATGAGTCAGAAGATTTTACTATTCCTCGCATAACCGTTGTGACTACTTTTAAATACGATAGATAATCATCTCTCTTCATGAGATGTGAGCATAAACAAATATTGTTGTATTGAATATATTTGGCGTTAATTTTGTAGAAATTAATTATTCACAATTAAATGAAACTACGTGATGTAGTATTATTTCTACTTTCTTTAATTTATTTACCACGACCTAGGTTTCGTTGTATTACAACATCTTCGGGTGGGATATTAGCAAAGATATTAGCAAATCTTTGCTAATATCCCACCTGAAGATGTTGTAATACAACGAAACCTAGGTCGTGGTAAAGAAATTAAAGAAAGTAGAAATAATACTACATCACGTAGTTTCATTTAATTGTGAACTATTGTTGTCTAATACATTTGAAGGTTTCCGCGCAGGACCTTGAAGTCGGAATGAAGTCATCAAAAAATGTCTGGAGAAACGATAATAGAACATAAATTTGTTGCTTGGCCACTTTGTATTCATAAATTATTTCCTTTTATATAATGTACTGTGAATTAATTAAGTACTTCAACCGTATTAGTTCATTCAACTTCACTTCAGTCATTATGGAATGATTTACCTAATCGTGAATAATTACGTTAGTTTCTAAGCTTGTCCAAATATATGATTCACGATTAAGCAAAAAAGGCCTTTTTAATAAATAATGTGATTACCATGTGAGGTGGAATTTACCCATACGAGTGTCCTATAAACTTTTAGGTATAAAAAAGGAGACAATTCTCATTTTAGGATGTACACATTTTTTATTATGTAAAGAACCGTAATGCGGAAGTAAGTTGTTTGATTTTTATGATTTTTTTTATCGAAAAGATATGGTTTTTAATAGGTACCATATAAATATAGCCAAAACATAATAATGGACTAAGAAGGTAACTAAAGAAAATCTGCAATTAATAAGAATGCAAGCACCTTTAAGAAGTTTGATCTCATGTCAAATATTTTTGTAAGTTCTTTACTCAGCGATAGAGGTCAGAGATGATGTAGCTAGAAGACACTGACACGACTCTTTATTAGTGAAGAATATATTCACCTAGTTAGGATACATTTGTGACCCAAATATTTATATTGACAAATATTTGGGTCATAAATTATAACCAGGTTCTCACGATAGTGTCGAAAGATGATGACACGAACTTTTCAACTTTAAATTTTCTTGACGAGTCTTTTATTCACAAGAAATGGCCAAAGTTATGTATATAGGTATATGTGTGTATATATATATATATATATATATATATATATACATATGTGTGTATATGTATATTTAGGACGTCTTTATTTAGCCGAAACTTTTAAAATTCCTTTTCTATTTGTCATGTAAGTAATAATTTAATTTATAAATAGCACATAGGTGTTAGCAGGTATCTATGAAATGTAAAAGAGTTTTCAATAAAATAGGCTACGAAATTCACTTGATACTCTATTTCCGGTAGATGATTAGAACTGAGTGCTGGATTTTCTAAGTTTTTTAAAAAAGTTCGCAGCTAAATGAAATTTACTATGAAATATATATGATGTAGTATGTTGAAGTATTTTCAATATAATTAATTTGACCGTGAATAAAAATTAAACAAGTCATAGTATTTATCTCTATATATGAATAATATGCATCACAATTTATTGACGTGGCATATTTATTGATTAGGCTTTAATCTGTGTTATTTGTTTCTTCTCTGATTGTTCTTTAAATATCTCTATACAATTATTACTTTTTTTAATGAAATTATTTTAATTTAAGTTTAACATAAAGTAATAGTCTTATACAAAGACGTGGTATATAAAACGTTGAATAATATAAAGAAATAGACAAGGAATCGAAGCGCCATCATTATTAATATCTAAAAATCATCTATGTATTATTTATTATTTTTATTGTTTTGCTATCGACTTTTGCTAATTGCAACTAGGATCGAGTCTAAAATTGACACCAAAAATCTAATTTTGCACATATCACGAGAGTTGGCCATAGTTTAGTGTCAAAATATTAGGATCGCATCTTATCATTTGATTTGAGCTCAGAAGAGCTCAAAGGTTAACTTTTTCTAGGTTTCTGGTGAATCTTTTGGTATTCTCACCCCTCACGTTTCAAATAAATTCAATGTTTACAGGTTGTTGAGTCATATTAATGGTTATTTCAGTGAGAATAAGTATTCTTTTTTGCTTGTGAAAAAAGTGAGAATTGTTAGATAATAACGTATCAAAAAAATTATGAAAAAAAATATTTATTGCTAATAACAAAAGTAATTTAATAAAAAATAACAAATTTATAGATATGTCCATAAAATAAAGGCAAATAATTAATCGTTTTTATTTTGTCTCTAATTATTTACAAACGCAAACAAATATAAGTCGGTTTGGTTTGTTTGCAGGTACAAGAGATTGTTCGATTATTATGTACATTAGGTTTAATCAACAGGATTGAATCAAAGACTCTGAGAAAGATCGCTTTGTCGTTTGTCTAAAGTATAAGTTGCCATTTCGTGTTTCGTGCCAGATAAAATATAATCAATGTCCCGAAATTTTGTTCCATCTACATATGTATCTTTAATCCGTTCCGTAATCGCAAAGCATCTGACGGGTGTATTACTTTCCTTAAATTAAAGTTATAGCCTAAAAATCTATTTATTGCGTGGGTTATAAGCAGTTATTTTTTTTAAAGTATGTCTAAACCGTTTCTAACTCTCTTAATTGTTCAATTCTTAACACTGGACTTTCCAAATATGCGTTACGTATTTGAACAAATTCAAATGATACAGACTTTAAACACTGAATCTTTATGTCTAGCTTACTAGTTGTATCGCAACTACTAACGTAATACAATGCTAACAAAATATTACAAATATTTTCGTCAAGGGAGCAAAAGAATATCCTAACACATATTTGTTTTATTAGAGCCATGTTTCCCACATGTTTTATCGAAAAATAAATCAACAAAACGAATACACTTGTATGATCGCTTAGGAAAGTAAATGAACAGATTGAATTCTTACTGCTTGAAATAAGTGAAAAAACATCCCTGAAACTGATTATACTCGCAAGTGGTTGTAATTAGATTCAGGTACCTCGAAAACTGAGAAACTTTGCACCTTTTGTTGTGACGTCGAATCCTCCACAGATATAAATCTTGCAACCTTCTTTTTTGTGCGTACGTAGAAGCAGCAGTGCAAAGAAGTTTAACAAGTTATGACTTATTTTCAATGTTTTAAAATAAGACTTCACAATTTGTTTGAATTTTTGTTTATTGAATCAAAATTATATTTTTATTAACTTGGTCATTACTCTGTAAAATATACTCCAAAATTTTAGTGAAATCTCATTATATCTATGAAACACAATATCAATTCTTTTTTTGTCTTACGCAAGATGGTCTTTTTAAAGAATGAAATGTTGTTTTTTATAGAATGGATATTTTTTTTAATTTTAAAAGAAAATATTATTTTTCTTTAAAGTTTATCAATTAACACTGTTTCTAAAAGGATATGGAACCAGGCATCTTTACATCGATGCGTAATTTTTAATGACGCCCATCAAAGCTCTAGTTACTGTAAAAGATCATCATGAATTATTGGAGTGCCAAATTGCAGCCCACCACACTACATAGAATTTACCTTTCGTTCGTTCTACGCATTACATGTTTTATTTTCGAAAATAATTTCAAAGTACCTTATATATATATATATATATATATATATATATATATATATATATATATATATCTAAATCAACCAACTATCACCAACCTAAATCCAACGATACATACGGGTACACTTTCAAATAACACTATTTAATGATTTATTGAAACTCGATGGATTCCCTCCTTATACAGAATTTTTCAAAAGTCAAGAGTTGTCCTTTGATTGTTCTTAGTGCAGTGTGCCAATGTCCGGAGCAAATTAGCAAATTGCGGATAATTTTATGTAATATATTATATTTATATATTATAAATATTATATTTTGTACCTAGATTTTGGAAACACAGTATTCGCATTAAAACCAAAAATTAATTGACAGTTTCAAATCTTGAATTCATATTCTTATTGATCAATTCTTGTCTTCAGTTTAACAAAATGTTTTCTTTAGTATTTTTTTTGGTACTACCATTGCTGTAGATTAGATTGGGTAGTACCATTGCTGTAGATTAGATTTGGTAGTACCATTGCTGAGTAAATTCTTTTCTGGTTACGTTTTCGTTGAATTAGTTTTTATTCATAGCCCTCCAAAAACAGACCGAAGATTTTTGTCATTGAATTCGTTATTTTCCGTTGATAACAATGGATTTTGGTTTATATTTTTACAAATTTGCATTTTTTCTACATCTTCACACGCAATTGACGTTGTTATTTCCATATCAAGGTCTTTTAATGCTTTTTAGCTGACGCAATATCTAAAATGTTTAAATGTATTTTTCTAGTCTAGTAAAGATTTAATTGGGTTAAAGCTATGCGCTTCGAATTCTGTTTCTAATTAGCAGTAAAAAATATATAAAAAAAATACTGTAAATTCCCTTTAATAATAATTACAGCTTTATTTTTGTTTGTTTTTTTATTAACAGAATTTGCAAAAAGTCAGCCGAGTTTGGGGAAATTTTCCATCTTGATAATATTTTGAGCACATTTTCAACACATAAATAACCACTTGGTTTTAAAATTTTTAAAATTAAATTATTAGTTTTAAACTTATATTTTTAAATTTTTTTTGAATAATGTTTTTTCTTAACTTTATAACATGAACTCTTTCAATTCCTTTCACCAATGGCAACTTTCCCGTAAATACTCATAAATATTTCGCTCCAAAAGTCGGATACGAAAATATTACGTTTACAACATATTCATTAATACATCTTAATTTTATACAGTGATTTTCTACAATTTTCTATTTCAGACAGTTTCTGAAAGTGCAATTTGTAAAATTTTAATTGCGGCTGATTTTCTTAACAACAAATCAGTGGCCTATCTTCGATCTTTGCAAATTAAATGCACGTTTAACATTATAGCAGTTATCTTTTTAATAAAGATCCGCCTAATGATTAACGAATATTTTTACAACAGGAAATATTTGCGTCAGCATTTGATCGATGCTATGAAAAACCATGAGTAGTTAATGGTGGATAACTTTTTTTTCAATTTGTTTTAATTTTTTCTTCTACCTGCTTCTTTTTTCATACTGAGACACGATTGCGACTGTTATTCTATAACTAAATCTCCTGTTCGATCTTAAAACAAACAAAATAACTCAGCTGTTTTTTTCTTTTTGACACCATTTCTTATTTTTTTAACCAAAATCGCTTTAATTAGGCACTAAAATACAAGAGAAATAATATTAAATTATGTAACAATAACGCACGAACGGCTAGTGGTTGGTTTCTGAGGATAATAAATAACCTATTCATAGCTATTGGTTCATTGAAGTTATTGGTTCGATAAACTAAAATTAACCATAAAGCACTATTTCGTTACATTGATAATAATTATCGGTTCGATGAGTAATTCACCAGTGCACAACTAGATGGCTCTTTAATTTTTTTTTTCTGGAAATAAAGTTTTAGACGTATTTTTAAAAAAATACAACATCAATATTCAAAATAAAATATCGCTTTAGGTGCGTTAATATTAATACAAATTTATTAAACTTTTTTTTTACATTCGAAGTATGTAAGATCAAACATTAGGATTAAGTCGTACTTTTAGGAGACTTTGAATAAGTTACATAGAAAAAGAAGATTGCACACTTCTATGGTTTTCGTGAAAATAATACAACTCTTAATCGTTTATCGCTTTCTAATTCCGTAATTACTAGACCATTATCATGTAAATATATAAATATACTTAATCTTTACTGTAACAGCATATAAATGCTGTTACAGTTACAGCTAATACTTAATCTTTACTGTAACAGCATATATATGCTGTTACAGTAAAGATTAAGTATTATTACTTAAACTTGAAGGAAAACTATCCGTCCTCTATATAAAGCTATTACAATGAGAATAAATTATTAAATCAGATATAAACAAAACCAGTTGTCGGCGGACTGGCGTGTAATACTCTCGCGTTCGCTTACTAATAATTGTTACTGTTTACATTCGATGTGTCGACTGCGTGTAAACCGGATAGAAAGACGTTGGCAGGCGGAGTAGAAATACGTCTAAAGGTGGGCACAAATAAACGGACGCGATTTACGGGTAAACCGTGACTAACAATTGCGACTGACACAGTTTACACAGCTGCGTCCAGACGCCCTGTTCAGATATGTCGCGCAGGCATTCTACTTTCTTGTAATATTTTTATTGATTGTTATATAAACATTTTTATTTGTGAACCGAGTCAATAAATTTCCCGTCACCCATCATTGTAAGTAAATAGCTGTAAAAAACGTCTGCACTACAACGCAATTACCGAAGGTCTTTCACATGATCGCATCCGAACCCCTTGCACACGCAGCCGATGCGACTGTGGCTGATAGAAACATACGGCGAACCAGGTTTTCGTCGGACGTCCGAGCCCTGATATGAAGTTCACATCCGGCAGTTATTGCTGATAGTTTGCATGTTTAGGTGTAATAAGTACTGGTCAGAAGTAGCACCAGTACCAGTCACTTCCGTTCGATAATATGATAGCAGCTTAAAGGTAGACGTCGTTGCAAGTTGTGCACAAAACTATTTTTTTGTATAGTTAAGGGCGATTCGTTTTTAAAGTTTCGTAGCAAAAGTAAAACCTTATATAATTTCGCCTTATGCTTCTGCCTGCTCATTTGTACATCATAGCCATTTTATTCGTAGACTATTAGTGCTGTAAAACTGAAATTTGGCGTGGCTATGAATATCTTTAACCCTTATAGATTTATTAAATAAAAAGTTTAAAAAAAATTGTTTAGCCAACCTCCCCTATAATTAATTCTTCCCTGTAGCCAGCTAAATTGCTAATTCTGAATAGCTAAAAACGTTTGACAATAGTAGCGTATATAACAGAATTATAAAGAAAATTGTCACAGCTAAGTAGATTTTAAAAGTTTACGAGTAACAGCAAACTAATTTATGATATGTAGTTTGGTTCCTAAAATTTAAAAAAAAACTCAATACAAATGATTTAAATCAAATGTAAAAGTAACTCTTTATTTTAAGGTATACATTTATTATATATGTGAAAGATTTACGAGGCAATATTATTTGTTTATTTATGTACCTACTTTAATGTAAAATCGAACCCATGTCCCCGAGATACGCCATGCTGCCAAAGGCCGTATGCTCAATTCAACACACGACGGCGATGTCATTACATGGTGAGAAACAATATTAATATTTATATATTAATATAAATATTAAGTACGGGTATATGTACGGTATCTTCGTAAAATTAGTGACACTCTTACTAAAAAAAATTATTTTAATTGAATTGTGATGAGAAGGTCCTCTCAATACTCTATGTAATTTTATTGTTATTTCTGACGTATTGTATTGACTTGTATTAATTCTTATTATTTGTATTAAATTACTTTCATTGTTATTTCTGACGTATTGTACTTATTTCTATTAATTCTTATTACTTGTATTAAATTACTTTCATTGTTATTTCTGACGTACTGTACTTACTTGAATTTCAAGTAAAACATTTTAGTGCTATGTACTCTTCTAGGTAATAAATATATAAACAGTACATGCGTTATGTATGTGCGTGCACTTTTGTCAGTATGACGTAAAAGGTCGATTGTGAAATCAAATTATTGGATGACTCAATTTACACTAAAAAATTGATTTAATAATATATCAAACAAATATGAAAAGGAAAGAAATATAATCCACATTATTATTCATTTTTAGAGGTATTCATAGTAGTTTAATTCATTTTATGGGTGTTCCTTTACTTTAATTACTGGTATAGATTAAGTAGTTACCAATATAGCAATATATCCTGTATTGGTTTCATCTATTTGCTCACTAAAACGAAGTATGAAAAATTATGTTATGAAAGTCTCTTTCTCACTCAAGTTCAAACGTAAAGAATAATATTGTGGTTGTAATTTTGTGATGCGATCGCCTGGGATATACAAAATAACACCATATGCACCACAGTTGTACCATATGTATTAAAGGAACACAGGTGAGCAAATACAATAAATTTGAATAAAAATTGTTGTATGTAGCATATAAATATAAGTACGTGTCAAGAAAGATTAATATTTTTAGAATATTTTGAACGCGGGAGCACGTTTTATTGGAGAGATTTCCCAAAACATTTAAGCTAAGGAAAGCATTTATTTGCCATTGCATTTGCTTTGTGTATATAATATTTCTAAAAACAAAATTTTACAATAAATATTAAGGTTTAAAAAAATCAGTATATTTAAATATTTTAAAATTATCAAATAATATAAAAATTTAACACAATTAAAAAATATAATATCGATGAAAGTTAGAGGTAACTACAAAGATTTGCACGCACTTATAATTTTTTTGAGTTCAATTATTTGACGATAATTGCAATAAACGTACATCAACATATCAGGAAAAAAATCTTGGTCAACTTACTTTTTTACGAAAGCTTTATATGATTTATTATTCCCCAGATGGAGGTCGAATTCGCTTGTGTGATTTCATTCTTAGCTGTTGCTGCCGCCATATTCGTAGATTCTGAAAACTCTAGATCATTTGAAAACCTTGACATAACAAAATTTAAAGGAAATCCAGAACGCGTGCAGGCCTATATTGATTGCGTGTTGGACTACGATGAATGTAATGAAATGGATGCCCGCGTCAAAGGTACGTGTATTTTAAAAACTTTCCAACTTCCAATGAAATGAAACTACGTGATGTAATATTATTTCTACTTTCTTTAATTTCTTTATCACGACCTAGTTGTCGTTCTATTACAACGTCTTCAGGTGGGATATTAGCACAGAATCTTTGCTAATATCATACCTGAAGATGTTGTAATACAACGAAACCTAGGTCGTGGTAAAGAAATTAAAGAAAGCAGAATTAATACTACATCACGTAGTTTCATTTAATTGTGAATAATGAGTTTCTACAAAATTAACGCCAAAACTTTCCATCTCTTAAAGAAAATGAAAAACAATAAAGCAAAAAGAAAGTCATGTATTTTAAAACTAAATAAATTTCGAATATGTTTCATACTTATAAAAGATGACTTGACTAACGATTGCTTTTGCTTGGAACATTCCTTATCACGTTGAAATAGAGTAAGGATATTATAATATTTACACAAATGATCATAATAAAATTGCTTTCCAGAGCCTACCCTTGACTTTTATATAACTTGTAAGTTATAATCATAATTTTTCTCTGAAACATGAGCATACATTCGAGTTTTTTAAATATTTCTCATTCAAAAATAAGGTTTTTTTGTGAAAAAATTTCCTGTTTTTTAATAGTGGGAGCATTTTATTGATAAATTAGCAAATATTTCTGATTGTTAATGTTTTAGAGTTTAACTTATTATAATTTACGCATATTGTCTTAACATACAAAAAATATACTTCGCTATCTGTAGCATACATTATAGAAGTCAAAAATACTTAAAATTTGGAAAACAAATGCAAAAATCTTGAATTTTTTAACGAACACATTTTGTAAGTATCAAAAAATTAATATGGCATTTGATACAACAAATCCAATATTTTCATTCAACTTTTCAACTTATGTCTAGATCTCGTACAAATGGACAAAACGCCTTTTTTTGGTTACTTGACAATAAAAATTGTATCTTGACAGTATGGTTATGAATCATTATCGGACCGTTTTAAAATTTGATCCTGAAAAAAAAATTATGTTTAGCATCCGTTCCGTCAAAAGGAAGAAAAAACGCAATTTATTTTTCTCAGGAAATGTTCAATGTAGAAAATTGAAATTTAGTATAATTATAAAGTATAAAAAATTATATTCCAAAATATATGCATAATATTATAATAAGAAATATTGGTTTAATTTTTCGCAACTAAATGAGACTACGTGATGTAGTATTATTTCTACTTTCTTTAAGTTCTTTACCACGACCTATATTTCGTTGTATATTATATATTTCGTTGTATGATAAGATCTACAGGTGGGCAATTTGTAAATAATGTACAAATTGCCCACCTGAAGATGTTGTCATACAACGAAATCTAGGTCATAGTATAGAATTTAAATAAATTAGAAATAATACTAAATCAAGTAGTTTCATTTAATTGTGAAAAATTAAATCAAAATTAATATCTACAAAATTAACGCAAAGTATATTCAATATAAGAAATATTGGTGTAAACATTTTATGGACGTACAAAATAATCTTTTTCTTTAGTTTTTATGTAATGTAGCACATCAATGAAATTATAAATTTTAACAATACCAAAACTAATGTTTTAGCCGTTTATATAAGATAATTTTATTGATATTTCAGAAAATGTTCATAAAAATAAATATAATCTCCGAAGTTACAGAGATAATATTGCAAAAAACGTTTCTGGAAGTAACTTTAGCTTAACTTTAATATTGATTTAATTTTAATATTTTAACACATCGTGATAAATTTAAATCGTTTAAAGCTATGAAATGACAAATGAAAATGGGACAACATATTTGCATGTTTAAAAACTATAATAAGGTTTTCAATTATTTTAATAGTACATATAATTAAATGCTTATGTGTTAATGCTCATAATTAAATACTTACATTTATAATTATATACTTATATGACATTGAATGTCTATGGAACGCTCATAGTGCGAGTTATAATTTTATTACCGTATTTATCAAGTTTTTATTGTCTACTTTTGTTTATTTACTACTTTTGTTTACATGCCGCTTTTTTATAGCATGGATCTTTTAAATACAAATACTTGAAATCAAATGTAACTAGACACTTGTTCAATGACCAACTTGCCAGGCGCCTCTTTTAGGTCGGAACGTTATTAGCTTTATAATTATATATTTTATTAGTAATAAAAAAATTAGTAAATGTCAAGAAAGATTGTTTTATGAGTAAATACAGATTTTTTTTTATAAATTATTACTAATAAACAAAAAGGTCAAGTTTTGCTTCATTTTTAAAATTTTCCTCTGTAAAAAACATGAAAATAATTTTCAACTAAATTTCTTCTAGTGGAATCTCGAACTTGTTGAGATGTAAACTTGCAGTGGACATGACAATAATATTCGTTATGGCAAACTTAATATCAAAATTACTCATTACCTGATTTTTTTTTAATGTTATCTTCATATACATCATTTTTCAAATTGGCTGTACATTAATATTTTTCCTGGAAAGGTTTTTCTCCATTACTTTGTTATTTTTAAAAAACTAATATCTACTAGAGAGGATGTACGGCTTTTTTCTTCGCATCGATTGCCTGGTACAGTTATTTAAGATAAAAAATTGAATGTGTAGAGTTTTAGATAAAAAGGGTATATTTGTTAGAAATTAATTTTTGAAGATAACTTAATCGTTAGAAGGAAATTTTAAAATAAACTGATTAAAAATCTTTTCTTTTGCAGATAGAGCTGTCGATTTTATAGCTTCAAATTGCAGCAATTGTAGTGAAAAAGAACGACGAATTTTTCACGATATATTCTGGTTTATAATCGTGGATGGAGATAATTAGGCTCCATAAGTTAGAAGTAAGGTATGATAAGAAGGGTAATATGAGACATTTTATGGAAATTTGTCAGATGTACCTTCGTTTGTTTGCCTAAATTATCCCAAGGTGTCAGCAAAATTATTAAACGATCAGTTACGTTTAACCGCCTATGACTGGAACGCAGACGAATAAAATTTTAAGAAATTTATTTAATTTTTATATTGAGTATTTAATCGCATGGTCTAATACACATACACATATACACACCAGTGCATCAGACGCACACAAGCTAACATACACATGCACGCACGCTACATACGCACACACACACAAAGACACACACACACACACACCACATAAGTATACTTTATTTCACAAGTATAGACATATGCATACGTTAATCTATTTGCTTTCTACTTTTAATGTTCAAAATTTAATCATAATGTCTTAATCGAACTTACATGACAAGAGATAGAAGACTTTACGTCTTGACATGAATTTAATTTTAAATCTTGACATGAAATTAAAATATTTACACATTTTAAAAAACATGTCACGAAGTTTTCTACGTGCTTTTGATTTATCTTTTAATAATTTGGCTTCTTGTAAACGTATGATTATGGATGAACCTTTCTCTAAAATCCTGAGTTTGCTTCAGTAAATATATTTCTGGACCATTGAAAATATTCTTTCAACCCATTGTTTTATTTATATTCACTTATGGGAACCAAATAAAAGAGGGACATCAGTTTTATATCGTTTATTAATTATTATTTCCATCTTTATTAGCATTGACACATAATAAGTTCATGTTATTTCGGTTATTTGCCTCATTTCAATATATATCTGTATTACATACAATGTCTTTCTTACCAGCCAAAGTCGTGAATTTTCTGGCAATTTTACTGAAAAGGAATAATCTAAGACAGTTTTTAAATGTGTTGTCAGATGTACCTTTACTGGTTGGTTTGTCTGAATACAAATTATCAGTGAAATTATTCGACCAACCTCAGCTAGTTTCTACTACTAATGGGAATAGAAATTTGAAACGTTTTTATTTTTAATTTGGCATAATCAAATATTTTACAAATATAGAAAAATATCAATATCATATTCCAATATAAATTGGTTAAGTATAAAATGTAAAAAATTCGTATCATTACCATTGGTAAAGTTGAATTTATTACTTGTATTTAATTTACTTCCTTCTATAATTTTTAACTTTATTCCAAATCTTGAGTAGTTAAGATTCGTGAGAAGAATCTGTGGGGAAAATTGTTGTCCCTTTCTTAACATTTTAGTATTGATTATGCCTATTTTCCATCACAGTTGCGTCAAGTTGCCTGGAATGAATTAATTTAATCCCAAATTATGCATTTTCTTGTATCACGATAACTTTTCTATTTGCACAGATGTTTCTTTAAAACGCAGACAGAAAAGTAACGCAATAAATGAAAAGAAGTAGCCACGCGAAATTTTATATACGTTAATTTTAAAGAATGTGTGCATTTGCTCAGAATGTCATTGTATTCTGCAATATGGACGTGAAGACACAAAATGAACATTCAAACTTTTGAAGGAGTTTACCCGAAATATAAGAAGTTAATTTTTTAAAAAGATGATTATAAATTATTTAGAACAACCATGAATATAGTTTATGGATTAATTTGATGGATGTTAATAAATATTATAATAAGAAATAAGTCGTCTTGTTATATTTGACTCAAACTATATGCGATCTAACGAATACAGTAAAAATATTGTATGTGCTTTTTTATGCGTTCAATTATGAGAAGCAAGTATATGTTTGTAAAAAAGTTGTTTTCAAGAACATATTCAATGTTAAGTACTCACTTAGAGATTCTTAAATTTTTAATTGAATATCTTACAAAATTAATTTTGATATTTTAAAAATTGATGAGGGAAAAATTTGTTAAGCTGTTTTAATTTTCTTCTGATTTTAGTATTATACTAATATTTATTAAATATTCCACAAATGTGTCCCCGGTTCATGTATAACATAAATTTGTTCAAACTAATTTCAATTCACCGAAAGACGTAAATATTTTCCAAATGCTTTTTAATAATATTTGCAGCAAATCGGTGAATAAAACGGTACTACTTGCTAATAGTCAAGAAAAATTTTAATTATATTAATACCAAATGAAAGGCTTAAAATAACCATGATTCATATGGAAGCTTTTTGTACTTTTCTTCAACTACGGAATTTATTTAAAAACAGATAAATATATCGATAAGTCGATGAAAACACACGACATCTCATTTGTTACGAATTTTAACGCTAGTTGAATACAATTTATACATGATGATATAATATTCAAAAATAAAATTTATTAGATTATTAGTTCAATATTAATAATTATTTATCGAACGAAGTACATCAATTTTAGAAACGAACTCTGGCAATACATAAAGTAATATAATTTTAAATTTATGAACTATTGAAATAGTAATTCTTCTAGGCAACATTATCAATAATCGTAACTATAAATAATTCAAAAGTTTAAATTAAAATTATTTTAATGGTATTTACAATACCGTTCAAAAGTATTTGCCCTGGTAATTCCAAGAATGATTTACACCAGAATTAAATCAAATTCAACTTGTATTTTTTCTAATTTTGACATATGCCGAACTAAATTAAATTGGAACAAAAGAACCAATTTCACCGAGAATCTTGTTAAACTTTGCAACGTTGGATATAATAAAAACCTCCGCGCAGTATATTCGCCTTGTAATAAATTTTGAAAAATAATCAGGGTCTATTACACGCACTTCTTTGCAGTATATCTCAGAGATGCTTTGCAAAAGTTAGAGTATTTTGTGATCCCAGTGCCTAACTTATCCCGTAATGCTTTCTATGCGATTAAGATCTGGAGAGTGGTATGTAAATATTCGGGCATCTCTACAGCTTTTTCCTTTCCAAACGTTTAATACATCCTTTGCATATTTCTGAAGAACTTTTGGGGTCATTGTCATGATAAAATATAAAGTTTCTCTGAAATAATTGAAGACCCACCGATTTTATGTATTAAATAGTCTCTTTCATATTTAACCACAAATTTTATCCAATTATCGGATATTCGATTTTTATTTTTAACGGAAAACTCAACACATATCTTCGTTCTTAGTATGTCCAGTTTTTGAGTTCATACACATGCCGAAGTATTTTTATTTATAACTGGCCGCGATGAATTGGTTTCTTCCTGCAACATTTTGAAAGAAACCTGCATGTATGAATCTCCTTTTGACTGACGAAATACTTTCTATGTTTAGCGAAGATACATTGATTCTTTCTCTTTGGTTGCATCAATAGATGTTTAGAGTTTTCTTTCACAAAACGAATCCCATTAGTAAAGTTTGCAATCCGCCATTCATTGGAATATTTTTAAGGACGCCATAATTTACCACTTTCTTGACTTTAAGAGTAATATTGTGAGATAATATTGTTTTACAGGGTTCAAGTTGGGGCGTTTCCCTTGCAATGATTCACTTTACTTCGTACATTTGTTTTAGGCCGATATCGCTAAATTTTTCATGGCCGTAGTTTATTTTTTTTTCAAGTGATATTATTTACCTTAAGAGATAATACCCTGTGGGCTGTACTTTTATTCATTTTGATAATAAATTACTTTTATTTTTACAGAAATCTAAGATTTTCAATGTATAAATATACGTACTCGTGGCCACGTTTTCGTGGCCAGATATGGCTATTTTTTAATGCTTTGAGGACATCGTTATACAGTGTTTGTCATAATTGTTTTTTAATTTAACTATTTAATAGGTGATAATATAACAGAAGTATATTGTCATGATGTGAAAAGTTTCTTATAAAATATTAGATGTTAATACAGTCCGAGTATTATTAGATTTTCATAACATTCAACTTGTTAGAATAGCACATCACATTAATACCCATAGTCAGAATCGCGTTTGGGGAAAGATTGTTGTGTAGTTTATGTTAAGAGGAAGAAATAGACGGAGGCAAGAATATTCTTCCCCGCAAATTATTAGTGTTCATTGCAAAAATGTAAATGTATTCACACAATATGTTTCAAATTTTATTACATCATAAAAGTGTGTTAAGTTAATTTGGTCATTAGAAATTAATTGCTCAGCTGATGTATGGGGTTTTAAATGTTCATAAAATATAGGGTACATTCATGGAAGTCATAATTCCAAATATGACACTGATTGTGTTTCTTTCCTGGAAAATTTTGGATAGGTACTAATCCTAATATCTATTTACTAAAGTGTGTTTCATATTTGTTTGATGAATTTCGCAAATATTGATATATTCAGTTTTTGATGTTTGGCCATTAATATTTTCTTTTAATTTGTTGTTTGGTTTCTTCGATTTTGCGATGGTTGTTTTTTTATCAAGATAACCCTTGATAATTCTAAATAGTGATTCATTGTCTGTTTCGTCCATTGATATAGTTTTGCATGAAGAAAAAAATAATTTTTTAAACAGTATTTTTTTTAGTTTTGTCAAAAGTAATTTCTGTAAAACTATTTGGGGAATATATATTTCGTAAAACGGTCACATACCATATTTACCTCTTAGTTTGATAAATTCACTAAACAGGGATATTTTAATATTCTGTAATTACTTGCATATGCATGCTCTGTATCATTACTTTAACATTTTATTTCGAACAGAGCATCAGCGTTTGTCTTGCTTTTGCCCGTTTTATATCACTATATAGTCAAATTATTCGAGATTAAATCGCCATCAGAAGGGAAATTTGATTTTCTCAGCGTATAACCATTTTATTGGTTTATTTTCTGTTATAATATTGAAGTTTCTTTCCAATTAGTACGTTCGGAAATATTTAGTACCACAATCGGCCTAAATTCCTTTTTCTGTCCTATTGAATTTATTACCCTCACTAAAATACTGGTATATCGTATAACTCTCGGAAATATAATAAAACCTACACCGCGTCCCTGCAATAAACTCACTAACATAAGCAGTGGAAAAACCCGCACAAACCCGACTTCCGCTATTGTGTTTGAAACACATAAATGCTGTTGGATGTTTCTAAGAGTTAATCTTCGCTAACATTCCACCTGAAGATGTTGTAATACAACGAAACCTAGGTCGTGATAAAGAAATTAAAGAAAGTAGAAATAATACTACCATTCCAAAATGTTTAAAAACCATTCCTAAGTCAGGATATAGAAAATTTTTGTTTTATTGAATAAGAATATCCAGGCATAGGAACGAAGTAAAAATTGGGTATTTAATTTTTAAGATTAGTCACAGTAATTCCATTTATGACATAGATTCATTACTTGCCAATATGGCAATATATGTTGCACCGATTTTATCCATTTCGAAGTTAAAATTAAGTAAGACTTTTTGATTTTGAGACATTCGTTCGACTGGATACAACTAACTAAGCCAATTATGTTGTACAACTTTGAAAGTTAGTTCTCAAAACAGATTTAGATTACTTATTACAATGATTTAATATTTTAATACAATCGATAATTAGAATTTGATATTTTATTATAATGATTTCTGAAAAATTTACGAGGAATTAAGTCACTTTCTAATTTCGTCGTGACCGGTGCCGAAATGAGACAAGAGTAAATTTGTCTCATGTTAGAATCTTCTAATATTAGATGGGATCGATATCACTACGATCTTTATTGTCATACAATAGTGAAGGTTATTTGGAAATTCATATTAAATTGTCAGAATAGAGTGGTAGAAGCGGGGATTGTTGCAACATAACACGACAATATGATATAATGTAAACAAAGTTAATTTCTCGCTCAAGTTCAAATGTAAATAATAATTTTATGTTTTAATTATGTGACGCTTCACCTGAGCATATGCTTGAATAACATTGTATGCGTAGTGTCATCATACAATGAACGTTTTATTTAAGATAATTGAATATTAAAACGATGCAGGTGAGCAAATACATTAAAATTACAAGAAAAAATACCACATGATATATAAATATAAGACCGTATCTAAAACGAGTAGTATTTTACGAGTATATTGGGCAAGGTACAAGGTTTTATTGGAGCAATTATACAAAATACTAACCTAGGGTAAGAATTTATTTCCTTTGCCTTTAGTTTTGTATATTTTATATTTCCAAAAATATAATCATACATAAAATACCAATATTTAAAAATATTAGGATTTTAAAATATTTTTTTAATTTTCAAATAATGAAAGGAAATGTTGTACACTTGGTAAAAATGGTATTTATATGTAAAGAAAATTAGCTGTAGATGATGAAATTTAAATGTAGAGTTCGAATTAATTTAGTGAAAGATTTAAAAAAGAGATGGATATAAAAGTAAGCCGAAAAAGAAAATGTGAAAATTTAATGTGTCAGGTAATGTTGAGGAAAATTTAAAAATTTTTAGCTTATGTTTAGTTTTTACTATAAAACGTATAATTGTATTACGATTGGCAGTAAAATGAAAGTGTTCTTAGAGTATTAGGTGCATATTACAGTTTAAATATTTGGAGTTATTACTTATAAGTATTCTAATTGTATCTTTTACAAGGAATATCATTATTATTCACCAATTATATACGTCACTTAAATACTAAAATCACTGCTAATTTCTCAATAACTATGAGATCTAGGTTTATTGCAATAAATTAATAATAAATTTTAGTTAAGCTTATTGAAAGGCTGATAATTTGTAATTTGTAAGTTTGTTAATTCAGGCTATCGGAAGCTGAAAATAAAATATTGTATTCCATCGCATATTTTTTAAACGCACCTCTGAAATTTTTTGAAGTACAAATGAAAATTTTTTTATTAGATGAAATTTTTTTTATTAAAATCATGTGATATGTGAATTGTGAAATTAAAACACGTTCCTAAAATAGAACTTAAAAATAATTCACAAACATATTAGTTAAATATTATTGCTTAGGAAAACTTTAGATTCTGTAGGATTATTCGGATTTATAAAAGAAAAAGCCTTAGCTTATTGAATTATTAAAAGGATAAAGCATTAAGAGGCATATATTTTGATTGTTGAGAATCAAAAACATTAATTCATTAATCAAAACATTAATAATATACTCATAGGAGTAATGTTCTAAGTATGTACGGAATCTTTTTAGTTCGACTACAAAGATTATTCTCGTACTTAGCAGGTCTTTTTTTTAATTCAATTATTTCACGATAATTGAAATAACCCTACATTAACACATCAAAAATATCCCCGCATGGTATTTTTTGACGATTTTTTTTATAATTTATTATTCTTTAGATGAAGACCAAATTAATTTGGGTGATTTAATTCCTGGCTGTTGAGGTCACCACATTTGCAACTTCCGATGACTGTAGATCATTTGAAAATCTTAACGTGGAAAAGTTTAAACGAAATCCAGACCGCGTGCAGGCCTATCTTGACTGTGTGTTGGACTACGACGAATGCTACGAAATGGATGCCCGTATCAGAGGTATTTATATCCTAAAACCTGCTGACGCTGGAAAATGTTCTACCTATTAAAGATAATTGAAAAAAATAAAATGAAAACACATACGTGTGTCGCAAAACCAAATGAATGTCGAATATCTTCTATATCGACTTTACTTAAAAGCTTCTTTCCTTGAATGAATTCTTGTCAAGCTGAAATAGAATAAAAACGTTATAATATTAGTACAAATGATCACAATGAAATTAGTCTCAGAGCCTATCTTTTTATTTGACATGACATGTAAATTACAGCTATAAATTTTCTATAAAACGTGAGCCTGCATTCGTGTTTTTTAATAATTTTCAATCAAAAATATATTTATTTTTAAAATAATTTTCCTGCTGTTTAAAGGTATGGAAATATTTTATATAGTTCGTAAAATAATAATTATTTTTATGGGTAATAAAAATCATTAAAATATATGCTCTGTTATTTGAATCATATAATTTTGCCAGTAAAACCTTCTTAAAAATTTAGAAAGAAAATACAAAAAATGTTAGATGGTAAAATAAATTGTTTAACCAATACCTTTTGTAGCTAACAAAAAATTAAAATATAAAAATGTAAATTTGCAGTATATTTCGTAATAATATTCGCTACAACCCTTATAATACCATAAAGTCTCATTACTTGATTATTTGTAACGCAATCTTCAATCAGTAATATAAATGATTTTCACTTAGCTGTTCTCAATTAGTTTTATCCAAGACTTTGTTGTACTTAGAAACAACGAAAATCTACCAGGGGAAATGTCCAGCTCTTTTCTCCTCATCGATTACATGATCGATATTTGAATTATTTGGGAAGTGTAATTGTGATCCTCTAAAATTAATGTCTCATTTATCAATGGAGATTAAAACCAATTATTGATTAAATGTAATGAGAATAGTTTTATGAAAAAGAGTTTAAATACTTGTGAGAAATTTACTCTTGTAGATAACTCAAGGGTTATTGGTTTAATTTTTTAATGTATTTTATTAAAGACCTTTTTTTCGTTTACAGCTAGGGCTGTGGATTTTATAGCTACTGACTGCTGCGATTGTATTGAAAAGGAACGAAGGATTTTCCGCGATTTGGTCTGGATTGTAGCCATACAAGAACCTAACTATCTTCATAGGTTAGAAGTGAAATATGATAAGAAAGGTAATCTAAGAAATTTTCTGGATACCTTGACAGAAGTACCTTCGTTAGTTGGTCTATCTAAACCCAATGTATCGGCGAAATTTTTTGATGACAACCTGCAGTTAGGTTTAGCCCTCTGTTACAGCAATAAAGATGAATAAAATTTAAGATATTTATTTTATTTTTATCTTGGATATCTGACCACTTAGTCAGATACATATACACAGGCTAATATATATACATATATATATAAATATATATATATATATATATATATATATATATATATATAAAAATATATATATATATATATATATTTATATATGTATATATATATATATATATATATATATATATATGTATACATATATATGTATTGATAGCAAAGACTGAATCTTTGCTAATAGCCCACCTGAAGATGATGTAATACAACGAAACCTAGGTCGTGGTAAAGAACTTAAGGAAAGTAGAAATAATACTACATCACATAATTTAATTTAATTGTGAATAATGAATTTCTACAAAATCAACGCCAAATATATTCAATATTTTAATTTAACTTTAAAACTGTAAATATTTTAATATTGACATATTTTTTCATACATAAAATATGTAATTTTGGCCTCCGAATCCATGATCATTTGTCACCGGAGAAAAATTTGTTACTTAGAGAAAACTCATCCTGTTACTTAAAATAAGCTCCATGATCTATTATGTATTAATATTTGATGTTTTTTTCTATTTTTTTCCTAAAATTGAGTTCATTAGTAAGTTTTTAGACACGAGTTCGGAATATTTCTAGAAATTTTGTCGAAATTCTAGAATATTTTCTGTAATGTTATACATCGGTAAGCGTAAGCCGGTAAGTGCATTCTACCATACATCGGTAAAAGTATTATATCAGAGAAAATAGAATTATATCACCAGCAATTAGGGACTCTTCTAGTTTATTAGATATTTCTTTTTAATAGTGGCATTAATACTTAATTTAATATATATAAAAAAGTACCGTTGAATAACGTTAATTTAGAAAAATGTAAATTCCAATATATAAACGTTATTGCAGATTTCATAACTTAATTGCAGATTAACAGTACTGGAAAAATATTTATATATTATTAGTATTTATAAAAATATACCTTTAAACCACAAATTTCAAAAGGATCAAATGTAAAGTAGTAAAAATTTATGAGTAATGAAACCAAAATATTTTTCACAATTTATATACGAACAATTTACGCGTATCAAAAGTACAATAGGCGATATAATCATGTTGAAAATAACATCATTATTTTATTGTTTTTGGAATATTTTTCTTCCTTAATTTGACAACAATTATTTTGGTTCAACTGGAAATATTTTATATGCTACATGATTTACGTTTTGAAAAAAAAAGTGTTAATCGTAATTACGATCATATCTGCAACTAAACGAGAAAAGCAACAAAGATGATTAAAGTTAGTAGCTATGAAATTGTTATATCAGGTTCTATTATTTCTTTGGTAGTAAAGAACATGATCCAATAACACTGAAATATATATTTCATTAGTCAGGAACTTAATATATAACAAAATTTCATTGAAGCATCTCAATGTAAGGCAGCTTCCATTACGTCATTACGTCAATAATAAAGCAGGTCAATAATATAAAGCTTGTGTTCTGACGATAAGTCCTACAGAAGACAACAAGTTTTATATTATTAACCGTGAGTGGATAATTATGTTGTCGATTTTCAGGTGAATTTATCTTACCAAATCAGATACATTAAACTATTTTATAACGAAACATTTCTAGTTTAAAATTAAATTTTGTAAAAAATAAATGAGGAAGAATTAACGAATTTAGGAATTTTGTTAATATTATTATTATTATAAATATTTATGAAAGAAGAATGGTCAAAAATATCTTAGGTCTGTAGCGGGAAAATATATCTAAGGCTTATCGTTATAATAAATATGAAATTTTTAACTAGTTTCTATATTTTA
The DNA here is from genome assembly GCA_039881145.1 of Druceiella hillmani. NCBI lineage: Eukaryota > Metazoa > Arthropoda > Insecta > Lepidoptera > Hepialidae > Druceiella > Druceiella hillmani. Next base: position 191,151 of record JAYKKI010000028.1, on the reverse strand, counting down.
TATCCTTGGCAAACAAGTTGGTATTGTCTTTAACTGGGCGAAATATTTTACTTATTTTAATTTTCTTATATATAGAAAAACCTATCACACTTTGTATTCTACATTATATAAAATCAAAGTAAGAAACGCACATTATCAAAATCAACCGAGGGGTACAGAAATACAACAAAAAAGGTAAAAAATAGAAAAGAAACATACGTGTAGCAAAAGTTCATTTTAATTTCTTTTCCTGATTATTACCTAATTTTCAATGCTAATAACATATTAATTAGTCTTAGTACGGGGTATTTAAAGTCGTTTTGATATCTAATTCAACCAAGGTTTTATATATTGCTTATATGTAGATGAAACTACCCAATCTCCTTCGACCAGAATGCAAGAACCATAATGTTTTTTTATTATTTTTAATTGTCCTCGATGTCTAGATTTTACAACACATATTTAACGTTAGTCGAAAAGTTCTAGTTAGTCGAAAAGCTCTAGATAGTTCTGTCACTTTTAAAAAAAAATATAAAAATCAAAAAATGCTAATATGATTAGCGTATCAATTACTTATGTTTTCAACAAGACTCATATTTATTTGTAGATAACTATTTAAAATGATTTATATTTAATTTTTTCTCACTTTTCTGTTATAATGCCTAGAATAATTTAAAAAGTCGTATCTACGTTTATAATTTCTTTAAAAACCTTACTAATGATGACGTTAGTTAAGTGTATTATAAATTCATACAAATTCATACATAATTACAAATTGAAAGTGACAATAGTGAAAAATATTTAAGCAATAAACAATAAAAATATTAATTTTAAGTAAATTTAAAAAAATATGTTTTATACATAAATAGTCACGGTTGCGTCCTATATCTATAAATACGTCATTTTATAAATATATTCTTTAACAAAAAGAATTAAAATTTTGCATTTTTGCTTTATCGAACTTGTACTTCACTTTTTATACTTTGAAGGCAAATTTTCAAAATGTAACATAATAGATATTGTATAATTAATAGTAAAAATACTTACAGAAATTGCAAATCAAAATTTTAAAGACTTCCTGTATCGATTTGGAAATAAGAAAAAAGTAAAATAAATGGATAGCTGCTGTAAAATGCATCCCTTTTAACATTTTTTGCAATTAGAAAGTTACAATATGGGTAATACATTGATTATTTTACTCATTTTATGGGGCAGAAATCAAAAGGATATTGCATGTTCTGGATACATACAACTAAAATCTCGTTAATATTCGTTTACAAAAGCATTTATTGGTATATTTTTCTCTGATTCACAATAAATAACAACATAAACAATCCAACTTGACGTGGTTTTATCGAGAACGCAAATCATACTTACTTTCCTTCCATAAAAATAACTAAGTAACAATTTACGTGTTATTATGAAGAAAATATAAAGAAAAAAATGGTTTTAATATAAGTCATAGTCTTTCGTTACTTTTGTATTAGTTACATAAACGTTTACTAGAGCCGTTAATTTGAAGTGAACAAATAAAATTGACACACCTTCGTGTTGCGGACGCTAAGCGGCGCTGATTTCACGCACCGGGCCAATAGAAAGCTTTATATTTCTTTGAGTCGCTCAGGTAGACAACCTACCCCCAATATCCTTCTTCTCGTTCTTTGGAAGCCAGTGCAAGTTAGATGCATTATTCCTTTTTTTGTGCCCCGCAGCAGCGATAACAATGGTGGTTATTTTATTTTACTAGTGCAATATTAAAAATATATTACCTGTTTTATAGAAAGCTGGTAGTGGCCATTGATATATACAGGGACCAGACGTTCCATGACTATTGTTTTACTTTATGTTACGATTGATACACGTAAATATTGAATTACGCGTAATAATTGGTTAGAACGCGAATTATCCACACGTCATGGTTAAAGTTACACTTACATGGGAAGTCTCTATCAACAACCAACTAAATTGTTAATAAACCAGTAACTATAACAAAAGAGCAGGCGAACAAAAAGAAATTTACAAGCCGAAAAAAAATTTTTAAAACATTTTATTTCATAACTTTACAAGCGTTAAAGATATTTATGGCAACGCCAAATTTCAGTTTTTGGCACTAATTATCTACGAATAAAATGACTGTAATATACAATCGGGCAGGCAGAAACACAAGGCGAAATAATGAAGAATTTTGCTTTTGCTACGGAACTGTAAAAACGAATCGCCTTTAAATGTCCAAAAAAATAGTTTTGTGCACAACTTGCCACCACGTCTACCTTCAAGCTGGAATGATATTATCCTACGGAAGTGACTGATGCTACATCCGGCCAATACTTATTACACGTAAACATATAAACTATCAGCAATAACTAGCGGATATAAACTTCATGTCAGGGCTCAGACGTCCGACGAAAATCTAGCTCGCCGGATGTTTTTATCAGCCGCAGTCCCATCAGCGGCTTATACACAAAGTTCGGATGCGATCATACGAAAGACCTTCGGAAATTGCGTTGTAGTGTAGACGTTTTTTACAGCTATTTACTTACAACGATGGGTGACGAAAAATTTATTGAGACGGTTCACAAATAAAAATGTTTATATAATGTCTGCGTGACACGTCTGAACAGGGCGTCCGGACGCGGCTGTGTAAACTGTATCAGTCACGATTTACTCGTAAATCGCGTGTTATTTTGTTACCAGCTTTAGATGTCAGGCCTACCAACGTATTTATATCTCGCTTACACGCAGTCGACATATCAGATGTAAACAGTACCAATTATCAGTGAGCGAACGCGAGAGTATTTCACGCCAGCCCATCGACAACTGGTTTTGTTTATATCTGATTTAATCATTTATTATTATTGCAATAGCTTTATTTTGAGGACGTATAGTTTTCCTTCATTATTACTTAATCTTTACTGTAACGCACATAAATATTGATATGATTATGGTCTAATAATTAAGGAATTAGAAAACGATAAACGATTAAGAATATTATTATTTTCCCGAAAACCATAGAAGTGTGCAATCTTCTTTTTCTATGTAATTTATCCAAAGTTTCCTATAAGTACGACTTATTTCTGCTTACGCACTTCGACGGTAAAATAAAAAGATTAATAAATTTGTATTAATATAAACGCACTATGTTGTATTTTATTAAAAATACGTTTAAAACTTTATTTCCAAGAAAGGTCATCTAGGTGTGCACTTGGGAATTACTCATCGAACCGGTAATTATTGTCAATGTAACGAAATAGTGCTTAGAAACGCATTTACGGTTTATTTAAGTTTATCAAAGCAATAATTTCAATGAAACAATAGCTATTGAAATGTTATTTATTATCCTCAAAAACTGACCTCTAGCCGTTTATATGTTTGTGCGTTATTTTTAAGTAATATAATTTTATTTCTCTTGCATTTTAGTGCCTAGTTAAAAAAAACCTTAAAAATGGTGCTATAAAGAAAAACCGGCAGAGTTATTTTGTTTGTTTTAAGATTGAACAGGAGATTTAGTTACAGAATAACAATCGCAATCGTGTCTCAGTATGAAAAAAAGCAGACAGAAGAAAAGATGAAATAAATGAATAAGTCAAATTAAAACAAAAATTATCCACCATCCACTACACACGGTTTTTCATAGCAACGATGAAATGCTGACGCAAATATTTCCTGCTGAGAAAATATTCGTTAATCAGTAAGTCCACTTATTAAAAAGTAAACAGCTAAAATGTTAAATATGCATTTAATTTGCAAAGAACAAAGATAGGCCACTGATTTGTTACTAAGAAATCTCGACCGCAATTAAAATTTAAGAAACTGTACTTTTAGAAACTGTCTGAAATAGAAAATTGTAGAAAATCACTGTATGAAATTAAGACGTCGTAATAAATACGTTGAAAACGTAACATTTTCGTATCCGACTTATGAAACGAAATATTTATGAGTATTGACGGGGAAAGTTAACAAATAGCATTACTCAAAAAACATTTGAAAATATAATAAATACCAAGTGGCAATGCGATGAAAATTTACTCAACAAATTGTTAAGATAGAAAATGTCTCCAAACTAGGCTCAATTATCCAAGCTCTGTTCAATACGAAGAAATAAAAATTAAACTGTAATTATTACTAAAGACAATTTTAAGTATTTTTTGATATATTTTTTACTGCAACTGAGAAACAGGCAGGCCGAAGCGTATAGCTTTAACTCAATAAAATCTTTACTTGACTAAATCCAAAGATTTGATAAATACATTTATAGATTTTGGACAGACATTGATATGAAAATAGCAAGTAGTCAATTGCGTGTGAAGATGCATAAAAATGCATATTCATAAAAATATAAACCAAAATTCTTCATTATCTGTGGATAATAACGAATTCAATCACAACGATAGTTGGGTTTTCTTCGGAGGGCTATGAATAAAAACGAATTCAATGAAGAAATTGTAAGCAAAAAAAAAATCTCAGCAATGAAATAATTATCAATGAAATAATAAATCATATCTGCTCCAAAGCATTGCTAGTACCAAAAAAAATACAAAGGAAATAAATCTAGTCAAAACAATTAATCTTTGGTCAATTAATCTTTGGTTTATTGCGAATTGCTTTTTATTAAGTTATAATATTAAATATATAATATAGCTTTTTATTAAGTTACATCAAAAATTATTCGTGAATTGATAATTTGCTCTGGACATTTGCAGACACCATTAACAATGAAAGGACAACTTTTGCCGACTTACGAAAAATTCTTTATAAGGATGGACTCCGTTTCAATAAATCAATACATATTATTAATTGAAAGTGCACCTGTACCTAACGTTGGATTTAGGTTGGTGATCGATATTTGGAATATATATATATATATATATGTATGTAAATATATGTATATATATATATATATATAAATATATATATATATATATATATATATATATATATATATATATATATATATATATATATATATATATATATATATATATATATATATGAATATACACATATTTAACGGATCACACTATTTATATTCGAATTTCTTTATTTATAAGATACTTTGAAATTATTTTCGAAAATAAAACGCGATATGCAAAGAACAAACGAAAGGTAAATTCTATGTAGTGTGTTGGGCTGCAATTTAGCACTCAAATAGACGACAATGATCTTTAACTGTAACTGGAGGTTTGATGGGCGTCATTAAAAATTATGAATCGATGGGAAGATGGATGGTTTTATATCTTTTAAGAAACAATGTTCACTCAGCTCTATTTTCATTCCTTGCATATAATTAGATGCTACATATGATATTAATTACCATAATGAGTGGACATAATTGAGTAATGCGGATATGTAAACTATTTCACCGCTTATAGTTCATACAAGTTCACACATGTGCGTACTTTCGCAACACATACAAAGGTGAACTTGCTGAAGAGTGTACTACTCAATGTTTATTTAATATTAAAAAAAAGGAAATTTTGTATTAAAAATCTATAAATGTGAAGGATTTTTGCTGAATATTAAAAAGATTATCCACTAGAAAATAATCGTATAAAAAAAGCAAATACTGCCAACAAGAAATTGCAAAATTTAGAAATTAAAAAAAAAAATATTCTGACTCTTCGACGTATATTCTACAACAAAATGTTAAAATCTTAATAAATATCTTATTATATTTGTCTTTTGACACAGGTAATTTTATAGAAAATGTCCAAAAACGAAACTCACCCTTGAAATTAAAAACAATCACGAGTGTGGTACGAACTTTGCTCAAGACATTATAGATCAAACTGCTGCAAAAATGTTATTTCTGATAGCATAGCACTTGTTTATTAAATGCAATATAAAATGCATTGCATTAGCTAAAAAAAGAATTAATATTTTCTTTTATAATGATATTTCAACAAAGTTTCTTAAGGTTCCTGAATCAAATTACAACCACTTACGAGTATAAGCAGTTTCAGGGATGTTTTGCCACATATTTCAAGCAATTAGAATATAATCTCCCCATATTACTTTCCTAAACCCCTATTACAGGTATTTTCGTTATGTTGATTTATTTCTGAACAAAACTTACAGTATCGATGGCTCTAATAAGACAAATTTGTGTTAAGATATTATTTTGTTAACTCTCTTGGCGAAAATATTTCCAATATTTTGTTAAAATTGTATTACGTAAGTAGTTGCGATACAACTAGCAAGCTATGCACAAAGATTCAGTGTTTCAAGCCTGTATCATTTGAATTTGTTCAAAAGTCTAACGGATATTTGGATAGTCCATATTTAAGTATTGAACAAGTAAGAGAGTTAGAAATGGTTTACAAACATCTTTAAAAAAATTAACTGCTAATAACTCCCGGTATAAATAGATTTTTAGACTATGGTTTTAATTTAAAGAAAGTGATAAGCCCGTCATATGCATTGCGGTTACGTTTATTACGAAGTACGGAATAAAGATATATATGGAAAAATGCAGATGGAACAAAATTTGGGGACATTGATTATACTTTATTTGGTACGAAACACGAAATGGCAACTTGTGCCCTTGACAAACGACGAAGCGATCTCTGCCAGAATCTTTGATTCAACCCTCTTGATTCAACCCTATGTACATTCGATAATCAAACAGTCTCTTGTCAAATCGACTTATATTTACTTGGCGTTGGTAAATAATTAGGGACAAAATAAAAAGAATGAATTATTTGCATTTATTTTATGAACATATCCATAAATTTATTATTTTTTATTAAATGACTTTTGTTACTAGCAATAAATACTTTTATCATAATTTTTTCTATATATCTAGCATTTTTTGCTTTTTTTCACAGGCAAAAAAGAATACTTATTCTCACTGAAATAACAATTAATATGACTCCACAAAATGTAAACATTGAATTTACTTGAAACGTGAAGGGTGGGGATAAAGAAAGACTGACCGGAAACATAGAAAAAATTAAACTTTGTGCTCTTCTGAGCTCAAATCAATTGATAAGATGCGATCCTCATGTTTTGACACTAAACTATAGCCAATTCTTTTGATATGTGCAGAAGTAGATTTTTGGTATCAATTTTAAATATTGAATATATTTGGCGTTAATTTTGTGGAAATTCATTATTCACAATTAAATGAAACTACGTGATACAGTATTATTTCTCCTTCTTTAAGTTCTTCACGACGACCTAGGTTTCGTTGTATTATAACATCTTCAGGTGGCAAAGAACCTATAGAAAGTAGAAATAATACTACATCACGTAGTTTCATTTAAATGTGATCAATTTTGAACTTGATAATAATTTCAATTAGTAAAAATCGATAGCAAAATAATATATCTGTCCCAAGTATATAGATAATGAAAGAGATTTAGATGAGGCTGTCGTTCCTTATCTATTTCTCTATGTTACTGAACTTTTCATATAACACGTCTTAGTAGTCTTATATTATTTGATGTTAAACTTTAATTAAAATAATTGCATTAAAAAATTATTATTCGTATAAAGATATTCAAAGAGCAATCGGAGAAGAAACAAGTAACACAGATGCCTAATTAATGAACATGCCAAATCAATCAATTACGATGCATATGATACAAATATATAGATATATAATTAGATTTAATTTTTTATTTATGATGAAATTAATTATATTGGAAATATTTCAACATATTCACGGTAAATTTCATTTAGTCGTGAACATTTTGAAAAAACTAAGAAAATCCAAGACTCAATTTAATTCATTTATCAGAAATAGAGAATCGAGTGAATGTCGTAGCCTGTTTTATTGAAAATTCTTTTACTTTTCATAGATACCTGTTAATACCTTTGTGCTATTTATGAATGAAAATATTACTTATATAAAAAATAGAAAACAGAAAGGAATTTGAAAAGTTTCGGGTAAATAAAGACGACCTAAATATACTTTTACATACATGTATATATATATATTTATATATATATATATATATATATATACATATATATATATATATATATATATATAGATATATATATATATATATAAATAGTGAAAAATAACACTAGGCCAGTTTAATAAAATTAATATCTACTCTTAAATTTTGAACTTTATAAACTAACCAATAAGAAGTTGTTTTCACTGAGAATCTCACATTGCTATCTTCCAGTCCATCACATAACTTTGGACATTTCCTATGAATAAAAGACTCGTCAAGAAAATTTAACTGAGCGCCAGCCGTTGAAAAGTTCATGTCATCATCTTCCCAAACGATCGTGAGAACCTGGTCATCATTTGTGACACAAATATTTGTCTTGACAAATATTACCCTACCTAGGTGAATATATCCTTCACAAATAAAGAGTTGTGTCACCATCTTCTAGCGACATCATCTCTGACCACTATCAGTGACTAAAAAACTTACAGAATTATTTGATATGAGATCAAACTTCTCAAAGGTGCTTGCATTCTTATTCATTGCAGACTTTCTGAAGTTATTTCCTTGGTCCATTATCATATCCTGGCTATATTTATATAGTACCTATCGAAAACCAGATCCTTTCAATCAAAACAATTATAAAAATCGAACAACTTACTTCCGAATTACGGCTCTTTACCTAATAAAAAATTGCGTTCACTTGAAATGAGAATTGTCTCCATTTTTATATTTAGTGGTTTATAAGACCCTCGTATAAGTAAGTTCCACCTCACATGGTAATTATATTTCTTATTAAAAAGGCCTTTTTTGCTCAAACGTGAATTATCTATTTGGACAAGCTTAGAAACTAACGTAATTATTCATGATTAGGTAAATCATTCCATAATGACTGAAGTGAAGTTAAATGAACTAATACAGTCAAAGTACTTTACGAATGCACAGTACATTATATAAAAGGAAATAATTTTTAAATACAAAGTGGCCAAGCAACAAATATATGTTCCATTATCGTTTCTCCAGACAGCTTGTAATGACTTCATTCCGACTTCAAGGTCCTGCACGGAATCCTTCAAATTTATTAGACCACAATATTTGTATATGCTCATATCTCATGAAGAGATGATTATCTTTTGTATCTAAAAATAGCAACGGTCATGCGAGGATTAGTAAAATCTTCTGGCTCATTGCTCGTTTAATAGTTTTCAAGAAAAAATATTGAACGTAAAAAAATATCCACAAGATAATACTTTTTATAAGAAATTACTTATATTAATTTTACAAAGGCTACAAATGCGCCTAGCGTTCAAATTTTTTTGCTGATAACATGGATAATATTCATGGAATTATTTATTAACTATTTTTCGATAATAATATTTAACGGCAAAACACATTTTTATTAACTGTTTTCTCTATTGGCACCATATGTAAATAAAGATTACTTGAATTGAAAATGTGAAGTAAACATGATCACGGAAGATTATCACTAACAGGGATCTAAGCGATGTGCAGCGAAAAAAATTTAAAAGATCGACAATGTTTAAAGAAAATCTAAGTACCATCATTTGTTTAATTAGATTTCACAGATATATTTTTAACAAATGTCAATGACGCTCGCAGTAAACAATGGCAGTTGTTAGAAATAATATATATCAAAACCGATTAATATCCTATTCATTGCCTTTGTGATGAATAAATCAATGGTTTAATAACACACTTATTGAAAATATATTTAAAGATCTTTTTATCCATCAACCGAATGCGTACTTAAATACCAGACCGGAGATATATATTGAAAATAAAGTGTAATATATCTTCCGTGAAAAATGAGTTTATTAAGTGAATTTTGACATAAAGTAATATTACACAAAGGTTATAAATTTTGTTAAGCGGAAATTATTTTATTTAAGCAATGATTTATAATATGTATGACCTGTATATGTGTAAAGAAGTTATATTTTTAGAATTCATAAATCATTATGTGGAAATAGATGGGTTTATTTAATTTTATGTTAATTTGTTAAACACTTTCATTGCGAGAAGATTTAAAGGTAGTTTTTCACTTACTTTTTTTCACACGTCAAATTACCGACATATGAAACTCAAAAAAGCCCAACATATAAATTCATATATCGTTATGAAAGTTGACAAACAAGTTTTCAAAAATTACATATTTCTGAAGTAAAAAAAACTAAACTAAATATATATCTATTATGATTCTTCATTTTATATTAAATTTATTTAAAAACTCAGTTTATAGGAAAAAATTACTTAAAATGGACATTCGTTTCATGAAACTCAATTTATCTAAAAGTATTTACTTTAGCATAGAATGAGAACAAAAGTCGCATTTCATTTTCATTCAAAATTCGAATTCTTTTATTTACGAAATACTTTATATTATATGTGTACACCTATTTTCATACATAATAGAAAAATGTAATATATAAAGTGAAAGAAGTTATATATAAAAGTTTAACAAAACGGTTTATGTCAATACAAATCCATTTACGTACAGTAATTAGACAGAATGTTTAGTTAAGATTCAAATAATATTAGATGCAAATAATTATTCATTATTACGTGAAGAACGTTAGCTCATAATGTCGGGCTTCAGAAATAGCTGACTAGTTCTGGTCAGTATGACAAATACGGAAACAGGTTTCTTTTAAGTACAAATTCAAGTTTACGTAAAAAAATTGTGGTACGATAAGGCAAAACATAAAATAAGTTTAACGAGCATAATGCCGTCATAATTTTTTTTTTGGTAACTACTTATACGGGAGCACATCAAAGGCTCTTCGTATTTTGTGTCGAATAACCGAAACGAAAGCAACTAAAATTAAGGTAAGAGTTTATACACGTAATAGAAATATTTTTTAAATTGAAATTTTGAATATATTTGGCGTTAATTTTGAAGAAATTCATTATTCAAAATTAAATGACACTACATGTTGTAGTATTATTTCTAGTATATATAAATTCTTTATCACATATTCAGGTGGGGAATTAGCAAAAATTGCGATCTTTGCTAATTGTAATTAGCAATCTTTACTAATTACCCACCTGAAGATGTTTTCATACAACGAAACCTAGGTCGTGGTAAAGAAATTATATAAAGTAGATGTAATACCACATCACGTAGTTTATTTAATTGTAATTAGAAAATAAGAATGCAAGAAAAACTGTGATACCATAACTTCTAAATAAGAAAAAGATTAAATTAACTAAATTTCAAAATTAAATATTTTTAATATCTTGAAGATAAGCATTAACTTCTTCGTCATTAAATATTGAAGTTAAAAAATAAAAAAAGAAATTAAAGTAAATTTTCAAAACAATTCAATGGAAATAGTCAAACTAACTATTGAAATGTAAATAAAGTGCCATGTTGTGGAAATTTTTTATCATTTAATTTTAATTATCTGAATATTACGATTGCCGGCAAGTATTGAAAAAAGAGTACAATAATCGACAAACCCTATTTAGTATTATCTATTAGATTCAATTATTTACAATAATTGAATCTAATAGCAAATTAATAGCTAATTTCAATTAAGTCGCTTGCAAGTACCGATTAAGTTCAAGACTTGATTACTTCTACAATATATCTAAATACCTATTTCATGAAAGTAATTGATTTTCCTAAAGCTTTCGTGCTCGTGAACTTATTCGAATCTTTACGTTTCACAAAGCTTAATTAAACAAACAGTTTGTTGTTTTTAAATATATTTACTTATGTCTGTATTTAACATAGTGATAGTAAAACGCATTGGCGTATTATATTTTATTTATCATAATGATATAAAAACGATTTATTATATTAATTACTATTTATGATTGCGAAGTTACCCAACGATGTAGGATAACAATGTGTAACTGTAGATTATGACCATAGATTTAGTATATGATAATTTCTTAGATACAACATCTCTCTGTGTCTAGCTAGTCGAGCACTCATGGTCAGTTTTTTTTAAATAAAACCTCATACTGATTCTTGATTTATATAACTGACCAAAAGTTTGAAACCACTAAGTGTTTTTAAATAACTCAACTTTCAGTCCAAATTATATAACTAAAATCTTGCGTAACCAAGAAAATGAAATAATTAGTAAACCCATAAATGTTTCATTAACCCTGATAAAATCCTGCTTCATCAAAACGCTTGTATTGATGTAAGACGACTCTTCGTGCTACTCTCGAGTTCATGGTCTATTTGGATATGAAAGCAGTTTTTTTATTTGTCTGTCTGTCTCAAACGATTTTTTCAGTTCCATTTTATGTAGAAACTGGAAATTATGGATAGCGTAGATGGGAAAGCACGTATTCTGCAGTATATAATATTTATATGTTAATTTTGGGAGGGACAAGACGAGGTTCTTTTAAAATGTTGTGTATCATGTTTAAAATGCTACATTGTTAATTATGACGGTTAGTGGAAACTGGCTAAGAAATCATACAGCGGCATATTTATTTTAGTTCATTAGTTTGTGAGAAATTCACAAAATTTCACACCTCTAAAGGAAATACTAGGCAATATATTTGTACGGTGAAAACTAATAATTAAAATATATATATATATATATATATATATATATATATATATATATATATATATAGTTTAATGGAAATACTTTGTACCCTTCAGTGTTCAAACTTTTATATCTATTTATATATGTATGTAAGAAACCTGGGTAGTGCGATTTATATCCTTACTCCACATTTTTTATTTATAAATCGATAGAACAATTAAGACGCGTGTTTGATTGTTAAAATTTTCAACTCCGCTATAAAGACACTCATTATAATATTAACTTAACTATAAATTAACAATTTAGTTCAATTTTTTTTAAGTTTTAGTTGATATTTATTCCTTTATAGAATTCGGTTAATTTTTTTTTGGTAGCCATAGCTGGATTTTATATTACTTTAAATAATGTTTAATTTGACTTTTTCTTTTCTTTAGACTTTCATAATTCCATCACCGTCGACGTTCTTCTTGGTCGTGTTATTACTAATTCCACTTATTGAAATCATCGAGATAAACACTTTTATAATGCTAATGTTATATCTGGAATACTTAAAGAACAAAGAATGGAAAATGTGTTCGTAAAATTGTTTTTCTTTTTTGTTTTAACTGGAGTTGAATCTTAGCCTTTATTTTGATTTAAATAATTTTGTGATGTTTTTATATCAGTATTGATATATTACTAACAGACGAGTTTTTACGAAGTGATAAACTATCCTTTTAGTTAATTTAAATATCATAGCTGATTCAAAATTCTTTATCAAATTATTTTAATTTATTTACATTTCATATATTTTTTGTGTTTTTTATCATATTTAAACGTCATTTTTAAAATAATCTTTATCTTCTTATAGTGAGATATGAGACATAGAAATATTGATGTATGTAAAATTATTTTTTTACTTCTTCAATTTTTGTTTACTTTAATTATTCATTTAAATTGTTATTCAATGAGTTACTTGAAATATCGTGAAAGTCTAATATTTTTTGTTAATATTTTACATCTGACCGCTCCCATAGTTATTTCGTAGAAAATATTCACTTAAAAATCATTTTCTTTCCCATTTTAAGATTTTTTTATTTAATTTCTACATAATTTTATTTAACCAATTATTTGTTTTTTGCTTCCGTGTTGGAATTGCTATTTTTAACTCCAATATGCTTGAACTTTTTCTTAGGTTTTTCGAGGTAATCTTACTTTCGTTCATAAGCTCAATTTCTTCTATTTGTGGTAATTTTATAATAATTTTATTTATCTGCTTTTTTCTAATAAAATTATTTTGAGTTCAATGTTTATTATTACCAAATTTACCTTACTTCCAAAACTAATACTTGTTTCTGATACTAGATCATATTATTAATTTTTTTCTTCGTATGGTATGTAACTTTTAATAACCTTGAACGTTGATTACCTAATTACTATGTTCACTTACGATCGAAACAAATCTTTATTAATTCCTAATGCATATATTTCATTATATGTATGCAAATTACGTCTTTTAATTTCTAGATGGAGATCAACGTAATGTACGTTACCACGTGCCTATTTATTGCAACAATCGTCCATGGTGCATTAGAAGGTGAAAAATCGTTCGAGAATTTAGATATTGAAAATGTTGCGACCAACTCAGACCGATTGCAAGCCTTTGTGGATTGCTTATTGGGCTCTAAAGAATGTTATGAAATGGATTCTCGTGTTAAAGGTATTCATTCTTTTTTATGTTTATTGAAGACAAATCTTTTATATAATACTGTAATATTTTATTTCCGAAAGCGATAGAAAAATTAAATTGTTTATTTTTTAATGGTTTTTAAAAATATTTATTTCTAATTACAGACAAGACTTCCGATGCGATTGCCACTAATTGTGGCAACTGCAATGAAAAAGAAAGACAAATAGCTCGTGATTTATGCTCGCTGTTAGTGACGAAAAAATCTGAGTATGTGCCCCAACTGATTTCAAAATACGATAAAACAGGAAACATAAAGCAATATTTGGACTCTTTGTCAGAGGTGCCATCGTTGGCTAATCTGCCTCCTATTTCTGGGTCTTTGTTGAACAAATTTTCTAACTGAGGATAAAACCCTCAAGTGTTATCCAAAAATGCCATTACAACTTTTAGAAATTAAATCATGTATTTCTTTATCTCGTAGAATAACACACAAAAACTTCATAAAAACTTATTTTATATTTAAATATACTGTATAAAAGAATACTGGGATAAGAAAATTATATTTGATTTGGTAATTAGATTTATGAAATATTTATTAAATACGTTGACAAATATGTTTAAAATGTATAAACTGGTATTATCATTTCATGTAAGAACATAATTGTGAACTTAAACAAAATAAAACGAGTTGGAGTTTATCACGAGCGTCTAATTATAAACAAAGGTACATCGAAATTTTATCTTATATATAATTTGAACTTTAATGTTTTCTCATGAATGATATAAACATAATATATAACATATTTACTAAATACTGTTGCTGTTGATGTTTCTCGATTATCAAAAACACCTGTTTGTATTTTTTTTATATTTCTCTTTGTTGCATTACATTGTTAAAAGATGCATTTAAAATATCCGTTTGACTTAGACTTAAAAAAAAAGTGAATCTTTCTATATCGAACTTTATCGAAAAAACAAAACAGTTTTTTTTACTCACGTGTGCATATAAAACGATATATATCTAGTATTCGAGTCAGTCTTAACACGAAAGCTCGGCAAGAGCCAGTTAGTTATGAATAATATAGAATATGAAAGAATTTAACATAGTATACAGCACTATACAGGAAACAAACCATCATTATTTTAAGTAGTCTATACATATAGTGTACCAAAAGTTTGGTACCACTTAAAATGGGTTTTAACTTATATACTCTTTATAAATTTATTATGAGAAGAAATTGAAGATTAAGAAGTATATTTTTTCAATAAAGATTATATTTTTCTCTTAACAATTGTATTGCATTTACCTATTGACTTTGACAGTAACGCTTCTTGGATTCCGTAGTATAAATATATCTATATATATATGTATAAATATATATCTATATATGTATGTATATATATATATATATATATATATATATATATATTCGATAGAAAATGTCCAATAAATATTCAGAAAAGGCACATCGTTCGTGACATGAGTGAATCGAAACTGTCTGATGGTGTGCCAATCTTCCGTCTTAACTTAATTTAAAAACGCATTATTAATTTAAAAAATATTCGAGGCAATATATTTACATAACGAATAATAGTATCAATATTTGTTAATAATTTATTATAATTTATATACAGAATTATTGTTGAGCGAGTGCTCAATAGGATTATTTTTATAAGCGTGTTCGTGTGCGAATGCGCTTTTATGTGTGCGCGTGCATGTATGCGCATACAAGTTGTGCTTACATGTGTGCGAACGGATGCACTGATAAGTTTGCATAATGAGTGTGTATATATATATATATATATATATATATATATATATATATAAATAAAACAAACAAACAAACAGTACATATATGTAATTAAAATTGAATACAACATAATGATACTGAATATATTTGGCGTTAATTTTATAGAAATACATTATTTACAATTAAATGAAACTACGTGATGTAGTATTATTTCTAATTCTATTATTAGCAAAGGTCTTTGATAATAACCCACCTGAAGATGTTGTAATATAACGAAACCTAGTTAATGGTACAGAACTTAAAGAAAGTAGAAATAATACTACATCACGTAGTTTCATTTAATTGTGGCCAATGCATTAAATACAACACTAAAACAACCGAACGTACCAAATCCAAAAACAACCATAAAACATACCTTCGTTTTGTATGCAATTTATGTACAATTACAAATTTTGTACTTACTGTTTTAATTTTATGTCACTAGAATTTCATACCACTTGTAGGAATGCGTTCAAGTTTGTGTGTTCAATATTTAAAGATGTTAAAAATATTGAAACAAGTGGGAAAATATGATTTTAGAGAAATGCTTTCAACTATACGCGCAGCTGCGCTGTCTAGCACGGTCATAAATTGTTTTATCAAAAGCGACTTGATTGTTCTGTTTATTTATATTGCAATTTAGGAAACCTTTTGTTTATTAAATTATTTGTACAACTGTAGTGGTGTGCCGATGACATGAAATTTACATACGCGATTCTTATTGTAATTCACTGTTCGTGACAATTGCATCTTTAAATTTATTCGAGTAAGTGGAAAACAATGATATACATTATCAGTGTTGTCCACTTTAGACGGAATTAGCAAGTTCAGACCGAGTACTCTTATAAAAATAAAGAGGTATTATTGGCATTGCAACAAATATTAAGCGACTATACGGTAGACCGTACGTTCGGCCATGTTCTTAGTATCCAACCGAGCACAGAATTCCTATACTTTATTTGGAAATTGTGTTTTTATAATTGAAATTAATTACGTGTTGATCTGATCCATTAATTTTATGTGTGAACAATTTATATGCAAACTTTATTGTAACTACTAAAAACATATTTGCGTTACAAATTAAGATAAGTATAAAGACAGTAAGTTAAAATATGAGTTACAGATACTTTCGTAGAACTAGGTAAAGAAGATCATAGTTTTATACTTTCTTGATATGACAATATAAGAGAAAATACAGCTTAAAGTAATTTTACTACTAACAGAGAGTATACCCTTGAGAGATAATGTCATTAAAAAGCTTAAAAATAAAAAAAAAATTGTTTTTCCAACTTGTCAATGAGTACGACTCTTTAATGAAATACAATAGCGACGAGCAGAAAAGTTTTTTTATATTTACTTAATTCTTCAAACAATAATAAGCGTATATGATTACAAATAATTATCATGCAAAAATTAAAAGCACTCGAGGTTAGGGTGAGCTACGTTAAAAATTATAATATAATCCCTATGCTTTAAATAGGGTATATTTTTTAACATACATATATTTTGATTTCTTTTCGAATTAAATTTAATACAATAATCAAAGTTATAAACACATATTTATACTTTAACAAACTTTATCATTTTGACTCAAACAATATAATAGTTCATGTTTGAATACAGTTTATACTTTCATCTTGTAATTTTTACAGCTCATATCGTCATTTCATTTATCACAAATCGTTAAATGACTTTTAACAATGACTTACTTAATAACGACTCATTAAGTACTGAAGGCGATTTTCGGTATTTTAATGAATTAAATAATTTGTCAGTTTTCATACAGGTTTTAGTAGAAATATTTGCCTGCTTAAAACTTATGTAAAATATAAATATTTTTAACTTTATATTTGATTCAATCCGTTGCTCACTTGTCATATATATTCTATACATTTTATTTAACAACAACGTACGAGTATATTAAAGGTATAGAATTTTATATTTATTATTCTTCTTGTAATGTGTCTATACCGTAGATAAACTTTTGATGATTTACAAGCTCATGTTAACCGGAAAAGTAGTTTATAGTTTTTTGATTTTGTCTATAAGCCAATTTAATTAGGTTTTTTGAAGGCCATTGGATATTCTTCGAGATGAATGAATCAAAAATAATCCTAGAACAAATTCATCATCATATGGAGACATTATTGATTATATTAAAACTAGTATACTCCTTTTTGTTAACGTTTTATTGTAATGTAATAATAAATACACCTTTCGACCTTCCCTAGTCACATCCATCCTAGTCATAAATAAAAATATAAAGGAAACAACAGTTCAAGATTTTTTTTCGTTACGTTATAAATCATATTAATGATATATAATGACATTTCTAAACATTTTTATTTCTAAATAAACAGGGATTGGGATTATGCATCAGCCAGTTTTACAGTTTATTTAAATGGTATTTATATATTTGCAATCAAATATTTTTTGGTCGGTGCTATAAGAAATGTCTCTAATATGATTTCTAGACCAAGATAAGCAGAAGCGTAATTAAATGTTGGACACGTATTTAGCAAATATGGACAAAATATTGTCAACAGCAGAACACAGAATATCACAGTTTAATTTTTTAGATTCAACACCTTAAAATTAAAGCAGAATATATCGCCAAAGTACTTTTTTAATTATGACGTAGTCTTTTGATTGAAAAATTTCCATGTTATGGAAAATTTCCATTTTGTGACATATGTTTATAATTTATTACATATTTAATAAGATCTATGTGTATTAATATGTGCCAGGAAATATTTTTACAAAACATTTTGTTTCGATGGATATAAGGCTATCAGCGTAAATACTATATTAGAAACTTATCAGGAATTAAAAATTATGCAATTAAGTTTAGAACAATGAGGTAAACTAATAATATTGTCGATTTCCAGTTTGTCTATGACAATTTTGATACGGACACAGGGAGTGATATGCACATTCGTTTAAGACGATATGTTATCTACGGGCCTTATGAACGCTCTATTACTTTAATGATATTATATTTTAAATTAATGACATCCCATTTTAATTTGTAATAGTAGCTCTAGCTAAACGCATTAATTGTAAATCTTTATGGTTTCTAGTCTATTTAAATTATGTCGTAATTTTTCGCCATATACTTACACGCCGTGATGTGTTGACAATTATTCGTTTGTTACAAGGGGATCAAGTATAATATAAAATGTAATATAATAGATACCAAAGGTGTTATTATATTATCTCATATGTTTTAAATGAATATCTTATCACGTTTCATCCACATTTTATTCAAATAGACATATTTACTTCTACTATATTTGATTCAAATTACACAAAGTGATTTTTGTGTGTGTTCGAATAAAGTTTGGATAAAGTATGCTATATTTCCTGTAATAAATGTAATATACTGATTTCAATTTCCTTTTATACCAGGTTAATGGAATTATGTGTGGTTAGAATTATATAATATTGTATAATATATTTAAATTGTGAAAGATAGTTCGAACGATACCGTGCTCTAAATTTCTTTGTACGTCGTAGCCAAAATATCAAATTGAAATAATGCATATATATGCAAATATTTGTGTTATTATAACATTGAACATTCCAGGAAGCCAACTGGAGTCAGGATAAAGGAGCCTCTGACAAACTGCTTATCCATAAATTCATCAATGACAACTTTGATGTCCTACTTTAAAAAAATATGTGACACAATACTACGCGCGGCTTTAAAGCCATAATTTATTTATGTATATACTTTAATATATTTACTTGATATATGTAGTGGACTTATTGGTACGAAAGCAATCTTTCACACCTAACCAAAATCTTAATTCATTTCCGTTCGATGAGCGACTGAGAATCGAACCCGTATCCCCGCGGTGCGCCTCACAATCATAGGTCATATGCCTTGTGATGAACACAAATTACTACTCTTATACTACTTTACAACTTCAAAGCTACCTTTTGTTCTGGAAAATTAATCTAATTAGAATGATAACAACTTCGGAATTAAATGTAAATCTTCAGAATACGTTTCCATAGTATAAATTCTAGACAATATACAAAGCAAAAGTCTGTACTATGAATAACGGGACGCCGTCCTCATTTGTAGCTTATTTAATATCACAATTAACAAGATACTGAATTCAATTTAGGGCGAACATGATTTCAATGCTTTCCTGTATGCAGGCAAAATTTGTATTTAATGAGGCCTAACTTAGCTCCGGTTTTTTAATCAGGAAATAATTGTCGAAATGTGTGAATTTATTACTTATTCAAAAGCCCTTAATCAAAATAAATAAAAAAAAAAAAATTTGTAAAACAATATTCCAAAAAAGTATTTTTTCAATCATATGTTTCTCTGCTATTTAAAGAAAAATCTGACGATTGCTAGCAGGTGTCTTAGATATAAATGTCTTATATATGTCTTAGATATAAATAAATTTTACATCATTTTGAACCAGAATAATTCCTTGTTGTATCAAAGTGTTACATATGAAATTAAAGTATTTCTTTATTCTTCAGGAGCTATAAAATTATGACATAATGCATTGTAACCAATCGACGCTTCCGCTACGGAACCCTAAAGTACCATTTCATTTTAATATTATTTACAAGTGGAAGACATATATTATCAAAAAGAATATTTGTTAAATCTTTAAGGCTAATTGCAATGTAATTCAATTATCCCATGTGTATAGTTTGTATTTCCTATTAAATATTATGTTTGCATATGATATTAAATATTATGTTTGAATTATGCATGGAAAATTGGGTATATTCAATAAAATATTATATACTGTATTTTGCCCGTAATTACCGGTCAATTATTGCACCCTGATTTTGCGAAAGAGCACATTTATATCGACCTTATTGTTGTAAACATTTTCGAAATAAAATCATTATTTTACTATATCACTATTTTTATATATAATACTATATCATTTAAACTCGATCACAATACCTAGAACATTAATTTTTTAGGAGACTAACACAATATATATATATATATATATATATATATATATATATATATATATAATATATAATTATATATATATATATATATATATATATAATTGTATATTATATATATATATATAATATATAATTATATATATATATATATATATATATATATATATATATATATATATATATATATTATATATAGGAGGTAAACAAATTTTTACTACCTTGCAATGCTTACTTTATTGTCAATTATACCACCATCATTCCTCTAAAAGCATTTGTAGCTGTGAATATAAATTCATACCAAAACATGAACAATTATTTTAAAAAATTTAAAGTGAAATAGTATTTTAACAAGTTAAATTTTACGACAATTCGGACCTATTGTATCTATAATATAATACTTCATACGAAACTTTTAACATCGTGCAAATATATTTCTGTTAAATTTTCACTCAATGTATTGAAAAAAATATATGACCAATACTACATAATGATGTCATCAAAGCAATTAAAAATAACCGTGTCCAGTAATAAAGATCATACTTGTGTATAGGGAACCGCAAATCGTAGATGGGTGCTCTCTAATGATATGAAAGGTATTTATTTCTAAAATTAATGAAAATGACACCCCACAAATACTGTCCTTCGAGCTACATAACATCACCATAAAAATAAACTACGACTATTCCAAATTAAGGGGTATAGGCCTGGAACCATTATATAAATTGAACGGACTTACTGAAAGGAAAAACGCCTAAACCTGAACAAAATGGATGATCCCAAATAATATGATTATCTTAAAATTCTAATAATACTCGATTATGTTAAAATCTATATTCACTACAAAAATGACAACAATACTTCAAGGCCATTCATAGCCGCAGAATGATCCCAAAAAGATCTCAGCAAGCGATTCTTCAGTCAATGATGGAGGCGTTATATCTCAGTAACCGTTTTCTATATTACTATATCTTGACAACTTAATTTGGATATCCAAATAATTGTTTGATATTGTAGAACGAAAGAAATCGGAACCCCATTGATTCCAGCTTATATAAAAAGGACTCAATGTGAAATCAACTGCTGTCTAAATCCTCTTTTTAATTTTTAGTTTATTGAGTAAGTCTGTATGTTAATGTTTTAAATTCTAGATGATAATTTTATCAACATGTTAAATCCATTTTTACATGTAACTAAATACGTTTAAATACGAATCTTCAAAATGTAAAGTATAATCGGGGTGAGCTGATCCTGTTTATCTACCCTTGAATTTATTTATGGCTTTTTTGTGTTTAAAAAACAGCTCAGGTAACCGAAGATGAAAATGATATTAAACAATTTAAAAATTCGTTTAGGTGCTTGGAAGTTATCCTTTTTATTGTAGCGGATAAGCATTTGAAACCGAGGTTTTGCCACAAAAATGGTGAACTAAAGATTTATGTCTGAAAGAACATGTAATTATCCTCAGCATTTGCAAATGCAAGTTAAAAACCGGGAAATTACAGCAACTTTGAAAATATTATAAAGAACAACGAATAACATCGGGCAAATTTTACTGATACAATTAACTTTGTTAATAAAAGATGCTCTACACGTCCACGCTAGATAACTGTAGCTGAAGGCTATATAACATTAGCATATCGATGTAAATGAAGAGTGTTGACATCGGATATTACTGTTTATGTCAACGTATCCAAGTAAAAGCTAGGAAGTTATTCGACTGTCAAAAGGAGACTCACAGACATACGTCTTTTTTTAAATATGGTTGGAAGAAACCACTTCATTGACCTCAGAACAAGATAAAAATACTCCAGCACTGTTTGTAAAGATCGGATGTCGGATAAGTAGACAGAACCTACTGTTAAATGCGAAGCCGGTCTCACGCGAAGCCGATCTCACGGTTTGGATATATTTTTCAGGCAATGTGAATAGGGACTTGAGGAAAATATAGGAATCTCTTAAGAATCTTTAACATCGTATTCCATTAAGAATCTTTATATTTCAGCATTACAATGGCACCAAAAGTTTTTTTAAAGCTATGCGTGAAAGCCTTAGAATAGATAAGTGTGTTGAAATTCATGTTATGAAATTCATGTCAACATGTTTATCCAAGTCCCTAGAAAGGATTGTAAGTGAATTAGGCATAGAGATCAGTTATACTGTTTGGTTTTATATTACAAAGAATGCGTATATATTACAAAGAATGCGTGGTATAGGCCCTGATTATATTTTACCTGATTATATTGATATTCATAAACGGTTTCAACCTATTCAATATTATTGAAGGCAAAAATTAAGTTAAATATAAATGAAATAACAGTTCGTTTGTGGCCATTTAGGTTAGTTTGGCGTAAGTAAAAATAGTGTGCGCAAATAACTTTGAACGTATTTTACTAACCATTATCATAATTTTGATTAAACATTTGGAATATTTTTTATAATGTTTATTTTTATTAAATAATTTTGATAATATATACATATACATATATATATATATATATATATATATATATACATACATATATATATATATATATATATATATATATATATATATATACATATATATATATATATATATATATATATATATATATATATATATGCATTATTATTAAAATGTTAGTCTATACTAGACTATTTCTACCTTTTCGGTCTGAATGCATTTCTATATTCAAGATACATAAAACAATATATTGTGATCTGGGAAGAATACTAAAAGTCTCTAAAGTAGCAATTAAATTTGACCAAGTTTAAGTAAAGCCACCACAAAACCTAACATGAAAATGAAATATTACCGGATCAGAAATAATCGAGGACCATTTGAATAATATAAATAATTCATTTGAAATAAGGTTCAAAGTAAAGAAATGGCGTAAATTTATAGACCTTATTTGAATATGAAATTTTCCCCAAAGGTAAAATTGCGAGGCGTTTCACTTCACGGCTACCTACCGTTAACCGCAATTAAATGCTTAACGTTGTGTTTGGACTTTAAGCATGGTCATCTAAAAATTATTTTGAAAATTCCCAAGTTATTTACTAGTTTATAAGTTATCTCAGATACATTGTACGCATTAATATTTTATAAGTTGGTATTTAAGTGTTTTATTGCGTTTGGGTCATGTGGTATTAAAAATTTACTCATGTTTGAAAAAAAAACTATATAATAAGCTGTTTTTATAAATTGATTGTGTTAGACTCCTAAAAAATTAATGTTCTAGGTATTATGATCGAGTTTAATTGATATAGTATTGTATATAAAAATAATGATATAGTAAAATAATGATTTTATTTCGAAAAAGTTTACGACAGTAAGGCCGATATAAATCTGCTCTTTCGCATAATCAGGGTGCAATACTTGACCGGTAATTACGGTCAAAAGTACAGTATCTAATATTTTATTGAATATACCCAATTTTCCATGCATAATTCAAACATAACATTTAATATCAAATGCAAACATAATATATAATAGGAAATACAAACTTTGGATATGGGAAAATTGAATTACATTGCAATTAGCTTTAAAGATTTGACAAATATTCTTTATGATAATATATGTCTTCCACTTGTAAATAATATTAAAATGAAATGGTACTTTAAGGTTCCGTAGCGGAAGCGTCGATTGGTTACAATGCATTATGTCATAATTTTATAGCTCCTGAAGAATAAATAAAGACTTTAATTTCATATGTGTTTGTTACTTTGATAAAACAAGGAATTATTCTGGTTCAAAATTATGTAAAATTTATTTATATCTAAGACACCTGCTAGCAATCGCCAGAGTTTTCTTTAAATAGCAGAGAAAAATATGATTGAAAAAATACTTTTTTGGAATATTGTTGGACAAATTATTTTTTCTTGATTTATTTTGATTAAGGGCCTTTGAATAAGTAATAAATTCACACATTTCGACAATTATTTCCTGATTAAAAACCGGAGCTAAGTTAGACCTCATTAAATACAAATTTTGTTTGTAATTGTGTAAAGAATGGTCACGTAAGTCCGCTTTTTCATGAGTTCACGAATATTAAGCATAATTTTGGGTCTTTATATGTTTACTTGGTTGGCATTTAGAAAACATAGAATAAGTGTTTTAGAACCTAATTGTGCTAATGATTATGAATAATTTTGCTAGTTTGTTATTTGGGCCATAAACAAAAATTTTAAACGGGTATAAGTACATAAAAGTTCAGTACGTTAGAAATGCACTGAAACAAACCATAGATTTTTTATTCCCCATGTGATACCACCCAAATCGGTGACTTCTTATTCAGACTATATTTTCTTTTAATAATTAACAATAATTAACGGAAACCCGTACACTAGATTTCTCATGTAAAAAGATAGAATTTATTTAAACAATTTTGTTTGTTCTCAAAATGAAAAAAAAAATTAGAAGCCAGGGGGTAGTTTAGGAAGTAATATAAAACAAGGGCCAAAAAGTAAACTCGTCATTATCTTCAAAGTTTAAACGTAGGCAAAGAGCGGGGACATAATTTTCTCATTCGTTCTTATTGAATATAATGGACATTATTAAAAATAACATCGCAATTCCTATCATCGTCATTGTCCAAATATTAAGTTTAAACCTAAATGCGCCGGTGAATTTTCGAGATTTTTAAAATTCTTTTTCACTCTTCGTCAGCTTGTTTTTTGAAGTTAAAATGTAGATAATAAAAATAATCATATACCCTACTAATACTTTTCTGTCCGTAGTAGGAAATAAAAGTATTAAAACTGTTAAAAACTAAGCTGTGCTACTTTGTGGTTAATTTAATTGCTTTGACTACATTATAGCAATCAATAAATTGACAAATATGGAGATGCTTAGTCTTTAAAATTGCTAATAAATAATAAGTAACGAATATTTATGATCACTCGTAATTAAGTTTATTTGTGTATTTACATGGCTGTTAAATAAGAACCACCACTTGCACTCTCCTCACTGTATCCACATTACTCTCGGTGAATCATGTCACGTTAAGTAAAATATGGTGAAGATTCTGAGATCAAACCCCTTTGCAGATATAAGTCGAAAAGAAGATCGGAGCTAAGGGGGTTCGGTCTTTTTACTCTACACAACCCCACACAGCCACACCATGCTATTCTCAGGGACAAAAAATAAAAGGTAAAAGATAGTAGCCTGTCCAGGTCTTCCAATATTAACATATCGGTTCTAGGATATAACTCAGTGGTTAATTATATCCTGACATTGATAATTAATATAAAACCATGCTGTCTGTACATATTGGTAGTGTATGCACCCACATAGTATATACTTAAGTTGATGCTGATATTGAGAAATTCGATAACAAAGTCGACGACATTTTAAAAACTTTTCCGAAAAGAAACATCACAATATTGATAGAAATTCTAATGCCAAGCTGGGAGACACACTAAATGATAGTCACCTAAGAGAAATATCATTATAAAGTAAAATCAGGAACATTAGAGACTCTATGGGGAATGAAAAATCAAAACAAGCTATGTGTATGCATAAATATTAAATTAAATGTTTAATTTAATAACAAAAAAAATTAAAGAAATAATAATTTTCAATGAATTTATATTTTTTCAAACTTATTGAAGTTATGTATTAGGTATAACTTCAATAAGTTTGAAAAAATAGGTATAACTTTCCATCTTTCCGTACAAAGATGGAAAGTTATACCCTAACTCTCTCTGCATGCAGAACTGCTGATGTGATTGTTGCTTTTTCCTGTCAGATACTCCAAATCGATTGCATGTTTTTGATACTAAACATAATCAAATGAAGTTATAGTATTCCTGTCCGATTCAGTACTTGAAGTCAGCTACTGAATTTTGGTTGGCTCTTCACAATCTGACTCTTCGTTCTTCACGTTCGGTTTCCGACGTGTTACTCAACATTACTGTACATATTTCGGCTACTTTTTGTCATTTACACTCAGATTTGTTTCGTAGCAACTTTCTTTACGGTGCTCTTGTAATTTGTTTGGTCATGCCAACGTCTATTCCACCCATCGTTGGTCTGCTGTGAAGCTGTGTTCTGTTGCGAATCAAACAGACCTTTATTTTTAAGAAGACGCTTTTCTAAAGGTTTTTATAAATTTTTGGGTGAAAGTGGAGAAGGTTTTATTATTTTAAATGTTGTGTTTATAACATTACTTTTATTCGTTTTGATTCTTTTGTAGAAATAGGGGATTTCGCCCATATTTCTAAAAGTGTTGCAAGTACAACTTTTTTAGTTTCTCTCCCATGCTGTCACCTGTATTAGACCCACTTTAAAAATTTCATCACATCTTCATAAGTTAGTAATATGTTGTCTTTTAACTACCATAAATCAACAAATAAGGGACACTTTCAACTATTTCGAGTGTGCTCCATTCTTCTGGTGGCGCAAAACAAATGACTACACTCTATTACGCAACGCGCTCATTGATTGTTTTATCGGTTAATCGCGCGTCACTTGTCTCATCTAACACCCCACCCACCGTTCCTTACTCCTTTTTCCTTGAAATCAACCAAAGAAGGGTCATATTTATCATTACTAAAAACTATTACGCATAAGATTTGATATGAATAACTTGAAAAGAGTAGTAACGTGACGTGAGAAATCTACTGTTTTGAAAAGTTTCTATCGCAATCTGGAGGCCGTAAAACTTAAAATAAAGTAACAAAATTGTATATATATAATAATACATATAACCACACCATTTGGCACCTATTTATCGCTGAGCCTTTTTAAAAAACGAGAAAAAAACTTGCCCCATCCTGGTACACAAACCCCAAATTGTGGATTCTATAACTGCGACATATTTTAAAATATTTGTACCAAAAAATTTTTAGAAGAACTTTCCACTAGAATATAGCACACCACTGCATACAGGACCTTGCACTTACTCGAATAAATTTAAAGAGGGAATTGTCACGAACAATAAATTACAATAAGAATCGCGTACGCAAATTTCATGTCATCAGCACTTCACTACAGTTGTACAAATATTTTAATAAAAAAAAGGTTTCCTAAATTGCAATATAAATAAACAGAACAATCAAGTCGCTTTTGACAAAACAATTTATGACCGTGCTAGACAGCGCAGCTGCGCGTATAGTTGAAATCATTTCTCTAAAATCATATTTTCCCACTTGTTTCAATATTTTTAACATGTTTTAATATTGAACACACAAACTTGAACGCATTCCTACAAGTGTTAGGAAATTCTAGTGACATAAAATTAAAACAGTAAGTACAAAATTTGCAAGTGTACATAAATTACATACCAAACAAAGGAATGTTTTAAGGTTGTTTTTGGATTTGGTACGTTTGGTTGTTTTTATGTTGTATTTAATTCATTATGTTGGCCACAATTAAATGAAACTACGTGATGTAGTATTATTTCTACTTTCTTTAGGTTCTTTACCACGACGTAGGTTTCGTTATATTTCAACATCTTCAGGTGGGTTATTATCAAAGATTTTTGCTAATAATAGAATTAGAAATAATACTACATCACGTAGTTTCATTTAATTGTAAATATTGAATTTCTATAAAATTAACGCCAAATATATTCAGTATCATTATGTTGTATTCAATTTTAATTCCATATTTGTAGTGTTTGTTTGTTTGTTTTATTTATATATATATATATATATATATATATATTTATATTTATATGTATATATACATATACATATATATATATATATGTATATATGTATATATATATATATATATATATATATATATATATATATATATATATATATATATATATATATGCAAACTCACATGTAAGCACAACTTGTATGCGCATACATGCAGGCGCACACATAAAAGCGCATTCGCACACGAACACGCTTATAAAAATAAACCTGTTGAGCACTCGTTCAACAAGAATTCTGTATAATTAAAATTCTGTACAAATAACATTTTGAACATTTAAGTATACATAATAAATTATTAACAAATTTTAATACTATTATTCGTTATGTAAATACATTGCCTCGAATATTTTTTAAATTAATAATGCGGCTTTAAATTAAGTTAACACGGAAGATTGGCACACCATCAGACAGTTTCGATACACTCATGTCACGAACGATGTGCCTTTTCTGAATATTTATTGGACATTTTCTATCGAATTTTGGAGTTCTTTTCAATGATGTAGGTTTTTCCACTCAATCCTGATTTTTCTCACGGACTTCAATGGAATCGGAGATACACTTAAGATGAAATTCATTTTGATTACTGTTAACTTTCTCGATAACCGGTCCTACATATAACACACATATAATGAGAATAATAATGTGACATATGGACAGACATACAAACACGATAAAATTGTGTATATATATATATATATATATATATATATATATATATATATTTATTTATTTGTACACTCATATTTTCCCGATTTGACTACGGAATCCAAGAAGCGTTACTGTTAAAGTCAATAGGTAAATGCAATACAATTGTTAAGAGAAAAATATAATCTTTATTGAAATAATATATTCCTTAATCTTCAATTTCTTCTCATAATAAATTTACAAAGAGTAAATAAGCTAAAAACCCATTTTAAGTGGTACCACACTTTTAGTAATCTATATGTATAGACGATTTAAAATAATGATGGTTTGATTCCTGTATAGCGCTGTATACTATGTTAAATTCTTTCATATTCTGTATTATTCATAACTAACTGGCCCTTGCCGAGCTTTCGTGTTGAGACTGACTCGAATACTAGATATATATCGTTTTATATGCACACGTGAGTAAAGAAAAACTGTTTTGTTTTTTCGATAAAGTTCGATATTGAAAGATTCACTTTTTTTTTAAGTCTAAGTCACACGGATATTTTAAATGCATCTTTTAACAATGAAATGCAACAAAAAGAAATATAAAAAAGTAAATACAAACTGGTGCTTTTGATAATCGAGAAACATCAACAGCTGTATTTAGTAAATATGTTTATATCATTCATGAGAAAACATTAAAGTTCAAATTATATCTAAGATAAAATAGCGATGTACCTTTATTTGTAATTAGACGCTCGTGATAAACTCCAACTCATCAATTTGTATGTTTTATTTTTTGTAAGTACACAATTATGCTCCTACATGAAATGCTAATACTAGTTTATACATTTTAAACACATTTGCCAAGGTATTTAATAATAATTTCATGAATCTAATTTTCAAATCAAATGTAAAATTTTTCTCCCAGTATTCTTTTATGCAGAATATTTAAATATAAAATAAAAATTATGAAGTCTTTATGGAGTTTTTGTTTATTATTCCACGAGATAAAGAAATACATGAATTAATTTCCACAAATTTTGATGGGATTTTTGCATAAAATTTGAGGGTTTTACTCTCAATTAGAAAATTTGTTCAACAAAGACCCAGACACAGGGGGCAGATTAGCCAACGATGGCACCTCTGACAAAGAGTCCAAATGTTGCTTTATGTTTCCTGTTTTATCGTATTTTGAAATCAGTTGGGGCAGATACTCAGATTTTTTCGTTATTAATAGCGAGCATAAATCACGAACTATCTGTCTTTCTTTTTTACTGCAGTTGCCACAATTACTGGCAATCACATTGGAAGTCCTATCTGTAATTAGAAATAAATGCCAATAAGTTTTAAAGCCATAAAAAAATTGAAAAAATATTTTTTTTGGTTTTGGGAAATAAAATATTACATTATTATATAAATGATTTTTCTTCAATAAACATTAAAAAAAAACAATTAATACCTTTAACACGAGAATCTACTTCATAACATTCTTTAGAGTCCAATAAGCAGTCCACAAAGTCTTGCAATCGGTCTGTGTTGGTCGCGACATTTTCAATATCTAAATTCTCGAACGATTTTTCATCTTCTGATGCACCATTGACGATTGTAGCAATAAATAGGCATATGGTCACATACGTCACGTTGATCTCCATCTAGAAATTAATAGATATAATTTGCCTACATATAACGAAACATTTGCATTAGGAATTAATAAAGATTCGTTTCGATCGTAAGTGACCATGGTAATTAGGTAATCAACGTTGAAGGTTATTAAAAGTTACATACCATACGAAGAAAAAAATTAATATTATGATTTAGTATCAGATACAAGTATTAGTTATTGAAGTAAAGTAAATTTGGTAATAATAAACATTGAACTCAAAACAATTTTATCAGAAAAAAGCAGGTAAATAAAATTATTATAAAATTACCACAAATAGAAGAAATTGAGAATCCCTCGAAAAACCTAAGAAAAAGTTCAAGCATATTGGAGTTAAAAATAGCAATTCCAGCATAGAAGCAGAAAAGAAATAATTGGTTAAATAAAATTATGTAGAAATGAAATAAAAAATCGTAAAATGGAATAAAAATGTTTTTCAGGTGAATGTTTTCTACGAAATAACTATGGCAGCGGTCAGATGTAAAATATCAACAAAAAATATTAGATTTTCACGATACTTCAAGTAACTCATTGAATAACAATTTAGTAGGTGGAATTAGTAATACCACGACCAAGAAGAACGTCGACTGCGATGGATTTATGAAAATCTAAAGAAAAGAAAAGGTCAAATTAAATATTATTTAAACTAATATAAAATTCAGCTATGGCTACCAAAAAAAAAATAAACCGAATTCTATAAAGGAATAAATATCAACAAAAACTGAAAAAAAATTTAAATAAATTGTTATTAATTAAAAAAAATAAATCTAAGCTTAGTTCCAAGAATATTATATTATAATAAGCCTTTACACAGGAGTTGAAACTTTTAACAATCAAACACGCGTCTTAATTGTTCTGTTGATTCTTAAATTATAAAGATGATTAAGGGTAAATCGCACTATCCAGGTTTCTTAAATAAATATATAGATATATATAAAAGTTTGAACACTGAAGGGTGCAAAGTATTTCCATTAAACTATATATAATCAAGGCTAAGATTCGACTTCCCTTAAAACAAAAAAGAAAAGCCATTTAAATTACAATTTTCCATTTTCTTTGCTACACGGTATTTCCCTTAAACTATATATATATATATATATATATAAATGTTAATTATTAGTTTTGACTGTACTAATATATTGCCCAGTATTTCCTTTACAGGTGTGAAATTATTTCAATTTCCCACGAATTAAAAAAAACAAAATAAATATGCCGCTGTATCATTTCTTAGCCAGATTGCACTAAGCCTCTTAATTAATAATGTGGAATTTTTAACACGATGCACAACATTTAAAAAAAATCTCGTCTTGTCCCTCCCAAAATTAACATATAAATACTATATATGTATTAGCTACTGCAGGATATGTGTTTTCCCATCAACGCTATCCAAAATTTCCAGTTTCTACATAAAACGGTACTAAAAAATCGTCTGAGACGGACAGATAAATAAAATAAACTGCTTTCATATCCAAATAGACCATGAACTCGAGGGTAGCGCGAAGAGGCGTCTTACATCATTAATACAAGCGTTTTGATGGAGCAGGAATTTTATCAGGGTTAATGAAAAATTTATAGGTTTACTAATTATTTCATTTTCTTGGTTATGCAAGATTTGAGTTATATAATTTGGATTGAAACTTGACTTGAACTTGGATTGAAACTTAAAAACACTTAGTGGTTTCAAACTTTTGGTCAGTTATATAAATCAAGAATCAGTATGAGGTTTTATGTAAAAAAAACTGGCCATGAGTGCTCAACTAGCTAGACACAGAGAGATCTAAGAAATTATCAAATACTAAAATTGTCATAATCTACAGTTACACATTGTTATCCTAGATCGTTGGGTAACTTCGCAATCAAAAATAGTATTTAATATAATCAATCGTTTTTATATAATTATGTTAAATAAAATTTAATAAATCAATGCGTTTTATTATCACTATATTAAATACAGACATAAGTAAATATATTTAAAAACAACTGTTTGTTTAATTAAGCTTTGTGAAACATAAAGATTCGAATAAGATCACGAGCACGAAAGCTTTAGTGAAATCAATTAAATATACTTTCATGAAATAGGTATTCAGATGAAGAAGTAATCAAGTCTTGAACTTAGTCGGTATTTGCAAGCGACTATTGAAATTAGCTATTAATTGCCTATTAGATTCAATTATTGTAAATAATTGAATCTAATAGATAATACTAAATAGGGTTTGTCGATTATTGTACTCTTTTTTCAATATTTGCCGGTAATCGTAACATTCAGATAATTTAAATTAAATGATAAAAAATTTCCACAACATGGCACTTTATTCACATTTCAATAGTTAGTTTGACTATTTTCATTGAATTGTTTTGAAAATTTACTTTAATTTCTTTTTTAATTTTTTAACTTCAATATTTAATGACGAAGAAGTTAGTGCTTATCTTCTTAGATATTAAAAATATTTAATTTTGAAATTTAGTTAATTTCATCTTTTTCTGATTTAGAAGTTATTGTATCATAGTTTTTCTTGTATTCTTATTTTCTAATTACAATTAAATAAACTACGTGATGTGGTATTATTTCTACTTTATATAATTTCTTTACCACGACCTAGGTTTCGTTGTATGAAAACGTCTTCAGGTGGGTAATTAGCAAAGATTGCTAATTACAATTAGCAAAGATCGCAATTTCTGCAATTTCCCACCTGAATATGTGATAAAGAATTTATATATACTAGAAATAATACTACATCACGTAGTTTCAATTAATTGTGAATAATGAATTTCTTCAAAATTAACGCCAAATATATTCAAAATTTCAATTTCCAAAAAATATTTTTATTACGTGTATAAACTCTTACCTTAATTTTAGTTGCTTTCGTTTCGGTTGTTCAACACAAAATACGAAGAGCCTTTGATGCGCTCCCGTATAAGTAGTTACCAAAAAAAATCATGACGGCATTATGCTTGTTAAACTTATTTTATGTTTTGCCTTACCGTACCACAATTTTTTACGTGAACTTGAATTTGTACTTAAAAGAAATCTGTTTCCGTATACGTCATACTGGCCAGAACTAGTCAGAGCTATTTCTGATGCATAATGTCGGGTTAACGTTCTTCACGTAATAATGAACAATTATTTGCATCTAATATTATTTGAACCTTAACTCAACATTCTCCCTAATTACTGTACGTAAATCGATTTGTATTGACATAAACCGTTTTGTTAAACTTTTAGATATAACTTATTTCATTTTATGTATTACATTTTTCTATCATGTATGAAAATAGGTGTACACGTATAATATAAAGTATTTCTGAAATAAAAGAATTAAATTTTGAATGAAAATTAAATCCGACTTTTATTCTCATTCTATGCTAAAGTTTCATTCTATACTTAGATAAATCGAGTTTCATGATATAAATTTCCATTTTAAGTTATTTTTTTCTCTAAACTGAGTTTTTAAATAAATTTAATACAATATGTAGAATTAGAATAGTTATAAATTTAGTTCAGTTTTTTCTACTTCAGAAATATATAATTTATGAAAACGTGTTTGTCAATTTTCATAACGATATATGAATTTATATGTCGGGCTTTTTTGAGTTTCATATGTCGGTAATTTGGCGTGTAAAAGAAACTAAGTGAAAAACTACCTTTAAATCTTTTTGCAATGAAATTGTTTAAAAAAAATTAACATAAAATTAAATTAACCTATCTACTTCCACATAATGATTTATGAATTCTAAAATTACAACTTCTTTACACATATGCAGGTCATACATATTATAAATCATTGCTTAAAGAAAATAATTTCCTCTTAACAAAGTTTATAACCTTTGTATAACTACCTAATTTATATCTTAAACTACCTAAAACTACCTAAACTACCTAATTTATATCAAAATTCACTTAATAGACCCATTTTTCACGGAATATATATTACTCTTTATTTTCAATATATATCTCGGGTCTGGTATTTAAATTGATGGATAAAAAGAGCTTTAAATATATTTTCAATAAGTGTGTTATTAAACCATTGATTTATTCATCACAAAGGCAATGAATAGGATATTAATCGGTTTTGATATATATTATTTCTAACATCTGCCATTGTTTACTGCGAGCGTCATTGACATTTGTTAAAAATATTTATGTGAAATCTAATTAAAAAAAATATGGTTATTAGATTTTCATTAAACATGGCCGATCTTTTCAATTTTTTTCGATAAATATTGCTTAGATTCCTGTTAGTTATAATCTTCCATGATCATGTTTACTTCACATTTTCAATTCAAGTAATCTTTATTTACATATGGTGCCAATAGAGAAGAGTTAATAAAAATATGATTGTAAATTTCATTTTGGGTTCATTTTGTCCAACGCTTGTAATTATGTACAAAATTCACCATAACAATCATATTAACGTTTTCAAGAACATTCATTTGA
Source organism: Druceiella hillmani (assembly GCA_039881145.1). Taxonomy (NCBI): domain Eukaryota; kingdom Metazoa; phylum Arthropoda; class Insecta; order Lepidoptera; family Hepialidae; genus Druceiella; species Druceiella hillmani. The sequence goes on along the minus strand of JAYKKI010000028.1, from coordinate 155,946 downwards.
ATTTAACAATTTATTTATCAAGAATATATTATCAATTGCACGATAAAAGGTTAGAGGTTGAGATTTACATATTAGAAATGTCAATTAGCATGTTGTAATAATAAACATAATCTTATGTATGTGTTTTCCTTTAGACAATTTAACATCTATTATATTTTAGCAGTATTTTACCGTTAAATATTATTATCGAAAAATAGTTTAATGAAAATTCCATGAATATTATCCATCTTATTAGCAAAACAAATTTTAATGCTAGTCGCATTTGTAATCTTTGTAAAATTGCATAAATAATTTCTTGTAAAAAGTATTATATTGTGAATATTTTTTTATGTTCAATATTTTTTCTTGAAAACTATTAAACCAGCAATTCGTCAGAAAGTTTGACGAATCATTGCATAACCGTTGCTATTTTTAGATACAAAAGATAATCATTTCGCTTTATGTGATGTGAGCATATACAAATATTGTTATCTAATAACATTTGAAGGTTTCCGCGCAGGACCTTGAAGTCGGAATGAAGTCATTACAAGCTGTCTGGAGAAACGATAATAGAATATATATTTGTTGTTTGGCCACTTTGTATTCATAAATTATTTCCTTTTATATAATGTACTGTGAATTCATAAAGTACTTCGATGTTATTCGTTCATTCAACTTCACTTCAGTCATTATGGAATGATTTATCTAATGGTGAATTAATTATCCTAGTTTTTAAGCTTGTCCAAATAGATAATTAACGCATAAGCAAAAATGGTCTTTTTAATAAGTAATATAATTACAATGTGAGGTGGAACTTACTTATACGAGGGTCTTATAAACTACTAGATATAAAAATGGAGACAATTCTCATTTCAAGAGAATGCATTTTTTTATTAGGTAAAGAGCCGTAATTCGGAAGTAAGTTGTTTGATTTTTATAATTGTTTTGATTGAAAGGATATGGTTTTCGATAGGTACTATATAAACATAGCCAGGATATGATAATGGACCAAGGAGATAACTTAAGGAAATCTGCAATGAATAAGAATGCAAGCACCTTTGAGAAGTTTGATCTCATATCAAATATTTTTGTAAGTTCTTTAATCACTGATAGTGGTCAGAGATGTTGTACTTTATTAGTAGACGTTGAACTTATGTAGATGTTGAACTTTTCAACGGTTTGCGGTCAGTTAAATTTTCTTGACGAGTTTTTTATTCATAGGAAATGGCCAAAGTTATGTGATGGACTGGAAGATAGCGATGAGAGATTCTCATTGAAAACAACTCCTTATTGGTTAGTTTATAAAGTTCAAAATTTAAAAGAAGATATTAAATTTATTAAACTGGTCTAGTGTTATTTTTCACTATATATATATATATATATATATATATATATATATATATATATATATATATATATATATATTTATATATATATATATATATATATATATATATATATATATATATACATACATGTGTGTATATGTATATTTAGGACATCTGTATTTAGCTAAAACTTTTAAAATTATTTTCTGTTTTCTATTTTTTTTGTAAGTAATATTTTCATTTATAAGCAGCACAAAGGTGTTAACAGGTATCTATGAAAAGTAAAAGAGTTTTCAATAAAATAGGCTACGAAATTCACTTGATTCTCTATTTCCGGAAGATGATTAGAACTCAGTGCTGGAGTTTCTAAGCTTTTTAAAGTATTTACAGTTAAATTAAGTTTACTGTTAAGTATATATAACGTAGTATGTTGAAATATTTTCAGTATAATTAATTTGATCGTGAATAAACATTAAATAAGTCTAAGTATTTATCTGTATATTTGAATAATATGCATCGTATTTGATTGATTTGGCATGTTTATTGATTAGGCTTTAACCTGTGTTATTTGTTTCTTCTCTGAGTGCTCTTTGATATCTCTATACAAATAATAATTTTTCAATGAAATGATTTTAATTAAAGTTTAACATCAAATAATATAAGACTACTAAGACGTGTTATATAAAAAGTTCAATAACATAGAGAAATACATAAGGAACGACAGCCTTATCATTACTCACATCCACATCTCTTTCATTATCTATATACTTGGGACAGATATATTATTTTGCTATCGATTTTTACTAATTGCAACTATTATCAAGTTCAAATTTGATCACAATTAAATGAAACTACGGGAGGTAGTATTATTTCCACTTTCTTTAATTTCTTTACCACGACCTAGGTTTCGTTATATTACAACATCTTCAGGTGTGATATTAGCAAAGATCTTACAATATAAAAATACAACGTACAATATAAAAATACAACAAACCTAGGTCGTGGTAAAGAAATTAAATAAAGTAGAAATAATACTACATCACGTAGTTTCATTTAATTGTTGATATCCGCATTACTCAATTATGTCCACTCATTATGGTAATTAATATCATATGTAGCATCTGATTATATGCATGGAATGAAAATAGAGCTGAGTGAACATTGTTTCTTAAAAGATATAGAACCAACCATCTTCCCATCGATGCATAATTTTTAAGGACGCCCATCAAACCTCCAGTTACAGTTAAAGATCATTGTCAACTATTTGAGTGCTAAATTGCAGCCCACCACACTACATAGAATTTACCTTTCGTTTGTTCTTTGCATATCGCGGTTTATTTTCGAAAATAATTTCAAAGTATCTTATAAATAAAGAAATTCCAATATAAATAGTGCGATCCGTTAAATGTTAATAAATATGTGTATATATATATATATATATATATTTATATATACATATATATATATATATACATATATATATATATATATATATATATATATATATATATATATATATATATATATATTCCAAATATCCATCACCAACCTAAATCCAACGTTAGGTACAGGTGCACTTTCAATTAATAGTATTTATTGACTTATTGAAACGGAGTCCATCCTTATATAGAATTTTTCATAAGTCGGCAAAAGTTGTCCTTTAATTGTTAATGATGTCTGCAAATGTCCAGAGCAAATTATCAATGTGCGAATAATTTTTTATGTAACTTAATAAAAAGCTATATTATATATTTTATATTATAACATAATAAAAAGCAATTCGCATTAAAACCAAAGATTAATTGACAGTTTAAAATTTTTAATTCCTATTCGTTTTGATTAGTTCTTTTCTTCCGTTTAACTAGATTTATTTCCTTTGTATTTTTTTTGGTACTTGCAATGCTTTAGAGCAGATATGGTAGTACCATTGCTGAGATTCTTTTCTGCTCAAAATTTCTTCATTAATTTAAAATCTTCTTTTTATTCATAGCCCTCCGAAGAAAAACTAACGATTTTTGTGATTGAATTCGTTTTTATCCATAGGTAATGAAGAATTTTGGTTTATATTTTTATGAATATGCATTTTTTATGCATCTTCACATGCAATTGACTACTTGCTATTTCCATATCAATGTCTCTTAATACTTTTTAGCTGATTTAATATCCAAAATCTATAAATGTATTTATCAAATCTTTGGATCTAGTCAAGTAAAGATTTGATTGAGTTAAAGCTATACGCTTCTGAGGCTGTTCTTAATAGCAGTATAAAATATATAAAAAAATACTTAAAATTGTCTTTAGATTACAGATTTATTGCAATAAGAATAAATTATTAAGTCCGACATAAAAAAAACCAGTTGTTGGCGAGCTGGCGTTCGCTTACTGGCAATTGCTACTGTTTACATCCGACGTGTCGACTGCGTGTAAGCGAGATAGAAATACGTTGGCAGGCGGACGTCTAAAGCTGGTAACAAAATATCGAATGCGATTTGCGAGTAAAATGTGACTAACAGTTGGGATTGACACAGTTTACACAGCCGCGTCCGGACGCCCTGTTCAGACGTGTCGCGCAGACATTCTACATTCTTGTAATATTTTTATTAATTGTTATAATAAACATTCTTATTCGTGAACAAAAGTAAATTTTCAATCAATAAATTATCAGGCAACATTGCATGTAAATAGCTGTAAAAACTTCTACACTGCAACGCAATTACCGAAGGTCTTTCGCATGATCGCATCCGAACCCCGTGCACACGCAGCCGATGCGATTGCGGCTGATAGAAACATATGGCGAGCCAGATTTTCGTCGAACGTCCGAGCCCTGATATGAAGTTCACATCCGGGATTTATTGCTGATAGTTTGTATGTTTATGTGTCATAAGTACTGGCCAGAAGTAGCACCTCAAGTAGATTCCTGCTTAAAGGTAGACGTCGTTGCAAGTTGTGCAAAAAACTATTGTTTTGGATATTTAAAGGCGATTCGTTTTTACAGTTTCGTAGCAAAAGTAAAACCCTATACAATTTCGCCTTATGCTTCTGCCTGCTCATTTGTACATCATAGCCATTTTATTCGTAGACAATTAGTGCTAAGAAACTGAAATTTGGCGTGGCCATAAATATCTTTAACGCTTAAAAATTTATGAAACAAAAACTTTTAAAAAAGTTTTTTAAAGTTTGTTTAGCCAACTTCCTCTATAAGTAATTTCTTTTTATTCTCCTACACTTTTGCTAAAGTTTCGTGTCCTCATCAACAACCAGCTGAATTGCTAATTCTGATTAGCTAAAAAGGTTTTAAAAGTTTACGAGTAACTTATGACATGTAGTTTGGTCTCCAAAATTACAAAAAACTCAGTACAGATGATTTAAATCAAATGCAAAAATAACGTCTTATTTTAAAATATATATTTATTATATCTTTGAGAGAATTACGAGGCAATATTTTTATATATATTTTGTTTATTTATTTACCTACTTTAATGTATCTAACTTATACATATGGCGGACTTATTGCTTCGAGAGAAATCTCTTACAACCAAACAGAATATCAGTACAATTCCGCTTGGCGAGCGGCCAGAAATCGATGGCGCACCTCGGATACCTGACCCTAGGTGCGCCATGCCGCCAAAGGCCGTATTTCCCATCGTACACACCACGACGACGACATGTTTACGTGGGGAGAAACGGTAATAATATTTATAAATAGATTATTATAAATATTTTGTATGGGCTAAAAAAATGATTTCAATTGAATAGTGTTTTATAGTAATCAGAAAGTGTTCTCACTATTCTATGTACTTTTATTGTTACTTCTGGCGTATAGCACTTACTTGTATTGATTCTAAACTATATTATAAGTTGAATTGTATGTACAATTAGGGTAACTTTTTGGTAAAAGTTAGTACTCCGCAGTGAGGTACAATCCCGAATCAACCCGAATGGTGCATGCGTGGAAACATAAACATAATATACTAGACAAATTCATTTCAATCAAGTAATTATCATGAAATAATGGATGATACAAATTTGCCACTTATTTCCTAAAAAACCCATTGTTCTTAGAAAATAAGTGGTACATTTGTGTCATATTTAAATTTAATTAATTTCTTTTCATAATGCTTTTTGTGTAAAATTGTAATGAAACTGAATTATACATTTCGTGATTCGTTTGATATTTTTCACGGCATTATACATTTTTACTCGTTAGCTGCGGAACCATAGGCTCATTTATATTATGAAAATATGGATGAAAGATCAAAAGAATATCTATATTCATGAACTGACTTGAATTGGAAAAAATTGAAGAAATTTTTCATTAAGTTTAGAGCCTCCATTAGCAGTCTAATATTCCACGCGTACACCTAGTTCTTTTTTTGTGTAAACTGAGGATAACAGATCTCCACTACTTTAGTCTATCAAAAGAACTGAATATTGAAAACCCGCATTGCTACAATATGTCTTTTAATAGATTTTGTTAAATTTCTACGGAATTAAGCTGCACAACCCGAAATCAAGTTATACAGCACAACATAATTCCATTGAATATTATTTTTTAAAATCGAGATTTATGACGGTATGTAATTTTATTTAACTCCATTTTTTTATTACAGCCCCGTAGTTACTGCTTAAATACATATGTATTGTAATCTAATCAGCCCTTCCTGATCGTATGCTGATGATTATATCTTCGATGTCAGAGTCCCATATTCGGTTAAAATGACGGTTACTGGTATATTATAAGAAATACTTTGTAATGGAAATTCAATTGGAAATGTAGGTTTTAATTATTTACTTGGGGAAGGCGATATATTTATTTTCAATAGGCGCTTCCGAGACTCAATCTACTCCTCTACTAAAAGAACACGGCTATGTACTTAATGCATATGTTTGTGTCAAAGTGGCGACATGAAAGTTAATTAGGTACAGAAAATGACTAAACCGAAGCTTATAATTATGTGCACATACGTTGTGGAGCCCTTTAACACTAGTTTCAAATGCGGCTTTAAAATCTTAAGGAAAATTGTTTTAAACGACACCGTGTTAAAAGTGTTTTAAAGTTTTAGAATGGCAATAACATTGAATAACTGCTTTCGAGAGCCAAACTCAGAGAGTTGTCATGAGATCAATTTCATTAATACAATGAATTGAATATAAACAGATCTAATGTTTAGCTGAATGTTGATGAACGGCACATCAAAACTATGACGTACTTTAAATGTATGTGTTGTAAAATCTAGACACAGAGGACAAATAAAAACAATTAAAGAACATTTTGGTTCTTGTATTCTGGTTGAAGGAGATTAGGTAGTTTCATCTACGTCGTAAGCACTATATGCTACCTCGGTTGGGTTACATGCCGAAACGACTTTCAATACCTCGTACTGGGACTAAATAATATGTTATTAAACATTGGAAATTAGGTAATAATCATGAAAAGAAATTAAAATGAACTTTTACTACACGTATGTTTCTTTTCTATTTTTTACCTTTTTTTGTTATATTTCTGTACCCCTCGGTTGATTTTGATAATGTGCTGTTCTTACTTTGATGTGAAACAATGTAGAATACAAAGTGTGATAGGCTTTTCATATATGCGAAAAAGTAAATAAATTAAATATTTCACCCAATACCTACATGTTTGCCAAGAATATAAAATATAGAAACTATTTAGAAATTTTACATTTATTAAAACGGTAAATCTCAGAGATATTTTCACGCTCCGGACCTGGGGTATTTTTGATCCTTCTTCTTTTCATAAATATTGTTAATAATAATAATAACCTTATTCCTAAATTCGTTAATTCTTCCTCATTTATTTTTTACAAAATATAATTATAAACTAGAAATGTTTCGTTATAAAATAGTTTAATGTAGCTGAGCCGGTAAGAAAAATTTACCTCAAAATCGACAACATAATTATCCCGGTTAATAATATAAGACTTGTTGTCTTCTGTAGGGCTTACCGTCAGAACACAAGTTTTATATTATTGGTCTCTTTTATTATTAACCTAATTACGTAATGGAAGCTGCCCTACAGTGAGTTGCTTCAATCAAATTGTGTTATGTATTAAGTTTCTGAATAATGAAATAAATATTTCATATTAAAAATGAATAAATTGTTTTATTGGGTCATGCCCTTTACCACTAAAGTAACAGTAGAACCTGATATAACAATTTCATAGCTACTAACTTTAATCAACTTTTTTGCTTTTCTCGATCTACTTCATTAATATTTCTAGTTTAGTTGGAGATATGATCGTAATTACAATTAACACTTTTTTTTTCAAAACGTAAACCATGTAGCATATAAAATATTTCCAGTTGAACCAAGATAATTGTTGCCAAATTAAGGAAGAAAAGTATTCCAAAAACAATAAAACATTGATATTATTTTCAATTTGATTATATCGCCTACTGTACTTTTGATATGCGTAAATTGTTTGTATATAACTTGTGGAAAATATTTTGGTTTCATTACTCATAAATTTTTACTATTTTACATTTGCTGCTTTTGAAATATTTGGTTTAAAGACATATTTTTTAAATAGTAATAACATATAAATATTTTTCCTCTTCTAATAATCTGCTGTCAAGCTGTGAAATCTGCAATAATTCATTGCTGCAGTTAATAGATTGGAATTTATATTTTTCTAAATTAATGTTATTAAACGGTTACTTCTTTATTTATTTTATATTAAGTATTAGTGCCTATAATCAAAATAAATATATAATAAACAAGAAGAGTCTCTAACTGCGGTTGATATAATTCTATTTCCTATGATAGAATGCTCATACCGATGTATGATAGAATGCACTTACCAGCGTACTTTACATAAAATATTCCAGAACTTCGACAACATTTCTAGAAATGTTCCGAACTCGTGGCAAAAACTTACTAATGAACTCAATGTTAGGAATAATATAGAAAATACATCAAATACTGATACATAAAAGATCATGGAGCTTATTTTTACTTGTAGGAAAAAATATATCAATATTAAAATATTTACAGTTTTATAGTTAAATTCAAGTTAAGACTTTATTATCTTTTGTTATTCAATTCCAATTAAAATATTATGATTGGGACAATGGAAAATACTCACCAAATCTATGACAATAAAATAAAGTATGCATATATGTATATATATATATATATATATATATATATATATATATATATATATATATACACATTAGCGAACATGTATCTAACTACGTGGTTGAATATCCAAGATAAAAATGAAATAAACATCTTCAAATTTTATACATCTTTATTCCTGTGACAGAGGGCTAAACCTAACTGCAGGTTGTCATCAAAAAATTTTGCCGATACCTTGGGTTTAGATAGACCAACTAACGAAGGTACTTCTGTCAATGTATCCAGAAAATTTCTTAGATTACCTTTCTTATCATATTTTATTTCTAACCTATGAAGATAGTTAGGTTTTTGTGTGGCCACAATCCAGACTAAATCGCGGAAAATCCTTCGTTCCTTTTCACTACAATCGCAGCAGTCAGAAGCTATAAAATCCACAGCCCTAGCTGTAAACGAAAAAAAGATCCGTAATAAAAGATATTAAAAAATTAAACCAATAATATTCGAGTTATCTACAAGACTAAATTTCTCACAAGTATGTAAACTCTTTTTCGTGAAACTATTCTCATTACATTTAATCAATAATCTGTTTTAATCTCCATTGATAAATGACCATAATTTTAGAGGATCACAATTACACTTCGCAAATAATTCAAATATCGATCATGCAATCGATGTGGAGAAAAGAACTGGACATTTTCCCTGGTAGATTTTCGTTTCCTCTAAGTACAACAAAGTCTTGGATAAAACTAATTGAGAACAGCTAAGTGAAAATCATTTATATTACTGATTGAAGATTGCGTTACAAATAATCAGGTAATGAGACTTTATGGTATTATAAGGGTTGTAGCGAATATTATTACGAAATATACTGCAAATTTACATTTTCATATTTAAGTTTTTTGTTATCTACAAAAGGTATTGGTTAAACAATTTATTTTACCATCAAACATTTTTTGTATTTTCTTTCTAAATTTTTAAGAAAATTTTACTAGCAATAGTATATGATTCAAATAAATATATGCTATTTTAAGTATTTTTATTAACCATAAAAATAATTATTATTTTACGAACTAAATAAAATATTTCCATACCTTTAAATAGCAGGAAAATTATTTTAAAAATAAATATATGTTTGATTGAAAATTATTAAAAAACCTCATGTTTTATAGAAAAATTATAGCTGTAATTTACATGTCATGTCAAATAAAAAGATAGGCTCTGAGTATAATTTCATTGTGATCGTTTGTACTAATATTATAACGTTTTTATTCTATTTCAGCTTGACAAAAATTCATTCAGGGAAAGAAGCTTTTAAGTAGAGTCGATATAGAAGATATTCGACATTCATTTGGTTTTGCGACACACGTATGTGTTTTCATTTTATTTTTTTCAATTATCTTTAATAGGTAGAACATTTTCCAGCGTCAGCAGGTTTTAGGATATAAATACCTCTGATACGGGCATCCATTTCGTAGCATTCGTCGTAGTCCAACACACAGTCTAGGTAGGCCTGCACGCGTTCTGGATTTCGTTTAAACTTTTCCACGTCATAATTTTCAAATGATCTACAGTCATCGGAAGTTGCAAATGTGATGACCTCAACAGCCAGGAATAAAATCACCCAAATGAATTTGGCGTTCATCTAAAGAATAATAAATTATAAAAAAAATCGCCAAAAAATTACCATGCTGAGATTTTTTTGATGTGTTAAAGTAGGGTTATTTCAATTGTCTTCAAAAAATTGAATTAAAAAAAGACTTGGTAAGTACGAGTATAATCTTCATAGTCGAACTACAATGATTCCGTACATACTTATGACATTACTCCTATGAGTAAGTTTACTATACAAATATTAATAATATCTTTAACCATGTAAATATTTTATTCAGTATATCTTACAAGAAAAGTGCGAATATTTGAAAATCCACAAAGTTGGAATAAACTTTATAATTTTTCGACTAACGTTAAATAGGCTTCTAAAAAGGCTGTTCCTTTTTCATAATGTTGACTTCGGGAATTTTGGAATTAAAGGCAAAGATACAATTTTTTTTAAATATTTTTACTAATATCTTTAAAATAATTTTACGTAAAATTCTGGGGAAATTGTAAAACGTGGCTTTGGAATTTTCATAATTTCTTATGTACGGAACATCTCACTTGACATCTGAAGGAAAAAAAAATTCGCTCACTTTAGTTGCATCTTCTAAAATTGCTTTATTAATATTTATGATTGTCAAGAATTAAAGTATTTGCTTCTTAATGCTTCATTCTTTTACCAGATTTCAAGTTTTTTGTCAAACAATTCCAAAAAGCCAAAGATTAAGGTTTTTTCTTTCATAAATCCGAATAACCCTACAGAATCTAAAGCTTTGTCGAACAATGGTATTTAACTAATAGGTTTACGAATTATTTTTAAGTATTTAAGTTGTATTTTAGGAACGTGTTTTAATTTCACAAATCACGTTTGACTTGATTTGATAAAAATAATTCCTAATTGTAGGTAAAAAAATTTCAAAGCTACATTTAAAAAATATGCGGTCAAATACAATATTTTATTTTCAGCTTCCCATAGCCTGAGTTAATAAACCTACAAATTATAAATTATCAGCCTTTAAATAAGCTTAATCAAAATGTATTATTAATTTATGGCAAAAAACTTGGATCTCATAATTTTTTAGAAATTAGCAGTGATTTTAGATCTTTAAAGTGTATTTTAAGTGACATATATAATTGGTGAAAAATAATGATATGTAAAAGATACAATTAGAATACTTGTAAGTAACAACTCCAAATATTTAAATTTTTATATGTATTTAAGACTGTAAGAACCCTTTTATTTTTAGTGCCAATCATAATACAATTAAATGTCTTATAATAAAAACTAATTATATGCTAAACATTTTTAAATTTTCCTCAACATTACCTGACACATTAAATTCCCACATTTTCTTTTTCGACTTACTTTCATATCCATCTCTTTTGTAAATCTTTCACTAAATTAATTCGAACTCTACATTTAATTTTTATCATTTACATCTAATTTTTTTTCACATAACTTCCTTTCTTACCATATATGCAATATTTCCTTTCATTATTTGGAAATTTAAAAATATTTTAGTAAATTAATATTTTTAAATATTCATATTTCATTTACGATTATGTTTTTGGAAATATAAATATATATAAAACAAAAGGCAAAGGAAAATAAATCCTTACCTCAGGTTAGTGTTTTGTATAATTGCTCCAATACAACCTTGTTCCTTGTCCAATATGTGCGTAAAATACTACTCGTTTCTGATCCAATCTGATATTTATATAAAGTCATGCGGTATTTTTTTGTAATTTTTCTGTATTTACTCACCTGCATCCTTTTAATATTCAATTATCTTATATAAAACGTTCATTGTATGATGTGTTAACACTACGCATACAATGTTATTCAAGTATATGCGCGGGGGTGGCGTCACATAATTTAAACATAAAATTATTGTTTACATTTGAACTTAAGCGAGAAATTCACTTTGTTTACATTATACCGTATTGTCGTGTTATGTTGCAACAACCCGTGCCTCTATTGCTCTATCCTGATACCTCAATATGAATTTCCAAATAACTTTCACTATTGTATGACAATAAAATCGTGGTGATATCGATCCCATCTAATATTAGAAGATTCCAACATGAGACGAATTCACCCTTGTCTCATTTCGGCACCGGTCACGATAGAATTAGAAAGTGACTTAATTCCTCGTAAATTTTTCAGAAATCATTATAACAAAATATACAATTCTAATTATTGATTGTATTAAAATATTAAATCATTGTAATAAGTAATCTAAATCTGTTTTAAGAACTAAATTTCAAAGTTGTACAACATATTTGGCGTAGTTAGTAGTATCCAGTCTAGCTAGTGTCTCAAAATCAAAAAAGTGATATTTATTTTTAACTTGAAAATGGACAAAATCGGTGCAACATATATTGCTATATCGGCAACTAATGAATGAATCTATGTCAGAAATCGATTCACTATGACTAATCTTAAAACTTAAATACCCATTGAATATGAATAGCCAGGCTTAATTCGTTTTAAGCCTGGCTATTCATATTCAATGCAACGAAAATTCTCTATAACCTGACTTAATATAGATAAAATAAAACGGAAAGGAAAATGATCGACATAATATCCTCAAAAATCATTCCAAATAATTAAAATAAAAACTCATAGATATATTTTTAAAACTATGTATTCCAATTTTTTCATCTAACGAAGTAAAACTTTTACTTCGTTAAGCCAAATTGACCATTTGAATACATCATTAAGTAATTCGGTTTATCGTTAGGCTACCAATGATTCATCTATGAACTGGTAAGAACGCGTAGTTAGTTACAGTTTACACATATGAATTATTGAATATATTTGGTGTTAATTTTGTAGAAATTCATTATTCCCAATTAAATAAAACTATGTGATGTAGTATTATTTCTACTTTCTTTAAGTTCTTTACCACGACCTAGGTTTTCTTGTATTACAACATCTTCAGGTGAATTATTAGCTTGTGGATTAATCTTTGCTAATAACCCACCACAACAATAATAAATATAATATTACCACTGTTTCAATTATGTATCCTAATAAAGTTAGACCGCATATAGTTTGAGTGAAATACACGACGACTTATTTGTTTTCAAAATATTTATTAGTAACTATCAAATTAATCCACAAACAATATTCACGGTTCTTCCAAATAGTTTATTCTTTTCTTTTTAAGTAATAAACTTCTTATAATTTGCGTAAACTCTTCAAAATTGTTACGTTCTTATTGTGTCTTAACGATCATATTGTATCATTATATTCTGAGTAAATGCGCACATTCCTTAAAATTTACGTATGTAACATTGTGTGAGGTCATTTTGTTTCTTTTATTTGCGTTTACTTTTCTCTCATCATTTTTAAGAAACATCTGTGCAAATAGAAAAATTATGGCTATGCAAATAAATGTATGACTTGGGATTAAATTAATTCATTCCATGCATCTCGATGCAACTGCGATGGAAAACAGGCATAATCCATATTAAAATGTAAAGAATAGGATAACAATTTTCAACACGGATTCTTCCCATGGATTTTTAAAAGTCAAGATTTGAAATAAAGTTAAAAATTATAGAAATACTTTTAAATTTGGACTAAATTATTTTTTACTAAATATTGAACTTGTACAAAGTGCGACTTGGGTTCAATTGAGCGATTTAAATGCAATTTTTATGGAGGCATAGTCCTTTCATAACAATATTAAGATAAATAATGTGTAAAGTAGACAGTCTTGTTATTAAAGGTGTATGAGAAACAATGACAAAAAAATTATCGGGAAATAATTTGATTTCATATTTACTATATTTACCGGGATAATGCACGTTCTATGAGTTTTCGTTTGAAACCAGCCTTCGAGTTTTGTTGTATAAGGTTTTCATTATCTAAAGTTGTAGAGAAAGTTACCGCAGTAAAGTGGAAAAAAAATTTGTTACAAAATTTTTCTTCGAAGTCGCAATAAAAACATTCAGATGCTCATCAATCCAAAAAAAGAACTGTATAATTTCATTACCCAATTTACATGTGTATTTGTATAATGAAATATTGTGTGAAGCATGTACGTCTCTTAATAAAAAAAATATACATTAATAATTTTATATTACATTTCCAATGCATACACATTTTTGAAAGAAATAGAAAAAAAGGAAAAGAAATATATTTTTTCGTCTTTTTTTATTTCGTAAATAATGTTTAGGATCCTGTAAAAGGAAATATATATAAATGCGTAGAAAGTATCTGTTTATAGATAGTTCTTTTATTCACAGGCGAAACAATAAGACTTTACAACGTGGCTGAAGCTAGAAAATCAGTGGCTCTAGCTGTAATAGATCATTCACGAAGAAACTTAAATATTAGGCTAATACCATAAATAATTTTGACAAAATCTGTTAAGAATTTAGTACAGTAAATACGATTTTTTTAAAAGCCTTTCATAAATAATATAAATGTTACATTTTTCATATACCCCAAAATATTCAGGTATGCGATATTAAGTATTTGTCAATATTTTTACATACCGAGACATGTTCATTTGAATAGGTTTAAAAAAATATATAATCAGTATAAGAGTAAACTAAAGTAAACTCCAAAGGAAAAATTTCAATTAAAACGAAGAAAAATAATAGCGCAGAAATGGTGACCGGTAGTAGAATGTAGGCATTTCACTTTCAAGATTTAGATTTTTGAATACATAGCTTCTGTTTTTGACTAGCTATACTAAATTAATATAATATTAAATTAACCAACCTTTTACTATGACACAAATGAGGTTGATCGACTTTCCATTAAAAAGTAGCAGACTTACCTAGTGATAAGGTAAAATAATAACCTCTAGTGTCTGAGTTACACAATGTAATCACGGCAACAGCATTAATAGTGGAGCGCCGTAAGACACAAAAATGGAAAAATCTTGGAACCCGGTTCCACTGAATGGATTTTCGTGAAACCTTTTCGATTGCATTACTAAAAGCTTAAATAAAAAAGTTTACTAATCAAAATTTGCCACTCTCCATCACAACAATTTTTAACAACAATTAATTGAAAAGTGAGGAAAATATGAAGAAAAAAATTTGGTAGTAAAGATTTAAATATAAATATGTGTAAAATAAATTATATTTGTATAATAACTTTATTATTCATTTACAATTTTTTACCTAAAAATAAAAAAATTCCAAGAAAAATTCGATAACAAGGCAAGTTGCTCAAAATCATATACATATGAGACCAGAAAAATAAAATATACTGCATTAATAAAAACATGACATTTTGAGAAAAATTAATATCTGTTATTTCATTTTATAAAAATCGAAAAATTTTCAGTCAACTGTCTAAATTATTGGCGTCATCAACCTCATTAATTTGGATGATAGGTAATGGATTAGTACAACCGTTGCCATTGCATTCTAAGCAAGCTACAGTACAATTCAATCCACTTTTCCTGCATCGACAAGATACTCCATATCCTATTTTGTATATGCAAAAAATCATTTTCAGTAAGGTCTGTGGAGTTGATAGCTACGTCATTGCTTCCGATGTCAGTATTCCGCTAACAATCTATGTTATATTTAACTCCCTGAGCCACTAGATCCAGCACGCCTGCAGTTCTTTTAAGAATATTATGACAATATTCCTTTTTTTTTGTAACTTATCTAATTGAGGATGGATTCCGTAAAATCAGCGTCAGTTTCTGGTTAATTTTTCGTCTCATCGGTTTTTTTACCTTTTTTTCCTTTGTCTCATCCACTTTTTCACATAAAAAACATCTATGCATGCTTATGTAAGGTAATGTTTATTTAAACATGCTTTAATATGTTTTTGACTAATATATTTGTGCTGCATGATGTATGAGCGTAGGCAAATTTCCGAGTATTTAAATATTGAAGCCGTCCGCTTTTTCTTAAGGGTCGGATGTATGCTATGAAATATTTGGTTTATTACTACTACACACGCGCATGCGCCGGCCCCGGCCGTGCTGTGTGACTCTTAGTAGTGTGCGTTACACGAACGCACTCGGCACAATGGGATCGATTGAGACGCTTTTTAGACTAATTATTAAAGTAAATCTGAGCTTGATTTCTGTGTTATAATTTCTTTGTAAATCTCTTGATACGGAATACGATTTAACCTTGGATATGATTTAGGTCGGTTTTTGACTGAATTTGGGGAATTTGAACAAATGAACAAAATGTTGCATATATTTTGTGTAACTATTTTTTATGTATAATCTTTTTGTAAATTAGTATGGCAAGCGTAGACTAAGATAAGAATAAAATCCCTAAAAAAACTTTGTGCAAATTATGATAAAATAATTGCACTATCACATTTTTAAAGGAGTGACTAATTTATCGTATAGAATGATAATAGCAGTAAAAAAACTTTTTTTAGGATTTTTGTGCTAATATTGTACACCCACGAGCTATGTCTAAAGGAAAGAAATCATAATTACACGCAAACGAAGTCTTAGGGACATCTAATATAAATTAATGTTATACAATACGAAGTAATGTGAAAATAATAAAACTACGTATAAAAGAAAACTTAAAGAAAATTTATTTGTAAATAAGAAAAAAAATTAAAACCCGTAAAGGTTTAAAATAAATATACTTTATAAAATTATTAAAAATGAAAAAGCCTATATAATGTCTTCATTACGATGTTCCGTGAATCAGTTGGATAACAAACGTCTTAATATGTTATAATTGATTAAAATATTATTTCAGTAATTTTTCAATTTTACCCAATGTAAGTTTGTTAAATCTAAAATATTTTATAATTACATCCCATATGTATATCATATCTATGTTTCAACATTTAAACTTTATATTTAGATACTTTTAATAATACCATATGTCCTAAATTTTCTGAAACATTTAATTCATTTCAGAAATTTACATAAATTAAAGAAGAAAAAAGTGGCAAGAAAAAACAAGGTTTAATATGTTTCTTATCTTGGCTTTCACTGACAAGCGGTTAATTTTTTTAAGTTACGAATAATAATACGAAATCAAATCCAACATTATAAATATTTTTAATTTAAGATTTACGAATACGTGGTTTCTTGAAAATTCACTAGGAAACGCAACATTGCTTCCAGAATACCAAAAAAATTAACGAACAATTTATAGCTATAAGACAATTTTAGATCAAAATTAATGTACATTAATGTTTTATAGACTACATGTACAATTATAATTCTAATCGTAATTTAAATTTTTGAAATTAGCAATAATATAAAAGACCTATTTTATTATTTGGTACAAAAAAATAAGAAAAGCAATTTAAAAATATAACATTATAAAAATAATACAGTGACCAAGATCGTAAGCACTTATTAAAATAAGATATGTATGGACATCCTTCTATGCAAGTCGCATGGTTATCATTCATTATTCTGAATAATTTTTTATCTATCCAGCAATGATTCCAGTCCGGTACACACACACACACATATATATATATATATATATATGCAAACCCAAACCGTTATCATAGATAAAAAATAACGCAGAATACAATCAAAGACATCTAACAAGAACTTAAACTATTATCAGTCGGCCTCATCTAACATGTTTGTTTACTCTTTTCTTCCATAGCACGTAAGATATATGGAGCATTCCGAATATCCATAGACCTTGGGATGCGCGGATCTACCAATTCTGGAAGTAAACAATTATTATAAAATTCGATCAGCTTTTGTTCCATTTTATCTTTCCAAAATTGGTCGTCTCTTTCAATCCGATAGACTTTAAGTGGTGTCCTCTCGCCAATCCAGACGGCAAACAGGCAAATGTGACTTTTGGTAATATGCTACTGTCCTTGAATTTGAAAATACCAGTCATGGTTTTTATCAATTATGAAATTGTTTTCTTTATCTAATTTCCAAAAAAGAGTGTTTTTTCATGGCATCAACTACCTCAAGTTTGGAAAAAATGAAAGGACACTTAACCTCCACAATTCCTTCTGCGTATTTACCGTCTGGCGATGCTCCCAGAAAATAATAT
The DNA here is from genome assembly GCA_039881145.1 of Druceiella hillmani. Taxonomy (NCBI): domain Eukaryota; kingdom Metazoa; phylum Arthropoda; class Insecta; order Lepidoptera; family Hepialidae; genus Druceiella; species Druceiella hillmani. Next base: position 137,952 of record JAYKKI010000028.1, on the reverse strand, counting down.
GTGTCATCTATGAACAAACCGCACTTCTCGATTATTTTATCTTCTTGGACACTTAGTTGTCTAATTGCGATTTGTTCGACATCTTTACCATACCTTATGGATGGAATATTATTCAAACATTTGCCATAAAGTATGGATTTGACTAGAGGCGCACAACTGGTAGCCTTTCCTCTCTTACAAACCTTCCCGAACCACGAAGACGTTAAAAGCTTTCTACGTATGCTCAACCAGTCACCACTACTACTCTGCAAAATCGTATTCCTCTCTAGTTGCTGGCGCTGGAGATCTGTAAACGACAATTTAGCCATAAAATCTGACTTCGCCTGTTCAAAACATTCAGAGCTCAAGTCAGGTTGTTGGTATTGTGGCCCATAGTGGGGATCGTTAGATACAGAGGTAGTGTGAGTAAATTTCTTCTTTTTAATATTTTTGTCAACTTTGTGTAATCTAGATTTCTCCACTCGCGATATTAAAGAATTGGCTTTTATGCCGAATATAACTTCATGAGTAACGGAATGAAGTGCTCCCGTATTAAAAGACACAAGACCACCAGCACATCGCCCGCCATAAGAACGTCGAAGAGAATAATTTATTCTTTTACCTCCTACGAATTTGGCAACCTGAGAATTATAGCTTTCTACTATATTACTCGTTACATTATAAATTAAACTACGAGATTGTCGAGACAATTTACTACTTAAATCTTCTAATTTTGTTAGTACACCTGATACTTTCAAGTTATTAACTAAATTTACTTCATTAACGCGTCTACTTTCTTGTGAACAAAAATAAGAGGCACAATTTACATGGTTACCAAATACGTGATGTGGACCGTTCAGGATATCTTCAGCAAGTTGTGAAATTTTTTCGTGAAGTTGTAAATTTTGCTCACCCCAATATCTGATTGCACATTCTACACCCTTTCTTAAACGTAAATACCGATCTTTTACAAATTTACGTATCGGTTGAAATATTTAATAATGCCTTACAGTAATTTAAATGGTTATGAATAATGGTTTTTACATTCAATTTTTTCAACAATAAAATCACCATATGGTCGCGAATCAAGAATTTTTTTATATGTACTGGAATCTCCGTCAGCTATTATTTTTTCATATATGAGACCATATTCTTTAAGAGAACTTTTAAACCCCTCCAAAATTATAGTAGATTCCATCGCGGTAGATGAACCTGAATAGTTTTTATAGCAAAAATGCTCTGGAGGCTCCACATTCTTATTAGCAGAACGAGCGCAAATCATGCAATATTTATTTTTTATTCCTAAATATAAAACCTTTCCAAATTTATGACCTACAATAACAGCTGCACCGGATAAAGCGGAATAGTTCGATATGACCTTTTTGACCAACATCCGTCAGCAACTACTGTGATCATAGGTGTTCCATGCTTATTAACATTACCAATAGATATTGCATAATTCGCTTCTTGCTTGGCAGCTTCTGACATACAATGTGCCGCGGTCTTCTCCCACCACTCACACACAGTGTCGTGTACAGATACATACAATTTTGCACATATAGCCGGAATTTCTAAAGCAGCAGTAATAGTTTGTAGATGAGCATGACCAGAACCTACCGACATAATACTAGATCAGCAGCGTGATTTATGTCTATACCAATACCTTTCATTTCATCCGTACTCAAAATGAATTTCTCTCCACACATGCGACATATCAAAACAAAATTTGAAATTAGTCCAACACGACTTTCTGAAATAATTTGAATATAACCTAAATTACAATCCATATTTCCGTGTGTAGAAATGTTTTTCATAAGATTGAAAAAATGCATAAAATTAACTATTCTCCTGCCTTCAATCACAATACCATTTCCTGCTGTTTCCTCTTCCATTTCAAGAATGAGATTTAAAGGTATCTGCAAATTAATTGTAAAGTTACTTCTGAGAAATCTCTAAGTTTACGCACGAAAAAATTGTGATTAGGTGTGCAATCAATAGCTCAGTTAATAATTTTTAAAATAGTTGAATTTAAATGTTACGAATTTCAACGTTGTCGAATTGAAATAGACACGTTACAAACAGAGTTGGAATTACGGCCAAAATACCAAACCGAAAACAGCACACATACACACACGCATATATATATATATATATATATATATATATATATATATATATATATATATATATATATATATATATATTTGTAAATTAATACATAAGATTATACTTTGGTTCATTATATGCTTAGTCCTGGAACTATCATGTGGAATTAATAGGTTTAATCAGATTGGTGGAAAACATTTTCAGTTACCTCGGGAATATTATATCAGACTTACATTTTCTGCCCTAGTACATACCCCTTCTCTTTCAATGTTGCCCCCTGCAACATTATTTTCAATTTCGTCTACAGTATGGTTCCTGCAACAAATACGACGATTATTTTCTTTTAATGATAGAATAGAATTGCATCCGAAAAATTTGCAACTCAATGTCAATAATAAAAAACTAATAAAAAATTACAAAATTAGAAATAGAATAATTTTCTAGTAGTCAAATAATAATTTCTCGACGTTTAAACAAAAATTTGCAATTTTTTCAAAAATATTAATATTTTTGAACCCCTATTTTACCGACATTCATTTTATATCCCACATAATGAGTACGATAAAAACCCCATAAATTGCCCCCTCTCTCTACAAATCAACCTGAATTATAGTTTTATGTTTTACGTCTGCGTTTACCAGAAGCTATAAACATGTCAAATTTTATATCATCTTTCTAAATCAGCGTTCCCACGATAAATGGCTGTAAAATGCACACAAACAAACACAGAGTGGCAAGTATTTTGTTTTTAAAATGTTGATAAAATACTAAAAGAGAATCATTACAATATTCAATAAAATACGATATTGAACGCACAGATACATCTAAAAAACTTAAACCTTTAATATTTAAAAAAAATATACATCTTTACGTATACAATGAAATTATAAAATGTATCTCCCTAATATAATACTCAGTAAAGTCCAAATACCGATTTATTACTTCTAAAATACGAGTATATTTAATAATTCTTTATAATTCTCTATTATAAAATTTCTACAAACCTTTTGTTTAGGGCACGTAATAATTTTTTTTTTCATTTTTGCTCCCAATACCGGGCGCCTGTAGGAAATTTTACGTTTTCCCATTAATATCTGAAAATATACAGAATATAAACAAATATATCCCCTAATTTACAAAACATTATGCATTTAAAATGTATCATAGAAGTATTATGTAATAATCATTTATACGTAATTTGCATTTTATCGTAACATACAACATAAAACTTACACTGTGTACAAGCCGTGTACGCGTTATAAATCTTTGGCACAGGTTGACGAAGAGCGACCAGATCACACGTCCTAACTGTTTGCAAGCGCAAACGGTACTGAATTCAAAACATGCGTGAGCGCCGTAGATAATAATCGTTTTTGTTTTCATAGAAGCTAGTATGGAAAATTCGCGCGCGGAGTGCCGTAAAAATTCGGCAAATTTGACCTAATACCAAAGGGTTCATATTTATGTCATAGTTAAATCCATATACAAGAACGTAGCTACATTAATTAAAACTAGACACAGTGAACTGAAAATCGATGTATTTTTATAATATTATTTGAATATGCGAAACAGCGAAGAGCCTTTTGCGTAAACGAGGTTAATTTGAGATTATTTTTTTTTAAGTTTGAAACATAATTTAAAAAAAATGTCGCACAGTAACATAGTACAAAGGCCATTCTATGTCCTGGTATTTTAATATAACGTCTACCTTTGGTAGTTATTGAGTATTTTGCGAAACCAAACACCAATTTTCGCCTATTTGCGAAATCCGCCCCTTAAGAAGCCGTCTTTAGAAAGAAAAGTAAAAGTCCTCTCGTTACTTTTACTTTCTTTTTTTACTACGAGGATGTAACAACAAATATTAGTAATATTAATAAGTAACATTTATTTCATTGACTGATAATTCCTATTATTGAACTAAACTGTCAAATTATAACTACTAGCTTCGATATATTGCAAAGTATACGTTTTCGCAATAACTGCACAATAATAAATAAACATAATTTCACAATAATTAAAAACCAAAAAAAGTTCGAAGCACATAAAAGCAGCTACGTGTTTAGCCTAGCTAATTGCGATGTGTAATATTATGTTGCGGACGACGTTAAACACCTACTGTTGTCCCTCCTATAATCCTTTCTTTTTCTCACCTTTTTACCTGACGCCCCTTGATATTCCAAGGCCATGTTTGTACTAGTTATCCTATGTAAAATCTAACTTTAAGTGCAAAAAATTTCGAGTTTTTAATAGAAAATTAATAAAAATTCTGAAAAAATTATTATTATTTATTTTAATAATTAAAAAATTGAGATTAAAAGTCTTTACTCAATTACTAGTCTCTATTCAAGTCTAATACTCAATCAAAAGTCTTTCTTCTAAAGCCATTTCTTAGAATCAAATTTATATCATATAAATGTCAATATCAAAGTAAGTAAGAGAAACAACGGTCCGAAAAGAATTACACAGCGATTTGTGAATTAGGTATATAATTTTATCAGTATAGTATTTTATCAGTATAGTATAGTGTATATCAGTAAATATGAGTATATAATTTCAAAATAATTTCTGGGCTTAATCAATTTTATCTTTTCCACTATTTAGCAATTTTTTTTATATTATTTGTTTCAACGCAGGTTTTGAGGAATATTAGTAATATATAAATACCTACTATCAATATCGTTAATACATTGGAATTTAAATATATGGAAATTAATGTTATTCGACGGTTTATTATCTATATTCCAAATAACGTTTTAAACCAGTTTTACCAGAACATTTTCTGGTAATAACTTATTCCATTTCCTTTCATTTAATTCCATCTCCTTTAATATAATGCATTTAATAGCTTGTTCCTCATTAACCAAGGGCTTTGAATTAAATATTAGGTAACTTCCAACAACCGTTCTAGGAATATTCTTATAAAAGACTTTTAAATAATTCCTATATTAAAAGCAATAAAGAAAAAAAACGCCATGTATTCTTAAATCAAAGTATTTTATTACAAGTGAAATGATAAGTTATCCCCAAACAATTAATGTTTGTCCGGTAACAAAATTATAATTTATTCGAATGCAAATAGACTATATTATATTTGAAAGTCTCAACAATATATGGAAAATATTTTAATTTCATGTCAAGATTTAAAATTAAATTCATGTCAAGACTTTATTATCTCTTGTCATGTAAGTTCGATTAAAGCATTATGATTAAGTTTTGAACATTAAAAGTAGTAAGCAAATAGATTAACGTATGCATATGTCTATACTTGTGAAATAAAGTATACCTATATGGTGTGTGTGTGTGTGTTTTTATGTGCCCGTGCGTATGTAGCGTGCATGCATGGGTATGTTAGCCTGTGTGCATCTGATGCACTGGTATGTATATGTGTATGTGTATTGGACCATGGGATTAAATACTCAATATAAAAATAAAATAAACTTCTTCAAATTTTATTCGTCTGCGTTCCAGCCATGGGCGGGTAAACGTAATTGATCGTTTAATAATTTTGCTGACACCTTGGGATAATTTAGGCCAACCAACGAAGGTACATCTGACAAATTATCCATAAAATGTCTCAAATTACCCTTCTTATCATACCTTACTTCTAACTTATGGAGATAAGTAGGTTTTTGCACGATTATAAACCAGCATATATCGCGAAAAATTCGTCGTTCTTTTTCACTACAATCGCTTCAATTTGAAGCTATAAAATCGACAGCTCTATCTGCAAAAGAAAAGAAATAACGATTTAGTTATCTTCAAAAATTAATTTCTAACAAACATACCCTTTTTATATAAAACTATACACATTATATTTTTTATCTTCAATAATGGTTTTTTTTAAATTTTTGTCAGTATAGTAAAATAACAATTATATCTGAAAAATAATTAAAATATCATCGAAGCGAAGAAAAGAGCTGTACATCCTCTCTAGCAGATACTAGTGTTTTCTAAAGAATGGATAAACGGAAATGGAAAATGGATAAAACCATTCCACGAAAAATATTTATGTAACAGCCAGTTTGAAGAATGATGTATATGAAGAGAACGTTATAAAAAATCAGGTAATGAGTCATTTTGATATTAAATTTCCCATAACGAATATTATTGCCAAGTCCACTGCAAATTTATATCTCAATATGTTTGAGATTCAATTAGAAGAAATTTAGTTGACAATTATTTTTGTATTTTTTACAGAGGAAAATTTTAAAAATGAAGCAAAACTTGACATTTTTATTTATTAGTATTAATATATAAAAAAAAATCTGTATTTACTCATAAAACAATCTTTCTTGATATTTGTTAATTTTGTTATTATTCATAAAATATATAATTATAAAACTAATAACGTTCCGACCTAAAAGAGGCGCCTGGCAAGTGTCTAGTTACATTTGATTTCAAGTATCTGTATTTAAAAGATCCATGCTATAAAAAAGCGGTGTGTAAATAAAAGTAGTAAACAAACAAAAGTAGACAATAAAAACTGAATAAATACGGTAATATAATTATAACTCGCACTATGAGCGTTCCATAGACATTCAATGTCATATTTAAATGTAAATATAAGTATTTAATTATGAGCATTAACATATAAGCATTTAATTATATGTACTATTAAAATAATTGAAAATATTATTATTATTTTTAAACATGCAAATATGTTGTCCCATTTTCATTTGTCATTTCATAGCTTTAAACGATTTAAATTTATCACGATGTATTAAAATATTATAATCAAATCAATATTAAAGTTAAGCTAAAGTTACTTGCAGTATCGTTTTTCACAATATTATCTTAGTTTACATTTTATGAAATATCAATAAAATTTTCTTATATAAGCGTCTAAAACATTAGTTTTGGTATTCTTAAAATTTATCCTTTCATTAGATTTGCTACATTACATATTAAATTCAGAAAAAGAATTATTTTGTACGTCCTTAAAATGTTTACACTAATATTTCTTATATTGAATATACTTAGCGTTAATTTTGTAGATATTAATTTTGATCTAATTTTTCACAATTAAATGAAACTACTGGACTTAGTATTGTTTCTAATTTATTTAAATTCTATACTATGGCCTAGATTTCGTTATATGACAACATCTTCAGGTGAGCTATTTGTACATTATTTACAAATGGCCCATCTGTAGATTCGATCATACAACGAAATATAAGTTGTGGTAAAGAATTTAATTAAAGTAGAAATAATACTACATCACATAGTTTTAATTAGTTGTGAAAAATTTAACCAATATCTTTTATTATAATATTATATAGATATTTTGGAATATAATTTTTCTTACTATATAGTTATACTAAATTTAAATTTTCTACATTGAACATTTCCTGATAAAAATAAATTGCGTTTTTTCTTTCTTTTGACGGAACGGATGCTAAAAATAATTTTTTTGTCAATAACAAATTTCAAAACGGTCCAATAACGATTCATAACCATATTAAATTATAAAAATGTAGTGCAGAATGTAATTTGGAATGAATTGATCCATTTAAAAGGAAAATTGGAATAGCATTTCAATAATATTCGGTTAATAATCTATAAAGCAACTAATAAATGTTTACTGTCAAGATAACATTTTTACTGTCAAGTAATCGCAGAAAAGACGTTTTGTCCATATATACGGGGATCTAGACGTAACTTGGAAAATTGAATGATAATATTGTATTTGTTATATCAATTGCCATATTGAAAATTTTTTCGTTAACAAATTCATAGATCCAGTGAACATTTTTTGCAATTGTTTTCCAAAATTTTAAATGTTTTCTGTTTGTGTAATTTATGCCACAAATAGCGAAATATATTTTTCGTATGTTAAGACAATATGCGTAAATTATAATCAGTTAAATTCTAACAGTTAAATCTATACATTAACAATCAGAAATAATTACAATTTTGTCTATAAAATGCTCCCATACTATTAAAAAATAGGAAATTTTTTTACAAAAAAACTTTATTTTTGAATGAGAAATATTTAGAAAACCCGAATGTATGCTCATGTTTCAGAGAAAAATTATGATTATGACTTACAAGTTAAATAAAAGTCAAGGGTAGGCTGTGCGAAGTAATTTTATTACGATCATTTGCGTAAATATTATAATATACTTACTCTATTTCAACTTGATAAGATCCAGGCCAAAGCAATCATTAGCCAAGTCATCTTTTATTAGTATGAAACATATTCGAAATTTATTTGGTTTTTAGATATATGACTTTCTTTTTGCTTTATTGTTTTTCATTTTCTTTAAGAGATGGAAAGTCTTTAAAATACACATACCTTTGACACGGGCATCCATTTCGTTACATTCATCGTAGTCCAATACGCAATCAATATAGGCCTGCACGCGTTCTGGATTTCCTTTAAATTTTGTTATGTCAAGGTTTTCAAATGATCTAGAGTTTTCAGAAGCTGCAAATATGGCGGCCGCAATAGCTAAGAATGAAATCACACAAACGAATTCGGCCTTCATCTGGGGAATAATAAATCATATAAAGCTTTCGTAAAAAAGTTGACCAAGATTTTTTTTTTGATATGTTGATGTACGTTTATTGCAATTATCGTCAAATAATTGAACTCGAAAAAATTATGAGTGCGTGCAAATCTTTGTAGTTACCTCTAACTTTCATCGATTTTTTTATATTATTTGATAATTTTAAAATATTTAAATATACTGATTTTTTTAAGCCTTAATATTTCTTGTATAATTTTGTTTTGGGAAATATGATATACACAAAACAAACGTAATGGAAAATAAATGCTTACCTTAGCTTAAATGTTTTGGGAAATCTCTCTAATAAAACTTGCTTCCTCGTTCAAAATATTCGAAAAATGTTAATTTTTCTTGACACGTCCTTATATTTATATGCTACATACAAAAATGTTTATGCAAATTTATTGTATTTGCTCACCTGTCTTCCTTTAATACATATGATACAACTGTGGTGTATATGGTGTTATTATGTATATGCCAGACGACTGCGTCACAAAATTACAACCACAAAATTATTGTTTACGTTTGAACTAGAGTGAGAAAGTGACTTTCATAACGTTATAGGATCTAGGCCAGTCATGTTGCAACATATTTGTTTTTCATATTTCGTTTTAGTGAACAAATAGGTGAACCAGTATAGGATATATTGCTATATTGACAACTACTTAATCTATACCAGTAATTAAAGTAATAGGAACACCCATAAAATTAAATAATATGGTTATTATTATTTATATTTAAAAATTGATTTAATAATATGTCAATAATTTATTGACATATTATTAAATCAATTTTTATATATAAATTTTGTTAAGTCACTCAATGAATTGATCTCACTATCGACCTTTTACGTCACTTTGATAAAAGTGCACGTACATACATAACGCATGTACTGTTTTTATACATTTATTATTTAAAAGAGTACATAGCACTGAAATGTTTTACTTGAAATTCGTTTCACTTTAACGGTGATTCCAAAAAGTTACATAGACACATAATAAACTGGTGAAACTATATTATAATAGCACTATTTTCTAAAAGAATCAGGTTTCTTTCATAATACAATGATATAACCGATATAACAAACAGTATACACAAAAGGCATCAAAGAGTCGAAAACTTTAAAATCAAAACGACGAAAATTTTCATGCCGCAACTTATTACATTTGAAATAAAACAGTTGCGGAAATGACATAGCATGATATCCACAATATCAGTTGCAAATATATCAAAATTAAAATGTATTGGAAAAACCACTTTTATCTCTCAAACCAAAATCATTTCAACTTATACCTTATAAACTTTGGAGTAAATAAAACTGTTCCATTGATTGCATTTCACATAACTCGTAGCAAAGTATATCGCACAACCACAAAAAACCCAGAATTATATTCATTTCCGTGCCGTAGGAAATTCACTACTTTGGCATTTAATATACATGTGAATGTATACTCCTTAAAATGAGACTATGAACAGTACAATATCAGTAATATTAATTAATGTGCTGCGGAAATATACAAAATTTAAAAACATAATGTATTCAGAAATGTTCTTAGAAACATATCTATTTTCGTTTACTTTGTTTCTTTAGTTTGCTGCGTTAAAAGCTACTTACGGACCCATCTTTAAATGTAACCATGTATGTATTATGACACATGTAAATAACTCAAAATTAAAATCACTTAAATAATTTGAAAATCAGCATTAACCGAAAGAAAATGCAAATTTTAAGCAAAAAAAAAACAATTTCTCTCTAAAAACAAAACCACACTTAGATTACAAATAAAAATCTCGCTATTAAAACAATTGATAGACTTTGATGATGAAAACAAATCTTTCTTTCATCCACTCGCATTACGCTCTTTCATATCTACAAACGCTTTAACAAAATACCAGTCAAAAAAGATCCCTTTATAATTACCAACGTACATCGTACAATGTACAATGGCAATTAATTCAATATATGTATTTTTACAGAATTCAACTCTTTCAAGAGAAAGCTCTCTTGGTTTCAACATTTTTAACCTCGTAATATATTCAATGACCTGGTAGGACTAGATATGGTTTAAAAGTCTAAAATATAGTCGAATTGCGTAAATAACTTCCATAGAAACCTACTACAAGGGATGAATTCCCTTATATTAAAATATGATATAAGAAATATATCAAAAAAAAATCTTATTCTCCTAATAATTACAAACTACAATAAAAGCTTTGCATTCATAAAAAATATTTATCTTACACTTAATGACATTGTCTTAAGCTTATTATTCCCTGTAATAATTACACAATTTAAAAAAAAATTTAATGGTGAACTTTGAAAATCACGGAACTTTCCTTATTTATGTTAAATAAAAGCATCCCCTTTTACAGATTTCTGACAGTAAAACAATATTTTTTAAACAAAAATGATCCATTTGGAAGAAGAGAATAGCGATCTGAAATAAACATCATAAAATTTATTGAAAATAATTTTGAATGATGAATACCCCATATATATATATATATATATATATATATATGTATATGAATATATATATATATATATATATATATATATATATATATATATATATAATTAGGAGGTCAGAACATTTCTACTACCGTGCATTGTTTAACTTTTTTGTTAATTATACTACCATCATTCACCTAAAAGCATTTGTAACTCTGAATATAAATATATACCAAAACATGAACATTTATTCGGGAAAATTCAAACAGAAATACTATTTTAACAAGTTAAATTTTACGAATAACTCACAACAAGTGGATGCAATTTGGACCGATTGTATCTATAATTTAATACTTCATACGAAACTTTTAATATCGTGCAAATTTATTTCTGTTAAATTTTCATTCAATATATTCAAAAAAATATATGGCTAATATATACATAAAGATATCAAATCAATTCAAAATAACCGTTTCCAGTAAGAAAAATCATACTTGTGTACAGGGAACCGCAAATCGTAGATGGTTGCTGTCTAATGATATGAAAGGTATTTATTTATAAATTAATGAAAATGACACCCCACAAATATTATCCTTCGAGCTACATAACATCACCATAAAAATAAACTAGGACCACTCCAAATTAAGGGGTATAGGCCTGGAACCAATTTATAAACTGAACGGACTTATTGAAAGGGAAAACCCCTAAACCTTAACAAAATGGACGATCCCAAATAACATTATTATATTAAAGTTCTAATCCATCTCACACTCGATTATATTATAACCTATATTCACTATAAAAATAACACCAATACTTCAAGGCAATTCAAAGACGCAGAATGATCCCAAAAAGATCCCAGCAAGTCATTCTTCATCAAAGTTTTACAAGTTGCCTACCAGGCAATGATGGAGGCGTTATATCTCAATAACCGTTGTCTCTGCTATTGTCTCTTGACAACTTAATGTAGATTTCCAAATATTTTTTTGGTATTGTATAACGATACAGATCGGAACCCCATTGATTCCAGCTGGTATAAAAAAGACTCAATGTGAAATCGACTGCTGTCTAAATCCTTTTCTTAATTCTTAATGCTTTCAGTAAATCTTTATGTTAATGTATTAAATTCTAGATGATAATTTTGTCAACATGCTAAATCCATTGTAATATGTAACTTAATAAGTTTAAATACGAATCTTTACGATGTAAAGTGTAATTGAGGTGAATTGATCCTCTTTAACTACCCTTGAATTTATTTATGTTTTTTTTGTGTTTAAAAAACAACTCAGGTAACCGGAAATGAAAATAATGTTAAACAATTGAAAAATTCGTTTAGGTGCTTGGAAGTTATCCTTTTTCTTGTAGTGGATAAGCGTTTAAGATAGAGGTTTTGCCACAAAAATGGGGAACTAAAGAGTAATCTCTGAAAGAACATGTAATTATCCTCAGCATTCACAAATGTAAGTTAAAAAACCGGGCAAATATAGTGTCTTTGAAAATATTCCAAAGAACAAAGAATTACATCGGGAAAACTTTATTGATACAATTAACTTTGTTAATATAAAATGCTCTAAACGTCTAACGCTAGATAACTGTAGCTGGAGGCTATATAACATTAGCATATCGACGTAACTGAAGCGCGCGATATCGGAGAGTACAGTTCATGTCAACGTATCCAAACGAAACCTAGTAAGTAATTCGACTGTCAAAAGGAGACACACAGACATACGTCCTTTTTAAAATATGATTGGAGGAAACCACTTTGTTGACTTCAGAGCAAGATAAAAATACTTCAGTACTGTATGTGAAGATCGGACGTCAGATAAATTGACAGAATCTACGGTTAAATGCGAAGCCGACTATCTGTCGGTTTTGGGTTAATTTTTCAGGCAATGCGACCAGGAACTTGAAGAAAATTGAGGAGTCTCTTAAGAGAGACATCTGTGATAAATATAGCATAATTTAACATAGTATTCAATTGAGAATCTTCATATTTCAGCATGACAATGAACCAAGTTTTTTAGAACTATGCGTAAAAGGCTTCGAATAGAAAAGTGTGTTGAAATTCAAGGTATTCAGAAAGGTAAGGTGAATCTGGCAGAGAGATCAGAAATACTGTCTGGTTTTCATAAAGGGTCAATGGGATGTTTTACAAAGAATGCGTGATATAGACCCAGATTACATATGAAAATTTATATCCACAAACGGTTTCAATATATCCAATGCTATTGAAGGCAAAACTTAAGTTAAACATAGGTGAAACTTCAATTCGTTTATTGCCACTCAGGTTAGTTCGGCGGAAGTAAAAATTAATCAAAATTTACATTGATTTTCATTTAATTCTAGTGTAAATCATGCTAAAAATAGTATGCGCAAATAACTTTGAACGATATTGTACTAACCATTATCATAATTTTAGTTAAACATTTGAATTATTTTTTAAAATATTTATTATTATTAAGTAATTTTAATAATATATATACATATATATATATATATATATATATATACTCATTATTATTAAAATATCAGTTGCCATTTCTATCTTTTTGGTCAGCATTTCTATATTCAAGATACATAAAACAATATATTGTGATCTAGGAAAAATACTAAAAGTCTCTAAAGTAGCATTTAAATTTGACCAAATTTAAGTAAAGCCACCACAAAACTCAACATGAAAATGAAATATTACCGGATCAGAAATAATCGAGGACCATTTGAATAATATAAATAATTCATTTGGAATAAGGTTCAAAGTAAAGAAATGGCGTAAATTTATTGACCTTATTTGAATATGAAATTTTCCCCAAAGGTAAAATTGCGAGGCGCTTCACTTCACGGCTACCTACCTTTAACCGCAATTAAATGCTTAACGTTGTGTTTGGACTTTAGGCATGGTCATCTAAAAATTATTTTGAAAATTCCCAAGTTATTTACTAGTTTATAAGTTATCTCAGATACATTGTACGCATTAATATTTTATAAGTTGGTATTTACGTGTTTTATTGCGTTTGGGTCATGTGGTATTAAAAATTTCCTTATGTTTGAAAAAAACTATATAATGAGCTTTTTTATAAATTGATTGTGTTAGACTCCTAAAAAAATAATGTTATAGGTACTGGGATCGAGTTTAAATGATATAAAATAATTTTGACAACAGTAGGACCTATATACATCTGCTCTTTATCAAAATCAGGGTGCAATAATTGACCGGTAATTACGGGCAAAAGCACAGTATCTAATATTTTATTTAATATACCCAACTTTCTATGCATAATTGACTATATCAAATGCAAACATAATATTTATGTACATGAAATACATACTTTTTAGATATGGGATAATTGAATTACTTACATTCCAATTAACTTTAAAGATTTAACAAATATTATTTATGTTAACATATGTCTTACACTTTTAAACAATATTAAAATGAAAGGGTACTTTAGGGTTCTGTAGCGGAAGCGTCGGAACGTCACCCTATTTTGATTACAATGCAGTATGTCATAACTTTATAGCTCCTGAAGGATAAATAAAGACTTTAATTTCATATGTGTCATGTAACATTTTGATAAAACAAGTAATTATTTTGGTTCAAAATTATGTAAAATTTATTTATCTAAGACAGCTGTGTGCAATAGCCAGAGTTTTCTTTAAATAGCAGAGAAAAATATGATTAAAAGAATAGTTTTTGGGAGTTTTGTTGCACACTCTTTTTTTCTTGATTTATTTTGATTAAGGGACTTTCAATAAGTGATAGTTCATACATTTCGACAATTATTTTCTGTTTAAAAAACTGAAGTAAAGTTAGACCTCATTAAATACAACTTTTGCTTTGTAATTGTGTAGAGAATGGGTATTTAACTCCGCTTTTTCATAAGTTCACGAATATTAAGCATAATTTTGGGTTTTATATGTTTATTTGGTTGGCATTTCGGAAATATAGTCCAAGTGTTATAGTATCTAGTTTTGCTAGTGATTATGAATAATTTTACTAGTTTTTTATTTGATCCATAAACAAAATTTTAAACGGGTCTAAGTACATAGAAGTTCAGTACGTTAGAAACGCAATGAAAGCATAGATTTTTTATGTCCCCATGTGATATACATAGTACTTCATACATAGTAGTTCAATGCGTAGGAAATGCACTGAAACGAACTATAGATTATTTTCCCAAGCAATACCGCCCAAATCGATGACTTCTTATTCAGGCTATAATTTTTTTTAATAATTAGCAGTAACTATCGGAAAGCCATACACTAGATTTCCCATGTAAAAGGGATAGAAGTTATTTAAACGATGTCGTTTATTCTCAAAATGAAAAAAAAATAGAAACCAGAGGGTAGTTTGGGAAGTATTATAAAACAATGACCGGAAAGCAAACTGGTCCTTATCTTCAAAGTTTAATCGTAGGTGAAGAGCAGGGACATAATTTTCTCATTTCTTCTTATCGAATATAATGGACATTATTAAAAATAACATCACAATTTCTATTAGCATAATGGTCCAAATATTAAATCTTAATACTCTGGACAATTTTTGAGATTTTTTAAAATGTTTATGACACTTTGTCAGCTTGTCTTTTTAAAGTTAAAGTGTACATAATAAAAATGATCATATACCCTTCTAATACTTTTCTGTCTGTAGTAGGAAATAAAATATTAAAGCTGTTAAGAAGTAAGCTGTGCTACTTTGTGGTTGATTTAATTGTTTTGATTACATTATAGCAACCAATAAATCCCACTATAATACAATTAGTACAGTGTTAATATGGAGCTGCTATTCTTTAAAATTGCTAATAAATAATAAGTAACGAATATTTAAGATCATTCATAATTAATTTTATTTGTGCATTTACATGGCTGTTAAATATGAAACACCACTTGCACTCTCCTCACTGTATCCACATTTCTCTCGGTGAATCATGTTACGTTAAGTAAAATATCGTCAAGATTCTAGGATCAAACCACTTTGTAGATATAAGTATTGGAAGCCGTACTTAATGACTACTAATAAAATATCCCTGTGGTACAGGAGGCCATAGAATATCACTACACTATATTTCCTATAAAAATCGACCATTTCCAAAGAGAAAAAATATACGACTAAGCTACTACAGGGCACCATGTCGAATCCAGATCACACGGTGTGATATATGTCGCTAGCCACACTGCCGCACCTCACCAGGCCCAGTGAAGACTTAATGCAACGGATGACAAAATTACACATCATCGTGCACAGTTTTATAAGAATACCAAATTAATAACCCGGAATATCCGGGGCATAATCCGTCCATGCAAAGGGGAAATCATATACAAGGAACAAAACTATAATAATTAGAGATACTCGGTATCAGGAAGATTTACCTGAGAAGACTGGGACTCTAGACAACACCAAACGGCCACACCACGTAATTCTCAGGGACAAAAAATAAAAGGAAAAATAAAGTAGCTCGGTCCGTGCCTTCCAATGTTAATAAATCGGTTCTAGGATATAACTCAGTGGTTGATTATATCCTGACATTGAGAATTAATATAAAATCAAGCTGTCTGTACATATTGGTAGCGTATGCACCCACATAGTATACACTTAAGTAGATGCTGATATTGAGAAATTCTATAACCAATTTGACGACATTTTAAAAGCTTTGCCGAAAAGAAACATCACAATATTGATAGCAACCCTAATGCCAAGGCAGGAGAAACTAAATGATAACCACTTAAAAGAAATATCCGAAAAATGTGAACTCGGTGGAACGAATGAAGTAGTTAGATGAGGCTACAATTTATTGCTGAAAACTCTCTATCATGAAAACTGACTTCGAAAACCACTCAAGGAAACTGTATACGTAGGTAACGTCAAGTGACCGGGCATACAATCGTATAGATTACATGACTGCAAAAATCTCAAAAAAATCATGACTGCAAAAAGATGGAAATCGTGTATTAGCAATAATAAAACCTAACCCTAAACTTTATCGTGAGAGATTTCATTAAATTCTAATAGTAAAGATATGTCTAAAATTTTAAAAGTGCTATAAACTTGTTGAAATAAGAGAAGACCAAATCGCGGAGAACTAAAAGCTTTTAGTGAGTCATTCAAGATAAAAGTAGCTGATTTTTCATGGAATGCCATGATGATATCGACAACAAGTTGAACAGATAAAAAGACTTAATACTCACAACCCGCATGATAAGCCAGAGAGTGGACGCCCCTCGGAAAGTATGGGTAGCAAAGGAAATGCAGAAGACCATCAAAAAACGGAAAAAACTACTAAAACGTAATCTCCATTATGGCCACACAGACAATCAGGTGAATTCGGCAAGAGTTCAAGGTTTATGTTTTAATGACTATAATGATTACTTAAATGTTTTTTTTTCAGGACATTGAGGAATATTGCAAACAAGGGATCTATTTCTGAAAATCAGGCATATAACTAAAGCTTTCAAGCCAAGAATATGGGCTATGAAAAATGATGAGGGTGAAATGCTGACTGAAATAGGCAAAATTACAGAAAGACGACGATCGTACTATGAAAGCTTGTACGCCGACGATATAACGCGCAATGCAAATGTTCAATCAATTGAGGCTTCCAAGATGTGGTACTGGAGAAGGATATTCCGCATACCATGAATGGCAAAAAGAAGGATAATTCTATCTTAGAGCAGCTAAACATCAAAACTAGTCTTTCGATGATCTGTTACCAAACAGTTCTCAGTTACTTTATTTACATAGCTTGCCGGTAACCAGATAATCTCAACAAGTTGGTTGTGGTGGGCGATGTTAAAAGAATAGAGAATCCGCGGCCAATCATTTAGCAGTTGAGACCGAGTAACTGCTATTATTGGTCTTTCTATATCATCCTGAGCGAAGCTGAGTCCCGAAAAATGTGGATAAAGCTTGTAAATAAAGCCAACAATGTCTTCCAAGGACATTATCTACAGAAATGAAGGAGATGACAAAGAAGGAATATATTTACACATTTTCAGAAGTTAACTTGTTTATATGATTCTAAAATTATTGACTCCCTTGTTAAGGAATATTCATGTATTGAATCCGCAATTATACATTTTAGTTGGAGAATTAATTTAAAAGTAATTTTTGAAATTAGACTTGTCTAATTTAATCAATATCCCGAATTTAAATAGATTGAAAAAAAATTGTTTTATTGCGGATTCTATCGCATTCAGTCACAAGCGATTTAAATTAATCTGCACCAAAAATTAAGTAATAATAAAAAAGACCTTGTTTTATTTTTACAATCTAATTTAAACTCAATATAGAATACTAAGATTAAGCTAACTTCTTTGCTTTACCATATTCCGGTATTCCGGTACTCGAAGCACTATTTGACGGTGATACTACACAACGTATGTCCATTTAATTCAAATTTAGAAACCTTGTATGATATTCAAAATAAACTATTCAACTTATTTTCTTCCACCCCCTATTAATGTACTCGAATTTAACGAAAGCTAATTATAATTAAACCTTTCGGAAATGAAAGAAATATCAAGATATCTCGAGTCATATATGAGTTAGCTGGCTGAAATACGATAAATATTTTCTTCCACTCCCCTTCAATTGTTAAAGTTGCTTATCACCCAATGAAAGGTTCTCGAATTTGACGAAAGTTAATTATAATTAAAACTTTCAAAAAATTTAGAAATATCAAGAAATATCGAGTCATATATGAGTTAGTTGGCTGAAATACGAAAAATAATTCACTCTATCTGACTCGGTTTCTGACTCTGGTTATCTGACACAATTATATTTATAAAAAACTTTGATTCAAGGACTGAATAAATCAGCCTGAACAGCAAATTTCAACCCTCACCATTCAACAACCAGCTGGATCTTCTACCGTCCCATCTCGCATCATAATCTGACCTACCATCAAATCTTCTCTAACACGTCCAATAATTTCAGATTTTAATTCTTTAATCCTTTATTTATCACATATGGCATTTATAGTAAATTCAAATCACAGTGATTTGAAATGAGTGAGAGGGTTATTGAGTTAATTTTTATTTCCACATTAAAATAAGTTATATCTACGTACATAGATCACTAAACTAATATAAATATTTGTACAATATATTAAATACAAAAAATAATCTGTTTGAAAAAAGAAATAACTTCAAAAAGATAATTTAATGTTTATAATATAGAAAAATTAAATTACTTTTCATGTAAGTTCCGTTATCACGAATTTTTTTCATGAAATTATAAATTATATGAAGTGTTGAATTCATTGGCTACTATCTTATAAAAAACAATAAAATGATCCGAATACATATAAATAACAAATTCGTTTTAACACTGGTTATCAATGTATAATAAAGCAGTGAAATCAATAAGGTGTAAATTAAAAACACTTTCAAAATATGAGTTTGGCGAATATAAATAAACTTTAGAAAAAAAATTTATCATTAACCATACTGGCAAATAATCTGTAACTATCAAAACTCTCTTTTGGTAAATGTGATTATAAAGTACAATTAGGAACATTAGAGACTCAATGGGGAACGAAAAAACAAAGAAAGCTATGTGTTTGTATAAAAAAATAAATTAAATGTTTAATTTAGTAATAAAAAAAATTAAAGAGATAATAATTTTCAATGAATTTATTGTTTTTTTTAAAACTTATTGAAGTTATGTATTATCTCTCTGTACAAAGATAGGAAGTTATACCCTAACTCTCTCCGCATGCAGAACTGCTGACGCAATAGCTGCTTTTGCCCTGTCAGATACCCCAAATCGATTTCATGTTTTTAATATTAAACATAATCAAGTGCAGTTGTAGTATTTCTGTCCTATCCAGTACTTAAAGTCCGCTACTGAATTTGGGTAGGTTCTTTACAATCCGGCTGGACTCATTCGCTTTCAGACGTGCTATTCAACATATTTCGGCTACTTTTTGTCATTTACTCTCAGATTTTTTTCGTAGCAATCGTCTATTCCACCTATCGTTGAATACTCTTCTCTGTCTCTGTCACTCCCTACTCGTCTCGGCCAACTGTCTGTTATGAAGCTATGATCTCTTGCAGGTAATTCCTAAGCCGAAATATCAAACAAAACTTTACTTCTAAGACGACACTTTTCTAATTTGTTTTTAAATATTTTTGGGTAAGACTGAAGAAGGTTTTAGCATTTTAAATATTGTGTTTACAACATTACATTTAGTCGTTTTGATTCAACTGTAGAAATAGAGAACTTCGCCCCATATTTCTATCAGTTTTGCAATTACAACTTTTTTAGTTCTCCTCTCATATTTTCACCTGTGTTCGGTCCACCTTAAAAATTTCATCACATCTTCATAGGTTAGTAATATGTTTCTAAATCCCATAAATCACCAAATAGTAGTAATATGTTTCTAAATCCCATAAACCACTTCGAGCGTTACAAACTATTTCGAGTAATTATCATTCTTCTAATGGCGCAAAACAAATGACTACACACTGTTACGCAACGCGCGTTACTAAACACTATTACGTGTACAATCTGATATCAATAACTTGAAAAGATTTGTAATATGACGTCAGAAACCTATTTTTTTAAAACCGCTATAACAATCCGAAGGTAGTAAAACTTAAAATAATGTAATAAAATTTTATATATAACCACACAATTTGGCACCTATTTATCGCTGAGCCTTTTTAAAAAACGAGAAAAAAAAACTTGACCCACCCAAATTATAATGCATATCGCAAAAATGTCAACGGCAAAATATAAATAACTGCTGTTATAAAAACTGAGACATATATTAAAATATTTGTATCAAAAAATTGTTATAAGGTATAATTATACGTTTTTATAAAAATAGTTATTTTATCTTTTATAGTACCGCTTAGCTGTTATATTTTCAGTTGCGATTTGTGACGAGTTTGGTATATATTTCATTCGAAAAAGAAAAGATTGATAATAAAGTAATAATTAGTTTTGTTATATTTTTTACAGGAATGCAAACATTAATGGGCGGAACTCTTAATGATATTCAAAACCTTGTTGGTTTAAATAGATAAAAAATTAAGCTTTTATAAAATATAAATCTTAATATTTTGTTTCAAGATTGTAATGGCAATTTAAATAATTGAATCCAGAAATATACAAATTCTTCAGCGCATAAAAAAATTTTTTATTGCAACGTAAAACTACATTTATTTTCAATATTATTGTTTTATACCCGTTTAAAATAATCACATGAAAATAAAATAAATTACAGAATTATGATGCAAATAAATTCTAATGAATTCATAATGTGGAAGTTTTAGATGTGTAGGAATCTGATATTAAGAAAACATAATACGGAATAAAACGAACCTAAAAGAAGTAAATATATGAAAATAAATGTAATTAATGTGAAACCAATAACTGCGTCTCCAAAGTTTCAAAATAAACTGTCTCTAAACAAGACATTAATTACCAAATATATTTAATAGTAGAGGTGAAAACAATTGAATTGCCATGAATTTTCATATGGTAATTTATGTATCAGTATAACATTTGTAGAACAAAGCTAAATTACTTTTTTGATAAAGTAGTTCTAAATTATTCCATTCATTCTAATCAAAAATTCCGACACCTATTCCATTAAAACCTCAAATATATATTGAACAATCTATTTTACAATTACAAGCGATGCCGTGAACTTCAAATTTAGCTTCTAAACTAAGTGTAACTTCATAAAACGGCTGTTAATGGTGTCAAAAGCAATCATTCTTAGTATGTCATGGGAGTGTTACTAGTTCTGTTTATAATGAAAAACATATAGATGCGCGGACAAAATTTGGTTTGATATCTTATTTTTGGCAAAGCGGTTGAGTAATGTATCCTTGAGATTTAAAAAGAGATTTGAGACTAATCGTTGGCATGATATATTAGTGTCTAATATTAGAGCTAGGTCGGTTTGTGCATTCTTAGGTTTTGGAAATCACTTTATATTTAAACGCGGGGAGAATCTCTACGGAAGTTTGAATCAATTACTGCAATAAGCGTTGAGTTTTTCCCTACTGCAAAAAGTTTTTATTTTGTACTAGAAATACCTAATTTTGCACTTCATCAAGTTTTGGTAGCTCTATTTATTTCGCTGCTGCCATATTTTCATCGTCATATTCCAGGACTAATCGTCTGAAAAATCGTTGTCTACCCCTAGCCACTGCGAATTTCACCTTACACTTCTAGGTTTTTTTCTGTTAAAGAAGAAACCGTAGTAGAATAAGATTGATCGTTTCTTTAGTTTAGCCTGTACAGTAGGGAAACGTCCAATTTTTTCGATGATAATGTGAAAACAATGCGAGACATTCCTGATTGTTTACAAAAATTTCATTTTCATTTGTTTATTTCTCAATCGCTTCAGCTCTAGATTGACGGTTCTCCGAAGCCGTTGTATTCTCATACAAATTTCTCATATAAGAAGTATGAAATTCTGTTCGGCCTAAAGTATCTCGTTGACTATGATATTAAATAAGATATAAATGAAGACGGCGCACGGTTATTTATAGTACAGACCTTCGTATTGTACTCGAAATCTGAAATTTGTACTATGCAAACGTATTCTACAGATTTACGCTTAATACTGAATTTATTAATGTTCTAATCAGATTAATTCTCCAGAACCAACCAAAGGCAATTTTGAAGTAGTCTAGTACTATAAGAGTAGTTATTTTTATATAAAAACCAATTTTACGTGTCGGGTAAAAGAAAAAATGGGTATTTTTTAATCAGCCTTACTTGTGCATCATACATTCCACGAAGTGTCTCAATAATTTTATTAAGTATTGGTAGTGTTATTCATTTAGTTAGATTATGTAGCAGTTTGGTCAGAGCAGCTAATTTGTAGCTTTCTGGGGAATCAGGTAATTTTTTCACTTTTATGGTCAGAATAATCTCCACTTTACTCCTTATACCAACACCTGCTTTGTTGATAAACAGAGTAAGGTTTAGCTTGATGGTTGACAAATGAGTTTAAGAATTTGAGAAGGGTATGCTTGACTGTTCCAACTAATGGGTCTTAAACTCTGAGAGAAATCTAAATCAGGTTCCGCTGCTTTCTTCACTACAATACAATCTACAGTAGCTTCAAGTCTTATTAAAAAAATTTACATGTGAATGCTTCGTATAATTTTCTGTGGCCCAAGACTAGTGAAATATGTATTTCAACTGTACACTCATTTCTTGTTGATTTTGATATAAACTTTAGGAAAATGAACATAAAACATGTAAGCTATCTCTTCTAGAATTAGAATGTACCGTGTTTCATACCTGGAGCTTGAACGCAATAGAATTTCGTTCATTGCTGAGATTTGAAAGAAAACGGTTTGTTTTGTTTTTCTATAGCCGATATTGTGAATTAAATTTTTGAGGACAACTCGTTGAGCTAGCTTTATTTTGTTTTGTATTCCTAATATTTTTATGCATAATATAATAATCCCTTCCTCTAGTTTCTTGAACCTCCCTACTGTATGTTTTATCTTTTTTAGATTTAGTTTTTCTTTAAAGGTATCATGGTTATCTGTCATCTCAGTGTGGCCGGTATTTCCTCACTTGCCCTCAATATTGTCGTGGCCGTGGTATGTTGGACTAATCATATGGTATACTGCCTTTGACTACGTGGCGCAACGCGAGGACCGGGTTTGATTCCCGACCGCTCCTGGAACGGAGGTGGATTAAGGTTCTGATTGGCTATAATAGATTACACCTGTAGCAATAAGTCCGTCACTTATATCAGTTAAAATCATTAAAGTTCATAAATAATAAATTATAACCTGTAAAGCCACGTGTAGTATTGTGTCACATATTCTTTCATGTAAGGCATCAAAGTTCTCATTGACATATTCATTCATAAATATTTTGTCAGAAGCGTTCTAGCTCCAGTTGGTTTCCTGGAATTTTCATATTACAATAAAACATAAATAATTGGAGATATATATGCATTAAAATTTTTGGAGAATTAGATGTAAATTTGCCAGCTTTATTTCAGAATGAAATTTGGATCAGAGTCATCTGTATGGTTAACTTTTCTGTACTGCTCACTACGGCGTACCAAGAAATTTACGAACTATATTTCATAATTTAAATCTGTTATGTAGTTTTATCCATACATAATTCCATTAGCCTTATTTAAAACAAAATTGGAATTAGCATGTTATATTTATTACGGGAAACCTTGCTTGCTTTTATTCGAACGCGTACATAATAACACTTTGTGTACTTTGAATGAAATATAGTAGAAGTAAATATGGGAATTTGAATAAAATGTGGATAAAATATGATAAAATATTAATTATGAACATCTAAGACAATGTAATAGATACTCGTTGGTATCTATTATATTACAAATTATATTATAACTCGATTCCCTTGCAATAAACGAATAAATAATTGTGAACACATCCTAAAGTGTAAATTAATGGCGAAAAATCACGATCGAATTTCATTAGACTGGAAACTACAAAGACTCGCAATTAATGCATTCAGCTAAAGCTATTATTATAAATTATTGTGGGATATCATTAATTTAAAATATAATATCCTTAAGGCATTCACGAGGCACGTAGATGAAGTCTTAGCATAAACGAAAGTGCAATATGACGCTCCGTATCAAAACACTCATAGACAAGCTGAAATTCAACAAGATAGTTTGTTGATCCAATTGTTTTAAACTTAATTCCATACCTTTTAATAACCTAATAAGTTTCTAATAAAATACTACACTGATAGCCTTATACTAATCGAAGCAAAATGTATTGGAAAAAATATTTTCATACACGTAATTAAACGCATAGATACTTTTAAATATTTAAGATAATAAATTTCAAATATATTTCATAAAATGGAAATCTACCTTATGTGAAAGTCCATTTCAATGAAAAGATGGTGTCATAATTAAAAAAAAGTATTTTTGAGATATATTCTGCTTTAAGATTAACCTGTTAATCTTTGCTAATAGCCCACCTGAAGATGTTGTAATACAACGAAACCTAGGTCATGGTAAAGAACTTAAAGAAAGTAGAAATAATACTACATCACGTATTTTCATTTAATTGTGAATAATGCATTTCTACAAAATTAATGCCAAATATATTAAAAAAATATATCCTATTTAAAGTATGGGGATTTTATTATAATTTTTAACCTTGGTTACCCTAACCTCGAGTGCTTTTCATGTTTACATGATAATTATTTGTAATCATATACGCTATTGTTTGAAGAATTTAATAAACATATACGATATTGTTTGAAGAATTTAATAACATATACGCTATTGTTTGAAGAATTGCACAAAACTTTTTTGCTCATGGCTATTATATTTCATGAAAGAGTCAATGACAATTTGGAAAAAATGTATTTCTTATTTTTAAAATTTTTTTTTATATTATCATTCAAGGGTACACTTTGTTAGTAGTAAAAATACTTTTAAGCTGTATTTTATCTCGTATATAACAATACCAACAAAGTGTAAAAGTCTAATCTTTTTTGCATAGTTCTCTGAAAGTATCTGTAATTCATATTTTCACTTACTGACTTTATACTTTCCTTAATTTGTAATGAAAAAAAAAAAAAATAAATATATATATATATATATATACATATATATATACATATATATATATATATATATATATATATATATACATATATTTAGTAGTTACAATAAGGTTTGTAGGTAAATTGTTTACACATGAAATGAATGAATCGGATCAACACGTAATTACTTTCAAATATAAGGACCCGATTTCCAAATAAAGTATGGAAATTCTGTACTATTGAATGCTAAAAACATGTTTGCCGAATTTACGGTTTACCGTATAGTAGTCAGACACCTCTATCTGAACTTGCAAATTCCGTCTCTAGTGAAGAACACTGATATAGTACACCATTGTTTTCCACTTACGCAAATAAATTTAAAGAAGGAATTGGTACGAACAATAAATTACAATAAGCCTCGCGTACCCAAATTTCATGTCATCGGCACTTCACTACAGTTGTACAAATAATTAAGTAAAGAAATGCTTTCCTAAATTGCAATATAAATAAACAGAACAATCAAGTTGCCTTTGACAAAACAATTTATGACCATGCTAGACAGCGCAGCTGCGCGTATAGTTGAAAGCATCTCTGTAATATCATATTTTCGCACTTGTTTCAATATTTTTAACACGTTTTAATATAGAACTCTTCACACAAACTTAAACACACTCCTACAAGTGGTAGGAATTTCTAGTGATATAAAATTAAAATGGTAAATGCAAAATTTACAAGTGTACAAAAATTACATACCAAACAATGGAATGTTTTATGGTTATTTTTGAATTTGGTACGTTTGGAGTTTTTTTAGTGTTGTATTTAATTAGAGCTCATTTGGTGTTTCACAATGTCACACATTTATGATTCTTTTATTAGTCCATATATATATATATATATATATATATATATATATATATATATATATATATATATATATATAATATATATACATACCTATATATATATATATATATATATATCTATATATATATATAATATATATACATACCTATATATATATATATATATATCAATTCCTATGGCACGCCTGTGTTCATTACTTTTAGTGTAAACCTATTTGGCAAACGCAATTGACATTTAATGATTGTAATATTATTGAGAGCTGTTTGTAATTTTATACTAAATGTTATATCTATTAAGAAGTTTAATAAATTATTTTAGTTACTGAAAGAGTTTTTATTGCCAAAATTGTTATTGCGAATTTAAAAAAAAAATTATACAAAATACCTTGTAATAAAACTTGTTATTATATTTATTAATTTAATTGTAATTTAGTTTTTTAAATTTTGATTGTAAGTTTTATTTAAAGATACAATTGTTATTAATGTTCTTTGATGTAAACGTTACTCTGCTAATATAATTGCACAACCTTATTATATAAGTAATAAAAATGATGGACTGCGCCATATGCAATGATATACAATATATAATCATACAGAAGCACTTGTATAAATTGACGTTAGGATAGCGTCATGTTTAAAGAAATCACTATAACGTATCCTTCGGACTTACGGAACACTCGCCTTAAGTTTGTGGTTTTCATATTAAAATTAATTATATTATAGATATTTAAAAAAATATTATAATAATTTTCCAAAATTCCTATCGATTGTGTGTTAAAATTAAATTACTGTGCATCTATGAATTACATTTCCAATAATTGCATTTCTAATAAAAACAAAATAATATATGTTCGTCTGTTCGAGAACCTCAATAAAACAATTACATTTCAGTGACACATTTGGCTATAATATGATAAATATTTTTTTACCTGCTACTGACCCATATAGTTTGCCACTGGAATTTTGGTATCCGGACCTAATTTTTAAATACTGTATACTCCAACATTAAATAAACACAAATCATTAGATCTGAATGAATATTGCTTGATATTGGTTTATAAATAAAATTGATAACCTAATAGATGTTTGCTGAAGTTGAAGCCCTTTAAAGATTTCGAAATTTCATGATTCGGTTACGTTTCTCTTCTATGTTGTGTCAGAATACATATTTTGTCAACTTTGAATAATACATGTGCAAAAATTACTTAATTCGTTAAGACTTAAAACTGCAATTTTTTTTTATTTTATTTATATATTTTTGGTAGAATAAATAGATAAAGGAAAATAAATTTTTTTCCGGCAAAGAATAAAGATTCATATAACCTCAAAAACCTTTTTAAACTCGCATACATATAGTGAGAACAAAAAATAATAACGTAAGTAATTGCTGTAAAATGAAAATTACCCTGGGGCTAAGCCTCTGAATAAAGGATTCATTTATGCATCTTCAAAAACCTAGAGCAATTTATCGACCTAATCTAAATGCGAATTATGCTAATAAAATAGTGTTCAACATTTTTATAATTAAATTAAATATAATTTTGAGCCATAAACGTAAATTTTACTTGACGGAATTTTCGAGAAAATTTAAAAATCTTTCAAACATTAAAGGTACACTTTTTTATAACCCGCGGACTTTTAAAACTAAAGAAAATAATTTAATTTCCTCGTCTATTTTAAATTTTCTTTACGTATAACTCTAAGTTTTATTATGTT
This sequence comes from Druceiella hillmani, assembly GCA_039881145.1. Classification (NCBI taxonomy): domain Eukaryota; kingdom Metazoa; phylum Arthropoda; class Insecta; order Lepidoptera; family Hepialidae; genus Druceiella; species Druceiella hillmani. The sequence goes on along the minus strand of JAYKKI010000028.1, from coordinate 109,797 downwards.
GACTACTTGATTTTAACGGATCAATCAAAATCAAGACAGTATATCGGGATAGCCTCAATAGCTCAAGGATATTTTTGACAACAAATTTGTAATACATCACGAAAATACATTTACGTATTTATAGAGACTATTATTAATCTTTACTTTATCATGCTAAACTTTCATAAAATTCATTTCTAATAACTTGTTGAAATCTGTCTGTAAGCAAATTTTGGTTCCTATCGATATATTATTATGTTAGATTATGGAAAATTAGGGTTTTTAAAAAGGACCTAAAATTTTTTGAGAGACTTGAGAACAAGGGTGTGCATTACAAATACCTGTCTGGCTATTCTGCAGCATAAGTCACAGCATCATACGTCAGATAGTTGCTCCTGGTGTCTTATTTGAAGCTACTAGAACGATGGCTACCGTGACTTTGGCGTGACGATTACGCGTCAGAGAGTCAACCAAATTTCGTCGATTAGATGATATCGACATCAATGAAGAGAACTTTTTTTTATCTTGCAGCATGCATTCAATTGGTTAATCCACTTTATCTTTAAGGATCGGTATGAAAAAGATGAAAATTGACCAAATCGTCAAGTGTAATTAATTCGGTCAAGATGAAGATATAGTTTTAAATCGAAATAAATATATATTACATCAATTATACGCACTTTAAATAATATGGAAGCGTTGAAAGATAGAAAATGAAAGCTCATTTAATATTAAATAATAGTTGGCTTTTCTGTAAAGAAGCAAGATGGTAAATTTTGTAGAAATTCATTATCACTCAATTTTTATTCAAAACAACATTTGTTCACAAAATTTACTTTCTGAAATAAATATTTGTGAAGAAATGTTCCTGGAAAATTATTTTACTTTATTCAAAAAATTAAATAAAGTAGGTATGATATTATATCACATAGAAATCTCAGAATTTACTGAAGCAACACTTGCCATGATTCGAGGGACGATTTCGAATTAGTGAACCGAACAAAATGTGATAGATCGATTTATATTGACATCAATGTATTATATTAATAATTGAAGAGGATCCCAGACTTTCATAGCCAGCTACGGATACTCTTATAATATAACAATCAAATTTATAAACAGGTGAAATAGATATAAGTTGAGTAAGTATTAAACAATTTTCGTGCACATAAAGGAATGTACACAACTTTTATCCTTTCTCGTTATGCTCAACTACAAAACCAGTTTATCGCTAAAGATAAGAAGTGAGATGTGTATTTAAATACAACCAGTGGGAGTCAGTAGTCGGGAAGAAACGAAAAATTTACATTGTCATGTAAAAATAGTTTGTGTTTCGTGGAATATTTATGGAAATACATGTTTGAAAATACTATCTAGTAATTAAACTATTATCGCAACAACATTCTACAATCCGGGACTTTGATCTCTTTGTTGGAGACAAAACAGAAACAAATAGAAAGGACGGAGGGATGATACGGATAAAACCATGGTATACAAACATCTATAAAGGGATGTAAGTCATCAAAACCATATTTTGTTGATACTGTATATATAAATGTGCTAGATCAAATTTTATTCTGAAACTCGTATAGAAAGATCAAAATTAACGATTCAGGTTAGCTAAAAGAATTTTGATTTCGAGAGGCTACTAATAAGTAGTTTGTATAATAAATAGATATGAAAAAAATAATACATGCAATCATTCAAATATTTATGACTTTAGGACTTTAATAATGATACTGGAAAATAATTCATAATATTTATTTTTATACATGTAGCTTTCAAGGATAATATATTAAATCGATGATTTTGAAACAGTTTTTAAGTTAAAATTGTTTAAAAGTTACATATGTAAAGCCAAATATAATAAAGATGAAAAAGGAAAATGGTAAGTAGAAAAATTTAATTTTTTTAATTTTGCATTTATTATTTCTATATTTATTATCGAAGTTTAACCCTATTACTCTGTACAAAAAGGGAATGTTGTTTGTCGGAATAAATTATGGCTGACGAGTATTTTAAATTATTCCTATAAAATTTTAAATACTTCTGAACCAAGTAAAAACCTAAAATTACTACACAAATTAAATATTGTATCTTCGAAATTCAACTCGAAGAAGGAAATTTTGCACAAATAACTACTTTGTCTATATTTGAGTAAACTTTCGAATAATGAAGGAAGCAAATTTTATTGGCGTTATTTGAATAGAAAACTCATTCAAAAACACGTGGAGAGCTTTTTATTTCCATTTTTTCGATCTTAGTTGTGGTATTAAGAGAACTTTGTTAACGATAATTTTAGCAATATTTACTAAAGTCTACGATAAATGTACAATATTTATTAAAGTATGCATTTATAGTAAAACATTTTATAAAATTTATAACAATCTTAGATACTTTAAGAGAATTTTATTAACGATAATTTAGCAATATTTACTAAAGCCTACTATAAATTTACAATATTTATTAGAGAATGCATTTATAGTATAAACTCTTAAAGTATATATAAACAAATCTAAGATATTTTATTCCAAGACAATTTTTACTCCTATATTGATATAGCTACAATATATTTCGCTCAAATAGAACGCAGTTCTTGTTTTGTTTAAGTGAATAATACTTTTTTAGGTTTCTGTAGTTCAGTATTAAATATTTTAAGATCACTTTGTAATTTCTCTAAAGTAATATTAATGTTCATATACATTTATTTTATTATGTCATAAAATTATATAATTTAACATGTGAATGGTTATACCTTTTGCTTTTTAAACTATATATATATATATATATATATATATATATATATATATATATGTATATATATATATATATATGTATATATATATGTATATATATATATATATATATATATATATATATATATACTCGTATATATAGCATTGCTTTCAAGTTAGCCGTATATCTTCAAGAATGATTAGTTAAAAGGGAGCTATTAAAATAAGCCTTATCTAAATAAATTTTATATTTACAAAATTTTACTTCAGCTATCCACCATATATTTTGATAAGAAAGTAATTTCTAAAATTCGCTCAGAGACCAGTCGAATTCAATGTCATGTCACCAGACGTGAACCGCAGCTGCGTCTATATTTACCGAAGTCTTTAAATGGAGTCATATTAATGTCTTTGTGTAAATATTTTTGTTATAATTTTCTAAAGAATAATCCAGACTAACAGACGATATTTAGGTAAATACGTATATATTAACGTTTACTCTCGAACAAAATTACGAAGCAGAACGAATACTTATTTTTGTAATTTAAATTTGAGTATGCTATCGAATTTTTCGTAACTGATTTTCTTTTAGGAACCTATAAAACTGTTATTGAATAAGAATTTTCAATTGTCAGCTTATGCACACCGACAAAAGAAAAACAAAACACGTAAGTATCTATAAATATGTAATAAATATATTTGTTTACCACAAAGTATTGGAAATATTCAAACAACAAGTATAACAAGTTTTAGTATATAAAATCGCGTTAATGTGTTTGATATTATTTTAACCTAACATCAAAAGTATATTTAATTTTTTTTATTTTTACAAAATAATTTTAAATTTAAATAAATAGTAGGTGACTTAAGCTCCCATTAGAGACCAGTGTATTCCGCATCAGTTAACCAGTGAGATACTACTAGAAATCAACTAAATATAAACATCAAATGAATAATTTACGAGAGTACTAGTTAAGTCACAATACTCAGTGTAAATTAATACTTTTTATATATCAAGTTAAATATATATTTTTGAATATCCACTTAACGGGATACTTAATCGGCTCAATCAAAAGGATCTTGCAACATAGCGATCGAACAGCCAAGTATCCAGGAGATGATGATTAAGTTTTATTTTTTTTGCAAAATACCTTCGACCTAAATCGCACCCATATTGCCTGATCTGAAAATTTGTCGGGTGAAGTTTTCATGTTATGTTATAGAAAAGACAGTTTTTGTTCTCTCCGGATTATTTGATTTATCATATTTATATTACACTAACGCTTTCTAAACTAAAATGTTTTATATTTTAAATAATCGTGTGAGTTTTAGAAATCGGAATAACCCAGTTCATTACTGATCCAAGTCAGGTACACAAGATAATTTGAATGAAATGATTACAAAGTTATAATGAACTTACTGCCTCTTTATAGCGTTGTTAAAAGACTTAATTATTTTGTTAAACAAACATAAAATGTAATCGCAATAGTAAAGTACAAACCGTGATCGTTAGGTTGATTTATAAAATATAGACAAGATTGTAACGAATTAGACGTAATTTTTCACGAGAAACGATGAGATAATTGGGAGAATAGAAAAGTGCCATTAAGAAGGAAACCAGAAAAATCCAAGAACGGAAGAGAATTATTATAGAAATTTTCTGGAACGCGGTACGAAAATCGATAAATCTAGAGAACATGGGCAAAATATTAGAAACCCATTTCATGTAATTCTTTTAATATGGTTACAATCACTACAATGAAAAATGGCAACTAAACAATTCATCAACAATGTGGAATCGCAGATATCTGTTGGTGTTACGATTAGTTGATCTAAAACTTCAGAAAAACAATAGTGGGAATGACTGGAGGAAGTAAGAGCAGCATGTATGAGAAATGTATACTAGTATTAAAAATTACATTAATACTAATATTAAAAAAACACTGATAAAAGTATATCATTTAACATCCACAACAAATATGCATAACAATATACATATCAACCGAAATTCTTTCAGCAACAATTTCAAAAGAAAAATATTTGGTCTCCAAAGCAAAGAAAGCAGTAGGTAAAAACCCAACCGTAGAAAACTAATAATTATTATGGTTCAAATGTGCAGCGGCTAAATGTTCCAAAATCTTTGGAGTATTGATGTGTACAGCCATTTGACCACCGAGATCTCTCTTGATCTCTTGAATAACTAGTGTACACCAAACATTATGCAAATACAAACACAGCAAAATTGTAGATTGTTAAAATTTGAGCATAATAAAAACGGTTACTTTCAATACTATTACGGAGATTATGAAGGCACAATAGAAGATAACACACCTCCGGAAGAAACAAACTAACATTTTCGCAATTTCTAAAATGTTACTAAAGAAAATAAGTTGAAAATAAGTAACTGTGTAGGTTAACAATCACTGTATTAAAGAAAATATACCTCATATAATACTCCTAGTATTCGGTGGAAAACTCCTCACAGATATTGGAGCATCAAATTTAATAATTTTCCTCAATAATTACATAACACCGGATTAGAAATTCTAATAGAATTGGAATAATTTTGAATATGAACTACCCACGCGATTTCACACCAAAATACTGCGTTTGTTCAGTCTCTTTAACTCGCTTTTAATTCCGAAACTATATTACGAGGTATTACAAGGAATTTCGGAATTTTTTTTATTTTTACCCTTAATATTGATGTTAAATTAATATAAACTATTAATAAAAATATATGGAAGAATGGACTTAACGAACAAAATGTATTTGCAAAAACTACTGAAATTCCAATTCGACTACCAAAATCAAAGAAAAATATTACTTAGACAGATTTTATATTCAAGACGCAGGCATATGAAAAAATGTCTGTATTTATCAGCCGTGAAAATGAATCTAAAAAATGGGAAAAAAATAATGTTGCTTCTTAGTAAATGTAATATAACAAAATTATTGAAAATGCAAACTTTGATCGAAATATTATATAGCAAAATTGACTTAAGGAGTATAATTTATAGACCACTGAAATTCCAATTCGACCACCAAAATCAAACAAGATATATCCCAGATAGGAGCAGACGGTAATATCAAAAACGAAATATTAAGACGAAATTTATATTCAAGACGCATGTATATGAAAAAAAATTGGTCTATATTTACCCGCGGCGATAATGAATCTAAAAAATTGGAAGAAGATAACATTGCTCATTAACAAATTGGACATAATAAAATTATTGAAAATGCAAACTCCGATCGAAATAATATATAGCAAAATGGATTTAAGGAGCAAAATTTATAGATAAAAACTACTGAAATGCCAAAATCAAAATCAAATAAGATGTATCCCAGATGGGAGTAGTTGGTATCATCAAGAAAAATTACTTAGAAGGAATTTATATTCAAGACGTCGGTATATGAGACAGAGTTTATATTTAACCAAGAGGTCGACGTCACCCTAGTGAGTTGGATTGATCACAAGGCATACGGCCTTCGACTGCGAGGCACACCGCTGGGACCCGGCTTCGATTCCCGGCCGCTCATTGAGCGGGGCTGAACTAGTGTTCTAATTTGCTGTAAGAGATTGCTCTTCTAGTAATTAGTCAACGATATGTAGCAATTAAATACATTAAAGTACAGAAATAAATATATTTGTCAGCAGCGGTAATGAATCTAAAAAATGGGAAAAAGTTAATTTTGTTCCTTAACTAATCGAGCATAACATAATTATTGAAAATGAAAACTCCTATCGATCTAGTTCTAATTGGAATCCCATCCAGGAATATTTAATAAAAATAACATCAAAACGAAATTAGTAATTACAAATGTCACACCGATATAGATAAATAATTCAAAGAAAACGTGGCAAGGCTAAGGATAAATCACTTGACAGACAAAGAAAAGTAGAAATGAATAAGGTATTTTTCCGACCTGGAGATATTTTCCATAAGGTGAATCTTTCTCTCACCTTTACGGACGTCTTTACACGTAAATTTCGTGTTACAAGCAATAGCCCCATTTTCATCCGAAATTATAAATGGACCCTTGCTTAAATCAAGTAGCACAAGATCAAAAATATATTTAAAGATAGATATAATTAGAGACAGTATTTTTCCCTGGTCATGCTTAGCTTAGCATTGCGCTTAAGAAAGGAAATATTTCAGGCAAACGTGAATGGCGCTTGGTAATAAGCTAAGATTTCACATTTTTTAATGAACCTATCAATATCACAAAGGAAGTATATCCGTTTCCGAATGTTGCTGAAATTTAATATAAAAAAAAAAAATATTTAGATCTCTGACTTCCAGCTACAATTGGATGGTGTTTGATGAAACTGGTATAGAGGAAACAATATTTTCCACAGACAGAGGGCATTATGAGTACCTTAGAATAACATTCGACCATATTAGAAGGACATGAAACGCGTAATTTGTCTTAATATTTAGATAAAATAACCTCAAAATAAAATTAGTCAAAACGGAATTTCGTCATAACAAAAAAGATTTACTCAGACATATATTATGTGTCAAAGGTTAATGCCGTAATTAAAATAAAAGTTATAATTAAATTTCCAACACTAAATAAATGGAAAGAGAAAAAAGCTATTCCTCTCATTCTTTAATTTTTTTTAAATATAAGAGAAATCGGTTTTTGATTTGGCCAAACCAACCACACCTATGACTAGCTGCTTAAGAAATTTCCACAAGTTAGATACTATTTGAAACACACATATCCTTAAAACAAATGCTTCAAACTTTGCATTGTAGTGTTATCTTAAAGAACAGTTATTTCCGACAAACCGGAAACGTAATTATAATGTCTGCAATAGAAAAAGAACTGCCCGTAATTATATTGGCTACGAAACATTTTAGATTGTATTTGTATAGACACAATTTCACTATTTATACCGACTATTGACCACTAACAGAGACTATGTTATTAAAGAATCCAAGTTTCAAATTATAAATTTTTAGTATAAGATTAGCAGAATACTATTTGGAAAAGGGTAAACAAAATACAAATTTAGACCCTTTATATAGAATTTAATTTTTTGGCAATAACTTAGATTCATTGAACTTTAACACGGACGACGAACAAGTCATAGACAAAATTATAAAATTAGAAAACCAGACAATAATTTAACTTTAAGATAACTGTAAAAATACTCTGGAAATATATCTAGTGGAAATCATGAGCATAAAGCCATACAACGAAACAATATTATACTAATAACGGCAGGCGCTAAATATAGACAAAAAAACAATTCCACATTCCAAACACAGGGGTATTGACCAATTCAAACCGATGATAGAAGACGTTTTCGTCCTGATAAATAATACAGAAAAGTAAACAGTTTAGATTTACAAAGGGCATAAAATCGTCGTTTAAATGTCTTAAATTCAATAAAATGCCCATCATGGTATTTTATTATTTATGTCAGAATATTTTATATATCAGAATATACCATCTAGTAAGAAAATATGTAAAGACGTAAGTAGAAATTGCCATTCGAATAATATGTTTATTATATCATACAAAATATATTTAAATTAGTGTTAAATATGTTTATATTTAAATATGAAAGGCTCCATTATTACTAACTGAAATAACAAACAAACCGATAGGTTCATGAGTGTATATGACTCAATGTAATAAATAACTTTACGAAATACATGCAAGCGGTTTCACTACACGTTGCTAGTAATATTATAGCAGAGGCACTAAGTAAAATTTTCTCAGTACTAATATATGCAAATCAATAATTACGAAGTTTGCTTTTCACAATACCATCCTATTGTAATTCATTTACGAAGTTTGCTTTTCGCAACACCATCCTATTGCAATTCTAATTAATCTATTGAATTGTAATATTTTACCATCGACGAAATATGAATAATTCAAAATATAAAGAAGAAAGTCGAAATTACACACATAATGATATATGCACATGTTGCATGCTATAACACTATACCCGCTAAAATCACATTACCCGCAAGAAATTAATATGTTTAAGCATAATTCCATATTAAATATTATACAGTAGTGATAGTGTTATACAGTAGTAATATTCAACATTATATCTTAAAGTAAGATAACATAAAGAAGAAATAACTAGAGTATGCAATAGTAATAAAAAAATCTGAAAATAGAGGTAGTTAAATCAATAAAAAAACAAAAAGGTTAGCGCACTATAAAAAGGACCGAACCCAACAATACATTGACATCCGAATGACATAGTAGAGATAACAGGCAAACACTCAAACCCAATATCGATAAGAATTTGTTACACACTATTACGTCGATAATCCACTGTTATAAACGTCTCATATTTGAAGCCTTCATTATTTTTCGCAACAGCTCTAGCCGCAGTAAACTTGTAAGACAATTTGAATGGAATTGGTCTATTCAAAGAAGCAATTATAATTTTGAAAAATTTTATAAATAAAAAAGGCTGTCGGGTTAGGTAGTATTACTATTCAAAACCCGGGAGGAAATAGTGGTGTTTTTATATATATATAAACACAAAAGTTTACGGAGTATATATAACAGTAAAGTTAAAAATATTCTAATGAAAACGTAATAATTTTCCCGCAAGTATGCTTTCTGCACCCGAGTATAATTACATCAAATTTACTCGAAGAAATAAAAAACATTGGACAAATCCGGACTACTAATCTCCTATCCCTACCGATCATTGAAAACATATATATTATGGATAAAGCTGTAAGTATTAAAACCTGCAGTACCCATATTTCTATAGCCTCTATTTTTGAAATATTTCTAATCAATTCCATTAAATACTTTATGTATTCTCCATGTATGACAAAAAAACTAGTTCAAATAACAAAATCGAAATGACTCGGAAGGACTGCATTTGCATACTAGAAAGACCTTGATGAGTAATCGCCAAGGATGGTCAACTATGTCAAAACACGGAGATAGAGGTAACGTTCTGAACTAAGATTTCATCAATCAATAGATTCAACACGAAGACACGGAAAACGGTAGCGTTCAGGTAAAAACAACAAAAAAAGTTCAAGAGAACAAGGGTGAAAAACGAAGACGAGTAAAGGCAGACGTGAAAACCTTCCAAAAATTGAGAGGACTGGATTCTATCTTAGGGATGGAGGAGTTAAGTAAGTAAATTTTCATCAGCAAAGAAAATTAACACTCTAAACATCCCACAATGCCAAACTGTTCAGAATGGAAGTGCCAATAAAGTAGAGCGGGAGTAACTTACGAAGAGACTACCCGCCAATTTCTGAGGCTTTTATAGCTCATAGTCATAAACCTTAATTACAAATTAAATTGTTGTTATTTCATGAAGTTCAATTTTCAATTAAGTTAATTCGTAACATTTATTAGGTGAATATATATATGTCAGAATATCCATGGAAAGCGATACGTAAATGGTAAAATAAATAATTTACATAATATCCGTTAATTATATATTGAAATGACGGATTTTCTTCGCTTCAATTTTACATTAATCATTCTACGGCCAAAAAAAAGGCAAAATTATATATCATTTGCGACGAGTTATTTGCTGTGGATTGAAAAAACTCATTTCTCAATTTTGCTGCCGTAATAAATCGTAATTGAATCTAAACCGTGATTGAATCGTAAACCATGATTGAATCGAACGAAAAAAGTAAGGTTTTATAAACCGAAAACCATTATTCTTAAAGGAGATAGTCCATAAAGATATCATTTTAATTGATTTTATTTTCTATTTTCTAACTTTTTAGTCGTAATGATTATTTCAAAATTATTCCACATTTATCATATATTTTTGAAATATGGCATTACTTTTGGAAAATGATTTAAAAATTCAAGTAGTTGACGGTTTTTAATTTCCTTTAGTCTAACCAAATTACCCTGAATATTACTAATAGCACGGAACTTTTCTGCTGGTTTCATCCAGTTAAACTTCTGCTAACGTGTAAAAAAATTAAATCATCATAGCACTTAATATAAAATTGAAATATATGTAACCTGACTTGTATTGATTTAAAATTGATTATAATTTGATATTGACTAATAAAAAATGTTTATTTCCCTGATTTTATACTTAAAAAAATAGAATAGTCTCAATTTTACACTAATGGAACGCCAGATTCCATATTTTCCGAAGCTTGAACAAAACTACGTTCAATTATTTATTTTCTTGACTTCCAGGAGAATTCAAAATATTTTCTATGCGGGACAATTCAAAATATTTAAGCTCTCGGCCATTTTAAAAACTTTCAACTAAAAATGCCATGGAGACTTTGTAAATTATATCATTTTGCGCGCTTTTTGTATGTCATTTGAGGAATTTTTTACCTTGAAATAACATCAGTTTCTCATTACTCTTTTACGATTTAATAATAATAAATAAATAAATATATATGAATATATATTGTAGGTCTTTAGTGAAGAAAAAATATTAAAAATGGAAATCATACTTATTTTTCCCTTGGTGTCTATGCTTTGTTATACGGCGTATAGTGAAAAAAAACGACAACCCCTTTGGTACAGATGGTTGGTACAGGGTATTGAAAATATTAATTTTATTGCTTATATGTTCTTAACTTGAAATCTGGCATAATAATAAAATTCGCATATATTTTCAATAGCTGACAAAAATATTTATATGAGGGTTCTGTTGAAATTTGTTTTGAGAGCCAAAGTGAAAAAGTCTAGTTGTTTTTTTTTATATTGTAGCATTAAATTATATGAGGATCGCCTTTTATTTCGTCTCCACACCACGTATCTCTAGTCTCCAACTTTTTCATCAAGATTGGTTTGACTTTTTCTCTCTCTCTCTGGTGCCCCAAAGGGAGAGCATGCGATCTTACTCTATAACGATGATTTATCTACTGTATTAATTATTTTAGTACAATCCTACATTCCTTGCAAAATGAGCTGGGTAGATATTTGATAACAAATGATACAGTTGCAATGACAAATAATGCAAAGCGGTTGATTATTAAACTAACCGACTAGTTGTTTTATCTCACACTCCATAGCAAGGGACTTCTGTGTTACTCGTCTACATTGTAAATAGTTCACAATATAAACGGTTTATTGCCTTTAGAACCCACGACAAATAAATTACTAGTTTTATTTTAATTGTATACCTTAGTTTTATTTATTGTTGCATGCTTAATATTTTTCACAATATTGGTATTGAATAAAGAAAAATTTTTTTTTAAATATATTTAAGATATAAAAAAATAGTTGTGCAAGAAATAATACCATTTTATAGATATTGCTTCATTGGTTTAAAAATGTAAAAATATTAATTTTTTTAAATTTCACGATTCGAACATTTTACTACACTTTTTTCTTAAGAATAGTTTAATTTAAAAAGGGGTCAGTTGTTTTTTGGCACTTAAATATTTTTCAATATTCAATTAATTTTAAGAAGGGAAGATTTTCTGATGTGTTACCAAAAGTAAAACGTAAAAAGTAGTATAATTAAAATCTTCTTGACCTCGTAGATGAGTGTCACTTATCGTAGAATTGTGCTAGTTAAAATAAAATTGAATACTTTTTTCAACACACATTCAGAAACTCTCGCATACACGTGCACACATAAACACAAAGACACACACTTGATATTAAAAAGTGTCATTAATTTTATTGCTTATTTTACAGAACTTGAAAACATAGTACGCGAAGTTTCTAAATGGGGATAAAGGGACTGAAAAGTGGATGCAGGTTATGTGAGAAATACGTCTTAAATATTATTAGCATTGAGACTGTAATAACAATATCTTCAATTAAATTAAGAAATAAATACATTTTTCAACCGGATACAATTCATTTTATTGTAATTCAAACGGTAAATAAATCATAAACAACTGTACTAAATATCTACCAAAATTGTTCTGCAACTACAAATATTATACTAACACTAAAAATATGGCAATATATTTAATTACATTCTGTTTAATAAAATACAAAGGTCCTAATAAGTCCATAAGAAAAATCCATTAGATTCGTAAGAATTATTTTGCAAGAAATTAAATAAATTTTTGGAAACTGTAATGCGTAGTTAAGACAAGAGAGAAAGTCCATTTAATTAGATTACTTCTATGATTCGGGGAAAAATTTAAGAATTGTAAAATTAATTTTTTTTCACTAAGCAAATTCAGTTTGCCTTCCATTATATTATCTTTTACATTATTCATATATATACATATATATATATATATATATATATATATATATATATATACTAATATATACATACATACAAATGTATGTGTGTATAGTAAAGAGGGTGCTACCGTGCCAGTGCTGACACAGGCCCCCAAAATATTGATTTAAGTAGTAATTAAAGCATAAAAACTCAACAAACCTTCTTAAAAAATCTATTGACTCACGTCAAATACCGTTGATAGCGACAGTGAATGTTCTGTTGACGAACCTTGTTATTTCCTATTTACAAAACAGTTCTCCACGCCATCTGCCGAGACCGAGTCTTGAGTGCACTCCGTAAAATTCCAAACGAGACGAGCAAAAAATATTGATTTTAGAAAAAGGCAAAAAAGTTACGCTACAAATGACTAAGAATATAAATACCATACTACAAGATAATTTCAAATTACGGGAAGAAAATTACAAAAAATCTCAAGGAAAAAAGACTGTTTTTTCTCGAAAAATGAGACATGCAACGATATATTGTGCTTTTAGATTTGGAAGAAACTGAAAAAACATATTCAAACCTAATATCAAACACAGTCAATTTTGTTTCACAATATTTCACTATTGCTAAATCACAGGGACATACAAGAAATGAGAAGAATAGGTAAAAAAGGTGATAAGATCCGGCCAATCATCATTACATTTTGTACACCGGGCTTAAAAATAAATATCTTTAAACACAGAGGAGTGCTAAAAGACAATCATTATTGTATCAAAAAAGACACCCGAAAAATATATCGGAAAAAAGGAAGCTACTACAACAAAAAGTGAGGACGGAGAGAGAAAAAGCTAACTTAGACATAATTAGACATGATAATAATAACAAATAATAAACTAGATATAACAGAAAACAACAAAAAGTAATTCTTTCTCTTTCCCCTTATCAAAACAATCTACCTAGAGCCGAGCAGAATGCGCAAGTTTGCAAAAGAAATAAAACGCAGACACCTATACAAAGTTCATAAAGTTTATCTGAGAGTATTTTGAACCCAGGTATGCTCAACTTTCTAACTAACAAGCCTAGTGAATCAGCAAATAACCGAGTGAACAAAATCACGAAAAAATAGCGACTACTGCCCCCCCCCCCTACACGGGAAATATACACAATATTCAAACAAATAATAAAACCCATCTTCCAAGCCAAAACCCTCGAAAGAAAAAAATCAAGACATTGTCAGATTTCTTTCATTATATGGACGTTTAATCGAACTAAACAAAGCATTTAAAGAAATAAAATATGATATTGTGAGCATATAAAAAACGATGGAAACAAAACAGAGGAACACGATAATTTTATACCTGGAATGTATGGAGTAAGCTTTGATATAAAAAAATTAAATAACGATAAAATAGAAAGCTTTATCAGTCTCAACGGGCCTAAAGACTTATTACCGTTATAAACCAAAGAATAAAAGCAACAAATGAAGCAAGTCAGCCTGTGGAGCAAGCGAGCTTTGAGAAAGGCTATTCTACATCGATCACATACACATATTGGAATTTTAAATTGAAAAATTTCAAGAGATAAAGAGTACTCTACATCGCTTACATCAACTATCAAAACGCGTTTAACACTATGTCAAAAGAAAGGAATGAAATAAGAGATAATTTTGAAAGCTTTTCGTAAATTGGAAACAGATATTTTGGAAACAAGTATCTCATAGAAAGTGGGCGAGGATTTTTCCACAAAATATCGGTTTCACTATCTGAATTTGCCACTAACTACAAAGAAACGTTACAAATGAACTACTATCATCATCTAAAATAGAATACGTGAATGACTGTTTCTACTCTCTGTGACTCGTAATACCGTCAAATCCTAACCCACCTCCTAATAAATTAACTAACTCTACTGGAATATTACTTAAAACAAACAACTCTAGGATCCGTTAAGCTGATTCCGTTACCACCATATTTCACGGAAAGCACTTTTTCTTAGCTTTCAAAATACTTTTGATATGATGGTAAAACTTTATTAGAAATCTTGCAATATAATAAAGTTCATTGACAACTAATATTAATGTTCCGTACGCTTACTATGCCTAAAAAGTGATAAAATTTCATCCGGGCTAATATGTATTGATGCTGACGCATCCGAACTGTGTACAATGCACTAAATGTTGAATCGTCAACTTGAGAGATTTCCGTTAACACAGAATACGTTTCGATCTTTTTTACTAAGGTCACTAAATTCATTCCTTGTTCGACCACGACCAGATGAGAATTTACAAGCATGAACTAAATCTCATTCAGATTTACACTGCTCATCAGTTGTTGCTAGTTCAATAAACTTAATGGCACTAAACTAATCACTATACTTTTAAAAAATTTTTGACCTATTTTAATTTATAAGTCTACAGTAATTGTCGATATTTAACGTATGCTACGTTTATCTAAAGACTAATTACTATATTCCCTATATTATTACAATTTCCTAATAACCCTGATAAAATACGTTCGTATTTTATATTAGTATACAGTTTTAGTGAATCCCACAATTTAAATAAATGCATCTTATTAAAGGCGAACTTCAGTGAATTGTCTGAAAAGAAAAGCAGACAGTTTAATGAACTTAAAAAATTCGTAGAGGCGCCACGAAAAACATTTGCTACAAGTTAACACAAAGAGCCATAACGCTCACATGTTATGTCAGGTTATATTGATTCATGTGTTTTACGGTAACTAAATCAACAGGTAAAAACAAATTCCAACAATTGCGCATCATTGCTAAAAATTGTAGGATCGAAAAGAATCAAAATTAAGCATTTTTATCTCAAATTATAATAAGCTTTGTAGCAATAAAATGTTGCACATACTAAAGAACATAAAAAATTAAAATATATATAACACGGCATATCCATGAGACTATTTAACGGAAATTATATTCTTCATAGCAAAAATGTTAACATCAGATTTGTATTTGTTGTCGCCATAAACACAAGTTATTCTTATATTTCAAGTTGCATAGAATTTTTCTTTATTACCTGTCATTATGTTCATAAGAAATGTACGCTTTACATTATTTCCGTACTGCAATGACAAGTAAAAAGTGAAGCCTGTAGAATTCCAACATAATTTTTCCTAAAACTAGCTACAATATCTGCGAAAGCTGAGCAGCCGGTGATGTGTGTTTCGACCATTGTCATAAAGGTAATCACTCAATGATAGCATGCCAGTATTAAGAATATAATGGTGAAGTTTCTGTTCTTAACAATATAATGGAGAAGTTCGGAAAACAGATTTTCATGTAAGCTTGCTTTTGTAAAACAGCCACGAAGATTTCACATGGGAAGTATCTTGGTATGGGATACTATGTAATTAGTGTCTCCCGTATTACTACACTAATATGTCTGGTGTGTTATTGTATAACTTCAGTGAAAATTGAAATTCTGATTGTGTATGCTCTGCGCCTACGTCAACTAGAAAACAGGGTACCCCGTTTTCGAACACACAACGACTCTCCTCTAGCCAGTATCTCTATCCTATCTACCTAAGATACATATGTTAAAGGATTAATACAAAAAAACTTCTGTACTATTTTTTTAAATTTTTTTTAAAATTTACATTCAAATCACCACTTATTTTAGATCAAAGCAATAAATTAATTTTTTTCAATTTGTTTTATATCCCATCGGAACTCTTTTTATCCGACTTCAAGTTAGGAAGAGGTTTTTTTTGGACTGCATTTATTTGTGTATGTTACATTATGTTTTGATCATTAATCAACCAATATTGATAATTGTTTTTTTTAATTGTGTAGAGTTATGTGTATCGTACACGCTTATAAAAATGTTGATATTTGAAATTTTGGTGGCATAGAAAGTAGAAATAAACCGTGAAAATCCCCAAAATCGGACATCATAGACACCGTGGTTGATTTGGATGATTTAGGTTTTATTATAATCTAATAGGACGCCACTAAGAGGTATATAAATTAGCTCTTTAGCAAAATGAAGATAAAATTATGGTGTAAAAACAGTGTTAGTAACCTTTAGTGACGAGGAGTAAATTAGATATAATCGACTTAGAACTCGTTTGACTTGTGAAAACAGTGTTAGTAACCTTTAGTGACGAGGAGTAAATTAGATATAATCGACTTAGAACTCGTTTGACTTGTATTATTGTATCAAGAAAATAAAAAAATTAAAAAAACCGGCAAATATACACGAATACGTACAATACAATTTCTACCTTCATAAATCCGGATGCTGCAGGTGCACCGTCCGACTGAACCGTACGACTTGAATATCTGTTCCTTTATATAAGCATATTGGGTCGTCACCATACTAAGGTTGGAGGAATGCCGTCTTTAAACTAATATTTCGTATCTGAAGCAGAGGCTACCCTTATTGAACTCCAGATTTAAATTTACCGAATACGAGCCATTGTGTTTGTTTCTGCCCTTTCTGCTTGTTTCTGCTCGTTTTGAATACCAATTTCTTAAGAACCATTATTTGTGTGACACTTGTATCGGTGACACCAAATTTTGTATTAGGATTTTTTTTAATATCATTTTTCATTTGTAGGCAAAAAATGCAAGAGTTGAAAAATTTGGACCTTTGTCATTATACAAATTCATGATTGATGCAAATAAACTGAAACTTTTTGAAATTATTCTTCATTAAAATGGCTCGATAGGGCGGTTTCCTTAGTAAAAATAGGCTAAAATAGTAATCAAACGTACAGTGCGGTATTCTGCTCATATGAAAATATCAATTGCAATCCGTTATACTAATTACTAACTACCTAAAGAACAAATGTATTCAAATCGTAATGGATAAAACACCCTGTGCTGGAAATAAAACTTTAACTGCAGTAACTAATGTTGCAAATAGCTCTTAATATAAATATTGATCGTTGATTTAGTAGACATATATATTAGACCAGAACCCGATGTTAGTCTCAAGGTCACAAAAATAAAATTTCAATTTTGAGACATTTTAATATCAGGTGGGTAACAAGAGGACATCCGTAAATCCATTACGTCATACATCTAAAAAAATTTAAATGAGTATATGATTTCATTTTGACCTATTTTAGACTTCACAATACTTATCGCCTACCTAATTAAATTTACATTATGTAATGAACTTGCTAAAAACGAATGAGAAGAAATAAAACTAAAGGAGAAACAATGTATTTGATTACATAGACAATATTTCAAATCATTGACAGTCTTTCATTTTTCAGCTATTATATTTGCTGTTTGCACACCTGAAAAAATAGTTTCTTTCATAAATACCAAACTACGCATGTCATTTAAGACATTATTTTTCAATTCATCGTATATCAGTTATTTGGCCCAAAAACCACTAGGCAAAGAATGTTCCTTTCGAATTGTTTATTGATCACACATTCTCGTTTGAAAAGTGCTTAGATAACCGTAAATTTAGTTCTAAAAAACCTATAAAATATGTACTGTTCGGGATTCGGAAGTGAAGTAAATATGGCTCATAATCTGTCCATTTATATCAGGAAGATATTTTATGGGGAGATCTCAATTAACGAGGATAAGGATAAAATTTGAATTTATTGTGCCTTTTGAAAGATGATGCAATTAGTGTGCTAATTTGGTACAGTTCAATTTTTGAAAAAAGTTTTTAAAAATTTGGTTGACATATTGCCCATTTAAAACAGCGAGTTTTTGCCACTGACTTTCAATTTTAAATCTTTGAGCCTTAAAGTTCATGAAGTTTCCATTCAGAGTCATCAATTTCTATAAGCTTTACTATAGTCTTTATTTTAGCATCATCTTCAAGGAAGGCGAAAACGAAGGCTGACGGGAAAAAATAAAAATAATGTTTTATTGCAAACTCTCTATTGGATCTAAAGGTATTACTTTTTAACTTTTTTTCAAAATTGTTATGTTTGAATACTGATGCCAATGCGATGATGATATATAGGAATAGTTTTTGGCGCTTGTAGTAGAAATTGAAATATATAAGAGAAATTTTATTCTACAGAACTATAATAAAGTTATAGATCAACAATCCCCATCCAAAATTATGCGTGATAATTTCCATTTATATGGTGTAACTAGTATAGTGATATTTGTAGAAATGGACCGAGAACTACATTCGGCATATTTATAAGTGTTTAATATAATATGTAGAGAATTATAATGTAACGGTTAATATGACCAAATGCAAGTAAAAATTTACGTTAAAAAAGATGTGAAGGAAAATGAAACAGGCTCCTATCATATAGTTATGAATGTGAAATCTTAAGCAAACTTGGTATTGCGGAAAAAATATTCTAAATATAGCCTCGGTAGATTGCTAAATTTATGGAATAATAATTATAATGTACTAAAATCAGTAGTATATTTTATTTTCACATATATATACACATTTTAAATAAATATATTAAAAAGGGTCCTGTATGTACTCTCCCAGCCATTTTGTATCGATTTGACACGTTAATTTTTAAAGTAGCAGATTTTTTCTTTATTCAATAATTGAATCCTTGTTTTGCTTAAAATTTTTGTAATTACATATTTTCTAATTAACCATCTATTACGCTTGTATAATATTTAGCCTATCATAAAGTGAATAAATTTGCAGAACTTTTAGGAAAATTAAAAATAAAGCCCCTTTTTAACTCGTTATATCGTAGTTAAAAAAATGTAATTTGGTCATCTTTAAATTTCACACGTGCTGCTTGAAGTTACTACGCAAGAAAACATCGAACATGATGTCATCACATTTTATCGTCGCCACTTTCTGCGTAATTTCAATATATAATTTACCCTCTTTTACCAACAATACTGCAATATTTACATAGATATATACATATATGGAGGAATACTATATGGAAGTTTATATAAACGTAAACCTGTCACTGATAAAATGACCGTAGCTCAAGAGAGAAAAAAATATACTCGTGCACTCGCATGCTCATCCCTTTGTTCGTATTTTACTGTCATTTCTGTAGGAACGGTTTGATGTAAATATATATTCAAAATATAGTTCTGTTAAATATAGATTAAAAAATAAAGTTCTGTTAAATTTATTTGCATACCCTTAAAAAAACCACCCAATATATTCTACCATTTTTTATAAATATTTAAAAAAAAACTAAAATAGGAGGTTAATCTATTTGAAAGGTTACAGTTATGTTAATAATCTAAACAAAAAAAGTCTCCTTATAATTATAAAAATATGGAAATTTATAACACCCAAATGTATTCCATAAAAACATGACATGTACATTGTTATTTTCTTTGCAATCATACACCCATGTTAAGTTTATTAATGAATCTACCTGTATCATATTCCTTATGTGTATAAATAAAGCGTGTATTAAGTTCAACTACACGCGTTGTTTTACATTTTTGGGTGGGTTACAATTTGGAAGATATAAAAATACAACCGCGCATTCTTAGGTAAGTTTGTATGAATATTAATTTGTAGAATACTTCTAATTGATCTGAATTATAGATTCGTGATTAGACATTAATGTTTACAAGAAACGCTTATAATATAACTTCTGAACGTCAAAACGTTGAAAAATATTTTTGGAGTTGAAAAATATTGATGTAGCGATATATTTAGTTAAGTATATTTAATTTAAATAATATAAAATAAAAATCTAATGGTATTCAGAATCTGTTTACATTCATAATATTTATTAAAAGAATAGCAAATATTTAAAAATGATTTAAAAATACATAATAAAATTACGATATTTCCTTGTGTTATTTTCCATTTTATTCAATTGAATATTTACTGCATTTGATATTTAAAAAAAAATTATAATTTTGATGCTTATTGTGCCAGCTTTATTTTTAAGGAAACCGAATTAAATATTTTTATTCCTATCCGACGAAATAAGAGGCCCCCTTCGGAAATAAGGGTACTTGTTTAAAATTAGCTTATATCATTTTATAACAATCTAAAATCAATGAATATTTGGGATCCACGATACTCGTAATAAAAACGTGCAGAAAAATGACAAAAAATTAAAAATGTGCATTTATTTTTAATAAATTCATTAAATTTATTGAGATTTACAAGGATATTACATGATACTCCTATGTCACTTAACTGAGCTGCAGCAGCTATTAAGATGTCAACATATATCAAAATGCAGACCATGTGCCTGGAAACTATCTATTAATCGTTACAATAAATAAGGTTTTTTTGTGTACAATTGAAAACTACAGATGAATAGATGGATAATAAATACTCGTAAGAAGCTTATATATTTATATTTATATGGCAGCGTTAGATGAAAAATATAAAACGTGCATTGTTACTTCATAAAAGATACATTAGTTAATTAATAAAATATCCCAATGAATTTAACTGATTTGGTTACCAAGCCGCATTAATGTGGAAACCACAATGTGACTTTTTAGCTAAAGCGACATGCCAAAAATCAGAATTTTGCTGCAATCAGTCACAAAGTGACCGTAAGTGAATGCACTGTTTTAGTGTGTGCAATAAATTATTAAAAAAATTATATTAGATACCCATAAAACTGTTAAAGAAAAAGGTATATCTTATCATAAATAGATATTTTTTATGGCCTATTTAAATTAGATAAAATGTACTTACGAGCTTTAAAATTACGTCGTCCGCCGGGCTCAAAAACGGTTTATCACAATTCATTTGAATTGCGATATTTATACTATTGTATCGACGGTTACATAATATACAGTTTTAAATTCATTAATGATTTTTCAAATAATTTTTAGTGATAAAATTTCAAGCTTGAAATATTAGTCAAACTTGGATTAGAATCTGAACTCGTCCACTCAACATTACAATCATGATTACAATCATGATTACAATCAAGATTAATAACAATAGTATTAAATATTTGTACGATAAAATGATTAAATAAAAAAAGTCGAATAGCTAGCTTTGTTAAATTTATAAATGATTCGGTAGCAAGTAAAAGCAAGCCTTAAAATTTCCTTTGTTTTCTTCATTTTTAATGTGTTTTGAACGTACTTTTAGACACATAAAACAATGGATGAAACCAAAAATAGAAAAGGTCATTTCCTGTGCTGTCGTGTAAGCCAATTTTCTGACGAATATTTAAATAAAAGTAAAGAAAACGATCAGAAAGGATAAAATGCATTCATAAATGCCGCCTCTAATTTTTTTCATCTAATATGAATGGAAAAATTACTCGCTTTTCTAAACATATTTATTTATGCCCATGAATCTTAACATGTATTTACGTAATTTGAAAATGTGAGCGAAATATGAGATAAAATTGCATATCTTGGCGTTGATCAGGCTTAGTTTTAAATGTCGTAATGAAAAAAATATTAAAGTTTATTTAAACTGCAGATTATTATATTACGTTTGTATCTTGTATCAGAAAAACTTACCTATTATATAAATATATATATACATATATATATATATATATATATATATATACATACATATATATATATATATATATATATATATATATATATATATATATATATATACATATATATAAAATATATATATTTAAAAAAAATTTGGCTAAGTTGTTAAGGACGAAACATATTCCAAATAAGAGGAATATCATTCTTAACAACTTGAGGTGTGTGCAACAGCAAATTAAAGGAAATTGCTTAATATTCTGTTTTATTTTAAAAAATAAAATATTTGAAGTCCCACTTATGGAACATGTATATGTGTATTAAATATAGAGTCAAAGTAGTCCTAATTTGCTTCATATTTATGCAGATTGCAAATCAAGTTTCTACCTTAACACCTTAACACATTTATTTCACATTTCTTGTTTGAACATTTCGGCTGTCTATATATGAAGCAACACATTTGATACGAATATAATTTTTTTTTGTTATCGACTATCTGCATGCAGGTAGTGATCTACAAAACATTGTCAAATTACGTCGAGGAAATTGTCACACGAAATAAAAAGTACCCATCAAAATAAACATAAACAAATATTTGTTTACATCTCGATCAGCCACTAGTTTATTCCGAAGTAATGGTCAGTCACGTTAAATTTATTTACGTTTTTATGGCGACTACTATGTAAAGGTTATTGCCTTAATAAATTTTATAATTTAACGAAAGATTGCATCAGATACGAGCTTTGAGAGTATGTAGTTATCAAGCCATCAGTTTTATCAGTTGACACCATGCATCTAAGAATCTAAGTAGTGGGTACTTTTTAAGACTTTTCGTGTAGAAAGTTAGCCAATTTTTGCATAATATTTATAAGCAAACATATCTCTTGTCTAGACATATTTTGACGTCGGTCGAGCTGAGAAAAACTTCTTTTCCTTTGTGAAACATATTTATTTTTGTTTTAAAACCATTACGTGTTTTAATTATATATATATATATATATATATATATATATATATATATATGTATATATATATATATATATATATATATATATATGTATATATATATATATATATATATATATATATATATATGTATATATATATATATATATATATATGTTTTATATAAATATATAATATCTAAGATTATTATTAAATCAAATAAAATTATACAAAACGAGAAAATACGCAGATCCTTTAGTACTAGTTCAATATATGACATTTTTCTTCGTAACATTGGAATGTGACTTAACTGAATTTCCGCAGCTGTAATAACTTATAGTTTGTCTTCCTTAGCATTGAACCTTTGGTTTTAATACTTTAAGCGCAGTATTCCTTCAAAAAATTATGTCTGCTCAAACAACTAGCGAACAGTTTTTAGATTCGCACAATTACGAGTTTCATAATTGCTTTTAAATATTTACACAATAACTATTTGAGCATTGTCGAGAAAAATATGTTAATAGAATGATAAGATGTTAACAATTCTTTTTTTTTAATTTTGAATAAATAATATAAACTAAATATGCAAGTGTTGTCTTCAACATTATTAATTACACCTCTAGATAACAATATTTGATACGTTTACTGAGTTTTGATGAACATATTTGATCATTGTAATTTCTTTCTATTGAGACCGCAAGATTTAATTTTTGACGAACCGAGATGCAAAAAAATAACATCTTGCGCTCGGCAACAATCAGCCACATAGCGAGCATTTAAAACTGTTCCTCTATATTTCATAATATATTTTATCTTGTAAACTTAAATACAACATAATGCGCGCACTGAAAGCCACGATGGCTGTGGTAATAACATGCAAAACGCTGGATCGAAGTTTGTCTAGTAAATTGTTATAAAAGCATAAATTGTTATAAATTTTCCAAACTTTTTTTTTTCATTACATTTGAAGTTCGCAATAATATTTAAAAATTGGCAATAGATTAACGGTGGTATTAATTAATTCGAAAGCGATATAGAATATTTAAAAAAATATCAAATACTTTCTTAAAATTAAAAAGGATTCCGATATAAATGAAATGAAGTCGTAAAACTTTGATCTGAATTATTTTTAGTTTGCATGCGTTTTACACGCGCTAGGTTACACTTCTAAACTTTAAATAAACCCCTTCAGATTTCTAAAACATTGTATAGGGTAGAAGGTAGTTCAATGCTAGGTGTGATTGTTGTTCAAGTCATTTTCCTGGCGAGTGTTTTCATGTTGGTTAAAAAGAACAAAAGCGGATTTTTGAATATGTCATTTCAAATACTCTGTTGTTAAAAATACACCCTTACCTTACATAATAAATACTTTTTTATGGATATGTATTATGAAATATTTTTAAGCTAATTTGAAGAATAACACAAATATTTAGTAATTGTAATAAATTATTTTTCCAAACGACTGTGATCAAATAAAATGATAAATTTATATTTTATTGTTTTAAGAGGTTGGGCGCATGCAGATCCAAATTCAAAACGAAAAATGCTTGGTAATCCGTTCCACTTTATAAAGTGAAACGCTAAAATATCGTATATTATATTTGTGGATATTTTAATGTAGTATTAGAAAATAAGTTTGCCTATAAAATCTTAATTCACTTTACTAATTAGGATATTTTCTGCTAAAAATATACAAAGGAAAAATAATTAATTCGATAAAACTTTTCTCTTATCGACAAAGGACCGTAATTTCCACACGCGCTTTCGATCGGCTTATTT
Source organism: Druceiella hillmani (assembly GCA_039881145.1). Classification (NCBI taxonomy): domain Eukaryota; kingdom Metazoa; phylum Arthropoda; class Insecta; order Lepidoptera; family Hepialidae; genus Druceiella; species Druceiella hillmani. The sequence continues at coordinate 84,840 of JAYKKI010000028.1, read as the reverse complement.
TCCAACCAGTCGACGGCGCGTAAGCAATTGAATTGGAGCTTATTGCAATTGGTGCAACCTATATATGTGAATATAATCTTTAAATATATATATAAAAAATTATCGAGGTAAATTTCCTTATATAAACATCGCTTTAATATTATATATACTTAACAATTATTAAATTACAAGTTTCGAATAAAATATCAATCTTTATGCATAGAGATTTAAATAAATATTTGTTTACTTTTCCGTCAGTTTTTATCTCCTGATAAATTATTTGACGAAATTGTTGAAAAATTTTCCTTCTTCAAACTAAATTTTCGTCAACAATACGTTTCTAGATATTTCAAAAAAACAAAATATAAAAACGCAATTTAAACTTCGAAAATTTTTTTGCCAAAATGCGACAAAATAATAATAATTTTCTATACTGTATAACGTAAAACATTTTTACGTAATGTATCACAAAATATGAAATCACATGATCGATTACAATATGTGAACTCTTAAATATATGTAAACCATTAATTCAATGTTATTTTTCTGCAGATAGTAACCGCTATGGGATTCCTAAAGTTACTTCCGCTGATATGCGTAATCAACATGATAGCTGCCGCATCTTTTGAAGATGCAAATGTCGAGGAGTACGCAAATTATCCGGGAAGGCTGCAATCATACATCGATTGTATCTTAGGAAAACTACCCTGTTCGGAAATCGATGGACGCATTAAAGGTATATTTTGTTATTTTCAGACCTTCAGTTTTGATAAAATTAAAAAATGCTCTCTTTTTTAGAAATTTTAGAATTTATGAACAATGTGGGTTTCTATTTAGTTGAGTTCCATTTTGATTATTACATACTTTATATGATACAAAATTAAAACGAAGTATATGCGGATAATTAGCCATTAGCATCAATGCGTCGAAACGAAATGTCTGGATGCAAGATGTTTAGAAAAATAATAAATAAAAGGATTTATTTATTAAAGTGTCGAACATTAACTTTAAATTTCAAGTCAAGTAAACGCTGCTTTTAATCAGCTAATAACTTATAGGTTTGAACGCCATATATAAGTTCCACCCATATTTTTTTTCGAAGCTTTCGCAAATGTTTTATTGTTTTCATATCAACCCTGAAATCATAAACCTTCTTCTGAATATTTTCATATAAATATATGAAAATTATCCTTAATATAAAACAACAACTTTCAGAAAACAAAAGCATTTAGCCGGAGACTTTGTAAAAAATATTTGCAAAATCAAAATCTTTCTTCCTCCCTCCTATCACTGTTTCGCGTATGCACATCCAAACAAAAGACATTTGGCTACATATTTCACATGGTACTTACTCCTTTACGTCAAAAATCTCTAACAGTATTAATATTTTCTAAATTGTTTTAATATAATACACTCTGCAAAATGACATCACACTGCAAAAGTTTCAAATAATCACTTGTGTATTTATTATTTACAATTAAATGAAACTACGTGATGTAGTATTATTTCTACTTTCTTTAAGTTCTTTACCACGACCTAGGTTTCGTTGTATTATAACATCTTTAGGTGGGCTATTAGCAAAGATCTGCTAATATCCCACCTGAAGATGTTGTAATACAACGAAACCTAGGTCGTGGGAAAGAACTTAAAGAAAGTAGAAATAATATTACATCCCGTAGTTTCATTTAATTGTGAATAATGAATTTCTACAAAATTAACGCCAAATATATTCAATATTTATTATTTGTTTACCACATTTCTTATTCGGTATTTATTTGAAGTTGGTTTATTTTTTAAATTTCATTTTTCGATTTTTAACGCTTATTTTAGTTTATTTTATTCATTACGAAATTATGAATAATTTAATAATATCTCAGTGAATGAATTCAGAAGAGTAATTTGCAATGTATGAATAGTTTCACCACTGAAACATGCGTACATACATGTATGCACAGATATAAAAATAATATTCCCACTTTTTGGCTTCGGCATATTTGGTGCTTCAAATCTTTAAATATATATGTAAATATTTATGTACCTGCCGACTAATATAGTAATGATTTCAAACTATGTATTTACTTATAAAAATACTTAACATCACATTGGCTCCTTTAAAAATACAAAATCGTATATGTATATATAGGTATGTATATATATATATATATATATATATAAATATATATATGTATATATATATATATATATATATATATATATATATATATAAATATATACTTACTGAGATATTCCGGTTAATTGGCTAATTCACGCCTGTTTATAATTCTTTCTACTTAATCACTTCCCCAAATATATATGTCTGACGATCTGACAATCTCTTCCAGGCCATGTAAATTGCAGGTCATTTATTAAGTTTCATCACAGCCTAATAATAAATGCTAAGGAAATACTATAAACAAGTTTCCAACAAAGTACAAAAAGAAAAAGACAAGGGTTTTGAAATAGAATTCAAAAGTAGAGAAAAAGTAAAAGGTTAAAGAAAAGGAATATAAAGAAATCTGCAAAACAAAGTTACGGGAGCCATGATTTATTCAAATGAATTGTTAATACACAATCCTATAATACTATATTCAATTATCCATACCGTTTATTAAAAACAAAGTTTCAAATATTACGACTGAATGAAAATTCCCCGAAAATATCCTAATTTCGATCATCGCAATACCTAAATCTATGGCCTGTTCAATAAGTTTCAATTGTAAGGTAAACCATATACCTATATTTAAATTCCTTTCGGATAGGCAGGGATATCATCTAGTGCCAAGAATATTTATGGTGTTTGAATGTGTTCAAAAGTCACTAGAAAGTTTATGGGGAGACATGAGTGCAGGTAATATTCTTAAAATGTAATTTACACCAAATATTAAAGCTTGTACTAGAATTGAAACTATAATTTTGAACTTAATAATTTCCATGCAAAATCCGATGCGAACTATTTCCATTTGGACTAATAATAAGAAGAAAAATTTCCGAGGAGGAAAACTCTGGTCATATTCACTAATATTGCTTTGTTTGTATTCTTGCTGAAAATACAATTGAATCCAATTTTATTAGGAAAGTACATGTATAAATTGAGAAATGATTGAATATTTACGACATTCTAAAGATAATGTACAACCATGTAATATTTCCGTATCCCTCTTATTGTCTGTCATGATAAAAATTTACTACAATCCATACATGCGTAAAATTAGACAAAGTTTAATTGGTATTCTCTTGTGGTCCATTAACTCATTAGAGATTATGTTTTAGAATATCATTTCGACGGCTTCAAATTTTGGGAACAGTTTTCATAAAGTAAATGCATGTGAATAGATTTTAAGCTATGTGCCAATCATTGAAAGATTCCAATAAAATATGCAAAACATTTGCTAAATAATAGGAAATAATGCAAAATGTGATACTAAAGCAGAAACTTGCTTGGCAGTTAGCAGCAAATATTTAGGATATGTAATTTTTCAATTCAAAGACTTTAAACTGGAAGGCAAAATAAAAAATAATTTCATCTTATTTCTAACGAAATTATTGGTTTGTCAAATCGAATTACCCCAGTTAGTATTTAGATTCGATCAAGTACTTTTGTGTTAATGAAACATCGTGTGCTATCTCCACGGAGTTGTTATACTAACAAAAATTTCATTAACAAAGTTTTTACGAATACGAAGTTAATAACATTTTAAATGGTTTTTTTTTGTTGCAGAAAGAGTAGGTCCCATCATCGCTACTAATTGCGGAGATTGCACCGATAAGGAAAAATCAATTTTTCGCGATCTATGCTGGCTCATTATAGATAAGAAGGGTCATTATCTTTCCCGCTTATCGAAAGCATACGATCACACAAACAATTCAGAAAACTTACTCGACAACTTATCAAAAGTTCCCTCATTGGCTAACCTTCCTTCAGTGTCTGGTCACCTTTACCGGGATGTATTGAAGCGCGAATTGTCTAATGTTCAACATATTTTAAATTGAACTGAAAGATAAATTTTATTAAAAATATGCATAAAGTAAAAGGCAAATACTTGAAATTTCGTGTGTTTTTATTAAATCCGTAGATGGACCAAGCACCCGATACCGACCAAGGTATGAATTAAGACAGATGGTCCGAGAATCCGGCATAGGGCAAACAATTCTAAGTCGTATCGTAACAAAACTATAGAATGCATCCTTATTCGATTGGCAATAGAGCTGTTGGTATTACAGCTCGTTTATATAATCCTGAGCAAGATTTTACTGGAACTATTCGTACGATATCATGCCCCGTGTGAACACTGCGCTTTATTTAATTTCCATTGACGTTTTGTCACCACCTTTTCCAAAAATGTGACTTCATTTACTGTATTTGTTTCCATTCAGATAATTGAGCGACTGGTTGGTCCGTCAAGTTCGCTTTAAAGATGCTATTATGTGAATTTTCTCTTAGGGAGTAAGCGAGAGTAAGGGCTTGCAAACCATTTAGATCATCGTACAGGGATGCGATCGGACGTTTTTTCTCCCATTATTTTATTATAATATGGCTTAAAGGATTTCTCGACTGCGTTCCGCAATCCACCAAAGCGTGGGGATCGCGGAAGAATAAAATATCAATTTATCTCGTTATTTACCAATCAAAATAATTACCATATCTTTATGTAATGTTGATTTATGCAAACTGAATGCACTGTCTAAATTGCCCTTGGCCCTGACAAAATTACTTCCGCAAACACCCAATAAATGAATCGGTATTTAAATCAGTAAATCAATCTATCCTCTTCGTTTCAGTCCAGTCACCGCGGCTTGCCAAACTATTCATTTTAATCCCATATCTAAAATGCCAGGGACTAGTAACGAGCAACGTAGTAAAACATATACAAGAAAATAAGCAAGTATGATGCGATTAGTGTGCTAATTTGGTACCGTTTAATCATATAATTTTAGATATTAAAATAAACTCCTTCGATAAATATTTTTTAGATTTTTCAAAATTAAGTTCTCTTACAGAAATACATTGAGGGGAATTTTGACAAAAAAATTATGGTTTGTGTATCGAACTCATACCATATTCAGTCTTTATATCCTTCCCGATCTTAAAGAATGCGTCTGAGTATTGATATTTTTTCGGATGCTTGAATTATTTAAAAAAAAACAATTTCAAATTATTACATTTTTGTAATATTTTAATAAATGCGAATATACAAACAAACAAAAGTTAAAAATGTTCGCTTACATTCTAAATACCACCTAATATGAACAAATAGACGTTGAGTTAATCGTGATGGCTATTAAATAATTGACATGGGTAAAAATGCATCTAACATGTGCGTCACTAATTCTTTTGTGAATTTCTGTTTCGTCAGTCGCAGTTAAAGCGACAGCAGTATACATCAGAATAGAGCTTCTCGTGATATCTTTAAATTAAATAAAACTGTGATTTCGGTGATTCCGGAATGGCGATTTAGCGTCAAAATATCAACTCAGTTCCAACCGATCAGATGGTATTCATACCAATGAATTAAAACCATTGAATGAAGGTGATCCTCGATTTTATAATGAGTTTCAGTAATCAGTTTGAGTTCTGTAATGATAATAAATAAGTTTTAAACGATTTATACCAAATCTACATATATAACAAATAGATACACTACGAACTGAGCCAAGATCGAATCATTTTTTATTCATACATACGTTTGTACACAACTCTATATCTTCCAGCGTACGTTCGACTGATTAAACCACCTTATTACACAGGTTTATTGGTATGTATATATATATATATACATATATATATATATATATATATATATATATATATATATATATATATGTATATATAAATATATATATATATATATATATACATATAAATATAAATATATATATATATATATATATATATATATATATATATATATATATATATATATATATATATATATGTATATATATAAATAATTTATATATTTATAATATTTAATTTTAACTTTTTGAGAAACATTTTTTATTTGAAATAATAATAACATTTTTAACACATAACTTACCACCATCTGTGTGATAAATTACACTTTAAGACTTTACGTTTGTCAAAGGATTTATTATATAATATGATTTGTTATTTGTATAAACGAGCCCATAGAAGTTATTAGGTTTGTGTAAATTTAAAAACAATTAAGGTTTTTCCACATGGCTTTTAATGTTTCAGATCCAATATTACTAACTTGAATTTAAATAAATACAAAATAATTTTTTATAATGTATAGAAATTTCTCGAAAGAATATCTGACCCATTTCATTTTATTTGAAAATTGTAAAATTGCCTTTTGTTATTTGCCCTCTATTTATTTCGTCAAATTTTTCCATTACAATTTTTGTTTTTTTTTACAAGTACACATCGTAAACATTTTTTTAAGGATTTTTAAGGAATAAAAGCCCTCTTTTCTCTATTTCCCTATAATAAAATTTCCTAATAACACTGATAAATAACGTTCATATTTTATATTAGTATACCCTTTTACTGAATCCCACAATTCAAATAAATGCATCTTATTAAAGGCGCCCTTCAGTGAATTGCCTGAAAAGAAAAGCAGACATTTTATTAACTTTGTAAACATTTTGTAGCGGTACCACGAAAAACATTTGCTACAAGTTAACAAAAAGAGCCGTAGCACTCACATGTTACGTCAAATTATATTGATTCACGTGTTGTACGTTAAACTGTACTTATATCAATAGATAAAAAAAAATCCAACAATTGTGCATCATTGCTAAAAATTGTAGTATCAAAAGAAATTAAAATTAGGCATTTTTATCTTAAATTATAATAAGCTTTGTAGCAATAAAATGTTGCACATACTAAAGAACATAAAAAACTAAAATATATAAAAAGGGCATTATCCATGAGACATTTTAAGGGAAAATATATTTTTCATAGCAAAAATGTTAACATCAGATTTATATTTTTTGTCGCTATAAACAAAAGTTATTCTTATATTTCCAGTTGCATAAAATTTTTCTCTATTAAATGTCATTATGTTCTTAAGAAATGTAAATAATTATATGTGTGGAATGAAATTTTTAATCTCATGATGTAATTTGGTTATGGAATTATAATATATGTAATTTTACAAGAAGCTCTATGAACGCAAGGGGCAATGTTTACATATATTTTAATTTTACATATATTTTTAGGAATGTTAAAAAAGTACTATTATTACTAGTCGCAGACCATGCTTTACATTATTTCCGTGCTGCAATGACGAGTAAAAAGTGAAGCCTGTAGGATTTCAACACCTAAAACTAGCTACGCTATCTGTAAAAGCTGAGCAGCCAGAAATGTGTGTTTCGACCATTGTCATAAAGGTAATACTCAATGGTAGCATGCCAATATTAAGAATTAATAGTGAAGTTTCTGTTCTTAACAATATAATGGAGAAGGTCGGAAAACAGATTGTCATGTCCGCTTGCTTTTCTAAAACAGCGACAAAGATTTGACAAGGGAAGTATCTTGGTATGGGATACTATGTAATTAGTGTCTCCCGTATTACTACACTAATATGTCTGGTGTGTTATTGTATAACTTCAGTGAAAATTAAAATTCTGTTTGTGTATGCTCTGCGCCTGCATCAACTAGAAAGCAGGGTACCCCGTTTTCAAACACACAACGTGTAGGAGTATGCTCTACCCAAACTCATCTCTACCCTGTCTAGTTAACATACATATGTTAAAGGATTAATAAAAAAAGACTTCTGTACTATTTTTTCCCAATTTTTTTTATTAAAATATATATTCAAATAACCACTTATTGAAGATCAAATCAATTGTTTCACCGTTTACAAAATAAAACATTTGTATTTACATGAAATTTCTTTTTATTCACTCTGCCTTTTTTTTCTTCGTACCTAATTTATTGATGATAAAAATTACAAATTACTAACTGGTGACCTCGGCCAGTAAAATAAAAGTTTATGGGACATGCATTAATTGTATTCTCGCTATTTGACATGTGAAGTGCGTAAATATTTTTCACTATTTATAATAAAATTATATCATTTATTGAAGTTTAATTTTAAAATTTAAGTTAGACGCCTAAGTTATTTTCTTATCAATGTGACCTCTTAACTCCATCTATTGCACGCACTAACAAATGACACAAAATGGTTTCACTTTCTTACCCGCATGCTACATCTATTTGTAATCTTTGTGCTATATTTATTGTACCTCTGTCCACAATAATAATTTTGATTTTGTTTTACTTATTATGTTTTATTTAATTTTTTTTTCAATTTCTTGTTATATCCCATCGGACCGCTTTTTTTATCCGATTTCAAGTTAGGAAGAGGTTTTTGTTTCGACTGCGTTTATTTGTGCATGTTATTTTATATTTTGATCATTAATCAATACTTATATTAATTTTTGTTTAGAATTGTATAGAGTTGTGTGTACCGCACACGCTCATAAAACTGTTCATATAATCTGCCCATAGAAAATAGAAATAAAGCATGAAAAGCCCCAATATCGAACAGCACAGACACCGTGTTTAATTTTAATGATATAGGTCGTATGGTAATCTAATAGGACGCAACTAAGAGCTTTGTAAATTTGCTCTTTGGTAAAATTAAGGTAAAACGATGGTGTCAAAAAACAGTGTCAGTAACCTTTAGTGACGAGGAGTAAATTAGATAAAGAGTTAGAACTCGTTTGACGTGTCTTATCGTAGCAAGAAAATAACAAAGTAAATAATTCGGCAAAATATACGGATACGTACAATATAATTTCTACCTTCATAAATCCGAGTGCTACAGGTGCACCGCCCAACTGAACTGTAAGACTTGAATATCTGTTCCTTTATATAAGCATATTGGGTCCCAGTCAGAAACTCTGGGCTGAGAACTTTGGATTTGAAATTCACTATACCAAGGTTGGAATGCCATCTTTAAGCTAATATTTCGTATCTGAAGCAGATGCTACTCTTATTGAACTCTAGATTCCAATTTACCGAATACGAGCCATTGTGCTTGTGTCTGATATTTTTGCTTGTTTCTGCTCGTTTTGAATATCAATTTCTTGAGAATCATTATTTGTGTGACAATTGTACGGGTGACACCAAATTTTGTATTAGGATTTTTTTAATATCACTTTCAAAGCCAAAAAATGCAAGAGTTAATAAATTTGGATCTTTATCATTATATAAATTCATGATTGATGCAAACAAACTGAATCTTTTTGAAATTATTCTTCATTAAAATGGCTAGACAGGGCGATTTCCTTAGTGGAAATTTGCTAAAATAGTAATCAAACGTACAGTGCAGTAGTCTGCTCATGCAAAAAGCATCAGTTGTAATCCGTTACACTAATTACTAACTCTCTAAAGAGCAAATGTTTTCAAATCGTAATGGATAAAACGCCCCGTTGCTAGAAAAAAAATCTTAACTCCAGTAACTAATGTTGCAAAGAGCTCTTAATATAAATATTGATTCTTGATTTATTAGTCATATATATTGAACCAGAACCCGATGTTAGTCTCAAGGTCACAAAAATAAAATATCAATTTTAAGACGTTTTAATATCAGGTGGGTAACAAAAGGACATGTGTAAATCCATTACGTCATAAATCTAGAAATTTGGAATTGAATCTGTAATTTAATTTCACAATTAACGTATTTTAGACTTCACAATACTTATCGCCTACCTAATTAAATTTACATTATATAATAAACTTGCTAAAAACGAATGAGACGAAATAAAAGCAAAGGAGAAACAATGTATTTGATTACATAGACAATATTTCAAATCTTTTACAGTCTTATATTTTTCAGTTATTATATTTGCTGTTTGCACACCAGAAAAAATATTTTCTTTCATAAATACCAAACTGCGCATGTCATTTTGGACATTATTTTTCAATTCATCTTATATCAGTTATTTGACGCAAAAACCACTAAGCAAAGGCTGTTCCTTTCTAATTGTTTGTTGATGACACTTTTTTGTTTGAAAAATGCTTAGGTAACCGTAAATTTAGTACTAAAAACCTATAAAATATGTACTGCTCGGGATTCGGAAGTGAAGTAAATAAGTCTTATGATCAGTCAGAACCTGGCACTTTTACAAATTTTATAAAATTTATATTTTTTCAAGAAGATGTTTCATGGGGAGATCTCAATTAGCAAAGATAAGGATAAAATCTGAATTTATTGTGCCTTTTGTTTTCTATTTTCCATTTAGTGGAGCAATATTTGTTTGTAATTTAAATTAACCTGACCTTTACTCATTCATGTATTTAAGTCCTTTTAATAAGCTTCTCCTTAATGTGCAACATATCAGCGTAAGTGTGAAAAAGAGTATTTTAAGAATTTGGTTGGTACATTACCTATATATATCAGGTAGTTTAAAAATTAAATTCTAGACCCTAGAATTTATATAGAACTTTAAATTAAATTCAGAATGATCATACTGCGTCTAATATTTCAAGAGCTTTGCGTTAATATAATATATACAAAGTTCTTACCCTAGGTTATGCGCTTATGTGCCATTTTGTTCATACCAATTTATTTACTTACATTTATGTTACAAAGAATTATTTATTTTTTCATTTCAAAATATCTGAGATGAAGTGAAAATGCTTTTGTTACTGGAACTATCAAATTTTAAAATTAAATGTATGTACTAAAAATATTTTCAATATGTTCATTTCCTTAGTTTATTTTTATTTTTCTTATTTGATATAATTCAATTAATTGACGGCCAAATATTTGTTAAACTATATATTGTGGCTATGTTAGCAATAGCAGACATTTTTAATAAATTTAAATTTGGTACAATAACTAATCGAAAATTACAGGCACTAATTTTTTCACTTGTGTTGTCATTTATGAAAAAAATATGGAATATCTCGAATTTTGTTACTTAAACATAAAATTGTATGATTCAGCTGCGTGGTGCAGCCTGACAGGCGGGTTGATATGAGTGCATGCGTACGTGCATGTGAGCGTGCACACGTTTGTGTAGGTAAGTGTGTGTGTTTTTATACATGTATATGATGTGTGGGGGTGTGTTTGTGTGTATGTATGCGCATGCGCGTGCGTGCGGGTGCATGTGTGTGTGTGTGTGTATGTGTGTGATATGTGTGGGTGTGTATAAATGCTACTAACAATTGTTATAGTCTTACATTGTAATGAGTCGAGATTTACACAAAGTTAGTTAACACTATTGTTTTATTCTGCTTGTGTGGATGGAACTTATTATTTACTTAAAGGGTTTGTGACAAAACGTAACATGATTAAAATCTTACTAACAGCGTTTTCTTATTTTACATTCGTTTCTCGTTTTAGTTTTATTGTAAATGAGATCAAAAAAGATAAGTTTAATAGATTTTCCCATTGTTTATTAACTAAGCGGGTGGTAACGACGTGATCAAACAAGATAGAGGAATAAGGATAGAGTTGAAGTAACTACTTTTTATTGCGAACACTAGCTACCTGTAACAGCCATTAGATAACAAGCTAAGATTGGATACGGTATCGAAATTTACCTTCAAATATTTAAATATTGTCAATATTGAAATAATGGATGCATTTCCTGTATTCTAATTAAAATATACTATAGTCGGTAATATATTTTAATTTCATATGTATACGCATATCTTAAATAATTGTATTAAAAAGGCTCCCGTAAGTACTTTCCCAGCTAGTGTTCACAAAATTTTATATTAATTTGACACATTAATTTTTAAAGCCGCAGATTTCTTCTTGATTCAATAATTGAATCCTTTTCTCGCTTAATATTTTTGTAATTACATATTTGTTAATTTCCCACGTATTACGTTTGTTTAATATTCTAGCTGTTTATAAAGAGAATAGGTGTGTAAATATAGATTCAAAATATAGTTGTGTTAAATTTATTTTTAAAATTCACGCAATATATACTACCATTTTTTTAATATTGTAAAAAACAAAAAAATCAAAGTAATATTTTTCAAAGGTTACAGTTATGTTATCAATCTAAATAAAATAATTCTCCTTATAATTATGAAAATTTTGAAATTTATTACATGCAAATGTATTCCGTGAAAACATGACATGTCTATTGTTATTTTCCCTGCAATTATTTACCTGTGTAAAGTTTATTAATGAAACTACCTGTATAATATTTCTTATGTGTATAAATAAAGCGTGTGTTAAGTTCAACTACACATGTTTTTTTATATTTGTGGGTGGTATGTAAGATACTAAAATACAATCTCCCAGTCTTAGGTAAGTTTGTATGAATATTAATATGTAGAATACTTCTAATTGATCTGAATTATAGATGTGTGAATAGACGTTGATCATGAATATTATAGACAAGATAGGCTTATAGTATTACTTCTAAAAATATTAAAATATATTGTTGGATTGATGTAGTGATACATTTATTTAAAATATCGTAATAAACTTTAAAATAACATAAAATATTACATAAACATAATGATAGTTATAATGTATTTTCGTTCATATTATTTATTAAAAGAATAGCAAATATTCAAAAACGATTTAAAAATACATAATGAAATTCCGACGTTGCCCTGTATTATTTTCTATTTTTATATATTGTGTAAATTTATAATTTTGATACTTATTATGCAGATAAAATTCTGAAACAGAATTAAATATTTTCATTCGTATCCAATGAAATAAGAAGCCCCGTTCGTAAATACTTGTCTAAACTCAACTAATATTATTTTATATCCATCTAAAATCAATGAATATTTTGGATACTCGTTGTAATTAGGGTGCGAAAAAATAACAAAAAATTGATAATATACATTTATTTTTCATCGTATATTTCGTGTATATAAAGTATTTAATATCTTGAGATTAACGCGGATATTGCATGATATTTTTATATCATTTAACTGGGCTGCAGCAGCTACAGTATCTTGCAGCTTGCCTTGCTCAATCATACTTAATCCAATAATTATACATTAAGATGTCAACATGTATTTTAATGCAGACCATGCGCCCGGAAAAAAACTTATTTTTTTGTTCTTTTATATGGCAGAGTTAGATAAAAAATATAAAACGTGTATTTTTACTTCATAAAAGATACATTAATAAATAAATAAAATGTGCGAATGAATTTAGATGATTTGGTTACTAAGCCTCGATAATGTGGAGACTACGTTGTGACTCTTTAACTAAACTGACATGCCAAAAATCAGCATTTTTCAACAGTTAGTCGCAGAGTGGCAGTGAATGAATGCACTGTTTTAGTGTGTTTTACAATATATTTTGTTTAGAATGGTTTATTGTGCAGTAAATTGTTATAGAAATTATATTAGATACCCATAGAACTGTTAAAGAAAAGGTAGATTCATTAATGACTTTTGAAATCATTTTTAAGGATAAAAATTAAAGCTTGAAATAATACTTAAAACTTATATTAAATACTGAACTCGTATTATATATATCTTGTATAATGTTTAGTATCACATTACAATAAAGAAAAGAAAATTAAAATAATAGGAAATCTTACAAGAAATCTTGATTTAATAACAATAGTATTAAATATATGTATGACAAAATGATTAAAAATAAAAAAGTCGAATAGCTAGCTTTGTTGAAATTTTTAAATAATTCGGTAGCAAGTTAAAGGAAGCCTTAAAATTTTCTTTGTTGTCTCCTTTTTTATATATAATTTATACGCACTTTTAGATGCACAAAAATGGATGAAGCCAAAAATATGAAAAGGTCATTTCCAACGCTATCTGTGATGTCGTGCAAGCCATTTTTTTGACAAATATTTTTATCTAGGTCGGAAAGGATATAACGCATTTTCATAATTGTCACCTATAATTTTCTCTCATCTATCTCAGGGAAAATTTACTCTCTTTTCGAAATATATATTTATATCATATGCCCACGTTTCTTAACATGCTTTTAAGCAATTTGACAAAAGGGAATTACAAAAAAATAGTCATATTTGAAAACATAATTTAAGATTAGGTTCTTCAAAAGAATGTGAGCGAAATATAAGACAAAATTGTAGATTTTGTCGTTGATCAGGCTTCGTTTTAAATTTTACAAGCAAAAAATATTAAAGTCTAATTAAACTGTAGATTATTATATTACATTTGTATATTCTATCAGGAAAACTTACCTGATATACTAATTCTGTCCCAGCAACACAATTTTAATTATAAGAAAACTTAAAAAAAAATTAGGGTTGAGTTATGAAAGACAAAACCTATTCCAAATAAGAGACGTATTATTGTGAATAGTTTAAGCACGTGCCATAGCCAATTAAAAGTAATTTCTCAGTATTCTGTTTTACTATAAAAAATAAAATATTAAAAGTCGAACTTATGAAATACATATATGTAGATTAAATATAGAGTCAAAGTTGTCCCAATTTCTTTTGTATTTATACAAATTGCAATGTAGGTTTGTACCGTATGTTAACACATTACATTTTATTCGACATTTCTTTTTTGAATATTTCGGCTATCTATATATGACGCATAATATTTTATGTGAATATCATTTTTTTTATCGACTATGGACCGCACTGTGGCCCGTAAAACCCTACCAAATTATGTCGAGGAAATTGTCACACATGATAAATAGTAGTCATTAAACGAAAAATGAACAAATATTTGTTTAAATCTCCATCAGTTCATAGTTTATTCTGAAGTTATATTATCAGTTACACGATAAAGTTAATTACCTTTTTATGGCGACCATTATGTAGACGACATTTCCTTAATAAATTTTATAATTTAACGAAAGACTGCATCAAATACAACGAGCTTTGATAATGTGGAGTCATCACGCCATCAATTTGATCAGTTGAAACCATGGAAGTAAGAATCTAAGTAGTGGATCAATTTTTACCTAATTTCCGTGAGCAAACATATCTCGTCTCTAGACATATTTTGACGTCGGTCGAGCTGAGATAAAATTGTTTTCCTTTGTGATGTATACATATATATATATACATATATATATATATATATATATATATATATATATATATATATATATATATATATATATATATGTACATATTTTTTTCAAATAGGATTTGCCTGGTATATGTATTATTCGCGTACAATTCACCGTTAATTTACATATTTGGAATTGGCGACCTTTGGCTTCTGCTTCCTCGAGAATCAAACGTTGACTTTGAAGAGTTTCTAGCAGTACCTCCTGTGACACTGTATGTTGAACTTTCTAGTTTACCAATATTTCGTGCCAGAGAAGCTTAAGTGGTAAACGATCTGAAATTCTTAAAATAATTACCAATCATACGGAGACGTGAGGCAACTAAATATAATAAATTTAAGCCACAAAGACATGATTTTTATATCCCGGATAGAATAATTTTCTTCAGAAGGCTTTATAGCTCTACATAGCTTTATGTATTTGTTTATATACAATTTAGCCTTCATTTGATACCTCAATTTTCAAGATAATAGAATTTTTATTCGTCCTTCGATACCTTATTAATTTTTTTTTGTTTTTTAGGTAATTTTTTATCAATATTAACAAATTAGACCCTGAACCGCATTTCCGTTTGATACATGTAAAGTTAATATTTCATAAATTTTTCGTCGTTAATTGTAAAACCATATTTTTTAATTACATTTAGTTAGTTGAGGCGTCGAATACTGCAAAAAATTTAAGGTCAGTGTAATTCGCTAATATACAAGTTAGATATTACTGTAAATAATGGCAATTGTTTTTTCACATAAAATAATTTTTAAAAAATTACTTCTCTTCTGAATTCTCGCTGAATTCTGAAAAGCCAAAATTGCCTAAAGCCTAATATGTATTATTTAAAATAAGGTTTAAAAATACCTTATTAATGATAAGATTGATGAGTTTTCTCTACAATTTTTCACTAATGCACACTTTATAAACGAAACGAACTGTATTAATTTGGTTAAAAAATATAAATAAGACATGAAAGGTAAACTCAAATGGTATTTTGGTGGAGTGCAATTTTGTAGATATTAAAGTGCAAACATGTTATCGTTATCCAGTCTGCATAATTATTATTGAAACACAGAATATTTCTAATTCAAAAACTTGGGAATCTGTAAGTAGGTATACTGGTTTAAATGTAATATTTAATATAATATTACCAAAAACAAGATAATAATTTTTCTGCGTTTATATAATGCTATGTTTATTTAAAATATATATACATATATATATATATATATATATATATATATATATATATATATATATATATATATATATTACACACTGTGAAACATCGCTGATCACTTAAATACTAAACAAAATGAAGTAATTTTTCTGTACTAATAACTAAGGTTACACATAGGTTATAATATAAGTTACAGTTAGGTAAAGATATTAGCGGAGCTTAGTTGGTTGTATAAGTTCCACTTATATTATTATCTATGTGTCCAAAATAAACAAATACATAATATCTAGTGTTACACATAGATAATAATATTAGTTACAGTTAGGTAATAATATCAGTGGAGTTTAGTTGGTTGTATAAGTTTCACTTATATTATTACTATCTGTCCAACATAAGTAAATACATAATATATAAAGTTATTATCAAATCGAAGAAAATTATACAAGTGGAGAAAATATGCAGTTCCCTTTATATACTAATTCAATGTATGACAATGATTCAGTCTCTTGATATTTACGTGTACACTACATAATATTGGAATATCACTTCTTCACAACTGAGCTTCTGCAGCTGTTATAAGTTGGAGCTTTTCTTCCTCAGTATTGGACCTTTTCTTTTAACACTTTAAGCGCGGTATTCCTTTACAGTATACAGCTTCTTCAAATAACTAGCAAATAATTTGAGATTAGAATATAAAGGAACGTACAAAGTCTTAAAACTACCTGTAATTAATTATACAGTAATTATTTGAGTATAAATGAGAAAAACGTATTAAAGGGCGTTTAGCTGTTGAAAAATAATATAAAATAAATATACAAATATTAATTTCTAAAAACATACAGTTTAGATGAAAATATTTGATCAGCGAAATTTCTTTCTATTGAGATCGTAAAATTTAAATTTTTGTACGAACCGAGATGCCAAAAAGTAACATCTTGAGTGAGTTCCACTTTGTTCCACTCCGTTTCGTAATTTATTTTACCTATTGAACTTAAGTACAACATATATGCCTGCACTGAAATGGTATCGACGGCATGGTAGTAATATGCAAAACGCCAGATGGATGTTTGTGTAGTAAACAATTATAAAATCAATTTATCTTTATTTTCATGTGTTTTACACGATTATATTACAATCCAAAATTGTATATATACCCCTTTATATTTCTAAAAACATTGTATGGAAAAGGAGTAGAAGAAATAAATCAGATGAGTTTCCAATGCTATATGTGATTTATTTTCAAGCCATTTTCCTGACGAGTGTTTTTATGTTCGATAAAAACAACAAAAGTGGAATTTCGAATATGCCATATCAAATATTCTGTTTTCAAATATTGTTGAAAATTAACTTATTTTATATTATAAATATTTATTTTATGGATATGTATTACGAAATATCTTTAAGCTAATTTGAAGAATAAAAAAAATATTTAGTAAAAATAGTAAATTAGTTTTCCAAACGACTGTGATCAAATAACAAAATAAATTTATATTTTATTGTTTTAAGAGGTTGGGCGCACGCAGACCCAAATTACAAACGAAAAATGCTTGCTAATCCGATTTATGTTAAAAAGTGTATCGCTAAAATATCATGTATAATACATTTTTGGATATTCTGATGTAGTTTTAAAAAGTAAGTTTGCTTATAAAATCTTAATTCACTTTACTAGTTAGAATATTTTCTGCTAAAAATATTCAATGCAAAAATAATTATATCGATAAATGTTTTCTCTTATTGACTAAGAACCGCACTCGGCACACGTATATTCGATCGGCTCATTTTCTAATTAGTCGACAGCGCGTGGATCGTTTGCCATATGCAAATGGTCCACGGAAATTAGCTAACTCTTAGCTGTTGCGATCGGATCGAAGCTTGTTGCAATTAGTGCCAACTTTGGTGAATATTAAACAATTTGTCGAGGAAAATTTTCTCATATAAAAATAGCATTGAATATTATATTAACTTAACAGTTATTAAATTATGAATACAAGTTCCGAATAAAACTAAATTGATATGCGTAAGGATTCAAATAAATATTTGTTTACTTTTCTGTCAGTTTTTTTTCTTTGTGATAAATTGTTTGATTGTTAACAAAATATTCCCACAATTAACTAAATTTTGGTCAACTTAAACAAATAATAGCCACCCATTTAATATACCTTCTTAGACATTTTAAAAAATCAAATATAAAAATGTATTTTAAACTGTGATGTAAGATAATTTTTTGCCGTGGCAAATGCGACAAAATGATAATAATTTTCTATACTCTGTTACATAACACATGTTTACGTAATGTATCACAAAAAATGAAACCACATGGTCGACTACAATACGTGTTTACTTAACTATATGCGACCCATTAACCCAATGTTATATTTTTGCAGATAGTAACTACTATGGAATTTCTAAAGTTACTTCCGCTGATATGTGTAATCAACGTGATAGCTGCTGCATCTTTTGAGGATGCAAATATAGACTAGTACGTAAATCGTCCGGGAAGGCTGCAATCATACATTGACTGCATCTTGAGGAAACAACCCTGTTCGGAAATTGATGGACGCATTAAAGGTATATTTTATTATATTTTGGTCACTCAATTTTGATAAAATAAAAAAAAATTAATTTTTTTTAAATTTTGCAATTTAAGTACAATATGGGTTTTTATATAGTTGAGATTCATTCTAATTATTATATACTTCATATCATGTAAAATTAAAGGAAGTATACGCGGATAATTATTAATTAGCGTCAATGCGTCGAGGCGAAATATCTAGAAGCAAGATATTTATGAAAGTAATAAATAAAAGGATTTATTTATTAAAGTTTCAAACATTAACATTAAGTTTCAAGTTCGAAGTACGAGCTATTTTTCATCAGCTAATAAAATATAGGTTTAAACGCCACATATAAAATTCCACTCATAATTTTTTTCGAGGCTGTCCCAAATGTTTTATGGTCTTCATATCAGCCTTGAAATCAAAAACCTTCTTGTAAATATTTTCATGTAAACAAGTGACAATTATCTTTAATATAAATCGTAAATAAATTTAACAACGATGTCAGCATTTATGTAGTAAATAAAAAATTGTTAACCAAAAGTTAACACGACTTAACACAATCATTCCATTAGAAACGTTATGAACAAAAAGAAATTAAAAATAAGCTTATTTAGCTGAAAACTTTGCAAAAAAATATTTTTAGAGTCAAAGTCTCTCCCCCCCCCCCATTACTGCTTCTTTCGTGTATGCACATTCATACAAAAGTCATTCGGTTATATATTTACATCAAAAACATCTAATAATAATAATAATATTTTCTAAATTGTTTTAATATAACACACCCTGCAATGTAATGTCACACTGCAAAAGTTTCAAATAATCACTTGTGTATTTATTTGTTTAGCACATTCCTTATTCGGTGTTTATTTGAAGTTGGTTCTTTCTTAAATTTTATTTTTCGATTTTAAACGCTTATTTTAGCCGAATCATTAAGAAATTATGAATAATTTAATAATATATTAGTGAATAAAATCAAAACAGAAATGCATGTATAGTTTCACCACTGATACATGCGTACATACATGTATGCACAGATATGAAAATTATATTCCCACCTTTTGGCTTCGGCATATTTGGTGCTTCAAATCTTCAAATATATATGTAAATATTTATCTAACTGCCGACTAACATACTAATGATTTCAAACTTTGTATTTACTC